>OY759221.1:23180662-24380662 GCA_963662175.1 Aradus depressus
TTTCTGGTGGACATGAGCCCGACTCTACAATGGGAGTCCTAAATTTTGCCTACCTAAGTTTATTCACCTAAAGTGGAAGTCTTTGACTTGTACCTGACATCGCACAGGCTCGGGACCATCGCTTAACACCACATCCAAAGGATGGCGTGATCAAGGTTTTTTCACCTCCCAGATAAAAAACCTAGGGGCCGCGGCCGGGTTTCGAAGCTGTGATCTTCAGCTCAATAAGTAAGCACGCATACAAATGAGCTAACGGCGCCCTCTTGGCAATCTTAATGTATACAGTTTTACCATGTTATTGTTTAACGGAAATTAATACTGTTATTATTTATTTTTTTATATACCTATATATTTTTTTGGCTTTATGTTATTTTGATGCATATTGTCACTGTGTTATCTAGTTCTTTACGACATCCAAGGCCCCTGGAGGGAGTTTTATCTATGAAATAAAGCCCTCTCCCGGTCGGGATTCGAACCCGCAAACCATGGTGGGACCATGCGACCAAGGTCTTACTTCACACGGCCACCATGGCCCCCTAATATTATTATTATTATTACCTGTTTTATAAACTGGATTTGGCTGAAAATCAATAGGTATCGATGTTACAGGGTTTTGAATTGTTCATGTCGATAAATTCATTCTTTCGGGAGTTATCGGGTTCACATCCACACACACAGGCAAAATTCTCCAATATTGGAGGTGATTTATTTCAGAGATTCGAACTATCCGCAGGTAGCTTAAGACGATGAGTGAGGCTGACTACCCAGAGTTCGGTCGATTCGTCGCCTCCTGGCGGAAGGTAAAGAAGGCAGTTTAGCGTGGTTCGGGGGATGACCGCGGGTTGCTAGTAACATGGGCCACCTGCGACCATCCTCGGCGCAACGCAGCCAAAAGCATGGATGTCTGGTTCCGAGTATTGGCGGGTTCTACAGCAGGCCATAGCAGCAATAAAATATTAAATAAACGAGAATTATATTGTGCCCTTATTCCTCCCTACGCGGAGGAAGGGTGTCGGTGAGCCTCCTTCAGGGGCTGGTACACCTGAAAAAAAAAGTAACTTTAGACGAAGACTCTGTGATAACAAACAGAGAAATGTATATAAGTTCGGGAGGGCGCCGGCAGCTGAGAGATAGCGTGCTTGTCTACTGAGCTCAAGATCGCCATGTTCGAAACCTGGTTTAGGCCCTTAGGTTTTTTATTTGGGAGGTGGAAAAACCTTGAGCACGCTGTCCTTCGGATGGGACATTAAGCGATGGTCCTGGGTCTGTACGATGTCACTACTCCTTAAAGATAAAGGGGTAAGCAAGCTTTAGGACTCCCACAGTAGAGTCGGGCTCACGTCCAGCGGAGCGACAAAAGAGCGCTTCGATACGACCTAGTAGTTAAAGCCCGAGCATGAATCACAATTATATAAATAAAAAGAATGAGTTAATGTTACTTACTTGTAGAGCTGATGGAAATAGGCGGACTACTGGTTGGTGTTCCCAGTCAGATAGTGCAGCAACTACTGCTCCCAGCACAAGAAGGCACACCGGAACCAATTTGTGCCACATACCGAGACCTGAAACACACAAAAAACAAAGCCGTTTGAGCTAAAAATAATTATTTTTCATATTGCTGGCATCCTTATGGGATTTATAATTTAAAAATTCAATTTGATGTCGATACATTCATTACATCGGCCGTTATTGGTTTTTGAGCTGTGCCTCTCCGTAATCTCCCATCCATATGATTGATTTGGCTGATAATCAATTTTCGCCAATAAACTTCCTCAGAAAAAAACCTCCAACCTATGGCTCAAAATCAATAATCGACACATACAGCCTTCTGAGTCCCGCTAAATTTTTTGACGATACATTCATTACATTGGTAGTTATTGGGTTTTGTTTGTTGAGCCCCTCTTGGCGATTTGGCTGAAATTAATTACATAACTTCCCCTATACTTCGTATGACTGAAGAAGTAGGAGCCACTCACCGGGCCTCGATACCTGGGGTATGTTCGGGTTGATGGTTAATACCCTTTAAAACTCAACTCGTTAACCCTCATCCAATGTGTCGCTGCTCTTTCAATTAAAGCAATCCATGCAGGGAAATTACTTTGTTCTAAAATTGGTCTGAATAATCTACTTAACAGCTTAAAATGTTGAGGTTGGTATCTTTACACCAAATGAAGGATAAACCTATGTAGCAGTTCTAATTAATAAGCAGTTCTGTGAAGTGAATGCTTACGACAGGTAGACAACCTTCAGAAATTCAGTTGATGTTCCTATAACCTATATATTTTCGGGTGGTTTGTAAATTGATATATTATCAGGTCACTGAGATCCTAACTCCAAATTCTTCTTCTTTCGGAGAAAGGACAACCCAGGTCTCCCTCTACATGTGGGGGCATCGCTATTGCAGAACATGTAGTCTTCCATAGTCCGCTGTACAACCAGAGACTGGATCATACCTGAGACTGGATCTGCTGCAGCTGGTGACGGAGACCAGCTACCCAGTGTTCAGCCGGTTTGTCGGCTTCTGGCGAGTGCAGAAAAAAGCGGTGTGACGTGCTGAGGCGACCACCGCTCGCCAGCCCGTCATAGCCTCACTTAAGAACCACTCTGATTTCCCCATACAAAGACGGACGGGTGAAGTAGCACAAGTGCAAGGTGCAATCGGAGACAATAAAGGATAATAAAGGTTCGTAAAGTAAGTGATAATGTGTAATTTCCCACGTTGTCTTGCAAAATTTAAGTCAATTTAAGTTTGCTGAACTCACACAGATCCACCCTATTCAAAAAAAAAATTTTAATGAAAATGTCACATGGTTCAAATACGATCTGATCACATTTTGGCCGGGAAGGCTATGTACATTTTGCCGCTTATATTTTTGCGGTAGTCAAAAATCTCTAAAAGTAAAAGTTGTGGGGAATATTAGAAGACAAATTTTATACGAAATACGGTACACGTACAAAATTTCTTGTCGAGTCATTTATTCTATCTTGTTCACAGACGACCTAGACATTTTTTTTTTTTTTTTTTCCATTTTTTGAACCGGGGAAATTCCGGTGAAAATTCACATAGAATTTTTAACCGGTTACATAACTTACCCTATACTTTGTATAGCTGGGAAGTAAAAAAGCTAGTAGGTATGTGTTGAGTGAGCAACAGTAGGCACTTCTGCTAGTATGTACTATGGAAACGACTGGTACCTCAGCTGGTAGGCCCCCAGCCCCTCATATTTCACATTACATGGGCTTCTGGGTTTCTTCTATTATCTGTAACTATTCTATATTCTAGCTACTTCGATATTCTTTATGAATTTTAGACAGAATATCAAAAAGTCACTGAAGTTTTAAAGAAAAAAAAATATCAATATCAAACAGTGTATTTTTTTATGTATATTTTAAACCTGTGCAAAAGATCCTATAGGTACTCTTCGTTTTGTTAGTTAATTATTATGACTCATGCCCGGGTTTTAACTACGATGTCACGCACTCATTCGTCACTCTGGTGTGCCTGAGCCTGACTCTTTTTTGAAAGTCCTATAGGACGACTACTGCCTACCCAAGTTTAGTTACCTAAGATACTGGAATATTTAACGAGTATCTGACTCGAGACCATCGCTTAACGTTCCATCCGAAGGATGGCATGCTCAAGGTTTTTTCACCTTCCAGATAAAAACCTAAGGGCCTTGGCTGGGTTTCGAACTCCCGATTTTAGCTCAGTAGGCACACTACCACTGAGCTACCGGAACCCGATGGTGTTTCTCGATGGTTTCACAATCTAATGATCATTAATGACCTTAATACATTAGTGGCTGTTAAAAATAAATAAATAACTTATTAAAAAAAGCAAGTCTTTATAAGTCGAACCTATTTTCTCCAACCTCAAAGTAGCTGAATAGATAATTATATTTCTTGAATTATGATAAACCTAACTGAAGATAGAACCCAGAGAATTACTTTCTTTGATCTTTCAAGCTCCGTACCAACTCAATAGAGTTAATTAAAATCGACTTATCTTAAAAAAAAAAATAGACTGAACAATTCTTATTTTGTAGGCTAAATGCTGACTAGTCTAAAGCAGCGTTTACATTATGTAGCAAAACAGCTATATAGCCGAGCTATATTTAGCTGTGCTACAAGTTTTTGAAAACGCCACCCGAAAACAGCTATATATTCCGGTTATATAGCTCAATTCAAGAGCTATATAGCTGGAAATGAGTTTCCCGTCGGTTGTCGGTAAGATCAAAGGGAACTATGCAGCTGTGTTATATAGCCGGGCTGCAAGCACGTTTTTTGTTGTAGACAGCTATATAGCTGTCGCCCGAAGACGCTTGTCTGTTGTGTGCTTGCCATCTCGAAGTAAACTGGTTGATTGCATCAAATTCATGCTCATACAGCTGCTACAGCTACACAACGAAACGTTTTTAGACATAGCTATATAGCTCTTTTTAGTCAAAGCTCAACTACATTTAGCTCGGCTGTATAGCTGTTTTGGTACATAGCGTAAACGCGGCATAAAAAGTCTTGAAAGGACCTGAGAAGTTTACAGTTCCCGAAGTGGCCACAGCGTTTTTCTTTAAAATCGAGGTTCAAAAAATAATAAATAAAAGAAAAGTTTGTTTTATTTCTGTCTTTTGTATGACTCAGAAACCTGGACAACTTCGAAAATGAGCGAACAGAGCCATTGGTGTTCGAAAGGAAGCGCAGAATATTTGAAGGAGTGCAAGTAGGCCATGCATGGTGCAGACGCAACAACCAGGAGCTCTACGAACTATACAGAAAACCAGATGTCCTGAAAGTCATGAAGATTGGACGGTTTAGATGGGCGGGACATGTCGCCAGGATGGAAGCTGAGGAAATGCCGAAGAAGCTGCTAATGGAGCCCTTTCATGGAGTAAGACGGCAAGGGAGACCTAAGCTGAGATGGGCAGATGGTGTGGCAGAAGATGCCCGAAACATATTTCGCACCAGGCAGCCGCACAGGATCGAGACAATTGGCGGCTGTTGGTAGAGGAGGCCAGGACCCGTCACCGGGTTGTAGCGCCACGATAGATAGAAATATATTTAATTTTATTATTTGTTTATTTATTATAATTTTTATTAATTCAATTATTATTCATATATTTATGTTATTTAACATCCTTTTTTAATTATCACATTGTCAACTAGTTTGTCCAATTTAGTCCAAATGTATAGATTTTAGAGAGAGAGCTCAAATTTGGTTCTTATTTCGTTCCGAGAAAGTACATTGTTGACTTTTTAATAATTTTTGAATTAAATCTATTTAAAATAGAATGTGGATTCTACAATCTCTCCTCATCTGACCATACAGAAGTAAATAGTTCTACTTTTTTTTTTTTTTTTTTTATTTTAATTAATCCACAAGAAATGTGCACGTAAACTACTGGTTTGGCCATTACACCATCGTCAGGTTTAGTTATAAATTAAGACAATTTTGCTGAGTGCGAATTATTCTTATTGGTACCTACTTCAGGAAGGTAAGGAAGGGTCTTTAACAAGTACCTGACATCGTACGGGCTCGGAACCAATGCTTAACGTCCCATCCGAAAAACGACGTGCTTAAGGTTTTTTCACCTCCTAGATAGAAAACCTAGAGGTCTTAAGCTCAGTAAACAAGCACGCATCACTGAGCGCCCTCATGGAAAGGTAAGAAAAATAAACAGATGGAAAATATTGTCAATTTCTTTATTAACTTTTTTATAAGTTTGTTTTGTGTATTTATAATAACAAAATGAAAGTATTCAGTAAGACTGAAGAAAGAAGAAAGAAGCGAGGGAGAAAACAGTTAGATTTTATAGACTGAGACCAGATGCATCTAAATGTGCAGCTCTGGTGCAACTTAAATGAAACAATCTTCTGGTGTATCTTAGAGAAGTTCGTCTTCTCTGTTAATGTGCTTCCTTCTGGTACTATTACAGCTAAGTCTGTCGTAAACCAGGACTATGAAAGAGGACAGTCCAGATGGTGTCCCAAGTTGCCTATGTCACTCTGCATATAAATATAACACTATTTGTCAACGGAAAACATATTTTTATTATTTAAGTTAGTACACTATTATTCTTATATACTTTAAAAATGACATAAAGAACACTGTGAAAAAATGTTGATAAACGTGACAAATTATTTCTCAAAAATAAAATGGAGATATGAGCAAGTCGAGGCTGTATGGACTTAACAATATATATGTATGTATATTCTAGTGTGACGATTTGATCATTACATAACTTTATGTAAATTTATAGTATTGGGGGGGGGGGGGGGGGGGGGGGGGGGGGGAAGAGAAATTGTCTAAAAAAAGTAATGTTGCAATTAATAAAAAAACTAATTTATATCGATTGATTGGTTCAAGTTATCAGGGGACTAGGGATAATGAAAATAATAAAAGTAAATTAAATCTAAATATTTATTATGTTAATTTAAAAATAAACCTATAAAAGAAAATAGAAATGGAGGAGTAGAATACATGGATTCTAAATAAAATGAAATAAACGATATAATAATCAAATGAGCGGCGGTATAAAACAATGGAGACGGAGAGAGTTGAGAGAAGGTGAGTGTGTGTGTCTGTGCTCGACCCAGGATAGTTAGACATTATGAGTGTTTCAAATTCAATTTTAAATAACCAGTTATTAAACTTTAAAAATAAATCAAGAATTTGTAGAAAACTATTAAATTGTGGGTGGAGACAAACAAGGAAGATAAAATTTCATAATTTTTATATTTTTAGATAAAAATATCAGTTTTTGTTTAATATATAAATTGTTATCATTGTTGTTCTAGATATAGTGAAGGGTAAAAATATTAAATGGTTTTCAAACATGTATAATTGTCTTTTGTATAATAATTGCCTTTTACCTACCTCATGCATCAACAACGGATCCTGCTGCCCTGTTTAGTATATAATAATTACTTAGTAATTTATGGTTTCCAGATTTACTTTGTGAAGCTCCATTCTAGGAATAGATAATTAAAATACACAATTTCTTTGTCAAACTTCACTATATATTCTCAAATACTCAACTAGTTTCGCCGTGTTAAGGCATTATCAAGAGTCACTTACAAACTGACAGAATTGGTTGACAGGGTAGAAGGTACAGTTATGGAGGGGGTTTTTAGGTAATGACGGGGAATCCCTTGTTTTTGTTACTCTATACATTCCAATAAACAGATATTTACAAGATAATAATAAATATAAAATAAAAAAGAAAGAAAATATATATATATAAAATCTAATAAAGCGAATCTAACAGTAAAGTGTTGGTATTTATATAGGTATGACTCATGAATTATATAAATGTAACATATAATAAATATTAAAGTGAATAAAAACAAATACAAAGAATTTAAAGACAAATTAAAACATCAAATGAAAATTATAGTATTCTCTGAATGTCAGTTGGCAAAACATTTCTACAATCATCAGACTCTTAGCTACTTGATATTTAAATTAAGAAGGGGGGAATGGTTCAGTTCTATTTGTTCATTTAGCATTACAATATCAGTTTGTAAGTGACTCTTGATAATGCCTTAACACGGCGAAACTAGTTGAGTATTTGAGAATATATAGTGAAGTTTGACAAAGAAATTGTGTATTTTAATTATCTATTCCAATTACTTAGTAGATGGTAGTTGGATAATATCATTTGTCACATAACCCGAACAGATTTTTGCAAGTTGAATATTTTTTATTAAATATAAATTATGTAATAATCCATATAAAAACTAACATTTATTACATAACCCGAACAGGGACTTCTATTTAAAAAATTATATAATTTTCACTATTAAAATTATCCATAAAAACTAACATTACAAATGTAACCAGAACAAGGACTTGAGCTGAAATTTAGATTAAGTAATAATATTTTATGCTACCAAAATTCATGTTATTACAATATACTGGTGGGCTGATGATTGCACCTAGGGACCTAAGCATCCATTGCTCTTATCCTTTCCCTGAAAGCGCTGGGCTTTCACCTTACCTTCGTTAACACTACCAATACTAAAACCTTCACAAAAGATGCAGTCTCCCAGTTCCCTTAAAGAATCTGAGAATGATCCCATGATATAATCTTCTTCTCCAGAGGATCTACCCAGGAAGTGAGCCGCCGTCTCATCTTCTTCACCTGGTCTGTCCTTGACTCCTACAGTGTTTAGGTTCCAGTTAGTACTTAACCATGAATATCATTGGATTCTGGATATTTTAAGAAATTCTCTTAATTCGGTTAACTGAACTCGAGCCTTTGATGTTCTAAGACATTTATGATAAAGTTATATTTTTTGATACAGCTCTTTTTCTTCCATTTTATTTTCAAATAATATATCTTTACTTTTATATTATATATCTTTACTTCGATAATTTGACTCGAAAAAATAAGGAATAAAACCCTCGTCATATTTTCTATTCATCATTCATAAGAGACAAATATCGATCAAAAGGTTCAAAACCAGGCCGAGGCCCTTAACCTGGGAGATAGAATAAACTTGAGCACGCCGTCCTTCGGATGGGACGTTAAGCGATGGTCTCGATGTCAGGTACTCGTTAAAGACCCCTGCCCTAGGTGATTAAATATTTAGGACTCCCACAGTAGAGTCGGGCTCATGTCCACCAGAGTGACGAAAGAGCGCACTGGTAGTAAGGGGCTGTTCACAAACTACGTCACACGCCTAGGGGGGGGGGGGGGGGGGGGGAGGGGGTTTATAACTTATGTGATGATTGTGACGGTGGGGAGGGGGGGGAATAAACAAAAAAATGACGTCACGTTTATTATTACACTTTAAAATAAGGGCGTAGACAATTTTCTAAAAATTAATTTCATGCAAATTTTTTTAACGTTAGTATTTTAATAAATTCATGTTATTAAAGTAAAATAACATATTTAAATAAAGTACCCTGAAGTTTTCAAGGAGCACAAGGAAGTTCCTTATGATATAGGATGCCCATCTGTGCAAGGAGACATAAAGCGGAAGACTTGCAAAAAGTGTGGCGTGTACTTGGGGTCTTTGACATATTTAAAACGTCACTCGAAACAGTGCAATACGGAGGCACCGGTAGTTAAAGTTAGACCGGTTCGGGTTGCAGCTAGACGTCAACGAGAAATGTTCGCCATCATAAAAAACATCGAGGATCAAGAAGAAGCCGAGTGGTTCGATGACGACAGGATAGATAGTAATAGGGAAATACCTGAACCTTCTGACAGTGATCAATCTGAAATACCAATCATAACTATAGATGAACATTTAAAACCGATTTGGGAGGAATCGTAATATTCCTCAGTCTTTTTTCATGCTATGGATTATCTCGCTTGAATAATCGAAATGTTAAATACTTAAATCACTGTTCTTTTATTTAATTTATGAATACAGATGAATATAATTTTATTATTTTTATACAATTTAGTACTTTTGTTTTAAAAAAATTACAGTTTAAATGTGACCAATTGTGACAAGGGGGAGGGAGGGGGTTAAAAACACCTCAAAATTGCGTGACGTAGTTTGTGAACGGCCCCTAAGCGATATGACCTCGTATTTAAAGCCCGGGCATGAGTCATAATAACTAACTCGACCAAAAAGAAGGTAACATAACCTGATTTGGATAACTATCTTTTAGTTAATGCAATAAAACCCACATCTCATTTCCTAATTATCATTCATATGACATCAAAATCAATCCTATAGAACAAAAGGAAGGCAACACAACTTTACTACGATAACCACCTAGAAGGTTACTTAGTTACACCATCTTGTTTCTTAATTATTATTCATATGACATTAATATCGACCACATGGAGCACCTGACATGAGTAAGTGTTTAAGTGTCGATATAGGTTATGTTAGGTTAGGTTTTATGACTCATTCCCGGGCTTCAGCTACGAGGTCATAGCACCTACTACCAGAGCGCTCTTTCGTCACTCTGGTGGACATGAGCCCGACTCTACTGTAGAAGTCCTAAATTTTGCCTACCCTAAATTTTTAATCACCAAGGGCAGGGGTCTTTAACGAGTACCTGACATCGTACAGGCTCGGGACCATCGCTCAACGTCCCATCCGAAGTACGGCGTGCTTAAGTTTAAGTGTCAATATATTCATTACTTCGGCAGTTATTATGGAATTTGAGTCGAGCCCCCGATTGACTGATTTCGTGGACAATTAATAGTTGGCACCCTTATGGGGATTCGAATTTTAATACATTCATACATTCAGCAGTTATTGGGACTTTTGTGTTCACTCTCTCTGATTCCCCCTCCCTTTTGGCTTGATTCCGCCGAAAATTAATAGGTTTCGTCCTTAGAAGGTACTGAATACACATATAAAATTCCATGTCAATACATTCATTCTTTAATTATCATGGAGAAGTAAAGAAAAATAGATAATCGGTCTACGAAACGTGTGGATATTGAGCACATATGTCTGGAATATTTTTTATACCACTTCAACATTCTAACATTCTGAAAGAAGGTTTTAAAAAATTATTTTACATTAAGACCAATATAAAGGCTTTCAGTCCATAATTCACTTTTCGCTGATGGAAATGAATATTCATGGAGCAGGTAATATTGAATCTTCCTGGCTTCTACAATGTTAAAAATCTGTTCACTTTTAGCGGTACCTACTACTTTTTTCTTTTGTATGTTCAAAAAATGTTATGTATTTTTTAAATTTAATTGGTTAAATCAGAGATTCAACATGTCTACCCTGTTTGTGTTTTTTTAATGAAGCTTTTACGTTTTTCTTTTCAGAAATTAATGACTTTCACAATAATGATCTCTATATTTGGAGAAAAAAGAAAATGGTTTATTTATTACTTTCTTATATTTGTGGGTGCGGAAATACGAAATCGTGTTTTCAACGGATTTTTACGTTGCTATATGATTGGACCATTTTCACGATGATATGACTTGAAACTCTTTTAGATCTGATTATATTTGGGCAGAAATTATACGAAAACTAAGACCACAACTTCGGGATTAAGTACATTTTAGAAAATATTATTTATAGAGTTGTAAAGAACACTTTTTTTTTTCAGATCGACTAGTTTGCAAGAAAACCGTCCTAAAATGTCGTTTTGACATCCATCTTTTTAGGCGTTTGCTTGATTGACGAGAAAACGGTTAGTCCAATCAGAAAATTGGTTCTAACCAAAAATATTCTTTATTAAATATCCAATCGCTAATGTATCTTCAAATTTCAATACGACGATATATAATTATATTCCGACTCTTCTAACCGATTACAAAACTTCCCCCATATTATGTAAAGCTGAGGAAACAAAAATCTCATTTCAAAAATTGAAGATAATAAATTACTTTCAATTTGTGATTTTGGA
Organism: Aradus depressus; assembly: GCA_963662175.1. Lineage (NCBI taxonomy): Eukaryota > Metazoa > Arthropoda > Insecta > Hemiptera > Aradidae > Aradus > Aradus depressus. Next base: position 23,192,001 of record OY759221.1, read on the forward strand.
GGGATAAAAAGCTGGATATAATCTGTGAATATCAATTAGTGCCAGGAGTTATGAAACAGGACAACAGGGCTGATGGAAAATATCCTCGAGTTAACAAAAGAAACATTAAAGAAATTAAATAACAAAATCGATTCATTGTTATTCAAAATAACCCATTGTCGGGTCTCGTTGTTGGTTCCAAAGGACTAATGAACATTTTTTATATATTGATCGTTATTTAAAGTGAAACCCAATGTGAGCATGTCTTTGGAGAAATCACTTTTAGTTCCCCGGTTTTTCATCTGAAAGGTAAAAAAAAAACTTTGAGCACGCCGCCCTTCAAATTGGACGTTGAGCGATGGTCTGTAGCCTGTTCGATGTCAAATATTCGTTAAAGACCTATTCGCTAGGAAACTAAACCTATGTGGGCAAAATTGGTTGTAGGCGATACGACCTCGATGTTAAAGCCCGAGCATGAGTCACAATAACTAACTAATTTTGACAATAAAAGAAAAAAGGAAGGTAAAATAACCTGATATGGAGAACCCACCTGAATGGTTAGTTTTCGAAGAACATTTTTAATATGATTTCATTTTTGAAGGAACTATGCGTACACAAATTAAGAAATTAGGGAAAATGTTCTGAATAATTGAGTTTTTTTATGGTTTTGTTTGAACTTTCAACCCTGGCCACGCTCACCTTGAACGTAGTCCGACAAATATATCAAAAGGCACATCCGAAATGTATACTGAAGATCATTATCAACTTCGTTTCCTACCTCCGTCTGGCCTCTCGGCCTCCACCGCTGCCACAGCTACCATTATATTAATTATTTTTTAGCTGGTTGTTCTCAAAAATGACAAAAAACTATTTATTGCTGTTGTGATCATTCTCGGACCTAGTTCTTTTTTTCATTTCCTGAGAAGCGGGAAGACTGGAGCTAAAGTAAACATCCGCTCCCCGCACCACAGCAGTTAGAGCTCAGTGTGTTTTTGTCTTATCAATCGTTAATTCAAATTCGTACAAACTCGAATTGTTTTCTGAAATTAAAGCGTTCGGATTTAAATAAACGAACAATTTCCAAACATCGCGATCTCAGCTCTTCAGAGACATCTTAAGATCGTACGATCGCCTTTCTACGGATAAAATAATTTTTAGATTGTACATATGTACATACCTCATTTTATGCACAACTACTGTACATACATATGCATATGTACAATACATATGTATTAGTTTTGTTCCTAAAGATTTAAGCACATAGTATGTACATATGAACCTAATAAATATTGTTTTGTATATATATACATAATTTTGCTTTGTTTTTGATTCCCCTGGTGCCTTTTGCTTATTGTTATCAGTAGATTAATGTTATCACTTTGTCAGGGTCCCAAAGTGATCGAATTAAGCGGCATGCACTTATTTATAAGATATATAAAATGCAACTAAACACGATTACATATCTTGGTATCTCTGGAGAAACTATATTACAGTCCTCTCTCAGTCCCACGATACGCCTCTATATTACTTTTGATTAGTGAAACATTACATTTCTCACTTCGTTATTTTAAATTTGAATTTCTGTCCGTTTTATTTGGTATTCCAGGTCAGTTGTTTGTCAAGATCATAGGCTAAGTTTTGAAATTTATGAAAATTTCATATTCATAAGAATGCAAATTTAATTGTGATTATAATTATAAAGTATAATAATATTAACTTTATAAGAACGGTACGCATGAACTACGCAACAGCATCAGTCTGATTAAGAGAGAACGAGATTCACAAAATTTGTAGTATATTTAATATGCTCCACATTTTTACTTACTTATACGTTTAGTAAGAAAGAACCGTAATCTTGCGAAAATCTGAGATCGAGTTTTCAAGAGGATTATACAATTTTTCCTGAACATGATTGAGATAGATAGTTTGTGCCTCTGTATGTGTGAGTATATGATTGGAACTCAAATTGTTCATAAGCAAGTACATCAGCAAATCTTTACGGTGCCTTTACTGGGGTGCTTCACTCCTTCAAATTAATCAGCACTATCCTGTTAAATTGTTCATAAGCAAGTACATCAGCAAATCTTTACGGTACCTTTACTGGGGTGCTTACAAAACTACCGTTGCCTCACTCCTTCAAATTAATCAGCACTATCCTGTTAAATTGTTCATAAGCAAGTACATCAGCAAATCTTTACGGTACCTTTACTGGAGTGCTTACAAAGCTACCGTTGCCTGACTCCTTCAAATTAATCAGCACTATCCTGTTAAATTGTTCATAAGCAAGTACATCAGCAAATCTTTACGGTACCTTTACTGGGGTGCTTACAAAGCTACCGTTGCCTCACTCCTTCAAATTAATCAGCACTATCCTGTTAAATTGTTCATAAGCAAGTACATCAGCAAATCTTTACGGTAGGTACCTTTACTGGGGTGCTTACAAAGCTACCGTTGCCTCACTCCTTCAAATTAATCAGCACTATCCTGTTAAATTGTTCATAAGCAAGTACATCAGCAAATCTTTACGGTACCTTTACTGGGGTGCTTACAAAGCTACCGTTGCCTCACTCCTTCAAATTAATCAGCACTATCCTGTTAAATTGTTCATAAGCAAGTACATCAGCAAATCTTTACGGTAGGTACCTTTACTGGGGTGCTTACAAAGCTACCGTTGCCTCACTCCTTCAAATTAATCAGCACTATCCTGTTAAATTGTTCATAAGCAAGTACATCAGCAAATCTTTACGGTACCTTTACTGGGGTGCTTACAAAGCTACCGTTGCCTCACTCCTTCAAATTAATCAGCACTATCCTGTTAAATTGTTCATAAGCAAGTACATCAGCAAATCTTTACGGTAGGTACCTTTACTGGGGTGCTTACAAAGCTACCGTTGCCTCACTCCTTCAAATTAATCAGCACTATCCTGTTAAATTGTTCATAAGCAAGTACATCAGCAAATCTTTACGGTACCTTTACTGGGGTGCTTACAAAGCTACCGTTGCCTCACTCCTTCAAATTAATCAGCACTATCCTGTTAAATTGTTCATAAGCAAGTACATCAGCAAATCTTTACGGTAGGTACCTTTACTGGGGTGCTTACAAAGCTACCGTTGCCTCACTCCTTCAAATTAATCAGCACTATCCTGTTAAATTGTTCATAAGCAAGTACATCAGCAAATCTTTACGGTACCTTTACTGGGGTGCTTACAAAGCTACCGTTGCCTCACTCCTTCAAATTAATCAGCACTATCCTGTTAAATTGTTCATAAGCAAGTACATCAGCAAATCTTTACGGTAGGTACCTTTACTGGGGTGCTTACAAAGCTACCGTTGCCTCACTCCTTCAAATTAATCAGCACTATCCTGTTAAATTGTTCATAAGCAAGTACATCAGCAAATCTTTACGGTACCTTTACTGGGGTGCTTACAAAGCTACCATTGCCTCACTCCTTCAAATTAATCAGCACTATCCTGTTAAATTATTCATTAGCAAGTACATCAGAAAATCTTTACGGTACCTTTACTGGGGTGCTTACCAAGCTCAAGTTCAGTGACGGTCTCACTCCTTCCACATCAAATGAAGTCTTTTTCACAGTCAATGTTCGGAGATAAATGTTTTAGTATCATTTGGTGTCCTTTTTTCAAAGAAATAAAGTTAATATGAGACTAGGGTCCGACTGTTAACACAAATAAATACTGCATTATTGGTTCTTTCTTTTGACTAAGAAAAAAAAAATTCCTTTTTCTTTTTTCTTCTTTTGTTCTTCATATGTCGTTAAGTATGAAAAGAAAAGAAATAATCCTTCAACAATGTTCTTACTCCATTTGTTTCGAATTCTTCATTGTTCTGTTGTTTGAATAATTTTTCACCTACCATTTTTTAAACTAGTATATTCAACATTTTGTGATCCGGTGAGCCAATGAAACATCCATAAATCTAACCTTGATGATTGGCACATGATGCCACTGAACACTTTCATTTATTACTTTCTTATACCTTATTTATCTTATAGGTTAGGTTAGGTTTTATGACTCATGCCCGGGCTTTAACTACGAGGTCATATCGCCTACTACCAGAGCGCTCTTTCGTCACTCTGGTGGACATGAGCCCGACTCTACTGTGGGCGTCCTAAATTTTGCCTACCATAAATTTTTGTTCACTTAGGGCAAGGGTCTTTAACGAGTACCTAACATCGTACAGGCTCGGGACCATCGCTTAACGTCCCATCCGAAAGACGGCGTGCTTAAGTTTATTTTACCTCCCAGATAAAATAAACTAAGGGCCTCGGTCGGGTTACGAACCCACGCTCTTGAGCTCAGAAATCAAGCACGCATACCACTGAGCTACCGGCGCCCCTATATTTATCTTATATACTAAAGTTATATAGGTATCTAATCTTATACATGAAGTATTATAATCGTGTGAAAATCCGAGATCTAGTTTTCAATGGATTTTCATATTTTATTTTAATGAAAACACAATTATTACATAATAAGTAATTGCTGTTTTTTCGCAACAAACAAGCAAAAAAAAAAAAAAAAACTCAATAATTATTGGGGTCCCCTTGTGCCCGGGGGCCCCACGCCACTGCACCCTCTGGACCGGCGGTAGTTACGCCACTGCTCAGTATTTGTTAAGTCGTGGCTGAAGATGGTAGTAATACCGAAAGTACTCCCATATATTTTATATATCTTGTGAAATAGAATATATTTAAAAAACCATTCGTGTTTCCTTTAAAATGTATTAAGTGTTTCACAATCTTCTGCAAAAATTATTGTTGCTATGAACTTGAAATTGGAAATAAAGAAGTCACATGTACCGAGTTGGATCTAATTGACTCAAATCGGACAAAAATTGAGATCACTTTACTTCGGGGAACTAATTTAAATTCTTTTCAAATAAACTTGTAGAAAAAACTTAAAAGAACATTTTATACAGAATATAGAATAACTCATAAAAGAATCAACTACTTTAATGCCTTTGCCCACTTCTTGAAAGCAATAGATGCAATAAGAAAGTTGAAATTAAATTAAAAAGACTTCCCCAACGACTGCTTAAGCGTCAATGGCGTAGAGACCTTCTTAGCAGCAGCAGTGACAGTGATTATTCGTAATAATACAGGGAGTGTCACCACTAGGTGATTTCTCCCCTCTTGACGTTTTGACATTGCCATTATCTCCCTTTAGCATATTTGCTTGTTGTATTTATTTTTATACAATTGTAAATATCTAATAAAAAATGAAAAAAATGTTTATAATAGAAGAAAAATGAAAAAAAAAATTACGATGCCGTGTTTCGTATCTAAAAGGTTTAATTCATTTTTTCCTGTCACTTTTAATTTCTTTGTTTATATAGAATATAGTTTCTTGGTTTTCGCTGGTCGCTAGGTTTGCGAGATAAATGCTGAAAACCTTCCAAAAATGTAGTCCTGAAACTTTTCGCTTTAGAGGTTTCCTTGATTTACACGAAAACGGTTAGTCATATCGAGAAATTAATCCCAAAATATTCCTTATTAAATCTCCAACAAAATGCTCTGAGATTTGAGATAGAATTAATATAAACAAAGTTATAGCGCTCCAAAATGTAAAATAAATTTCTGTAGGAAATATTTCGAAGTAATTTTTAAATTGCAACACAGCAATAAATTTTAAAATTATTATGATTCATGCCTGGGTTTTTGTCATTCTGGTGGACATGAGCCCGACTCTACTCTGGGAGTCTTAAATTTTGCTTACCCTAAAGTGTTATTCGCATAGGGTCCCTACCCATTCTTTAACGAGTACCTGACATCGCACAGACTCGGGACCATCGCTTAACGTCTCCTCCGAAGGACTGCTCAACATTTTTTTCACCTCACAGATGAAAAACCTAAGGACTTCGGCCGGGTTTCGAATCCGCGATCTTCAGTTCAGTAGGCTAGCATGTAGGCTACCTTTGAGCTACCGGCGCCTTCTAAGGTATGTTTACTTATATCTATATTTTCCCAAAAGATAAAATATACTTAATAACAATTTGTGTAAATATTCTATGGCTTGTTGTCTCTAACATAGTGTGTTTCTTTTTATATTTTTGAAAATCACTGAATGGGTAAAACGTTAATTGATGTTTAAAAAGTAAATATATTTGAGAGATCGTAAGGCCAATTAAGTGTCGTATTATCAACCTCCTTTTAGTGCAAGAAAAAATAAAATAAATAAGAAAAATAAATACATACTTTCAAGAAAAATAATCAAATGCTGTATAGGACGCCGGTAGCTCAGTGGTATGCGTGCTTACCTTCTGAGCTCAAGAACGTGGATTCGAACCCCGACCGAGTCCCTTAGTTTATTTTTTCTGGGAGGTAAAATTAACTTAAGCACGCCGTCCTTCGGATGGGACGTTAAGCGATGGTCCCGAGCCTTTACCATGTCAGGCACTCGTTAAAGCCCCTGCCCTAGGTGAATAAAAATTTAGGGTAGGCAAAATTTAGGACTCCTTCAGTAGAGTCGGGTTCGTCAAAGAGCGCAGGCGATATGACCTCGTAGTTAAAGCCCGGGCATAAGTTATAAAACCTAACCTAATCTCAAATGCTGTAATTTTGAATACTTTTATCAGTCGCTACCTGATTGGTTCTAAAATTGCAAACCCGAAATTATGTAATTCAATCTAATAGGCCGACATATATATTTCTATTTCAATATGTCTTCATTTTGACTTATTACAGAGAAAAAGTGAAAAAGAACGATTTCTATTTTGAAAATAATAAGGAAAAGGCCCTGATGAAGATTGAGAAGTCATGGTTATTTATGATAAAAGTTACAACGTCGCTAAATTTTATAATCATTTTACAGACCCTAATAAAAATATAAATGAACAGTTCAGTGGAAATGTGGTGACAGTTTTATTAAAACGTTATCTTTATAACATTTCATGGCATTCAATGTACAGAGTGTCTAGTCTCTTGGATATTTTCCCAACTCCTGAGGGAATAAATAAATTATATGATGAAGCAGTAACCAGATAATATACGCAGTTTGAAATTCGTTTATCTAAATACTAAAAACATATTTCAAGTACATAGCTACAATCGTTCCTGAGTTAGAGCGCTCACAAAGTCACATCACAAACACAAACAGAGAGACATCATGAACGTGATAAAAATTTATTCAAGGGACCGTGAAGCGTAAAAATCCACTGAAAACTCAAACACCGATTCTCATTGGTCTCATTGAGAGTCAAATAGAGCTGGGGATGTACGACGGGGGGTGATTCAGAGCTATGGAGGAGGGGAGGGGAGTCTAGGTGGTGGGGGGGGGGGGGGGGACGAAGAGGGCGAGGTGGTGGGGGGAGAAAGAGGAGAGACTAGATGGTGGGGGGGAGGAGGGGCACTTCGTCCTGTACTAGGACGGCAGCCATCTTGCACATCGTCACTTCCTGTTCCAGAATGTAGAAATCCTATCTACTTACAGCGGCTCCTCAAAAATCAGGTACGCCAAGCAATCTATCCATTTTCCACGTTCATTGTGAACATTCTCAGAAAATTTCGTTTCTGGTCAAGAGGCAATATAGGCCTTACTAATAGTTATATACATACTTGCGTAACAAAACCTGACATACAACCATAAACGGAGGTTATCTCGTTCCGGCTCCAAGAGTTAGTTATTGTGATTCATGCTCGGGATTTAACTGTTAGGTCATATCGCCTATTGTCAGAGCGCTCTTTCTACGCTCTGGTGGACATGAGCCCGACTCTACTATGGGAGTCCTAAATTTTATCTATCCTAAAATTTTTATTAAACTAGAGTAAAGGATGTTCAACGAGTCCTGGCATGGTACAGGCTCGGGATCATAAAAAACCAAAATGTCTCGGCTGGGTTTCGAACCCGCGATCTTAAGCTCAGCAGGCTAACACGCTACCTCTGAGCTACCAGTCCCCTCCGGTGTAAGTAAATAAAAACTTTCATTCTACAAGCAGACCCCCAAATTTGGTACGCCAAGCAATCTAACCATTTTTCAGGTTGATTGTGAACATTCTCGAAAATTTCGTTTCTAGTCAAAAGGCAATATACAGCGTCAATACTCTTATACATACTCATTTCATTTCATTTTCATACAAACTCGAGTAACATAACCTGGCATGAATAACCACAAAAGGAAGTTAGCTCTCTCTTGTTCCATGATGGTAGGTGGTTAGTTAGTTATTGAAACTCATGCCCAGGCTTTAACTATCACGTCATATTGAGCGTTTTTTCTTCGCTCTGATGGACATGAGCCTGATTCTATTATGGAAGTCCTACATTTTACAGAACCTAATTTCTTATTCACCTAGGTTAGGGGTTTTTAACGAGTATCTGACATCGTACAGGCAAAGGACCATCGCGGTGTGCTCAATGTTTGTTAACCTTGAGGTCAGTAAGCATGCTAGCTCTGAGCTACCGGCGCCCTCTGCTAGTCAGTGCACAAGGCATAACCACAAAGAGAGCTTATCTCACTCCTCTTTCATAGTGGTGCGGAGGGTTATGGATGACATACTTGATATAGCAACCATTAATAGAGATGTAAATTTAAAAATCAATACCTTACTATTGTCTATTATTATTCTAGCATTTTATCCTAATGAATAAATTGTGATAATATCACAAAGCTGTTAATTAAATCTAGGGTTTTATGTACCTAGTTATTAACAACTTGCCTTAATATATAGCTCCAATATGGAACTGTATTCAGCTCTAACTGGGTCTCTTGTATTGAATTAATTATGCTATGGGTGAAATAGATGCATTATAAAGAGAATGAAAGGCTGGTATATAATCTAAAGGGTTAGTTCCGCCAGTAAATATATTACTGTTGTCCTTTCGGTGGAAACCGTCGTCACTGGCTGCTAGTCGAGTACTGCGGGCGAGCGCTTTCGATGTTAAGACATCATCTTCAAGCCATTGTTAATGTTGTACTCTTAGCCACAGTTATTGAGTACAACATTAACCCTTTACGCGACATCCTATCAGATTACCCCATGGGTGCCATGTGAGTCTCACAGACTCCTAAAGCATTTTAGGAGCAAAAATTGTACTCAGTAATACAATGATTGCGAATTATAATTATTTTATGGAACTAAATACATATATGGATAAGAAAACGTCATAACTAACATAGAAATGATGTATTCAACAAAAATTATTGTTACAATGATAATTTTGGTTCACAAGATAAATTATTTTACAAAAGAAAATCTTGTCTGCAAAGTTAGGTTCATTTGTCCTAAACTACAATTGTTTACGCCCTTGTGGGGAGGAACTGGCTTCAATGAATTTGGGTTCATTCTGAAAAGTAAAATAAAGCGTAAACTGCCTGACTATGGCAATTCTGGATATATGGTAAAGCAGAATGTTGGAAAAAGCCGGGTGTATGTGAAGGAAACATACCCAAAAATCCACCACCGTAGCAGACTTACAAATAGGAATCAGCGGTTGTGCCATGAGTAGATTAGACTCCCATAGAAAAATCATAAGACTTATCTTGAAGATTGAAATCAGGAGGAAGATCCGACCTTGACGGGAGATAGACTACAACTTATATTTTTTTTCTTGTTTATTTTTTTATTTTTTACTTTTATTTATTCTACAATCTGTATAAACAATAACAATAAGCAGAAGTGATGACTAAGATGATGACATGATAAAATAATATGTAATACAGAATATTTAAAACATAATAAGAAGGAAAGAATGAACAGAAAGTATAAAATGAGAAAGATGAAATAAAAAAAAAAAAAAATAAATAAAAAAATAAATAAAAAAAAAAAAAAATAAAAAATAACTAAATAAAATAATTAAATATATACAAGAAAAAAACAAAAAGAAAAAATCGATGGACAGCACCAGTAGGACTCCCGCACACTGCCATATACCACTCTGCTACTAGTGGAGAGGGAAGGGGGCGGCGGGAGACCAGCGCTGACCCTCCCACCACACTGCCCAACCATCAACTGTCCAGCAGTGGAGGAAGACCAGGAGGCGGGGCGTCGAAAGGATAGAGAGGCGTGAGGGGAGAATCCGGTCATCACCAGCACTCCCTTAAAAATGGCGTGTGAAGAAAGATAATTATAATAATAATAAATAATAAAATAAAAAGAATAAATTGATAAAACTCACGAAAAAAAAAAAAATTAAAAAAAAAAGATAAATATTAAAATTAAAAACATATATATATATATATATATATATATATATAATACAATTTAAAGTAGATCGCGAGGCCAACGCCGCCTCAGCGTTCTTGGAGGATTATGCGGATGGGATTGTGATGATTGTTGGACAACAACTTATAAGAGAGAATTTACATTAGGCTCAGAAGTTCGTCATAGAATCGATATTGCCAATACAACTAAATGAATATCCCATGTGAGTCTCGGAGACTCAAATGTCGCGGAACGGTTTAACAGCGGCTCGAAGATGTATTCACATCGAAAGCGTTCGCCTACAGTACTCGACCAGCAGCCAGTGACGACGAAAGGTATGACAACAGAATGAAAGACTATTGCTTTTAGAATCCGTTCTTTCGAGTTAGTTATCCTGTTAGGAGCGCTCATAAAGTTTCAATCGTCTACACGATTAAAAACGATACAAACTCGTTGCGAAAATTGTCAAATCGTATTCAGAGAATCTTGAAAAGTTAAATTCCGTTGATTATCTCAGATTAAAATACTTCCTAATTTTAAAATTTTAATTTGGGTGTGAGCTCATGATCCTTCTAACTATATTGAAAACTAAATACATTTTCAAATTTTTGAAAAATATTTCTTGTGTTGCTGATAGTCCATTCTGTCAACTTTCATTTCAAGTGGAATTCAAGTGCCCCGATTCACCTCAGTTAGAATAATATAGTATATTTTTTCAGCAAATCCAACCCTGAACTCTCTGCCCGGTTCGGCCTACGGAATTGGTCGATGTCAGGAAATATTGTTGATGTATGTTGTGGCTAAACATGAAACGAATGGAACACTAAAAGAAAATAAAGATGCATATTTGACTTATTCTCTACAAAAGGCCATATGAATTTTTTAAAATCAAATTTCAATTTGATATTACTTCTATATATTGTTTTCAGCGGAATTTCGTGTTTTCCGAGCACTAATTACAAAAAAATAATTAAATATATATATGAAATTTCGTATACATTCTTTACTGCGGAAGTTATTTGAGGTTTTGTGTTAAGCCTCTCCCCCCACCCTATTTTGCCTGAAAACCATGAGGTGTCGTCCTTAGATGGTTCTGTACACACACGTACCATTTCTAATCGGTACATTCATTCTATCGGGAGATGTCGTGTTCATAGACACAGACATTTCATTTTCGGAATCAAAAATTCCGTTAAAAACTCCGCATCGAATTTTTGTACCGATCACAAAATTTCTTCTATACCTCGTATAGTCTGGAATTCATGATGTAATGAATACATCGACACGAAATTTTATATATGTATTCAAAACCCCATAAGGACGACATCTATTAATTTCCCGTGGATACGGCTGAAAGGAAGTGGGGTAGGGGGAGGGGCTCAACTCAAAAAGCTCAATAATATCCGATGTAATGAATATATCGAAACAAAATTTAGTATGAGGATTCAAAACCCTCGATGTAATTCAACTTTCGATTGGTTTTGGAGGGAGAGAGAAACCTTAATTGATTAGTCTCTTCTGGTTAAGTTCATTGCCGGTAATTAACTTACGACTTTTTTTATTGGCCACTATATTGAAGCAGTCATTTTGAATTTATGAAAATCAAATTAGTGCAATTTTGAAAACAGTAAAAAGATGTTTCGAAATTCATTTAGACCACTATGTCCAGGTACTGAGTTATCTCACTCTTTCTCTCTCTCTCTCTGACTATATATATATATGTATATATATACAGGGGCGTAGCCAGGGGGGGGGGGGAGGCACGTGCCCCCCCCCCCTGGCCAGCCCAAAAAATCAAGATAAAAACCAACTAAAAAAATCGTTATTAAAAATGGAATGCTTGCAAGTTGCCAATAGGATCTTCAAATTTCCCGTGCGTCTGATTCCTAAATCAGCAATCAGCTGTTACATAAATGTACATCTACAAAACAAGTCATATTACATTTATTTAAATATATATGAATTCGATCATTTCATTTCCTCGCTTAAAATCGTCATTTATGTTATACTCTATAGTCTTAAAGCTGATTTCACATTGATTTTGATTTAGTAAAAATGCAAAGCGCAGCAGCAGCAAATGCACGCTGTGATTTCTGTGCTTTTAGAATTAAATGACTCACAGCCAATAGCGTGCATTTGCTGCTGCTGCGCTTTGCATTTTTGCTGCTCATGTAAAGTCAACTAAAGTATTACAGTCAGTGGTTACCTCAGGGGGAGCTTCTAGAGGTCAGAGTCTCCCAAATTAATAACAAAAAGTCTGCAACGCTAACCACGGAAACTGCGGACTGTGCCCCCGAGAGTCTATACCCTCCACCCTCGTAGCCTAACTTTCGCCCCCCCCCCCCCCCCCCTCCCCTACTCAAAATCTTGGCTATGCCCCTGTATATATATATATATTAATGTATGTTTGTGTTTTATAGACTCCTAAACTTCGATCCGATATTTTGTTCTCATGTTCAGCAATTTCCTTGTTTTGTGCATTTGCTTATGGAACGAAAATCATTGCACGAATTATTTTGTATTGAATTCTATGGATCACTGAAAATGTTTGAGACTTCTTTCTACCCTACCCTTACCTTACCCCCGTACCCACCCCCGCATTTTGTGCATTCTCTCATGGAACTAAAGCTTATGAAACTAAATAACGTGCGCTCAAACTTATGGGTTATGTTTGACACATCACTGGAACGGTTTAAAAAGTGGTTTGACAACTTTTGATTTTAATTTTTTTTTAATATATAATATATTGTATACAAGTACATGTATTATGTTAATACCTTTGGTTTATATTTTTCATCAATCATTTTCTTTTTCAGTTACCCAAGACAACCTGATATATGGTGGATCAAAGTCTAAACCATGAATATATTACACAACTCAAGTGTGTTTTAAATGGGTTTTTTCTCACATCTGAAACAATATAAAATACAAAAGCTCTCGCAACGATGAAAATTATGATAAAAAAAGTACCTAACTAAAAAAACATTTGTTTCAGAAAGAAACATCTTTCAAAATTGAAAAATGAAAATATAGTCTCGCCTCACACAGATTTTATTAATATTTTCTAGCAGCTTTCGTTTCAGTAAACAATTAATTCTTCGGACTAAAATAAATATATACAAATATAGTCCATATGCGCTAAAATAAACTATTCATGAAAGATAAATAAATTCAATTAATAAGTAAAATTAACTAATGTGATGCAAAAATAAAAGTCAACAATTAACATACATTATTTCTGCTAGTGCTTTCATGTTCCTTATTTATTGATTTCATCAATTTATTTATTTATTTTGTTGAACAATTCATTTTAGCGCGTACAGTCAATATTGTTAAATATTTGTTTTAGCTCTACGTTCCCAGAATATCTGTAAAAGGTCAGACTACATTTTTTTTATTTTGGAACCTGTGAAATAATCACTATAATAATGTGAAGATGGCTATTGTAGTGTGTTTATATAATATGCTAGCCGGCTTTCGAAGTTGCGCTCATCAGCAAATAGTCTGATGAGACATTTTACATATCCTAACAATTTAAAAAGTGAATATATAATTGTAGCGACTCTATGTCCGCTCTTCAGAACATTCAACAGCTTAACAGCCGCTGCCCCCTTGTATATAAAATACAAAAACTTCTTGGGAATTACATAAGTGATAAAAAGCAGGTGGTTTTTTGCTGGATTCCCTCATACGTGGGTATCGAAGGGAACCATGCAGCGGTTGGAATGGCAAGGGAAGCGCAGCGCTGCCTGGAGAAGGAAGAGTGGTGACGACAACTCCAGACCTAAAGATCTGCCTACGTCACAAAATAAAAGAGAGCTGGGCCTCTGTGTGGATTAACATGGACCTAACAAATAAACTTAGGTCCATCAAAACAAATATAGATAAATGGCAAAGCTCCGAAAGGCAGAATAGGCAGGAGGAGGTATGCCTGATGCGGCTCCATGTAGGCCACACTCGCCTAACCCATGGCCACCTCATAAACAGGGCGACGGCCCCGGTCTATGGCGGGTGTGGGGCCTGGCCTCTCACAGTCAGGCCACATCCTGGAGGAGTGCCCTTTATATGAGGATATACTAAAGGCCATGGGTTTGAGAACAAGAGACGACAGAGAGAGATGCTCGGAGACGACAACTCATCTATCGAAGCCGTCCTATGCTCTATGAAGACAAGCCACCTCTTTGATTTAATTTAATCACGTATATGGCGTCAAAAATCGACGAACTTTGGTTCATAGTGACCGGAAGAAGGGACGTGTAAGTGTCCCGAAATATTGTCCAAAAAATTAAGAAGACACCTCTGGGAGAAATGCCGGAAACAACCAACAGTAGAACATCCCAGAGAAGTTTAAGAAACACATATTCTATTCTATTCTATAAAATAAAATTGTCAACTTTTTTTTTTTTTTTTTTTTTTCTCTTCTTTAAGGCATTTCGACCACGAGGGTCATGGATGCCTGATGGATGCAGGTCTGTGGGGATCCTTGCGGGTTAATTTGGATAGGCGTAGATTAATAATAATAAAGAAGATATGTACGGAATAGAAAGGCTATGTGATGAAGATAATTTTGTTTTATAATTTAGATAAGAGATTTGTGAATTGTAAGAAATTAAATAGTTGGGTAATTTGGAAGCTATTATTGGATAGAATTTCGGAAATATCCACCGCAAGGTTGCAATTTTCATGCTGGGGACTATATGCCATGCATTCAGTCAGAATGTGTCTGACAGACAGTCCCACCCCGCAGCACTGACACAGAGGAGGGGGTTCCCGAGCCATCAGATATCCATGGGTCAGCCTCGTGTGCCCTATACGTAACCTAGTTAAAATTACTTCTTCTTTCCTTTTTTCTCGTATTGAAGTGTTCCAGACGCGAGTGGATCTTTTAATGGTCCTTAGCTTATTATCTGTCACACCGAGCCACCGAATCTGCCATTTGATTCAAAATCTTTCCTTGATGTAGGCAACGAAGTCACTTACAGGGACTTCGGATGTAGGTAGTCCTTCTAGAATGGCGCGCCTGGCATTCTTGTCTGCTGACTCATTACCTGCAATGCCGCAATGACCTGGGATCCAGAGGAAGGTAACTGAAGTCTGGTTTCTTCCTAATGACCATAGGGCCATCAATATATTTTGGACAAGGAGATCTTCTGAATACAGATTCCCCATGGCCAATAGAGCCGACAGGGAGTCACTGCAGACTATCAGTTGGCTTCCATTGGGGACAGAGACGTTCAGACTCTTGCCAATAGCTACAAATTCCGCTGTCACATTGCTGCACAGTGAAGGAAGGGCAAATAGGTAGATCCTCTCATCGAAAACCACCGCAGCTCCTACTCCGATAGGGTGTTTTGACCCGTCTGTATATATAAACGTTGCGTCGGGGAAATCATTTTTGATCTTCATAAACTCATGTTGATATACTATAGGAGGGGTGTCTTTCTTTAGTAATTTGGTCAGGTTGAGGCATATCTTTGGTGCGGGTATTAACCAGGGTTCATGTCAACTTTAAAACATAAAAACTTAAAAAATATGAAAAAATATTATAATATATTATTTATAATTTATATACAACTCACTATTGTTATTATTGTTTACATTATTATTCTTCTTTGTTTTTCAAAATTGTTTCTCTTTCTTTTTTCTTTGTTATTAGTTTATTTCCATTGCTTTAATCATTGCTTGTCATTATCATTTAATATTTCTTTAATTATTTCTTAGTGGTCTCTGGTCTTTTTTTTTTATTCTATCTCAATTGGTTGATACTTTACAAATGATTTTGTTCATTTCATGTTATTAATTCTTAGGGGAGGTATGTTCCAGAATAAAGATTATTTTTCATTTCATTTCAGGACTATACCTTTTAAATTTAATTGAAATCGGCAGATGGGGTTCAGGGGAGGGGGGCTCATCTCATAAACTATAATAACTGCCGTTGTAATAAATTGATTAATTCGTTCTGGGGAAGTAAATTCCGGGGATTCATCGATAACCTTTTTTTTTTTTTTTTAATTTGTTTTTGCCAACTCTTTTTTGGGCGGATTTCTATATTGATCTGTTCTTAACTGAAACCGGCTTTCAAAATACGAGTATGTATTATTAGATTTAACAGGGAAGCAAAAAAGTTTTTAAGCCGAAATGTAAAGCAAGTGTCCTAAAGCATGAAATAAAAAATAAAAAAAATTTGGGAAAAGTTTCAATAATGGGAAATTCCTGAAGACAAAAGGAGACAAGAAAAAACTTTTATAATTACAGCTTTGACAACGTCAAGATCCTTCTCTTATTATCACTCGATGTCGCGATTTTCTTATAAAAGAACATTCACCGGGAGTCAACATTTGTAGAATTAAATTATATATTAGCCAATTGTTTTTATTTAACACCATAAAAAGTGCCTTAAGCAACAAAAACAAACCATTTTGAAAAATGATAAGAAATTAAAAAAGTCGAATGAATCACCGCAAAAGTACTTTCACAGGATGTCCTTATGTAGTTCAGAATACACATATAAAATGTAGTCGATACATTCTGTGGTAAATAAATTTTTTAATAATTATTAAATATAAATAATTGAATTATTAAAATTAAACAAATGAAATAATAATAATTATATAAACAATAAATTACCACATTTCCTGTAGAAATTTTATAACTGGTCTTTTACTAAATTTTGATTTCTACAATAGTTCCCGAAAAGAGCACTAAAAAATATCAAAAGTTCAAGACGTGCAATTTCGAAGAAAGTGCACGTAATTTTAAAAAATTTCAATTGAAAAACTTTTCATTTGGATTTTTTAAGAGATGCCATATTGTTTTATAAATTTTGCAAAAATATTAAATCTAATCCAAAGGTTTTTAAATTATCTTATCTGACCAACAGGGAAAATGAATAGAATAGAATTTAGAGAACAAATAATTGGGTTTATTTAATTAAACTACATAATAAAATTAATGTATTCATGGGACTTAAAACAAAATGCATCCATATTATTATTCACCAATTTAGTTGCTTCTTTGTTTTTTATAAATAAATACAATTAATTTTTATAATATTAATCATTTGAATGTGTGTAATTTTTATACATCACAATTCAGACTGGGAGTTATTGTGTTGGGGACGGATGCACACACAGACAAACAACAATTTTTTTTTTCATTTTTGAAATCAGGGGTCTGAAAAACATGAAATCCCTGTTAAATCTCAAGACCAAATGTCTAACCGATTAAGTAACTTCCCGTATGCTTCGTATAGATGGAGAAGTAATATGAAGAAGAGGTAACATTCCTCGGCTTGAAGCTCAGCTGGTCAATACAAGGGGAACATGCAGAAGGCTGAAATGCCTCCGTGGATGTCTTCCAGAAGGTTCTCAACCGACTGGTCTTGGGAGGAGATTCCAACCACGGCTAGTGAACTGCGAACCGGTACGGAACCCCGACAAAACCAAAGAGAAAAAACAGTCTTAAAGTTAAATAAATAGCTAACAGAATGAAAACGGAAACCTTTTTTTACAACAGAGGTTGATCATCCATCGACAATTGACTAGAAAACCGACAACGGCTCCTGGCCATAAAACAAGTCCTGTAGGTTTCCGTTTGGCAAGAGGGAAAACCGCTTCGTTATTAGCGTCAATAAAGTTATCTTGTTTCCGCGTAGGTTTTGAGCGAGCTGCAGCCATGACTCTGTCGACTCAGCCATTAGAAATGCTGATGCAAGTGTATATTGCAAAAACTACAGAAAAACTGCCTTAGTATCCTAGGGGGTGACCAGCAGACTGCGCTCAAAGTGCTTTTCCAGAGTAGGATCAGTGCTCGTCTTGGAAAGAAGAAGCATCTAACACTACAATGGATCCCTAGCCACTGTGGGATTCCGGAAAATAGGACAGTGAGTTCAATAGGTTTTATTTGATGAAAAAATATGAAGAAAAACGGGACCTAAGAGAAAATGGAAGATATTTTATTTCCCATTTCGAAGATGTGTCTTATATCTGCGGACATAAAAAGGGGAATGATCATCAGCTGATAGGGTACATCTTATAAATCATTGGTAGTAAGATACTAAAAGATGATTTTTTTTTGTTTTGATATGCAATCACAGAGCAGAAAACGTTCCATCAAATAATAATCAATTGGTCTAAATATCGCATCCCCTTCTCATAGGTTACCATATCTCCTGAAGTACAGGTTTTTTGGTTACCTTGTGACAAATGACGGCCATAGTAAGAACATGAATACATCCATCGCCCAAGAGTACCAGTATAGGGAAGACAAGTGGGAATGAATCGTTTCTATGGTTCTCCAACTACAATAAGAAAAGATTTCCTATCCATCATAAGGGTGCGTTCTCGTATTTCCTCTCTAAGACAGGTCATACTGGGTGATTCTGCTCTCGCTGGGTAAGGGACCTGTCTTGGGTTAACCAGGGGCGTAGCCAGGGAGGGGGGGGGGGGCAAAGTTAGGCTACGAGGGTGGGGGGTATAGACTCCCAGGGGCACAGCCCGCAGTTTCCATGGTTAGCGGTGCAGACTTTTTGTTATTAATTTGGGAGACTCGGACCTCTAGAAGCTCCCCCAGAGGTAACCACTGACTGTAATACTTAAGTTGACTTTACAAGAACAGCAAAAAAGCAAAGCGCAGCAGCAGTAAATGCACGCTGTGGTTTCTGTGCTTTTAGAATTAAATGACTCACATCCAATAGCGTGCATTTGCTGCTGCTGCGCTTTGCATTTTTACTGCGCATGTAAAATCAGCTTTAAGAGTATGAAGTATAACATAATTGACAATTTTGGGAGAGGAAATGAAATGATCGAATTTATATATATTTAAATAAATGTAATATGACTTTTTTCTACATTTCCATTTATGTAACAACTGATTGTTGATTTAAGAATCAGACGCACGGGAAATTTGAAGATCCTATTGGTAACTTGCAAGCAATCCATTTTTAATAAAAACAATATTTTTAGTTTATTCAATTTTATCTTGTTTTTTTGCTCTGACCAGGGGGGGGGGGGGGGGGGCACGCCCCTGAGGTTAACCGTTCGTACTTCTTGAGGACGTCATGATCCTCCACCCGTCTTTTAGTGGCTTCTTACGAGACGCTTTTTTAGCTGATGAACCCGCACAATATCTTGCAACTTAATCGCCTTCTACAAACGCTCAGTCCAGACGGTAGGAGGCTTCTTATATCCTCATTTCCAGTACAAGTCGACTCTTAGTTACCTTCTACGACACGCTCTAACCAGACGGGAAATTTACTTTACCAGCTTCCATCTCGAGGACTGGAATGATTTTGTGGTGAGATTCTTGTATCCTGAATTTCAACAGGAGCGAGCTTCAGCGACTAACAGGAATCCTCAGGACATTGTCGGTTTAGCACAAACATATTTTAGGAGACTAGGACGAGACGGCAGCTCACTTCCTGATTAGATTCCAGGAATATGCACGAACTAGACTCCACATTTGGTTGAGATGTGATAAAAGAGGAAGACTTTAGATGGGTGTATTCTCAAACTTGCTAGGTTCTTCCTGATACATGGTATCTTCAGATCCAGAGGGCGCCGGTAGCTCAGTGGTATGTGTGCTTGACTTCTGAGCTCAAGAACGTGGGTGCGAAACCCGACCGAGGCCCTTAGTTTATTTTATCTGGGAGGTAAAATAAATTTATGCACGCCGACCTTTGGATGGGACGTTAAGCGATGGTCCCGAGCCTGTACGATGTCACGTAGTTAAAGCCCGGGCATGAGTCATAAAACCTAACCTTACCATCTTCAGATCCAAGTAGGACAAGTCGAAAAGGTAAGGAGGTGTCCTAGCGCTTACAGGGAAGCAGAGCATTGGATGCTTAGGTCCCTAGGTAGACTCACCCAGTATATATATATTTTGATGAGGCTTACTTAAATATTGAACAAATAAGATTGAATGTATACAACAACAATGTCCGTATCCATTTTTATCTCCAGTTTTTATATTGAGAAATTGAATGGCGTCTGGAAGCCATTGTAATTGTAGGGAGTCATGCCTTTGTTCTCTTTATACGCAATGTAAACGACATTATTAACAGGTTTCAAAAATGTTGTTTATTTACATGTTCTCAATGTTAACAAATAATTCAAATTTCTTAATAATCTCAAAAGAGTTACGAGTGTAGCTCTCATCTCAAGCTACTTTTCAGAGAAACATCATGAATGGTATATCGTCCTCTAGAAATGTCAATGTTTGAGACTCCCGAATTTTGATTTACTTCCTCAGAAAATGGTTGTAGAACATTTAATAGAGCTTTAAAACCGCCGCAAGACTTCTGTGGAAACTAAGAAACGGATCACGGCCGCCAATCGCTGCTACTTTGGCTACGGAAACAACTGGCGAGCAACCTTGTGTCTCGGTGCACAAAGACGGTCCTGTACAAAACGCTAATACTTCTGTACTCACCTATGGCTCGGAAACATGGACCCCAACTAAAGCCGAGGACCGGGACCTCCAGATATTTGAAAGAAAAGTCCTCCGTCGAGTTTTTGGCCCCGTTTGCGACGGAGGAGAATGGAGGCGCAGAAGCAATCAGGAGCATCGGGATCCGTAACTGGATGACAGCAGCACAAAACAGGGGGACACATGGCGATTGATGTTGGAGGAAGCCAAGACTCGTCAGCGGGTTGTAGAGTTACACTAAGTAAGTAAGTTAAAACCGCCGCTGGATTGGTTAAAAATCAATGGGTAGATCCTCAAGATTTGGAGTAAAATATGCATTCGTCTCTTGTCTTCTCGCTGGTGTAATATTGTAAATCTTCGTAACTTTTAAATTTCCTGAATACGTGAAATGATTAATTTTCTCTTTCTTTCTCTAATTGTGATGGTCTGGGTTCGGCAACGAATAGCTACCAAACTAGAAGCCAGAAGGTTGAAGGTCACATGCATATAAATAAGGGTCTTAACTACCACACGAAAACTTTTGAACGGAATTTCAAATTTCTGCTTCCATGTAAATAAGTTTGCATGTAAGCTTTTATAGACTGTTTGAAAAGGTGGAGGAATTGAAGAGAATGTGTCTCATCATCTGAGACCATAGGAGATGAGGTCAACATAAATTTCTGATCTTATAGTCGGATAAGTGATCATTTTTGTGAAGGGAATAAGGAGAATGTGTCTTTTCATCTGAGAAGATGTGAGATGACATCTCTGATCTGATATTCGGATAAATAATAATTTTTGTGAAGAAAAAAAAAAGAGGCGGGTTTTCAACTGGGAACATCGATGAATGATCATTTTTTCGGTTACCTCTCCTGCCTGCCTCCCACGAGGATTGAAGTTATTCTGTACTGTTGTTTGTATATACTTAGTAACTATAGCAACCAAATCCCTAAATATTTATAAAAGGACGACACATCTAGTTACCAATTAAACTTGATGACCACTTAACATGAAGGGCTTAATGTATTTTAAAAAAAGTATCTTTCTTCTTTGATTAAAAAATACATTAAAGAACTGGACTGACGTCAAAAGAGTATTTACTTCTTCACAACAAATTAATCAATTAACTTTTTGCTCCCTCTTTCAAACCAGTCGACCATTTGGGCTTATAATCAAAAGAGTTTCTCCACACCTTAAAAAGGTCTGTCGAATCTACCTTATGTTTAATCATTATTTTTTCATTATTTGTGTACATTTATTTTATTTCTCTTGATATATTATTTTATGTATTTTTATTAGGTATATCTTTTCTATTTTATTTTTTGAATTTTGTATTAATATTTTTTATAAAAACCTATTATTATATAAAATAATTATTATCAGTTTTTTTGTTTATTTCTTATTCTTACTATTATATCATGGATCTATTTATTTATTTATCATTTTTTATTTATTCAATTATATTTGATTAGTATATATTGAAGTGATCTTTCCTCATATCATTAAATTGAGATATACCCGGCGTAGTTCACCATAAATTGTTATGATCTTCGCCTCTTATAATTAACTTGAAATATACTCGGCTCAGTTCACCATAAATTGAAGTGATCTTACTTGGGGTCTTTAAAATTGAAGCTATTTAATATGAAAATGAATTTAATTTTGGGGTTAAAGTGCGTAATCAGAAGGTCAGCTAGGCTATAGAGAGTTCAGAGAACAATTTATAAGACAACATACATTTATTAAAACAATCATTGACCAATATAATAGTGAGGCGTCCCTCAAAGAATCGAACATCTGGAATAACTTATCAATAAAACATGAAACAATTTATATGATCTTAAATGTTCTTGTACCCCCCGCAATATGAAGATGTCTATTGATGATCAGCCCGCAATTCGTCTCGATGTCGGAGAAAAATGTAAAATAAATGGTTGCGTTACCTTTAAAAGTCTTCTATTGTCAAACCACACTCCAGCCTGCGGTCTCTCATCCAGAATTCACGAAGAGGTGAGGAACTTCCAGTCCCTTGGAAATAGACAGCGGGGATGCTCTCCCTCCAGCAGCTAAAATGAGAGTCTTCTGTCTCCTACGTCAGCTCAAACGGGAGTCTCCTTCCTACGACCACAGCTCAGCCAGGAATGTCTTCTCCTCCGACAGTTCAACTCGAAGGTCTGCCTACCTCGGCAGCTCAACTATCAATGTCTGTCTCGTCTGACACTTCAGACGGGAATGACTGCCTACCTCGGCAGCTGAAACGGCAATCCTACCTCATACGGCACAGGAACAGACTTGAATTTTCATCCCCTCCACTTTATGTATCTTCCAACTAGTGCGCTACTCGTGGTCGCTCTCAGAACTATATTTACCACTAGGTCTCTGATATCCAATATATCACAATATGTACTTTTTTTTATATTTCAGGCGTTTCAGTCAAAAACTCTCAGACTGATAACACAGTGCCCCCCATACATAAACAACAGAACACTTCATAACGATCTTGTGATACAGACAGTACCCGACACAATACTAGCTACTTACATACGTTTTTTAGAAAACTTTACACACATACAAACCCAGAAATATACTTCATACTGATACTTTATCTTCACAACACTTACCACAAAACTCTCCACGAAGGTAGAAGAGAAGATGGAACCGCGACTGCCTGCCACCTTAAATCCTATTCGTTCTTAATATTTTTTTACATTATTTTCCTTTACTTTTATCATCTCTCTTACCCATCCATCAAAATTGTCTTTCGATTCCTTTTTATTTATTTATTTATTTTATTTCTTTATTTAATTTTCAGTTCTTGTCCTAATAATTAAGATAAATTTTCGTCCCGAGGACCTACCACTGGGTGGCCTTCCTCTCACATGCCATTCACGCCAACATATCAATAGATGCTGGTTGTTGCACCCTAGCAACAGTTGCATCTTTATAAATAAAAGACAAAAAAAAAAATATATTTTTTATTGTTACATTGTTTTATTTATCTTTTCTATATCCCGCACATTGCGACCTGATGAAGGGACGTAAGTAAGTACCGAAATATCGTTGTGACAAAGACATTTCCGGAAAAGTGTTAAAAAATAGTTATCTTAATTTTTATTAAATTGAAAAATGTATCTACTTATTAGAATTATGTATCTATGTAATAGTATTAGTATTTTTGAACTCATATATTTTTAAGTATTTATTTATTAGGTTTTTATTGATTTCACTTTCCATTTTTTAATAGTTTTGTTATTACTAATCAAATGTGTGTTAGACTCAGTTATAAATTTAATTTATAAGCCATCTTAATATATAGATTGTTATGACGTATCCATGTAATGGTTTAACGGAAATAAATATTGTTATTACTTTAGGAACATGCCCTGCTCTATCCTGCACCTCATATATTGCATTAATTTTCTTGATAACTTTTATGAAGTATACCAAACAACTTTTCACCCCCTATATTGCACTTTTACTTCAGAAGTTCATAAATTCAACACTTCTCTTAATGAAAATTTATTCCTCGTTTTGAATTATTCATTCTATACTCGTTTTAATTTGGAAAGAAGGCTCCGGTACTCCAACTTGGCTATGATTAAATTAAATTTATATTTGTATTGTACACCTTTCTAAAGTTTGACACATTTGAAAATATGGAGTTTCTTCAGAGAATATTAAATATTTTTAGAGGGTGTCGGTAGCTCAGTCATATTAATTTTTTTTTTTTTTTCTTCTATTCTAGATCAAGAAATGTTTAACCCTCACTTCACTTTGCACCAAAAATGCTACAATTATATGTTGTAATTTGAATTTGAGAAACATCTATATTTTATTTTCACATGTAAACTGGAAGGAAAAAAGAAGCCATGGAAAACGACAGAAATAATAGGATTTGTTATGGTGACAAAGGGGAAGAAATATTTCATGGTTACGGGCGGCCATGAGCCGCCATTCTGAATGGAAATATGTTCGAATTCATCTTTTTGATAGGTACGTGTATTACAAAGGATTCGTCACCGTCAGAAATAACATATTTTTGATGATTAAGCAAATTCTTATATTATGTATATAAATTGTAACAATTCTTATGTATGAGAAAATATAATCCCTTTTTAAAATTGCCCCCACGTTGGGTGTGGATTCTTTTAATAAAAATTTAAATTGATGGAAGAAGAGAATATCAATATGTCAACACTAACGAAATATTAAAACAATAGTTTACATTTCACAATCATATTTTTAGTTTAAGTTTAATTAAACTTAATAATTATCTTCATTATGTAGCCTTTCTACTCCTTATACAGCAATCTCGACCTTTATTATTATTAATCTCCCGCTGTCCAAATTAGCCCGTTAGGATCCCTAGAGACCTGCATCCACCAGGCATTCAGGACCCTCGTGGTCAAAATGCCTTAATGAAAAAAATAATAAATAAAACTTTATAATTAACAATTAACAACCATACTCAAAATATTAGTAGGCATGTTATAACAAAATAATAAACAAACATTTTTTTTTTTTGTCTTTATAATGTTGGTCGCAACTGTTGCCATGACGCAACAACCAGCTACCAAGAGGACTACATTGAATGTGGATATCTTGATTGGCATGAGAGAGGAAGGCCACCCAGCGGTAGCTCCTCAGGGCGAAATTTAAAACAATGAATATTATGGTTATTATCAATAAATGGGGATTTTATGATTTTGTTTCAAGAAGTGGGGGGTTGCAATTTGGGATTATAACAAGTCACGGTTCCACCTCCTCTTCAATCTCTTGGGAGGATTGTGTGGTGAAGAAAGTGAGTGGATGTATGGATTTGGGTGTGAATGCAATTTGCTATGGAAACGTCTGTAAAGGTCCTGAATTGTGTCGTGCACTGTGTTTATCATGAGGTCATTATGAAGTGTTCTGTTACTTACGTATGGTGGGCATTGTGTAATGAGTCTGAGTGTCTTTGACTGGAAAACCTGGATACGTTTCAGGTTAGATATTTTAGCCGAACCGTAGATTTGTGAGCCATACATCCAGAGTGGCTTTAGTAGAAATGTGTAGCAGTTACGCTTTTGTGTTAAGGGTAATTTTGAATGTCTGTGCAGAAGAGAATAGAGCATTTTAAATCGTTTGTTTAGTGTGTGAGGCTTGTATGAGGGTTCCATGTCAGTCGTCTGCCCAGAGTAAGTCCCAAATATCTTACTGTGTTAGTCTGAGGGAGGGGCTTGTTGTAGATAAAAACGGCGGGACATGTATCTCGTCTTAATGTAAATGTTATATGTTGTGATTTGTTCGTGTTGAGTTTAATTCTCCAAATGTTGCACCAGTTCTCAATTTGAGTAACATGGTGTTGTAATGTGAACGAGGCATGTATGGAAGATTCAGCAGCAGCTAGGATGGCAGTGTCATCGGCGTATGTAGCTGTCAAGGTATGTGGTGACGTGGGCATGTCTGAGGTGTAAAGTGTATATAACAAAGGAGATAAAATAGACCCTTGAGGCACCCCTGCCAAGATGGGCTGCAACAAAAAAAAAATTAAAATTTTCATCAGTCTAGTCATCCAGTCTTGCAAATCGGTCCAAAACTTTTCCAGCTGAAATTTATTTTTTACTATTTCATCCTCGTTGAGCTTATAGCACTGAAAGTACTCTACCAAATAATTATTTTCTCTTTTTACAGTATTCATTGAATACATTCTAAAGTTAGTCTAAGTAAGTGATCGGAAAACATGATATTTCGGTGAAAACTCAACATAAAATATCTTACCGATTACATAACTTCCCCTATACCTCGCATATAGCTAAGGAAGTAATAAAAAATAGACAGTAAGCAAATTTTAGTATAAAGTAAACAAATAATTGCAATAATCCTAGATACTTTTGAGAGATAAGGACCAGTGAAGACAAGCTCATCCATAACTGATGGCACCTCAAACGATCCTTGAAATTGTTTTTCCTCCCACAGTGGGGATCCATTCTATTCAAATATAACCCCAGAATAATAATAAAAAAACGGGAAAACTTAAAAAAACTTAAAACTATTGTCTCTAAATAATATAAATGTTAATTTATTAATGCGTTTTCTCCGCTCAGCCCAACGCGTTACAATTTTTAAATAAACTGGTCCCAATTTTCGTCTGATTCCGGCCAAAATCTAATCAGAACTAAGTTTGCACGTGTGACTTTTCCATTCCAATATTTTTATTATTGTTATAGATATAAGAAAGTAATAATACTTAGAAATATTCCTATGGAAAGTTGTAAATTCTTTGGGCCGCTATAACTTAGTTCCTTTTGGTTGTATCTCACATGTATGGATACATTGAAGGCTGGAAATTTAATAAGGAACATTTTCAGTAGGAATAAAATTTTCGGTAAGACAAAAAGTTTTCGCGTAAATCAAGCAAACGCAATTTTTGGCCGCTTTTCGACGGCAACGACGGGCAACCTTGGACAAATCGTATTTCATCTAAAACTTGCCATGCTGTAAAATTCCATGCAAGTAAAAATAATTTTATTATTAACAAAAAGGACAATTTTTTTTTTAATTTGTGGGTGGATTGATCCCCCATAACCCCCCCCCCCCTTTCCCCCCTAGGTACACCCCTGCTCATAAGTCCACTCAAAGTTTAATCGGACGAAAAGGGGTTGAGTTCCTAATTTAAACCAAACAAGTTGTGTGTCCTGAGCATCGTCCAATAATTCCGGAAATAACTGTCACCAGGGAATTGATTGATTACCTATTTGACTTGATGTTAATCATTAACGGCTTCCTCAAGGAATTCTTGATCCATTCGTATCGAAAAACATATTTGAAAGGTTGTGGTAAAGATGATTAAAGTGAAGGCTACGATTCACATCGGCTTCTGAAGATAGGATAGATGACTCTAGGATATGCTCGAAACGAGCTTCCACATTTTCCATAGGAATGGGATTATAGAGGAATTTTTTAGGAGATTGGACTATATAACTTTTTTTTTTTTATTCTTTTATTTTATTATTTTACTAGTAGTGCATAGCATGCTATGCCTGTAGGTATAATAGAAGTGAACAAATAGATAAAAATAAATGATAATTACGAGAATGGCTAACAATTGTCTTGAGGGAGCCGTGGCTTGAGTCTTGGGGCTGGAGTAGTCTTCCCTAGTTCATAATACGTTCATATAAATATAGTTCTTTGGACCATATATTTTTTAGACTCGCTAAGGAAACTAAGGGACTAGGTCCTTCAGGAAGGACTTGGTATCTTTAGATAGTACGACTAGAAAGGGGAAGGGAAGGGATGCTTAGGTCCTTAGGTGCCCGCACTAGCACACTTTGTGGAAGTTCCGGTGGACGAAGTAATGTCAGCCTGAGGTAGCTTCATAGTTCCTGGTTGCCGAAATAGGTGGGTATGACGGTAGTGAGTGATGAATCGACCCCGGCCCAACCCCGTTATCGGCATTCATTGCACGCTCTAGCTGTCAACTATTCGCTGACACTATCTTAAACCTGTCATCGCAGCAGTTCTCCAATTGTTCCTTTTTTGTCCTTCAACTAACCTTAAGGAGATGTCTTGAAATAAGGTAACCCTGTGACATATCAGCTGATGTATTATTCTCATTTGGTTTGTTCAAAATAGGAAAACATCTGGCATATTCCCATTGTCTATATGTCCACCCGCACATCATAGTTGTTGATGAACCCTCATGATGACTCAAAATATATTGCTTACTCTTACTCCGATGGCGACAGACCCTAAAGATCCTTGATCGTCCATATCAGACTCCTCCAGGATCTGTGGTACTCCACCGGTCGCCAGATCACCACATCCCTATTAGCAGGATCACGGCATCCTTCCTTCTTCACCACGTCATGAAGGATCTGGTTTAGATTTTAACCATTTTAAGATTATTTCACTTCGAGGCAGAAGTATACCATTACATTTATGTCCTAATCAAATAAAAGTTGTAGCGAATACTAAAAGACATATTTCTATATGCAGTACTTTTTTCGAAGGATTTGCAAGATACACGCTCGATGAGCACGTCGTCCTTCGGATGGGATGTTAAGCGTCAGTCCGGATCCTATGTCATGTCAGGTTCTCGTTAAAGACCCCACACAAATTGAAACTGAGTAGGAAAAAGTAGGGTCCACAGTTGATTGGGGCTCACCAGAGCGGTGAAAAGCTCTCTTAGTAGTAGGCGATATGACCGGGTAATTAAAGCCCTGGCAGGAGTCAGGACAAAAACAAACAACTGCGGAAAATCAACAGGTATCTTCTCCTTGGACTCTTGTATCCAAATATAAAGCAAGGTCAATTTATCAATTCCACAGGGTTATTAGGATTTTGGAGTTAAGCTCCCATCTAAGCCTTCACTTCTCTTTGGCCGATTTGACTGAAAACCAATATATGCTTGTCCAGTCTCGGCTTAACCGGCTTCCCTTTAAGACAGAGATGGGCAAACTACGGCCCTTGGAGATGAGCGAAATACGGCCTGCCGAGCGGATCAATGCGAAAACGTCAAGCTACATTTTATTCCTTCGAATGTTAAAGAGACTTAAGAATCAGCCATTAACTGTAGTTAGTTATTGTAACTCATGCCCGGGATTTAACTATGAGGAATCGCCTACTACCAGATAGCTCTTTCACCACGCTGGTGAACATGACACTACTGCGGGAGTACATTTTGCCTAACTAGGTTTATTCACTCAGGGGTCTTTAACGAGTACCTGAAATCGCAGTCTTGGGGCCATTGCTCAACGTCCCATCCGAAGGTGGACGAGCTCATAGTTTTTTTCAGAAAAATTTCCGTTTCAAACTTGCGATCTTGAGCTTAGTAGGCTAGCACACCTTTGAGCTACCGGCTCCCTTTAAAATTTATAATGTATTTTGTTTTACAATATTGTATATGTATATCACGATAGATTCAGATAAAACTGCCTTCACTTAAAATTAATTTTGGCATCTACCAGCAGTTCACCATTCTTAAAATATGTTGAATAAATCTCATTCATCGATCTTTTTTATTAGGTTGGTTATAGTGAAAAATTTAGTTTTTCTTCTATTTTTTGGAGCGTAGCTTCGTCTCTCTGGCAGTGAGTTGGTAAAAGCGTTACGATACGGAAATGGCAACGAAAGTTTCACTCTCCCCTCCTCGACTCC
This sequence comes from Aradus depressus, assembly GCA_963662175.1. Lineage (NCBI taxonomy): Eukaryota > Metazoa > Arthropoda > Insecta > Hemiptera > Aradidae > Aradus > Aradus depressus. The sequence goes on from OY759221.1 coordinate 23,221,680, forward strand.
GCCGACTGGCATTAGGAAGGAAGGTTTGGGAGGGGGCGGCCGGAGGGGAGGGGATGAATGAATCTTGGCGGGCTTTGTATCGATAAATATGACTCCTCAATCATTGAATATGACCTTTGATTTTTGCTGGAGATTTCAATTGCAAATCTACAGAAGAGAGGGCTAAGACATTGATTAAGTTTCTTTTTGACACATTTATACTGAGAATGGTTAATGATCAAAAGTTAACTACAACAAGAGATTATCAACATAAACATCAAATCAACATCTATAGACCATGTTTTTGCAAGATTCGTAGAAAAGATTTAGTCTAAAATTTATGTTTCTTACTTTAGTGACCATAAACCAATCATTTCAGTTATAGATTTTGAAAAAAATAATGTGCATGATACTGAATGTGAATCTAGGCCAATAACTATACATAACAATGATAAATAATGAGGCAAAATGTAATGATATGAATGTTGATAGCTAAGATGTCGATAGATTAAGTTGATGCATAATTATATTATTGTTATAAACATAATTATTATTATAAACTACATGAAAATGTACAATACCGATAAACTTTCTCAAGGAAAATACTTGTGATAAAATGATTTTATGTAGGTACATGATTCCATGACAAATTGTACATTATACGATAGAATTGTATATTATACTATTTTAATATTATAATAATATGTAAATAAAAATTTGTTACACCTACTATACAATATTTCATTCCTGAATACTCTCCTACGATCGACCACTTTCAACATAATACGCTTTAAGAGCATGCATTCGTCAATTCGATTACATTTTCCCTAGTAAATTTACATGTGGACATAAAATTATCCAATTTGATAATTTCAATTTAAAATTACTTTCAGTTGAAAATTATTTTCAACCAAAAACGAACCGGGAGGCACACCGTTTTTTTTTTTACGTCCCAGCTAGCTTTGTGATACTATCAAAGGAATAAAGATTAAAACACGAGGAATGCAGCGATTCTTTAGGTTGAAGTCCTATAAGGTCCTGTGGACTATAGACCATATAACCCTGACAAGAGGGGTCAATCCACCTGTTGCTACGATATGGGAGATTCTATAAAATGCCCCCATAGAAGAGTAGCTTTTATTAAGAACGATGGGGTTTACTTTTGTCTCCATATAAATTTTATTACTCCATACTCCTATATAAGGTAATACCAAGGTATTGATTTCGACATTTTTTTTTTGTATTTTATTTAGAAAGATTCAACTGTTGCTAGGGTGCAACAACCAGCATCTATTGATATGTTGGCATGAATGGCATGTGAGAAGAAGGCCAGCCAGTGGTAGGTCCTCGGGTCGAAAATTTATCTTAATTATTAGGACAAGAACAGAAAAAAGAATAAAATAAAAAAATAAAAAAAATTAATAAATAAAAAGGAATTGAAAGAGAATTTTGATGGATGGGTAAGAGAGATGATAAAAGTAAAGGAAAATAATGTAAAAAAATAAATAAAAAATATTAAGAACGAATAGGATTTAAGGTGGCAGTAAGTATATATTTCTGGGTTTGTATGTGTGTAAAGTTTTCGAAAAAAACGTATGTATGTAGTTGTAGTATTGCGTCGGGTACTGTGTGTATCATAAGATCGTTGTGAAGTGTTCTGTTGTTTATGTTTTGGGGGCACCGTGTTATCAGTCTGAGTGTTTTTGACTGAAACGCCTGAATTCGTTTGATGTTGGATGTTTTTGCTGAACCGTATATCTGTGATCCGTATGTCCATAATGGTCTAAGTAAGTAAGTGTAACAGTTCCGTTTGTGTGTCATGTCTAATTTTGATCGTCTATTTAGAAGTAAGAATTCAGAAGTCCAGAGTATTTTCAGTCGACTGTTCAGCTTGTTTCGTGTGATACGTGTTTGAGGGATTTCGACATTTACTCCTCTAGCTATATTAATATGTGTTTCTTAAGCTTCTCTGGACCGATAGTAGGTTGCTTTCTTCCGACATTTTTATTTTCCAAAATTCTATTTTTTATTTTTATTTTTCCAGCTATACAAAGTTATGTAATTGGTTAGAAATTTGATGGTGTTAAGTTTTCATAGAGAAACAGTGAATATGATAACTCTCGATAGCATGAATGTTTCAACAGGAAATTTTATGTGTATTTAGGGCCACATAAGGACGACACTTACTGATTTTCAGTCAAATCGGTTAAAGGTAAGGAGGGATTAGGGGGAGCATAACACAAGAATTCTAATAACCGCCATTGTAATGACTCAAATGTCTCGAGTCAAAATTTAATATGAGGACTCAGAAGCCCCTATGTAAGATTGATTTTTAGCCCAAACGGTCCATAGATTTTAGGGGGAGAGCGACAACTCATGGGGAGCCCTTTTTTTTATAGTTTTAAACTTGATTGTGGAGCTCTCTCTTCCAAGAAGTATTTGTTTGGCTGGGTAATTTTCTGATTGGTCCGTCCAATGGCCGATCATCGATTCGGAATATATCTCTCGATTGTGGCTTTCTCAGTTCATCTCCAAATAATGGCGTCCATGTGCTATCCTGCCGTACACAAGCGAACTTTGGGATTGGTCGATGGTTGAACCAATCGCAAACTGGTCGCTATCATAACTAAGGTTGCTACAAAGCCACAAAGGAGCATTAAAAAACAGTCTTGGAATGTGCATTGCGGAAAGGAAACTTATCTTGACACTAACACGTTGCCGACCGTCAAAAGAGTTGGTTTTAGGACCTGGTGACAAAAGAAGAACAACTCTTCTTGACCAACCCCGGATGACATAGAGAAAAGTGATCGAGTATTTAAGGACACCACTCAGTAAGAAAACACCTCTTAATAAACAACCTTCTGCCGAATCCATTATGCCAAGATTTGAAGTAATGGAGGGAAGGAAGCTAAACATGGACGATCGTGAAGGTTATTCTCATCTCCGTTGGAGAATTTTCGATGAGGGGTTCCTCAGTTGGGAAATCAGAGCATCAAATAGATCCTGCGCTTCATTGAAAAGATAGGAGAGTAGATAGTTAAATACTAGCAAGTTATATGGGCCTTCAGGCTTTGAATAACATAGGTACGGAACCCACCCCTGCAATATATCTATCAATCAGGAGTCGTTGATATCCGAGGGCCAGGATGGGATTTTACCCGGCTCCGAGTGGTGCAGCCTAGTGGAGACGGGTGGCTCGATCAAATACCTGCTCAGTGATTGGTCCGTGATTCATCCAGACAAGTATAAAAATAGAAAGTATTCCCCTTCCCAATTTAGTCGCTCAAGAGTCCCCTACCAGACAACAATCCTCAGAAGTTATGATGAGCAACGCATTGATTGCACCGGAGAAGGCTGACACTCGCCTCGATCTTCGCCCGAGAAAGCCAGAAAGCCTCGGTAGCCAGCCAACATGAGGCCCCACATAAGATCAGAGAGATGATAGCTTCTCCAGCCCACCACTCGCTCTAGTGAAGACAGTCCGGCCGAGAATGCAGATCTACTTCAGATCAGCAAGGAAATATCCCAGTATTTTTTCAAGACTCACTAATCCTCTGCCCTTCTCAGGGCTACCAAGTGCGCTTTATATTGGGCTCAGTAGCACCTCCAAATATCTAGGGGTGCTACAGAGGTACCATCTTGCATAGGAATATTCCATTTACTTCGTATTGGTTCTTCACCAGCTTGAACAAGACATCTGTCTGTAGACATCAATCAAGCAATGGAAAGTGGATGATGAAAGTGAATCTTCTCACAAGTCATCTCACGTTGCTCGCCACTTTAACACTCTCTCATAAAAATGAAAAGTAATAAAATGAGGGTATTAACGGTGTAATATAAAACCCACAACCTTGTCGAGCACTCACGTCAAGTGCTGGGAAGTAGAAGACATCCTCCATAACTGGAGTTTATCATACTGATAATAAGCGTCAATTTCAGTGGCAGCCGATACAGGCTTTGCTAACCTTTTTTTACTTTCTTATACCTATAGTTTAAGGAAATAAGTAATCGTGCGAAAATCCGAGATCGAGGTTTCAACTGATTTTCACGTTTCAAGGCCCCATCAATACGTTTTGACCATTTTCACGATAACATCTGTCTGTGCGCGTGTATATGTGATTGAAAAGTTGTGAGCTCTGCGATTGTAGCTTTGAACTTGAAATTTGGAATAAAGAAGTCACATATTCTAACTTATGTCTGATTACATTTCGCCCGAAATCGAACGGAAGTTGAGACCACTTTCTTAACTACATTTTACAATATACAGCATATGTTTATGACTTAATCAAAAATCTATTCTAGTAATAGTTGTAGAGAATACTAAAATACATAATTTATATGAAATATGATTTTTTACAGGTCGTCCGGTTTTCGAAATAATGCCGAAAACCATCTTGAATTGTAGTTTGGAGAACTAAGTGTAGATTGAGCCAAATTTATCAGGATTGAAAAATTCTTGCGCGATCAATTGTTATAATTTAATTGTTTATTTCCTTATAACTGCTGAACCATTGATTTTAGAGAGAAAGTTTTTTGAAAAAAATATTTATCATGATGTCAGGAACAAATTTTGTCATTATACATTTCATTTAAGTGGGGTGCTGATGACATGGAACACTAGATGTGCAAATATAGTTTGCACTTGACCGACTTTTTTGTACCTGAATTTGTGAAACCCTCTGTTTTTGTTGGAGTTGAAGAAAGGAGCACTGGCTATTATACGAAAATAAATAATTTACTATCGATGTATTGTATGTACTATTGATCAATCATAATTTTCATTATTAGCATGAGCAAAAATCTCCGACTATCTATTTTCAAACGGATCAGAATATGTTTTGTAGTGTCATTCGCCACACTGGATCAGCCATTTATATTTCATAATTTTAACACATCACAACTGCCACATTTTATACCTTATGTCGATATATAATAGTATAATATGTTTTTTCAAGTTTTTTGGTCATGTTTTTGGGAAAATTTCACATTGTGCGCCGATTGTGGAGTCAGCAAAACCAACAGTTCTTTCTATCTGAGGACTGTCTTCAGAACTGTCCGCTTCAATTTATAGGAGGACAGTTATTTAATACGACAGCGAATGAAGACAGGACAGTGTTCGTGTAAATTGGTGAAGTATGGGCCCATAACATGTTTCACAGAGAAATGGCTTCCACTTAGAAGGGGAGAAGCAAGTAACAATAAGATAAGTCAGTGAATCACCAATAGTGTACTTCACCAACTCGAAATATTAATAATAAACTAAGTGACCACTCTCTCTGTAAATTCCCTTTCTTCTTTACGTTTTAATTTACCAACATGTGAAATAATTACTTTTCACATTAACATAGAAAATCTTCACTCTTCTATTACTGTAAAACTTATAAAAAGAAAAGCCATAGGTTAATTCCCAGTATGAATTAAGTATTAATGCCTGATTCTCAAATATAATATACAATTTGTAGGTGAGGGAATGACGAATTGAAACATTATTGCACAAAAGTATAAAACATAATAGTAAACTTTTTCACGTTATTTTACGATACATTATTACTGCTAGAAACGCTAACAAATATAACATAACTCGTTTTTTAGGACAAATTTAAAGAATATATATTGTGATATTTTCGTTTGCCGTTTTTGAACTATATACACATTTATATACAGCCAGTACTATATATGAATAAATAATAAGATATCAGATAGTTTTTAAGAAACTTTTTGAATTATATGCTTACATTTATTCGAATTTGTCGGTTGGGACACAATGAGGGAATGATTTTAAGGATATCTACTTAAACATACATTTTTTATTTATGATAAAAGAGATAAATTTGTTTCATAATTTGGTACGCCTATGGTTAGTTTCCTGTACTATGTAAAGTAATTTGTTTGTATACAACGATGTCTGATGTAGGGACAGACATCTTTGTATACAAACAAATTACTTTACATAGTACAGGAAACTAACCAAACACAATGCTGGGAATCGTTAAACCCAGAATATCGCTGTATCCGGCATCGTTGTACCCAAACAAATTACTCTACATTGTACAGGAAACCAACCAAACACATTGTTGGGAATCGTTAAACCCAGAATATCGCTGTATCCGGCATCGTTGTATCCAAACAAATTACTCTACATAGTACAGGAAACCAACCAAACACATTGCTGGGAATCGTTAAACCCAGAATATCGCTGTATCCGCCATCGTCGTTAGCCTCCTGCATGAGGAGGCGGTGGTGCTGACCAGCCGCTCCATCAAGTGACCCAACTGTTTTTTTATATATTATTCTTATGTTCATATGTTCTTATTGTGATCTCACAGTTGAAAATTGTCAATTAAATTGTTGAAAAAAAAAAAGAAATGGGAGCCATTACCAAGAACCGAGAAGAAAAACCTTTGTTATTTGATGAAATGATGGCTATTGATAGATTTTCGATATCAGAGTGTGTCACCCTCACGATCGGAACCCAAGAAAATATTTCCTCTTTCCTTTCTACATCTTACACATGATCAAAGAATATTTGAACAAATTTCTTGTCAGAGGGTTTAATAAGAAGAGGGTAGATCAATCTTCTGGTCGATTAAAACTTAGTTCCTCCAAAACTTTCTCTTGTGTCATCTTCAGGGCTTATATTAGTTATTGTTACTCATGCCGGTCTTTAACTACAAAGTCATATCGCCTACTACCAGAGCGTTCTTTCGATCCCCAATGGGAGTTCTAAATTTTGCATACTAGAGTAGGGGTCTTTAAAGACTTTGAGGGTCTCCAAAGGATGGAGTGCCAAGGTTTTTTCATCTCCCAGATAAAAAATCTAAGACCGAGTTTTGAATCTGAGATCTTGAGCTCAGAAGGCAAGCATTGGTGGAGTATCTATGCCAAAAAAATAAAGTATCTTAGAAATGAATAAAAATATATTTGGTTAAGTTTTTTCTGAGAAAAAAAAGGATCAAAAGCACTTAAAATACATTTTATAAAATGGAGACCGACCAAGTCGTACCGAGTTCCGTGATTTTAGTAACATTCATTTAGTTCATTTCTGGGGAGAGAGTAGGGTAGATCTCTCCTATAATATGAAAGTGAAATTTTAACTCTACATTCCCGTTAAAAAGTATAACGTTGGAAAGGAAGATTACAGGTCATGGAGATTAGAAATTAAACAAATCTTAACTTTATCAACAAATAAATTGGAATTTGTATACAGAGCAATGTGGTGCAGTACACATCGACCAGTAACACAATTTATGGAGATTACAAATTAAACAAACCATTAACTAATAAATTGGAATTGATACACTGAGCACTGTGGTACATTATATCATCATCCAGTAACACAATTTATGGAGATTACAAATTAAACAAACCATTAACTAATAAATTGGAATTGATACACTGAGCACTGTGGTACAGTACCTATATCATCCAGTAACACAATTTATGGAGATTACAAATTAAACAAATCTTAATTTTTTCAACAAATAATTTAGAATTTGTACACAGAGCAGTGTGGTGCAGTACACATCATCCAGTAACACAATTCCTCTATGTAAGTCAACTACTGATTACTAGCGCAAGTGGTCGACTGGTTTTCGAGTGGGAGCGAAATTTTAATTAATTAATTCATTCTGGGGAAGTACATTGCTGGTGATTCACCAGGACTTTTTCACTTGATAAAACCGCAATGTGAGGAGAAAAAATAAATATTTATACTTCAAAGGGATTGTTGAAAAGTTGACATTTATAAAAAAACAATTTTTTTGTCGAGTATTACATTCCATGTTGTTGACCTAGAAGGACTCATCAATAAATGTTGAAAAATAGCTAGAATCAGTGATAAAATGTTGTGTGCAGCAAAAGGGTCTCAATCTTCACTATACTAAGCCCTGTAGGTGCTGTGAAATATATCGAAACAGAGATGAAATGGCACTGTCAGCTTTACGACTGGGACCCTCGATATTTCTGAACGTTATCTCGACTTAAAGGAAGAGGATTCAACGGCTGACTTCTCCAGATATATGAAGTACAGGGGAAGTTATGTAATTATCAGTGACCAGAAGAGGGAATGTGGAATTCTGGATAAAAATGGCGGAAAAAGTCAACAAAGTTGTGTAATTAGTCAGAAATTTTATTGAAATTTCATACTTTCTAACCCCTCAATGCAAGAAAAAAAATTTCTGTCTGACACCCGATAGAATGAATATATGAACCTCGAAATTTTTTAATATAATTTTTATGACTTAAAAACCCTAATAGCTGCCAATGTAATGAATGTATCGACAAAAAACAATGTACCGACTGAGGATTCAGAAGTACTTATCTACTAACGATTTTCAGTCCAACTGGTTGACTGGTTTTGAAGGGAGAGCAAAAGTTTAATTGATTAATGTGTTACAGAAGTATATTGCCGGTGAATAATACATAATATATTTATTTAACAAGAATAAATTATATAGTGAGAAAGGTAATGTCCCCCATAAGTTAACTATGTGGAAGTATAAAAATATGTATTATAGAATAATAGTATAAATGCCCCGGAAACATAAGCCCCACAAAGAAAAAAAAAAAAAAAAACATGCTGTTCTAAGGCCGAATGGCGGGGTGGTGTGTAGTGGAGATGCTCACTTAAAGATTTCAACAATGCTCATTTTCTGATTTTGTGTAAAGGATTACGACGAACCTATTCAACAGTCAAAACTCGATAACTCGACTAGTTAGCTTAGGTTTTATGACTCATGCCCGGGCTTTAACTACGAGATCATATTGCCTACTACCAGAGCGCTCTTTCGTCACTCTGGTGGACATGAGCCCGACTCTACAATGGGAGTCCTAAATGTTTATTCATCTAGGGCAGGGGTCTTTAACGAGTACCTGACATTGTACAGGCTCGGGACCATGGCTTAACGTCCCATCCGAAGGACGGCGTGCTTAAGTTGATTTTACCTTCCAGATAAAATAAACTGAAGGCTTCGGCCGGGTTTCGAACCCACGATATTAAGCTCAGAAGGAAGCACGCATATCATTGAGCTACCGGTGCTCCTACTCGAAGTTGAAGGGAGACATTTTACTTTCAATAATCGATTCTTTGAGTCAAAATTGAAAAATTTTCAATGTTTTTTTTTTTCTTCGAGTTTTTCAGACTTAAAACAGACAATAAAAAATAAAAATTAAAAACAATATTTTTGTTCAAAAGTATATTCTCCTACTACGTATGTATGTATATATTAATTCTGTTTTGCATAGGAATAATCTGTCACTTTTTTAAAACTATACCGGGTTGTGAATCTCAATAAGATGTTCCAAGGAGTTTAAAGCCGTAAACACTTCATGTTCTATTCCGTCTGCTAAACAAATAATCGAACAGTATCCAAAGCACGTTTGATATTTTTCGCGTCTACTGTCGGGGGCTGAGTGTCTTCTTCTGTATTTTAATGTGCATTTTTGAAGATCGGGAAACTCCACCTTACAGTTTCCTTTGGTACTTATTCCTTTAGTAGCCCTTAAAGTGTACTCCCGGGAACGTTAAACTCATCGGGTATGTCTCTCCTCCAGGTTCTCCAGCCTCAATTAATTTGGTTTTCATCTCTGCCATAAATGTAGTCAAGTTTCTTTCATCGCGGTCCTGATGAGACTTTTCGGTCGAAGACATGACGAAGTGAGCTTCTCTACTCTAGTTCTATTAAGTTGAAGCACAGAACTTAGGGTGAAGAGGGCGGAAAGCAATAAGTAATTGTTTTCAAAGAATATATATCGTTCGATTTGTAAACAAGTATTACATCACCCTAACCACAAAAACTTCGAGCTGCCGTGCCTTCAGGTTAGGAAATTCGAATAATAAAGTTTTTATCCCTTCTCAAGTTGGTATCATTTCGAGTTATCAAGTCTCAGGTTCGAATAAATGAGTAGATGAATTGTTTCGAGTTTATCGACTTATCGGGTTTCGAGCTATCGAGTTTTGACTGTACATGTAATATTCTCTAAGGCGAAGTTATCTATGAAATTACATCAAGAGTAACCTTTTTTTATGGGACGACTTTGTGTCATCTGATCACATATTCACACGTGTGTTGCCAACTCCTCCAACAAGAAATTTGATTTTTGAACTACCAGATGCCAGAAGTGGAATTTTAATTATGAAAAAAAAAATCTATTTTAGAATTTTTTTAATTAAATACTTCCAAAAATACCTTAATTTGCCTCAGCTTTGTTTCAGAATTTCACAACTCTGTCGCTAGGGGTGCAGTTGAGTGCCTTTGACGAACCACCCTAGGAGAGGGAGATGAGCCCGCCAGGAATGTACCTCTAAAGAGAGGTGGAATCCAAAGGAGTTTAGATAGGTAAAGATGGAATTTACAAAATGCACAGGTGGTGGAGACTTCAAACCAGCCGTCTGACCTATCAGTGGGAAGTGAATTTCAGTTGCGAGTTTAAAAATATAAAAAGAAAAAAAGAATGTGAAAAAGTAGGATTGGGGAAATAAATAGTTTCTGGAAAGAAGTTGGTCAAATACTGAATTTTCTGACCAATTAAATAACATCCCCTAGAAAACTGTTGAAAACGGTGAAAAATAATCATTGAATAAAAATTGACAGTAAGTTTTTTATTACTTTTTATCCGAGAATACAAAAACCGACATTACTTATGGGATGACCTGATATTTTTCTTTTTGGAATCGAGATTAGAAAACATGAAAAATGAAAATGAAATTTCCGATAGATTATATAACTTGACCTAAATTTCGTATAGGTGTGGAAATAAGTACTCAGAGGATTTCCTCATAGGCTACATTAGGTCAACACAAATTGCCTATAAGTTCCATAGTTCCATAGTGATTCAATGGTTGGGTCTTCCTATTATCTCTGCCAATGGGATTGCCCCCTTTCTTACAATTTAATCAAAACTGACTCCCCTACAGGGATTTAGTTCGGCGGACAATTATTGAAATTCAATTCAAATCCTTACTTCGAAACGGTTAAATAATGAATGGTTAGACTAATCTTTGTAAAACAACAGAACATCAAATTCCCATTAACGACACTAACCGCCAGTTAACCACAACTTCAACTGGACAATGTTCTCCATTAAATGTTTGAGTGCTGCAAACCACATAAACGTTAATTATAATAATTAATTTTTATAAAAAATGTCTAGCAATAATAATAATAATAATAATAATAACAGATTTTTATAGATATATGTATACTTAGTGAGTACAGTAAAAGTTCCTTATTCACGGTTTCCTTATTCGCGGGTGAAAAAATTGCAACCCAGTTCCTGTATTCTTGGGTAAAAATGTCTTTATTCGCGGATGCAATCGGTAAATAGAAAGGGATTCGGTGTCGTTTATTAACGTATCGGCATCCTTTGAGTACTGCTGGTACTTGCCGAGGCAGACACATTAACACCATGCTGGAAAAAAACTGTGGCCTGTTTTGACTGTCGGAAATGATGAAGAATCCGAGCGAATTTAAACTTTAACTGACAATGTTGTTCAAGTTACAAATGGAATAGGACGAGATGGCTTCGAACAGATAGAATCAAGTGACATTCAGGAGTTGCTTGATCGAAACCGACTTGGAGGAAATGTTAACTCCACATTCCACTGAAGAAGAGCCTTCAACGAGCACTGAAAAGGTGACCTTTAACTTGAAAAATCTGAGTGAAGGTTCACGTATGACAAATGAACTTTGTGATTTCTTCATGAAAATTGATCCATCTATGGAAAGGAGCCTTATTTTTAAAAGGTAAATTATTAATGCTACAGCTCAATATCAATCTGAATTTAAATACCTTTTAAAAGAGGCAAAACAAGAAAAAATTACTAAATTCTTTAAACCCTTGCCTAAAGCTGACAATAACGATTGATTTTAATTGCGAATTTCTCAATAAATTGATTTTATTTTGATACATCTTGGTTTTATTTTGGAACCTTGGAACGTATCCCCTTTGATTCCATACTAATTACCATTCCATATCCACGGTTTCTGTATTCGCTGCATATTTACGGAACATATTCCCCGCGAATAAAGAGCTTTTACTGTACTATATGTGAGCGATAATAACTAAAGATGACTACAACAAATAAATCATTAGTAAATTTACTAATAATTCACCAGCACGAATTAATCCATTAAGTTTCTGCTCTCACTCAAAACCGTTTGGGTTAAAAATCAATAGTTGACTTACATAAGGGCTTCTGAATCCTCATACTTAATGTGTCGATACCTTCATCACATTGGTAGCTATTGGAGATTATGTGTTACTCCCTAATTCTCTCTTCCCTTAAGCGCATTTGACAGAAAATCAATGGGTGTCGTCTTCATGGGATTCTGGATACAAGTATAAAATTTCGTGTAGATACATTCATTCTATTGGGAGTTATCTTGTTCACAGACATACAAACATAAGGTTTTTTGTTTTCACTTCCCCAGGTATAGAGAAGATATGTAATCGGTCAAAAATTTGATGCGGAGTTTTCAACGGAAATTCATGTTTTCAAACATCTAGATTCGAAATATGAAAAACAATATGTCTGTCTGTGTGTCAGTGAACACTGGATTGAAAACAGTGCGTGCGCAGTTAGTACCCACGTTTGAAGTGTAACTTCCGTACCTAACTCTTCTAGTTTCAGTTTCTCTTTGCGCTAATTAGACTATATTTTTGTTTTAACTATTTTTATTAATATTGGTAGGGAATAATTTAATTCAGGAAATTTTTTTATTCATATATGTTGTATATATATTATAAATATGATATAGATTAACTCATTGATAAATTAATAAAATAAGTGTTTTGACTCTAATCATGAAACATAATTTTTGTGTGTAACGCATGACACGAGGGGCTTATGATAACTAAAGTAAGAAATATAAGGCAGTGTTTGCACGTTATCTAAATATCTTATAAATGCAGCGTCTATGGTTGTACCGTAAGTGGTCGTCGACTGTTGTTTTTGCTTATTATCTAAAAGTAAATGCGATTATTGTAAAATTGTTTTCGGAATTGTAGAATAGAATAACGGTTATAAAACAAAAAATCAACTACTTACCATTTTTATCTCCAATACCCCTTTTTTTTTTTTTTTTTTTTTTCATTGTATTCTGTACATTTTATGCGATACGCAATAAGTACACCTATACGATGCACTATAAGAAATACTCGTGAATTAAAGTTACACAAGAGAAAGGTTAAAGCATCAAAAGTGAAAGGTGCGCACAAGTATGCGCAGACTGCTATGTTACGATTTTTCGTTTGCATTTTGGAGGGGGAAAAAGCTGCATCTACCTCAAAAAGTACTGCTATAACTAAGTAACGAAGTAATAATAACAAAAATATAAAAGAATATTTACATCCTAGAAGCAGTTATCAGAGTTGTTGCAGTCTTACACTAATAAACAACTTTCCAAACTTGAGATGTTGCATGGGATCTTGTACTTATTAACTGTACTTGAAAGTAGCTTTAATAAACTTGTGGGCTTAGAAAGTTTTAAATTCTTACAAGTTGGTTCATCACTTCATAACTCTCCTAATTCCTGGATTATCTTCCTACTCAAGCCGTCTAACACTTCAGAAAGTCAACTTGTCACTTTTAGTGTCCTTATGATCATAAACATTCTTATGGTTTATAGAACACTTCAGGTTTCTCTAATTTATAAAAGTAATAAATAATATCAGGTTATTTTTACAGGGCGCCGGTAGCTCAGTGGTATGCGTGCTTGCCTTCTGAGCTCGAGAACGTGGGTTCGAAACCCGACCGAGGCCTTTAGTTTATTTTATCTGGGAGGTAAAATAAACTTAAGCACGCCGTCCTTCGGATGGGACGTCTGTACGATGTCAGGTACTCCTTAAAGACCCCTACCCTAGGTGAATAAAAATTCAGGTTAGGAAAATTTAGAACTCCCATAGTAGAGTCGGGCTCATGTCCACCAGAGTGACGACAGTGCGCTCTGGTAGTAGGCGATATGACCTCGTAGTTAAAGCCCGGGCATGAGTCATAAAACCTAACCTAAGAAAAACAAATAACAACATTATAGCAACCGACATTTCACTTCTACGGATATACGTAGTACGAGGGCAGTTGTATAATCTGTAAAAAAATCAATGTGCAGTTTTCGACGGAAAATAATGTATTATATTTCCGACCTCCTGATTCCAAAAATGAATATATAAATGATTCTAAGCATTAAAAAAAAAAATATATATATACAATGTTATTATCTGTGAATACGATCATCCGATATAATGGATGTACAGTGGAACCTCTATAAGTCGAACATCAAGGGAGACGCCAAAAAATTCGAGCTATAGAGTTTTCGACTTATGGAGGATTTTGACAGTCGGATTTTGATTCGACTTGTAGAGGTTAAGATTCATTTTAACTAATTTTGAGTTACAGAGGTGAAATAAATAAAAATTCAAGTTACAGAGGTAACAAACATATTTATATTTATTATAAATCAACATTATTTCAAAACACCCTTAAAAGAAAAAAAAAACGTAGTATATGTCGGTATTAAAAAAAGTCAGTAATTTTTTTTGCTTTAGATAATTGGTAATCCTATTTATTGTATACTCCTAAATTGTTTTCTAAGAAACAATGGCGTACAATGTCGGCAAATTCTTAAAGTCGGTAACTTATTTTTCTTCGAGCTATAGAGGTAATAAGTTTCAAATAATCGAGTTGTAAAGGTTGTAAAATAAAACATTGCTATGTTTGAGATACAGAGGTTCAATTTATTTTTTCGAGTTATAGAGGGAAAATATGTACCAAAATGGCTTGTAGGAATTCACTGATTATTTCGACTAATAGAGGGTTGAGATTTCAAGTAATGGAGGTTTTGGGGCTTGGAGGGAAAGGAACAAAACTTTTTTTCGAGTTTTGGAGGTTTTTGACTTATTGAGGTTCGACTTAAAGAGGTTCTACTGTATAAAGACCTATTGATTTTGCAGCCAAATCGACCAAAGACGAGAGGGATTAGGGGAGAGGCTTGACATAAAAACTGTAATAACTGCCGTTGTAATGAATGTATCGACACAGCATTTCATATATAAATTCAAAACACAACAACACTTATTAATTTTCAGCGGAAACGGCAAAAGGAATCAGAGGTTAAGCTCAAAAACCCCGATACCAATCGATGTAATGTATGTATCGATATGAAATTTCATATTTTTGGTCAAAACATCATGAGGACAATACCTGGACTCAATTCAAAAAACATAATAACTGCCAATGTAATGAATTTATCGACATAAAATTTAGTATAAGGATTTAGGAGCACCTACGTCAACTATTGAATATTAGCGCAAACGGTCGACTGGTATTGGAGGAGAAGCGAAAAGTTAATAGATTAATTCGTTCTGGGGAAGTATATTGTCTTTGATTCACTGACGACTTTTATACTTTCTAATACCAAACAAAAGAAAATAGGTATAAGTTAGGGGCTTATATTTATCACCTAATCAAAATTTTTTCAAATAATAGTTCTTTGGAAAACTAAAAGTCATAATTTGTATGAAATATAATTTTGAGTCGACCCCCTTCCCTGATACCCCCTTTCCCGTTGCAGATTTTGCTGGAAACTAACAGGTAGTGTCCTTTTGGGGTTTTGACTTTAAATATAAAATTTCATATCGATACATTCATTACATCGGCAGATATTGGGGTTTTTGTGTTGAACCTCCCTCTGATCCCTCCCTTTCCTTCTGTCGTTTCAGCTGAAAATTAATAAGTGTCGTCCTTGTGGTGTTTCGAATCACATATGAAATTTGGTGTTGATACATTCATTACAACGGCAGTTTGTTGGTCGATTTGGCTGAAAAACAGGTGTCGTCGTTGGCAGTGGCGGATCCAGAAAACCTCTCAGGGGGGGCGAGTTTTTTTTTTTCTTTTTTCTAAGTTACTGAAACTTATGATTAAGGTGAATTAAATAAGAATTAGCGAATGATTATTATAAAAACAACAAACATGGCAGAAACGTTGATAAGTTATTTTTAGTCGTGGTTATATTTACATTCGTTATAATTACGGTTATAATTACGTTATTTTTTATATATTTTATAATTTATATAATTATGTCTGATGATATCTTAAAATTTTAAAAAAAAATCTCTCAGGGGGGGGGGGGGGGGATAGCTCCATCGCCCCCCTTGGATCCGCCACTGGTCGTTGGAGGGTTTTGGATTCACATATAAAATTTCGTGATGATACATTCATTCTATCCGGAGTTATCGTGTTCACAGACACCCACACACACACACACACAGACAGACATTATTGGCGGATTTCATAACTTCTCTTATACTTCACACAGTAAAACACTACAGATCTTTTGTTATATTTACTCTATTTCTTAATAATCAGTTAATGGGTATTTCGGGGTGTCTGCAGATGACGGGATTCTGTCCTAGTTAGTCGTGTCACGGCTCAACTTATTCAGGATTTCCCTCGGGAAGGAGCTTCGTGTCACTTGAGAAAAGTTAGTAAAATTAAACTTTCTTATCGGTTTGACGTCGCTATTCTCAAATCACGTCTCCGTCACATACAGAAATCTTTCCAAAAAACTTTTTTTTTTATAACCAATTTTTTTACTTTAGTTATACGATAATTACATTTATATATATAATTATCGTATAATATATATAATAAATATTTATATGTATATATGTCTGGTGTTTGGGCAAAAGGCTTAAGTCAGAATAAGTCTTGTGATCCAAAGGACCAGTGCATTTAAATATTTTTACCACATGTAACTGATTGTTGCAGTATTATACTTTGTTTATATTTAATACTTTATAGAAATAATATTTCTAGTAACATTTTTTTTTTTTTTGGTTTTTTATTTAGAAAGATGCAACTGTTGATAGGGTGCAACAATCAGCATCTATGATGGTAGATATGGAGATGTTGGCGTGAAAGGCATGTGAGAGGAAGGCCACCCAGTGGCAGGTCCTCGGGACGAAAATATATATTAATTACTGAGACAAAAACAAAAAAATAAAATAAATAAATAAGAAAAAAAAAATTATTAATAAAAAGGAATTATAAGACAATTTTGATGGATGGATACGAGAGATGATAAAAGCAAAGGAAACTAATGTAAAAAATAAAAAAAAATATTAAGAAGGAATAGGAATTAAGGTGGCGGTAAGTCGCGGTTCTTCTCTTCAACCTTCGGGGGGGTTTTGTGGTAAGTGTTGTGAAGATAAAGTACGTATTTCTGGGTTTGTATGAGTGAAAAGTTTTCTAAAAAACGTATGTAAGTAGTTTGTATTGTGTCGGTACTGTGTTTATCATAAGATCTTATGAAGTGTTCTGTTGTTTATGTATGGGGGGCACTGAAACCCCTGAATTCGTTGTTGGATGTTTTTGCTGAACCGTATATCTGTGATTGGTATGACCATAATGGTCTAAGTAAGTAAGTGTAACAGTTCCGTTTTTGTGTCATGTCTAATTTTGATCGTTTATTTAGAAGTCCGTAGAGTATTTTGAGTCGGCGTGCTCAAGTAACATAAATATGTTTTACCTGATTTGCAGGAATTTTTCAAACCTTTTAGAAATTCCCCTCCTAAAATTCAGATTTGCTGACTTAAGCCCTTTTGCCCAAACACCCGAGATATACTCGTATATATATATTTCAAACGTACATGAAAAAAAAAAAATTGTGAGAATGTTCCTTTAGTGCCTCTGAGTATTTGTGTAAAACTTTAGATTTTTAGAAATTAATGGTTCCGATATAAAGCAGTTTAAATTTAGCAAAAAACGTGATATCTACTAAAATCTCATTTTTTCAATTCAAAAATGCGAGAAAACGAAGCAAAAATAAAAATAAAAATTCAAGAGTTTTTTTAGCAAATTTCTCGTATTTAAAAAAATAATAATTATTATCATTTTGACCTTCTATGATCTTTGAGATACTTTGTAGCCTACATACACATAGAACATATATATATTTTTATTATTTTAGTAAAATAGATATGATTTAAAGTGTTTTTATATTCCCACTGTAAAAATGTAGGATCCTATATATTTTTGAACAGGGGGTAAGAAAACATAATAATCTGGTATAAACTCACATCAAATTTCTTATTAGATAACTTCCCGTATACTTCGTATAGCTGGGAAAGCAAAAAGCTAGGAAACAAAGGGAATAAATAACTGAAAATATATAAATAAAAAATGAATTAGGGAATTTATAATTTGATTTTGCTTTCATTTGTATTTTTCTCTAAATCTTGGGAGGGTAATGTCCTTCCATTTAAACAAAAAAATTAGGAGGGGGGGCGCGTGACAAAATATAAACTTTTCCCTGGATTAATAAACATATTCTTTTGCCCCCCATGACTTTTATATTTAATCATCATTTCAACTTTTACTTCCCCAACTATACGAGGCATAGGGAAAGTTATGTAATCGATCAGAAACTAGATGTGTTTTCACCGGAATTTCATGTTTTCCGATCCACTAATTTCAAAAATAGTGTGGACTAAACTAGCAAATAAACTTAGGTCCATCAAAACAAATATTGATAAGTGAAAAAGCTCCGAAAGGCAGAATAGGCAGGAGGTATGTCTGATGCGACTCCGTGTAGGCCACACTCGGCTGACCCATGGCCACCTCAACAGGGTGACGGCCCCAGGCCTGGCCTCTCACAGTAAGCCACATCCTGGAGGAGTGCCCTGGATATAAAGAGATACTAATGACCATGGGTTTACGAACAAGAAACCTACATGGGATGCTAGGAGATGACAACTCGTCTATAGAAGCCTTCCTATCCACAATGAAGACTAGTCACATCGTCGATCTAATTTAATCACTTGAAAAAAAATCTAGACCATTAAACGCCGACAAATAAAATTATTCTATTCTATTCTATAAAAAACAATTTCTGTCTGTTTGCCCTTGAACGTGATAAGGATTAAGAATGTATCGACTCGAAAATTTAAAAGTGTATCCAGAACATCATAAGAACGACTCATATTGATTTTCAACAAAATCCGCTGAAAGAAATAGAGGAATTAGAGACGAGGCTGAACTTAAATCCGTAATAATTTTCGATGTAATAAATGAATCGACACAATATGAGGATTCAGAAGCCAGTATATAATTGTATTGTTTTTTAGAGGCAGAGCGAAAAATTAATTAATTAATGCTGGGGATGTACAATTCCGGTGATTCAACGACAATTTTTTTTTTTTTAGTCAAAGATGTAAAATTCACACAAAAGTCAAAATAAAATGTAAATTTTAGTATAAATCAAGAATTCTGATGACTTGCCACAAAGGCAAAATTATGAGGACAGCCCCATAATCAGAGAGACAAAAGACTTGACAGATGGAATATGGAGATGCACCATATGGAAGTCTACCTTGGGATTAACCCATCGTACTGAGTAATCCAGTGGTGACACCTCACCTCATTCATGGGTCTTTGTTCCTACGTCAGTATGTAGTCAGGTTAACTTGAGGAAGTAACAGTTGTTATGATTGTCTTTGTGGTGCATGTAGATATATATATATATATATATATATATTAGTGTGATTCTTATTTTGAAAAAGTTTAAATTTCTCAGATCTCCCCCAGGAATTTTGTTTAGAATGTTGAAAAAATTACCCCTGATTTTTTTCAGATTTTTTTGACCATATTAACCCGTGCCTGTAAGGTGTTAAAGTTTAACATTGAGTTTAAATGGGGATTTTGCGATTCGAGAGACTTTAGAGCGTAACTTTTGATGCCTCGAATGAATTGTTCTGAAATGTCGTATTCTTACGTTTTTGGGGGTCGCTGAATTCAAATTTGTTGTAAAAAATCAAGTTTTGACAGTTACACTTGTATTGTTACTAATAAACAATTTTCTCAATAAATCCATCCGTGATGTGATTTTATAGGTTTTAGAGGTCGATGATTTCAAATCTGATGTCAAAAAACTGTCAATAATTCAAATTTATATACAATTTCATGAATACATTTTTTAATGATGTGATTATATATGTTTTAGGGGTCGCTGAATTCAAATTTCAAACATCAAATTATACCATTGGAAGACTAATTAATAGATTTAGAATAATGCTTTTAATTTTCAATTATTAACAGTTTTTTGACAACCGGAAATGTCAAAAATAAATTGTTAATATTAAAATTGAATTCAGCTGCCCCTTAATCATATATAATCACATCATTGAAAAATTTATTCATTAAGTTGTATATAAATTTGAATTATTGAGAGTTTTTTGACATCAAATTTGAAATCAGCGACCTCTAAAACCTATAAAATCACATCACGGATGGATTTTTTGAGACAATTGTTTATTAGTTAAAATTAATTACAGTTTTTTGACAAGTGTAACTGTCAAAACTTGATTTTTCACATCAAATTTGAATTCAGCGACCCCCAAAACGTAAGAATACGAAATTTCAGAACAATCTATTCGAGGCATCACAAGTTACGCTCTAAAGTCTCTCGAAAAATCCCCATTTAAACTCAATGTAAAACTTCAACACCTTACAGGCACGGGTTATTATGGTCGAAAACATCTGAAAACATTCAGGGGTAATTTTTTCAACATTCTAAACAAAATTCCTGGGGGAGATCTGAGAAATTTAAACTTTTTCAAAATAAGAGCCACATATATGTACATATATATATATATATATATATATATATATATATATATATATATATATATATATATATATATATATATATTGACTATGAAGTGTTGGGGGTGTATGGGGGAAGTTATGTAATCGGTCAGAAATCCGATGTTGAGTTTTCACCGGAATTTCATGTTTTATATATATATATTAGGGTGGTCCTTAAACATACTTTTTTTTTTGTAAGGCTGAATTTCTGTTTTTTGAGATAAAAAAACAAGAAAAACATGTTTTTCAAATTTTTTTGAAGTCATTTATTGTGCCTCTAGATAAATGAACCTCTAGATATATAACTTTATATATATATATATAATATATGGAAAATATCGTTTTTTTGAAAATTCATTTATCTAGAGGCACAATAAATGACTTCAAAAAAATTTGAAAAACATGTTTTTCTTGTTTTTTATCTCAAAAAACCGAAATTCAGCCTTACAAAAAACAATGTATGTTTAAGGGACCACCCTAATATATATATATATATATACATATATATATATATACATATATATATATATATATATATATATATATATATATATATATATATATACATATATATATATATATATAATATATATATATATATATATATATATATATATATATATATATATATATATATATATATATATATATATATACATTTATATAAAACTCTAATAACTGCCGTTGTAATGAATGTATTAACACGAAATTTTATATTTAGATCAAAACTCTATAAGATGGCCCATTTTCTACGAAATAGGTCCAAGGGATTTGTTAAACCAGAGAAGAGGTAGTCGAATCAAATACCCTAATAACTGTTAATCTAATGAATGTATCGACACAAAATTTAGTATGAGGATTCAGAAGCCACTATCTAAGTCAAAGATTGAGTTTTAGCCCATAAAGTCGATTGGCTTTGGAGGGAGAGCGAAAATGTCATTGATTAATTCGTTTTGGGGAAGTACATAGCTGGTGATTCACGGACGACTTTTTTTATATAAATGTTTTTTGTGGAATAGACAATATTTCAATAAAGATTTTTTTTTTTTTATACATCTTTTTTTTTCAATAAAATAGAGAATTTCATAGAGAGAAATGGGGAAGTACACTGCCGGTGATCCACCGACGACTATTTATAATTTTTTATTAATTAGATTTAATGTTGCATCAAGTGCTGTGGTTATTAGCTGCAGACTGTCTCCAGGTAGACAACCCCATTTTAAACATTCATGAGTGATCCAGAGGAATATAAATTAAAGGATTAATCCCGATTGAACATCTGGACGGATTATCAGAGATTAATTCGGATAACGGTTGAGGGGCTAAGGACAGATGAATATCAAAGAGCTGAGGAGAATCAAAAATCACTATTTCTACAGTACACTATAGTGTTGTGAACCATGCCCGGGTTTCAACTACGAAGCTATCTATTAACAGAGCGCTTTTTTGTCACTCTGGTGGACATGAGCCCGACTCTATTATGAGAGTCCTAAATTTAGCCTATCCAGGTTTAGTTATATGTATTGGTCTTTAACGAGTACCTGACATAGCTCAGGTTCGGGACTATCGCTTGTTCAATTTTTTTTTAAATCAATGAAATTACAAAAAAATATGTTAATTAATTTCTTGCAATTCTATTTTGATTTTTGGCCTATCTCAATTCTTTCTCTTCATAGTGCTATTCTTCCTCTGGGCCGTCTATTTCATTTAGGTAAATATTTTCTTTATCTCCGCAAAGTCAAGAGATGTGAGCTTTCTGCTTTTACCAGTGGAGAAGTTGAACTCTCTGATCCATATCCACCGCATGATACTCCGACATGCAAAAACCCAGGAGTTTTCTAGCCTCAGGTGCTCTCTCACACGAGTTTTAAAAGATCGACCCGTTTGCCCAATATATGAGACTACACAGTCCTCGGAGTATATTTTGTAGAGAGACTTTCACGCTCAACGGAATTCTTAGATATAGAAAGTACCTGTGCCAAAACTCCGGCTACTTTTGAAGTCCTAACGCCTAAGTACCTCCCAGTGAATAGGACCTTTTACTTCCCCTGCTATATGAAGTATAGGGGAAGTTATGTAATGGGTCAAAAATTCGATGCAACGTTTTCAATGGAATTTCCGATCTCCTAATACCAAAAAAGAAAAGAATATGATAATTTCTATGTGTGTGTGAACACGATAACTCCCGATACAATGAATGTATCGACACCAAATTTTATACGAGAATCCAGAACTCTCTAATGAGAACACCTATTGATATTCGGCCAAATTTACCAAAGAGAAGGGAGGGACAAAAATAGTCTAGTAACTGCCGGTAGATAGGCTGGCTGGTTGTCCAACCTGCTACCTCTCCTTGCTAGACTCGACGCTACCTCTGGAGCGTGTCCGACACTTCTCGCCATACATTTCCGTCGGATCCTATTTTAGAAACGCTAATGTGTTTTATTATGGATACTTCTGCAATTTTATTATTTTTGCCATTCCAAAATACTCTTACAGTTTTTTCGCCTATGCCTACTTCATTCACAGTGATGATACTGTTCTCAATTCATCAGAAAATGATGTTATAAGTATTGTACTTTAAAGATGCTTAGATGTTACGATATAAGAATACATTATTAGGACAATCTGTGCTGAATATTCAAACTGATATGAAAATCAGTAGCCTTAACACAAGTTAAGTGCAAACTTAAAAGCTTCATTAAGATAGAAGAGCTTTTCTTGTTTTGGAAATAACCATAAGAAGATTATTAACACATCAAAATAGAATATGTAGGGATTTGTTTGAGGGCGCCGGTACCTCAGATGTAGCATCAAAATGAAACTGAACTGTATTCAGTACCGAAGTTAAAGTTAGTTATTTGACTCATGACCGAGCTTTGACTACGAGGTCATATGGCCTACTACCAGAATGGTCGTTCGTCGCTCTGGTGGTCATGAGCCCAACTCTACTATGGGAGTCCCAAATTGTGCCTACTTAGGTTTATTCGTCTTCAACGAGCTGACATCCCACAGACTCGCGATCTTCGCGTAACTTTCCATCTGAAGCTACCGGCGCCCACAAACAAATCCACACGATAAGAATGAATGTATCGACATGAAATTTTATGTGTGAATCTAGAACCTTCTAACAACGACGCCCATTATTTTTCAGCTATATCGACAGAAGGGAAGAGGATCAGAGGGGGGCTCAACTCATAAACCCCAATAACTGTCGATGTAATGAATGTATGGACATGAAATTTAACATATAAAGTCAAAATCCAATGACATAACCTATAAACTTTCAGCGATATCGGCAGAAAGGAAGGAGGCATTCAAGAGAGGGGGCTCATTTTGGAGTCCCTATGTAAGACTTTGAATAATATCGCAAACGGTCGACTGATTTTGGAGGGGAAGCGAAAACGTAATTGATTAATTCGTTCTAGAGAAGTACATTGCCGGTGATTCACCAACTTTTTTTTAACTAAAATTTTTTTTGGAAAATATAGAAATGAATTCTTTGGTTCAATATTTTGTTTTAAATGAAGTTAGTAATATAAAAGAAATGTATACATAAAGTTATACAAAATATTGTAAAAAGGACAGGAGCTGAGCCATGGGCTAGATAATCCCGAGAGATGTAATGCCACAGGCTTTCCTGTCACTTCAGTAAAGGAAAAGGCTCATTTCACTTTTAAATTACACACAAAATGTCAGACTTTTCCGTCACAACATTCACAAAAAAAAATATTTCAAATATAGGTTTAAAATATGAAAAATAATCTATTCTCTTGGTGTAAAATATAAAATTTAATTTGTATTGTAGTCAAATGAATAATTTAGAATAAAAATTCTAATAAATAAATAGATAAATCTTTCCTCATAGATTAATTGTCCTCAAGTTATTGATTTAGGATATTTTTTCCCCTAAAATCTGCTTACATTCCACTATAAAAATAAATATTAGACATTTTCTATATATATATATATATAGGACCCCCCCCCCCCCCCCCCCCCCATTTTCGAAAAATCATCATATATAGATATATCTTTGGCTGATTTAGCTGAAAATTAATAGGTGACGTCCATATGGCATTCTGGACACACCTACAGTTTTGTATTGATATATTCATTCTATCGGTTGTTATCGGGTTCAAAGACACCCATTGGAAGACGAGCAAAGTTATGCCCCAAAAAATGTACAATACTGTAATTGATAGTTAATGTTGTTCTGTAAAATAATTCTTATTTGTTTTGACTCTATTTGATTCTATAACTTATTTACTTTTATTTGGTTGCGTGGGTTCGCCAAAACTCAACAGTTTTGAAAAATCAAGATGACATGAAGTGCAAAATACATAAATGAAAAATTACTCCATGCTTATTTGACTAAATATATTTGTTAAAAACATTCTTACACTTTATAATTATTTATTCCTCAGAATCCTCTCAAAAGAACTTTACTATTCTCCTAAAATATATTGGTATAATTGCTTATGGTCTAAAGGTACCTTGTTGCTTTTCGTTGTTAGTTGCGATTGCTGCTGGGTTATGTACTTCTTCAACCATCATCCTCTTCTGTCTGTCTCAAAACAATAGTGAGCTCCAACTCATCTTCTTCTCTGGTAAGAGTCCTGCTCTGGGAAGGACCAAGGGCTGGTTCCAGAGTGTGAACCTCTCTCCTCGATGGTGACTCCAGAAGTGATCCCTTGCTGGGTGTGACTCGCTTGCTTCCCTTTTTTCCCGCCGGAACTTTCCTGTACAGCTATTGGCTGCCCAGGGCCACACCCTTTCACACTTGTGACTGCTGATGGTTTTCTCCCTACTTCCTGTTAAGTTCCTGCCTTCCAATTCTGATATTTCCATCTTGATGATTATATTTATTTAAATATATTAAAGCAATTAATATCCATATTTTTGAATATTACCATACATTTCCGTAGGGAATATATCAAGTAATGTTTCAATTGTATCACATAGAAATAAATTTTAAAATATATTTTTATTATTGGTAGTTATTTATTGATAAATAATAAAATATATGGAGGATAAAAAATAAAATATATGTGATGTGGTCATCTCTCCCTCCCCATCCCTCCTCTCAAATTTATTTCATACTGGCATAACTGGTTACAAGAAAGTCACTCTTAAGCGGACCTTACACGATCAATAATACTGTCAATCCTGATATTGTCAATATTTTCTCCAATCTCCTTCAATATTTTTTTCAGTATTTGGCCAGCTGTTGACTTGTACACATCATGAGTTCTAGGTCCGCAAAGGATGTCCGTATTATGGCGTGTGCTGCAATTATCTTAGCTTGCGGTACAAAACGTGCTGTGAAACGCAAGCGCTGGGTTAAAGATTGGCTAAAAAATCGTGAAAAGTACTCTCACATTGTCCTTCCTTAGCAAAGTCTCAAAATCGATGCAGAAGACTATATAAATTATTTTAGAATGAGTGACGATTTATTTCGTAAGTTGTTGTCAATGGTCAAACCGTTCATTGAAAGGCAAAATACAAATATGAGAAATTGTATATGGCCTGAAGAAAGGCTAGCAGTTACCTTGAGATATCTCGCTACCGGAACATATTTTGAGGATTTAAATTTTTACGCTATCATGTCACCAGCAATTATAAGTGAAGCTGTAATAGAAACTTGTCATGCACTTATATATGTACTACAAGATTATATTACAAGATGTTCACACAAAAGACAACCGCTGGACACTGACGTATTGACGTGCTAGACCCTACACTGTCAATAATATTGTCAATATCCCCTCTTATCCCCACCACTTTGGAGGCGTGGCCAGAGGCAGAAAAATATTGATGCTCTGATATCAAACGATCCGGATTTCTTCAATATTGTCATCATTCCATCCTGTATTGTCCTTACAAGATCAATAATACTGTCAATATTGTAGAATATTGACAGTATTATTGATCGTGTAAGGTCCGCTTAAGAATTACGCTGTACAATGAAACAAACACAACCGATGATGCCACACATTACTTTAATATACCCAGTAATGCTTTTGTCCAATGAATTCAAGAGGAGGAAGGAGGAGAGGAAGTGATCCGTAAAAACATGGTTGGTGTAAAAAGTCTTGTTATGGCTACATCATTTAGCTCTGAAATCAGTTCTACCAAACGGCAGGTTTTCCTTAATTTATTCAGTTTCTTTTCAATAGAACAAATTTAAAAAAAATAAATAAACAGCGTCAAGAATCGATCTGGGAACCTTCCTTTAATTTGAGATGTTATTCATGGAAAACGTATCTTGGAATTTCCCACAATTTTCCTTTAATCTATATATATATGATCTAATGTCTGTATAGCAATTATGTTCCTCGAGTCACCGAGAAGGTTTAGAATATCGTTTTATCCCACCCACCCCCGCGTTTCATGCATTCGCTTATGGAACAAATATCATTGAACGAATTGGCATAAAATGTTTTGAATTCGATTATATAGAGCACGGAAAATGTTTAAGACTTCTTTCTACCCTCCCCTTGCCTTACCCCCGTACTCACCCCCGCATTTTGTCCATTCGCTTATGAAACAAAAATTATTACACAAATTGGAGTAAAATGTTTTGTATTGAATTCTATAGAGCCCTGGAAATGCATGAGATTTGTTTCTACCCTACCCTTACCTTACACCCCCGTACCCACCCCCGCATTTTGTGCATTCTCTGATGAAACTAAAATTATTACACGAATTGGCGTAAATTGTTTTGTATCGAATTCTATAGAGCCCTGGAAATGCATGAGATTTGTTTCTACCCTACCCTTACCTTACATCCCCGTACCCACCCCCGCATTTTGTGCATTCTCTGATGGAACTAAAATTATTACACGAATTGGCGTAAATTGTTTTGTATTGAATTCTATAGAGCCCTGGAAATGCATGAGATTTGTTTCTACCCTATCCTTACCTTACACCCCCGTACCCACCCCCGCATTTTGTGCATTCTCTGATGAAACTAAAATTATTACACGAATTGGCGTAAAATGTTTTGTATTGAGTTCTATAGAGCCCTGGAAATGCATGAGATTTGTTTCTACCCTCCCCTTGCCTTACCCTCGTACTCACCCCCGCATTTTGTCCATTCGCTTATGAAACAAAAATTACTACACAAATTGGAGTAAAATGTTTTGTATTGAATTCTATAGAGCCCTGGAAATGCATGAGATTTGTTTCTACCCTACCCTTACCTTACACCCCCGTACCCACCCCCGCATTTTGTGCATTCTCTGATGAAACTAAAATTATTACACGAATTGGCGTAAATTGTTTTGTATTGAATTCTATAGAGCACAGAAAGTGTTGGAGACTTCGTTTTACCTTAACCTTACCATGTGAATGTCAAAAAAGTCGTGTATCACGTATAAAAAATACATTTACATCTTTTTGTGTTTTGGAAAAAAAATGTCGTTTCAGCAATATTAAAATTTTTTTTTAGTAATGTTTGTTTTTGAAAATTTACATTCTACAAGTAAAGTTTCCGAAACGAAAATAATACGATTGTTATCGAATTGAAAATTCATTGTTTATAAAACTGTTAGATTTTTGTTTACACTAAACGTCTCATAACTAGCTTCACTTTAATTTTCTATGAATAAACTTAAACAAAAACAAAGCTTAATTACAAAAATAGCCACTGCAACGCATGCGCGGGTTTAGCTAGTTGATAATAAATACTACCCTTAGCAAACGATCCTCTAGCTGGACATGGGGCTAATAACCCCTGATAAAGGACAATATAAAATAAATATAATAGACTTTTAAACTCAAACCTCCCTCATGCATCAAAACAACGTGAAAGAAAAGAAACCGATAGCAGCGAAATCTGACATTTGACGGTCCTGCCATTTTCCGTTTCGTTTAGTAATAATCAATTTAAAAGTGTACGTTCCGTTCTATTTTTCTAAGGCATTAATAAATCGTTCAGAACTTACGTATAAGAGCAGAGCAGGGCAGAGCCTGTGGTGCGAGGCACAAGGAGGGCAAGAAAGCCCATAATAGGGGCGGACGCCAGGCTGCCCTTATTTTTTTTTTCCTTATTTTAAATCTATCGTTGATCAAGCCAAATATAGACAAGAGAACAAAAAGAAACCGAAACCAAGGGGAAAAGCAAGATAAATTCATTTGAAGGGATGAGGAAAAAGGGAAATATAGATAATCAAAAGACACCCTGCTTTTGTAGAGAGACTGACTGGCCTTTCGTTATTATCCATCGAAAGTGATCTCTTGCATTTTATTGACGCCATGCTTCGATTAAAATTTATTTTTATTTAATAAATGACTATTTGTGATAAATGTTTCTAGTTTTATTTGAAAAAAAAATTGACTTGTGTTCCTTAAAAGCTACTTTATTAAACTAAAAGTTGTAAGTTCTTAAAAAAAATCTATTATTATGTTTTTTAATATTACCTATATCAACGTTTATTATATAAAGTAAATTTTATGTGTACATATATGTAAATTTTATTACCTATCATTATTATGTACATAGGTAATAATTATGCATAATAGTTAATAATATAAGTTTGAAAATAAAATATTGTTGTCGTTACACATAATATTAATTTATCTGTTCAAGTATTTATTTGGAAAATAAAAATCATTAACTTATTCAAAATGTAAAGGGGAAAAACATAAAAACATTGGGGTAATTTAATTGTGGAGGGGGGCAGCGTTATTTGCACAATACTCGTTGCATGGCCCTGTAAAAGAGCATTTCATTCCATGCACTATTAAGACTTGAAATAAAGTATTTTCGCATACTTTATAGTTATGCAAAGGTATAAAGTATATCGACCAATACTAAAGTATGATGATACTTTATTATAAAGTATAGTTGGCAACACTGGGTGCCGTCCTTATGGGGCTTTGATTTCACATGAAAATATTTAACAAATACGTATATCGCCAACAGCTCTCCGGTTTATACTTTTTTTTTTTTTTTTGCCCTTATGTACGTACGATGCATATTAGCCATATCTCTTGTAAAGGTGTTATCTAGAAAATTTACGACATCCATGGCCCCGGGAGAGAGTTCTATCTACGAAATAAAACTCGCTCCCAGACGGGATTCAAACTTCGCAAACCATGGTGAGACCATGCGACCAAAGCCCTACGCTCTAGCCCGCACGGCCACCATGGCCCCTCCGGTTTATACTTAACAGACACAATAACAAAAAACATAAGAATCTCGATATATCATTGACCTACAAAATCCATAAAAATTGATACTATGACTTTTGGTTAACCTTTAACAATCCTGTTTGAAACTGATGAAGAGAGAAATCGATGTGGAGTGAGTAAGAGAGGGAGGGGGTTGGTTTTGTTCCATTTCGAGATATGTCAATATAGATGGAACTTGTGAGATGACAGTAGCTCGGGGTGGGGGGTGGAACTCGACCAAGTGGAATAATCATGAGATAGCAAGCAGACGGTCCTACTCGAGGAAGACAAGACAAACAAGGAGTCCTGTTCCTAATGCGCTCTTCACACAATTACTACCTTGACGTTGTCACTTGATTGATTTTGACTTTCTTATACCTATAGTATAAGAATGCATATTAGCCATATCTCTTGTAAAGGGAGGGCGCCGGTAGCTCAGTGGTATGCGTGCTTGACTTCTGAGCTCAAGGTCGTGGGTTCGAAACCCGGCCGACCTCCTTACTTTATTTTATCTGGGAGGTAAAATAAACTTAAGCACGCCGTCCTTCGGATGGGACGTTAAGCGATGGTCCCGAGCCTGTACGATGCCAGGTACTCGTTAAAGACCCCTGCCCTAGTTGAATAAAAATTTAGGATAGGTAAAATTTAGGACTCACACAGTAGAGTCGGACTCATGTTCACCAGAGTGATGAAAGCGCTCTGGTAGAAGGCGATATGATCTCGTAGTTAAAGCCCGGGCATGAGTCATAAAACCTAACCTAAGCAACCGCATTCTATGTAGTTTGTAAATAAAAAATCAAAACAAAAAAAAATCAAAACCCTACAAGGTCGAAAGGAAGACGGAGACCAGAGAAGTGTGTCTTGGTTCAAATACCCTAATTGCCGATATACCTACTGAATGTATTGACAGAAAATTTAGTATGAGGATTCAGAAACTACAATATAAGTAAAATACTGAGTTGTAGTGATGTACTGGGTGTTTGGAGGAAACGCGAAAACGTAATTGATTAATTCTTGCTGAGGAATCAAATGGCCGGTGATTCACCGACGACTATTTGAATTTAGTTTTAGCCCCCTTGCTCTAGGTGAATAAAAATTTAGGGTAGGCAAAATTTAGGACTCCCATTGTAGAGTCGGACTCATGTTCACCAGAGTGACGAAAGAGCGCTCTGGTAGTAGGCAATATGACCTCGTAGTTAAAGCCCGGACATGAGTCATAAAACCTAACCTAACCTCTTGCAAAGGTGTTTTTTTTTCTTTATGTTCGATGCATATTAGCCATATTACTGTGTTATCTAATTATTTACAACATCCATGGCCCCGGGAGGGTGTTCTATCTACGAAATAAAACTCACTCCCAGACGGGATTCAAAACCGCAAACCATGGTAAGACCATGCGACCAAAGCCCTACGCTATAAGACTTTCTTATACCTATAGTAAAAAAAAGTATTGTAATCATGCAAAAATCCGAGATCAAATTTTCAACGGATTGTAACGTTTTAAGGTATCCGTAAATACGTTTCGACCATTTCCGTGATATATGTGGTGTACCTTATAAACTTTAAATTTGGAATAGAGAAATGACATGTGCTAACTTAGATCTGATTAGATTTTGGTCCAAATCGGATGAAAATTGAGACCTCTTTACTTCTGGGTCCTAAGTGCATTTTACAAGATGCCACTTATGTTTATGACCTAATCAAAAAACTTTACATTTTATAGGAAATACTATTTTTTGCAGGTTTGTTGGTTGTCAACCCGCGATATTGAGCTTAGCAAGCAAGCACGCTAGATCTGAGCTTTCGGCGCCCACGCACAATTAAATTGGAATAAAATATAAAATTTTTCATAAATAAAATTATGATTAATATTTGTCTAGTTAATATGATATTTGTTTTTGTGACTCACGGCCAACTATTTAGACTCGGACCTGCGATTACGTATAAGTAGGTACAAAGATTTTTACGAGATATCTATCGCAAAAATGGGTATACATACATATACAAGATAACTTTAAGAAAGTCTTCTAACCCGGCTCCGGGAAGTAGGCAGAACAGAACCCCCGAAGAATCTCGAGCTCGCTCGGCGCAAAGAGGCGACGCCCACAAACCAAGGACGACTGCGGACCGTATCCATCAAGCCGGTCCACAGCACCAATTTTGTAAAAATCTATATAATAAAAATGAGTGCTAAATTTTACTAAGCGCAAAACTCGAGAACGGCTGGACCAATTCGGCTAATTTTTTTTCTTCAAATATTCGTTGAAGTCCGAGGAAGGTTCTTATGAAGAGTTCTTAGCTGTTAATTCTAGGGATGGCGATCTGAGATAGATTAATCGAAGAATCGATGTTTGGGGTCATAATAACCGATGTGAACAATGAATCGATCAAGTGAATCGATCTCAGACACCCTAAAATCATTTACTTACCGTTTCGTTTTATTCAGTTTTTAGTGCATGTTATTTTCTTGGCTGAATAAAACGTAATTACAACTCTTACTGTTTCGTTTTATTCAGTTTTTAGTGCGTGTTATCAGTTTTTAGTGTGTGTTATCAGTTTTTAGTGCGTTTTATTTTTTAAATCTTCGCTTCTGGCAAATTCCTCGATTTATCTTTGGTTGTCATCTTTGTCATTTACTTACTGTTTCGTTTTATTCAGTTTTTACATATCTACATCTATATAATAAAAATGATTGGCTAAATTTTGCACGGGAGGGGGGGTTGTGGAGGTAGGCCTTAGTATAAAGATACCGGTAACTCATTAACTAATAGTCGGATTGTCATGGAATTTCACATGTAGTATTCTAAAAAGCCAAATTTAAAAAAAGGATGTGTGAAGTCTCAAAATTTTAAAGGGGGGGGGCTAGGCCTAATATAAAGATAGTGATAGGTCTTTAACGGATGATCCGATTGACATGGAATTTCACATGTAGTATTCTTAAAGGCCAAATTGAAAAATACGCTACGTGACATCTCAAAATTTTGAACAGGAGGGGGGGTTATGGGGGGGGGGCCTAAGTATAAATATAGTCCTAGCTCATTAACGGTTGTTCGGATTGTCACGAAATTTGACATGTAGTTTCTTAAAGGCCAAATTGAAAAATACGGTACGTGACATCTCAAAATTTTGAACGGGAGGGGGGGTTGTGGGGGTAGGCGTAAATATAAAGATACTGATAGGTCATTAACAGATGATCGGATTGTCATGGAATTTCACATGTGGTATTCTTAAAGCCCGAATTAAAAAATAGGGTGTGTGGCATCTCAACATTTTGAAAGGGAGGGGGGTTTTGGGGGTAGGCCTTAGCATAAAATAGTTGTAGCTCATTAACGAATGGTCGGATTGTCATGGAATTTCACATGTAGTATTCTTAAAAGACAAAAACAAAAAAAGGATATGTGACGTCTCAAAATTATCAACGGGAGGGGGGTATGGGGGGGGGGGGGGCAAGTATATACCTAAATAGTAGTTTCAAAAGCAATATTTAAAAATTGGCTGTGACTCTTTTGGACGGGAGGAGCGGGGGTCCATTAATGTTGAATGAATCTCACATGGAGCTTTCTTAAAGATGGGAAATAACCCTAATTTTAATAGGGTGGGTTTCCTTAGCATGTATTACCTTCAAGATGCACCGTTGCACGGTAAATAATAGCTCTCACCAGCGTTCTTAAGCACAAAATACCTAGGGCATCCGCTGTTGCAAGGCACATACTAGCTGCGGTGCCCTGCGTTCCTAACTACGTACTATCTGTGTTGCCCAGCGGTCCTAAGAACTTAATAGCTGGTTGCACGGAGTTGCAAGGCGCATACTATCTAAGGTGCCCGGTGTTCTTAAGTAGGAACTTGCTGTGGTTCCAAGAAAAAAAATAAAATAAAAAAAAAATCCAGTCCAATAGCTTTTGACAGAACGACGTCTGTCGGGTCAGCTACCCGGATATCTGAATCCTACACAAAAATTGAAATAAAAATGTTTTTCGAAAAAAGTCGGGCTAAATACCATTCTTCAAATTTCCTGCTTTTTAACGGTTTATAGAATTAATATTTGTTAAAACTGATAGACAGATTCAGTTATATCGGGAAAGTCCCATCCGAAGGACGACGTGCTCAAGGTTTTTTGAACCTAAGTGAAATTTTAGCTACCTAGGTTTAGTTACATAACATACGACTGATTATCGAGCACCTGACATACAAAAAGGCCCTCGATCATAGCCTAAAGTCCAATCCGAAGGACGACGTGCTCAAATTTATTTTTATCTTCTCGATTAAAACATCTGTCCTAAGTGCCTTGGCTAGATTTCTAAATGGCGATCCTGAGCTCGATAGACTCCATATGTGTGATAAAATAAGTTACCGTTTGGTTCCAACTAAAATTATCAAGGAAGAAATGTGGAATATAAGAGGGCTTTGAGGTACCGTTTTGACATATTTTCTGAAAAACAAATTAATACAGCTATGTTGGTAGATAGGCAGCATCCAGAAACGAAGATGGTCAACCAAAGAATGATTCAAATGTATCGGGAAAGTCCCATCCGAAGGACGACGTGCTCAAGTTTATTTTTATCTTCCCGATTAAAACATCTGACCTAAGTGACTGACTAGATTTCTAAATGGCGATCCTGAGCTCGGTAGACTCCATTCTTCGAATTTCTAGCTTTTAAACGGTTTTTAGATTTAATATTTGTTAAAACTGATGAACAACCGGGATATCTGAATCCTACACAAAAATCGAAATAAAAATGTTTTTCGAAAAAAGTCGGGCTAAATACCATTCTTCAAATTTCCTGCTTTTTAACGGTTTATAGAATTAATATTTGTTAAAACTGATAGACAGATTCAGTTATATCGGGAAAGTCCCATCCGAAGGACGACGTGCTCAAGGTTTTTTGAACCTAAGTGAAATTTTAGCTACCTAGGTTTAGTTACATAACATACGACTGATTATCGAGCACCTGACATACAAAAAGGCCCTCGATCATAGCCTAAAGTCCAATCCGAAGGACGACGTGCTCAAATTTATTTTTATCTTCTCGATTAAAACATCTGTCCTAAGTGCCTTGGCTAGATTTCTAAATGGCGATCCTGAGCTCGATAGACTCCATATGTGTGATAAAATAAGTTACCGTTTGGTTCCAACTAAAATTATCAAGGAAGAAATGTGGAATATAAGAGGGCTTTGAGGTACCGTTTTGACATATTTTCTGAAAAACAAATTAATACAGCTATGTTGGTAGATAGGCAGCATCCAGAAACGAAGATGGTCAACCAAAGAATGATTCAAATGTATCGGGAAAGTCCCATCCGAAGGACGACGTGCTCAAGTTTATTTTTATCTTCCCGATTAAAACATCTGACCTAAGTGACTGACTAGATTTCTAAATGGCGATCCTGAGCTCGGTAGACTCCATTCTTCGAATTTCTAGCTTTTAAACGGTTTTTAGATTTAATATTTGTTAAAACTGATGAACAACCGGGATATCTGAATCCTACACAAAAATCGAAATAAAAATGTTTTTCGAAAAAAGTCGGGCTAAATACCATTCTTCAAATTTCCTGCTTTTTAACGGTTTATAGAATTAATATTTGTTAAAACTGATAGACAGATTCAGTTATATCGGGAAAGTCCCATCCGAAGGACGACGTGCTCAAGGTTTTTTGAACCTAAGTGAAATTTTAGCTACCTAGGTTTAGTTA
Source organism: Aradus depressus (assembly GCA_963662175.1). Classification (NCBI taxonomy): domain Eukaryota; kingdom Metazoa; phylum Arthropoda; class Insecta; order Hemiptera; family Aradidae; genus Aradus; species Aradus depressus. The sequence continues at coordinate 23,257,165 of OY759221.1, forward strand.
CATAACATACGACTGATTATCGAGCACCTGACATACAAAAAGGCCCTCGATCATAGCCTAAAGTCCAATCCGAAGGACGACGTGCTCAAATTTATTTTTATCTTCTCGATTAAAACATCTGTCCTAAGTGCCTTGGCTAGATTTCTAAATGGCGATCCTGAGCTCGATAGACTCCATATGTGTGATAAAATAAGTTACCGTTTGGTTCCAACTAAAATTATCAAGGAAGAAATGTGGAATATAAGAGGGCTTTGAGGTACCGTTTTGACATATTTTCTGAAAAACAAATTAATACAGCTATGTTGGTAGATAGGCAGCATCCAGAAACGAATATGGTCAACCAAAGAATGATTCAGATGTATCGGGAAAGTCCCATCCGAAGGACGACGTGCTCAAATTTATTTTTATCTTCCCGATTAAAACATCTGACCTAAGTGACTTGGCTAGATTTCTAAATGGCGATCCTGAGCTCGGTAGACTCCATTCTTCGAATTTCTAGCTTTTAAACGGTTTTTAGATTTAATATTTGTTAAAACTGATGAACAACCCGGATATCTGAATCCTACACAAAAATTGAAATAATAATGTTTTTCGAAAAAAATCGGGCTAAATACCATTCTTCAAATTTCCTGCTTTTTAACGGTTTATGGATTTACTATTTGTTAAAACTGATAGACAGATTAAGATATATCGGGAAAGTCCCATCCGAAGGACGACGTGCTCAAGGTTTTTCGAACCTAAGTGAAATTTTAGCTACCTAGGTTTAGTTACATAACATACGACTGATTATCGAGCACCTGACATACAAAAAGGCCCTCAATCATAGCTTGGAGTCCAATCCGAAGGACGACGTGCTCAAGTTATTTTTAACGTAAATGTAATTTCAACTACCCAGGTTTAGATACATAACATACGACTCATTATCGAGTACCTGACATACAAAAAGGCCCTCGATCATAGCTTAAAGCCCAATCCGAAGGACGACGGGCTCAAATTTATTTTTATCTTCCCGATTAAAACATCTGAGCTAAGTGACTTGGCTAGATTTCTAAATGGCGATCCTGAGCTCGGTAGACTCCATTCTTCAAATTTCTAGCTTTTAAACGGTTTTTAGATTTAAGATAATGTTTGTACCTTTTTCATGAAACATTTCACAATTAAAATCTGAGGCCATGAGATGAACAAACTGTGAGAGGAGTGTTGGGTGATGTCACGTAGTGTTGGGTGACGTCACGTACCCTATGTTTGATGTTTGAGCAGAACGTTTAAGGATGCTAGGAAATTTGCTAATTCAATGTTTTATTTAACGTTTTTGTGAACTTTTGTTTGTTTAAACACGTATTTTGTCTAGAAACAAATTGTCTCAAGAAAATTTGGTTCAATTCATGGTTGAAGTCTATGTTTTAATCAACCTGGTGGTCACAAGCGTTCTCAAGTACGCACTGGCTAGAACGTCCACTGATGCTAAGTATTCACTAGCTGTGGTTTCCGCCGTTGAATGGCGCGTACTAGCTATGGTGCCCAGGGGTCCTAAAAACTTACTAGCTGGGATGTCTGCCGTTGAAGGACTATAAGCGTTATTCCGTATGAATAATTGAAAATTATAACATCATGAATGTACTATTGAAGAATTGAAATGGATTCGAACGAGAGATATTAGGAGAAAAGTCAAAGTTCCCCGGGCAACGCCGGGTATTACTGCTACTAGTTAATAAAAACGGAGAAAGGTTACCTACCCATGTCTCCGCCGATCAAATAGGGTGATGTGACCAAGCCCCCTCAGGGGGTCAGGGGCACCCCAAAAAAAAATATATATACAAGATAACTCCTGAGAATTTTCCTCGTACAAATGTGCGGTGGATAAGGATAATATAAGTTTTCACGCCCTTTTCCCGGTTTTCCCTAGAAAATCTTGGTGAAAAACCTACGGTTCAGACCGAGGAAATCCCAATCGTAAAAAGTGGGCCAACCTAATAATAATTTTATGGTAAAAAAAAATAAAATAGATTTTTTTGTCATTTCCCATTGGCCATTATGGTTGGGTTAAATTTATTGAATAATAAATTAGGGAATGAATAACGAATGAAGTGTGAAGAGATCATTCATTATTCATTCGTTCATTCGCAATCAACTTACCTGGCTGGTCCCATTGTCTCTGGTAATTGGAAATCTTGAATCGAATAACACTTTGACAGCTCCTGTCTATTCACAAGGTCATTATTATTCCGTTTGTATTGTGCGGTAACAATAAATATTATTTCGATAAGGATATCATTTAAATAAAAGGGAAAACAGAATCTTGTGAATAGACTCTAAAGGTTGAGTGTCCATGTAGGGAGGGCAGACTGTCCACAGGTTGCTGCAACCTGGCTTTCTGCAGGTTGCTGCAACCTGGCTTTCTGCAGGTTGCAGCAACCTGGCTTTCTACAGTTTGCCACCCATTTCCAACATACTTGGTTGATGCTACATATTTAATAATAAATAAACCATAACATGGTAATAGGATACTTCATAAGAATGTATAGGTTAAAATAAATTATAATTTAGATACATAAACAGATATTCTTAACCTTCTTTTCTCATTGGGACCTGATGATGGGACGTAAGAAAGTCCCGAAACATCGTTGTGATAAAGACACTTCCGAAGAGTTTTTTTTAAGAATAGTTATCTTAATTTTTATTAAATTGAAAAATGTGTCTTAGGTGTCGTACTCATATATTCTTAAGTATTTATTTGTTCAGTTTTTATTTTACTTTTTTTAATAGTTTTGTCTAATCATAGATATGTTAGACTCAAGTAGTTATAAATCTAATTTATAAGCTATCTTAATGTATAGAATCATTTGACGTATCATATTACCATGTATTGGTTTAACGGAAATAAATTTATTATTATTATTCAATCTTAGAGTCTGACACACGTGGATTAGAATTAACAATACTACTAAAAAATAAAATGTAATGAATAAAAAAATACTTGAAAATATATATGTGTAAACAAATAATAATATTAATAAATATAGTAGATAAATATTTTATTTAATTAAAATTAAGATGATAATTTTTTATAACTTTCCCAGAAGTGTCTTTTTCAAGACATATCGTTATGTTCTTACATCCCTTCAACAGGTCACAAGGAGCGATATAAAGAAGAGAGAAAGAAAACGAAACAACAATTATAAACTTTTATATATAAATAAATTAAGTGAAAAAAAATATAAATTAAATAAAATGATAATAAAAATACAGAAAAGAAAAAAAAAATAGAGAAATAAAATAAATTAGTATATAAATAATACGTAGATTCGATAGACCTTAAAGAGAATACTCGTATCTATGTATCAAATAATGCTTTTGAATATGAAACACGATTTTTATATTAGGTATGGTTATTTTATTATTTTTGAACAATAACGAAACAAATTCCGTTTCCGAATATAATAGGTTCTTTTAGGTAGGAATGATTGTATTAACATGAAATTTCAAATTCAAAGCCCTAAAAGGACTACACCTATTAATTTTCAGAGCCGAAGAGGAGGGGGAATCAGAAGGGAACTCAATAATTCAAATAACTGCCAATGTAATGAATATAACGTCACAACATTTAGTGTGAGGATTCTGAAGCCACGATATAAGTCAAATATTGAGATTTAGCCCAAAGATTCGATTGATTTTGGAGGATGGATTAATTCATGGTAGGGAAGTATATAGCCCTTGATTCACCGACGACTTTTTTTAAATATTTCTCTGCTGCTTGTTTTTTGTTTAATAAAATAAATAACTACAATTAAACGTTGGCATTTAATAATATCTGTTTTCTCTCTTGATTCACAGAATGAGATAAGTTGGCACACAAGTGTTCAGAAGCATTTCTTGAAATTAGATTTCCTTTTTTTACATTTTAAATAATTTTAGCTCAAATTTAACATTGTTATTACTTAAAAGTTTTCATCTAAAAACATTTTAAATTGGATTTCTTACTGTAAAAGTTTTCTTTTACGAATGAAAACGAGATATGAAATACGTCAGAACAAAGGTTTAAAGATACTTCAGAAAAAAAACAAAAAAAAAAACGAATTAGTAAGTTGAAAAACTAAAATAATTTAAATTTAGGATGTATCGTGATCCTGCGAAAATCCGAGATTGATTCAATTCGTTACATTTTAAAATCCCTTGAATACGTTTTGGTTATCGTTATGTCTGTCTGAATATGATGGGAACTTTGGAGTCTTCTAAATCTAAAACTATTGTAACAATGAATTTGAAATTTGACAAGTAGATATCATATTTTCCTAGCACACATATCAAGCAGATATGTGTGCTAGGAAAATTAGCGATCAACTTCCCAGTGATGGAATGGTTTTAACGTGTATTCTACCGTGATATTAATAGTTTATTCAGAAATGTAATATTTTCTTACAATAGTTAGTTATTATGACTCATGTCCGGGCTTTAACTACGAGGTCATATCGCCTTCTACCAGAGCGCTCTTTAGTCACTCTGGTGGACATGAATCTGACTCAATTTTTCCTACCTAGGTTTATTCACCTAGGGTAGGGTACCTGACATCGTACAGACTCGGGACCATCGCTTAACGTCCCATCCGAAGGACGGTGTGCTTAAGTTTATTTTACCTCCCCGATAAAATAAACTAAGGACCATAGCGTTTTTTTCATCTATTCATTATATGTACTTCAATAACAATTATTGTCAGAAATCATAATATTTCATAAGCAATAAATTGAGTAATTTATTTTTTGATTTTAAGCCTTCAGTGAAAAATGAAAAAAAATTTTTTTTTTCTTTTTGGTCTTATGTTCGATGCATATTAGCCAGGTCAGTGTGTTATCTAATTATTTAAGACATCCATGGCCCCGGGAGGGTGTTCTATCTACGAAATAAAACTCACTCCCGGACGGGATTCGATCCCGCAAATAATGGTGACCATGAGACCAAAAATGAAAATAAATTGTCATTAATTTTTTAATAATCTTTTTAACATTTACATTATCAAAAACTGTACAATTGACTCTCAAGTCGTTTGTAAAATAGGTACCTACTTGAAAAGAAATGTTTGTCTGGGGATTACTCAAAGGAACAAAAAGTGTAAAAGGTCGTCAGGTCAAAGAAAAATTATGCGACAGATGAACTTTTAAAGAGTTGTAAGAAATCACTAATTTTATAAGACAAAAAGTGTGCGATGGCTCCCGATTATCCTGTGAAAGAGGGTAAACACTGGGAGGGTTGGGAACATAAATGGTGATGGTCCATTGACAAGCTGGTTTGGAGTGGTTAACTGGCGGTTAACCAAAGGTCAGTCAGTTAACTGAACCAACCAATCCAACTAGCAGCCAACCTCGACTACAGGTTCCCTCTCTCTCTCTCTCTCTCTCTCTTCTCTTAACTACAACCATCCTCTTCGATCGTCGAACGTGGGGGCGCCATAGCCGAGCAACCGTCTAATTTCTGCAACAAATTACACACTTGTAAGCGTTATAACTCCTGAAGAACCCCGGTTTGAGTTCGATGGATTATATCTACTACGGCAGAGAGAGATCTCTCAAACGCGACCACTCTATTCGCGATTCTAAATTTAGCTCCGATAGCGACAACGACGCCATATGTGCACGCGACCTATGCGTAATGGCTTCTTCCCTTTACACAAAGATACGGTTGCAAAGATATAAGCGATATTAGTGTTACATGTTTTCGTTAAATGCGGTCTTAGCAAGCGACCCCCTACTGACCCCAATGAAAGACGTCTCACGTCAAGAAAAACTAATTATTTGGCTAAAGTTTCGGAAACTATTTATTTTCTTTTGACTTGAGTGGATGTCTATGGTAAAGATGGTAGTGAACTGTTTTGACTATCAGACACAAACACATACCACCTTTATTACACACATCCACTCAAGTCATTATAAGACCCTGAAAAAGGGAATAAATAGTTTCCGAAACGTTGGACAAATACTGACATTTTTACTTACAAGATAAAATTCTCGACTTACCTCAACTTAATACATTGCTTTTACTCTCCGATGCATGTATAGGTAGAGTTAGTTAGTTATTATGACTCATGCCATATCTGACATCGTACAGGCTCGGCACCATCGCTTAATGCCCTATCCGGAGGACGCTGAAGTTTGTTTCACCTTCCAGATAAAATAAACTAAGGACCTCGGTCGGGTTTCGAACCCACGCTCTTGAGCTCAGTAAGCAAGTACGCATATCACTGAGCTACCGGCGCCCTCTATTACATATTATATTAAGGATGGTTCTTTTGTAGACAGCCTGATGATGAGGGAAACCTCGAAAGCCGGCTAGCTATTACTACCAATAAAAATCAGTGAGAGGTCAGACTATCTTATATTTGACATCCTGTGAACTAAATTTGAGACTTCAACTCTAAAGTCGGGCTCATGTCCACCAGAGCGGATTGTTTAGCCCAAATATTGAATTTTGGAGAGTGAATACTTAATTGATTATTTCGCTCTGGGGAAGTACACTGCCGGTGGTTCACTGCCAACTCTCAGGGAGGAAGACAGGATGTAGAATTTGAACCTAAGGTCAATGTTGCTCTCGTTAACAAGAGATTCAAGATTGCGCTTTAAAAGAAAAATTACAAGAAAAAAAAGTGTAAAAACGTTGCTAAATAAAAAGGTGATGAGATCCTAATGAGTGTATTTTGACTGAAACGGAGCCTGCACTAACTGAAAGGATCCTTGATTTGCCACTTTGGACAGCTAATTCACTTCATATTTTGTACTCTGCGTCTAAAACTTTTCCTTATCCTCGAATTTATATTCATTTTGAATAATTTAATTTTGTAATTTTATTATTACATTTTTATTTCATTTTTTATTTCATTTAAAAGTGTTTATTAATTTCATTACATACTACCTGTATTACCAGGCATTAAGAGACATTTATTTACACAATTTTGAGGCCATTTTTGGACAGTTCATTTCTCTGAAATATTCTGTGATTTACATATATATGAGACATTTCGTGAACCGTATCCAGAAAAAATATTTTTGTTTTGGTACCTATGAAAAACATTTTTTTAGGATTTTAAAAGAATATACACCTCTCCATTTCATTTATAAATTTTTCCATCTTAAGGATACGAAACCCGACCGAGGCCGTTAGTTTATTTTATCTGGGAGGTGAAATAAACTTAAGCACGCCGTCCTTCGGATGGGACGTTAAGCGATGGTCCGATGTCAGGTACTCGGTAAAGACCCCTATACCTAGGTGAATAAAAATTTAGGGTAGACAAAAATCGCAAGAGTCGGGCTCATGTCCACCAGAGTGACGAAAGAGCGCTCTGATAGTAGGCGATATGACCTCGTAGTTAAATCCCGGGCATGAGTCATAAAACCTAACCTAACCTCTTAAGGATAAGTTTTTTTTTTAAATTTCTGTCAAGACCAGCTCTGGAAGAACAACGATAGAGTCAAAGTCAGTCAATTTTTGGGTTTAAAATGATAGAACATGCAAAAATACAGTTTATTCAGGTGACCCGAATATTTGTCAATGAACAAGTGACGTTTGAATAATAATAAGTCAAAGTATTGTTTCTATTCTGATTTTTCAAAATATTCAAAAAATAACTTTATGGAGTCAAAATTGAATATATCTTACCGAACAAAATTGCTGGTGAATCGCCGACAATGTACTTCCCCGGCTTATATAGGGACTTCAAAATTGAATATATCTTACCGAACAAAATTGCTGGTGAATCACCGACAATGTACTTCCCCGGCTTATATAGGGACTTCAAAATCCTCACACTAAACTTCGTGTCGATACATCGGCACTTATAAGGGTATTTCAATTGAGATCCTCTCCTCTGATCTCCCCTACCTGTCGACCCATTTCGCTAAAAATTAATAGGTGTCGACCTTATGTGGTTTTGGATTAATTATATAATTTGGTGTCGATACATTCATTCTATCGGCAGTAATCGTGTTCACAAACACAAAAACAGACGAAGTATTAGGGAACGTTATGTGATTGGTGAGATATTGTGACTGAGATACATCACACCTTGAAGGTCAGTCCAATGTACCTTATTGTTTTATTTATTCATTTATAATTGATTAATATATATATATATATATATATATATATATATATATATATATATATATATATATATAGGTATATATTTTTATATAACATTACATTGTTTTCTTTTTCTTTTCTATATCTCGCATATTGGGAACTGATGAAAGGACGTAAGAACATCCCGGAAGATCGTTGTGATAAAGATACTTCCGAAGAGGTTTCGAAAAATTTAATTTTTTGACGTGAAAACATCTGTTCGCTCGTTAAGCACAGTGATAGCCGGTCAAACTTTCTTGTGTTACAAAATACCGTCAGATTTCAATCGATAATAACTACGAGACTAATAATGCGATAGCAACGGTTGAGGTCACAATGGATAGAGCATGTCTGTACGTGTTTGATGTGCAGTGTTTTTTTTTGCCTGAGACGTTATCGCGCTCGAGTGTGAGCCAGCGGATGATTGTTGCGAATTAGCTTTGTGTAAAATTAGAAATTAGCGTAGCGTGATAACGCGTATAGATAGCACGTTGATTCGGGTGTCATTATAAAGAGCTTGAGGAGCACTACTAGGACTCAAAGTTAAACAATAAAAATATTCGCCTAAATATATGTAAAAATCGGTATTACATTGAAAATGGCAAAAAATTTAAGATGTCGTCTCATATGAATCGTAAATATGCGCGGAATTATAAAAAACGCAAATCAGAGGAAAGCTCGCATCAAAAGGAATTTAAAAAATCTATAAAGTCTAGTGCCGAGAAAATGCAAGAGCTACGGCAGCATCGAAAAGAAATGAAAAATGATTTTATCCCGACGTTTTCACGGAAAATCTACGGCGTGGACTTTGACTACGCCTTAATGTTTTTATTAAATTGAAAAATTTGCCTACTTATTATAAATGTATCTGTGTATTAATTTTTCTTATATACTCATATATTTTTAAATATTTATTTATTCAGTTTTTACTAATTTCATTTTACTTATTTTAATAGTTCTGTTATTACTACTAATCATACGTGTGTTAGGCTCAAGTAGTTATATATCTAATATATAAGCTATCTTAATGTATAAATTGTTTTGACGTATCCTATTACCATGTATTGGTTTAACAGATATAAATTTATTATTATTATTACTATTCGATGCAGAATTTTCAACGGAATTTCATGTTTTCCGATCACCTGATTCCAAAAATGAAAAAAAAATCTGTCTGTATGTTTGTGTCTGAACAAAATAACTTCCGATAGAATGAATGTATCGACACGAAATTTTATATGTAATTCCAGAACTCAGTAAGGACACCTATCAATTTTTAGCCAAATCAGTTAAAGAAAAGGAGGAATTAGTAGGGAGGCTTAACACAAAAACTTGAATAACTGCCATTGTTATTCACATGAAATTTAATATTTATATACAAAGCCTCAAAAGGACATCATATATTAATTTTCAGCAGAAGAGAAGGGGGGATTAAAAAGAGGCTCAACTCAAAAATCCCAATAACCGCCGATGTATTGAATGTATCAATACGAACTTGGCACCTCGCGGATCGAATGTATTGACACAAAATTTAGTATTAGAATTCAGAAGCCACTATGTAAGCCGAATATTGGGTTTTGCCCGAACGGTCAATTGGGTTTGGAGGGAGAGCGAAAACATAATTGGGGAAGTACATAGCCGGTGATTCACCGACGACTTCTTTTTGTAATTTTCTGGAATCAGAGAATCGGAAAATGAGAAATTCCGTTGAAAACTCACAATGGAATATGAGACCGATTACATAATTTCCTCGGGTAAGTATAAGATAAATTTGACTGAGATACACTCAGAAAATGTCCTTAATTTATATAAGTGTATCCATATTTCATTTGCAGGAACCATCTACCACCCTCTGAAGATGTGTATCTTCTAAAAGCATCCTCCACAACGAGAAAATCACCTCATTTTCTCATTGAGAAAGCAATTTTCCACGGATAATTTCAAGCTAGAGACCGATCTCCATGATAAATTATTGTATTTCAGGCTATTAATAGTATATAATGTTATAATTTTTTTTTTTTTAATCCATATATTTTTTAGCGTTTTATTTTTAATATTATTCTTATATATATATTATTGACTCTACAGGGTTCCCGGACACTCGGAGATCCAGGGAAACGAAGAGGCAGACCAACTAGCCAAGGAAGGTTCAAGTAAGCCTCTTATGGGGCCAGAGCCGGTGCTGGGAATATCTCAGGAGACATACCGAACCCGAATTAAAGAATGGGCTAAGGATCTTTTGGAGAGTATTTGGAGAGAAAAGACCACATGCAGGCAGTCGAATATGTTCCCGGGAGGGCAGTCCAGAGTTCTGAAAGACGGGATCCTGAAAAGGAACGAGTTAGTCAACTGACTGGAGTTTTCACAGGACATGGTCAGTTCAATAGACACCTACACACTGTAGGAGTCAAGGACAGTCCTACCTGCGATAGATGTGGGGAAGAAGACGAAATGGCGGCACATTTTTCATGATTCCGCATCTTTGGTGGAGATGTAATCGCAGAGAAGGACTTTAGAAGATTGGACTATGAGAGCATTCTCAGATTCATTAAGGAAACTGAGAGACTGAGCCCTTCATGAAGGGCTTGGTTCAGGCAGTATAAACATACAGGTAATATAATAAGGGGGAAGCCCAGCGCTTCCAGGGAAGGGATAAGAGCACAAGGGATAAAACACCAGCCCACCACATATATATATACCTATATATTTCAGAATTAGCAGGTTAGTTACTTTAAGTGCTTGCTTACTGAGCTCAAGATCGAGAGTTCAAAACCCGGCCGAAGTCTTTGAAAAAACCTTGAGCACGCCGTCCTTCGGATGGGAAGTTAAGCGATTGTCCCGAGCCTGTACAATGTCAGATACTCGTTAAAGACCCTTATCCTAAATAAACCTGGGTAAGCACAATCCCACAGTAAAGTCGAGGTTATATCCACAAGAGTGACGTAAGAGCGCTCTGGTAGTAGGCAATATTATGCCCGGGCATGAGTTATAATAACTAACTATATGAAGCAGTGTTGTCGATGATAGACTTCGTATAGCTGCAGAAGTAAAAAGTGAATAGCTTCTATGATAATCCTGCTAACTTTATGCAGTTTCTGCATACACAGTTTTTTTCCAGTTTTTATTGTTAACGCTGGAACTGTCGCTAAGTACATAACTGTGGAATGACTTCTTTGTGGGATGAGAAACGAGCATCCTGAGAGGAGCGAAAAAAAACAGGCCACCCCTGTAGACAGCCCAGCCCCTCAGGAAGAAATAAATTAAATAATAATAATCAAAATAAATTAAATAAAAAATGTTTCGCCCCCCCCCCCCCCCCCCCCTATTCCTTTTGCAAACCTCATAATACCAATTATCGCAGTACCCACCCATCAGCCGAAATAGCTCAGTTGGGAGAGCGTTAGACTGAAGATCTAAAGGTCCCTGGTTCGATCCCGGGTTTCGGCATATTATTTTTTTTCTTGTTATTTTTCAAAAAAATTATATTACATCCACGATTATTGTATATATTTATAAAATTAAAGTTTTGTTTCTATGATTTTTTTGTTGAGCATCACGAACGTACACTCACGAAATTCGTAGGGCATATGTCCAACTTGGAACATAGGATTTGAGATATCTCAAAACCTAATATGATTTAAAATTTTAATCAGATTTTCAAACAATGTTATATGTTGTATCCTTATACGCCCGGTTCAAACATGAGTCATGTGGCATCTCAAAATTTTTAACTGGAGGGGGATGGAAACCTCAAAATAAATATAAAGCCAAAAATATTAAAAGATGATCCAATGTGGACATAACTTGTCAAATTTCAGCGGTATGCTGATACTTAAGCGGGAATGCTACGGCCTAGATAAACGGAACATTCATCAGACAGGCACCGCAGATCCCAACCAACGTTGCAGGATGATGATTGATATATTGAAGCTGACAGAACGGTAATACGAGGAGATCTGATGCAGTAGAACTGACTATCTGGCAGATATCGAATAATAGAGTTAGAGCCGCTTCATATTCATTTATATGCATCCATAAACCTGGAGCGAATATTCAAGTCAACCATCCAATCCAGTACATGCCTGGAATTGGGTAAAAGTGTCACACAATTACTGATATGGAATGTATTTCGGATATTAGATTAGATAAGACGGCATTTGAGAGATTATCTATGAGTTATACAGTAGAACCTCTTTAAGTCGACCCTCGATGTCGAAAACCTCCAAAACTCGAAAAAAGGTTATGTTTCTTTCCCTTCAAGCCCCAAACCCTCATTACTCGAAATCTCAACCCTCTATTAGTCGAAATAATCAGTGAGTCCATACAAGCCATTTAGGTACATATTTTCCCTCTATAACTCGAAAAAATAAATTGGACCTCTGTATCTCGAACATAGCAATGTTTTATTTTACAACCTTTACAACTCGATTATTTGAAACTTATTACCTCTATAGCTGGAAGAAAAATAAGTTACCGACTTTAAGAATTTGCCGACAATGTACACCATTGTTTCTTAGAAAACAATTTAGGAGTATACAATAAATAGGATTACCAATTTTCTAAAGCAAAAAAAAATTACTGACTTTTTTTAATACCTACATATACTACGTATTTTTTATTTTAAGGATATTTTGAATTAATGTTGAATCATAATGAATATAAATATGTTTGTTACCTCTGTAACTTGAATTTTTGTTTATTTCACCTCTCTAACTCAAAATTAGTTAGAATGAATCTTAACCTCTACAAGTCGAATCAAATTCCGACTGTCGAAATCCTCCATAAGTCGAAAACTCTATAACTCGAATTTTTTGGCGTCTCCCTTGATGTTCGACTTATAGAGGTTCTACTTTATATAGTTTTCAAAAAGTAAAACTCGTAAAGAAATTAATTTTTTTACTGCTTTTCTTTACTTTTTTAAAAAACATCGTCGGTATATGTACTTTTTCAGCACGAATAAATCAATGTTTTTGCTCTCCTTCCATACTAATTGATTTCACCGATGACATTTTTTTCATAATATATTGTTGAGTAGCGGATCTTTGTTGATCTTAATGTTGCGACATCAAAAGGTGCGAAGAGGTTGATTCTGTGTTTACGAGGCTATAATCCACATTTGGTGGCAACAACGTTGGTCACGAAATTCGGATGAAGAAACGACATACGCGTACTTTCCGGACGTCCGAATACGTGGAAATTTTAACTTTAATTCTCTTCCTAAGATGAAAAACAACCTGAACTGTTCATGGGATAGGATCAAGACTGGAGAAAAAGTACTTAATGTCTGTTATACGACCAGGCCAAGGTGGACTGGACTTGAGGCAGCGCTCCAGGAGTTTGAGGAGGTGGGGACGACTAGCTGTCTGTGGTCTCAGATCCGAAATGGCAACAGCGATGGTCAAGATCTTCAGTCGGCCGAACGACCTGACTTGAGTCGGTTTGGGTAAAACCGGACCATTGGACGTCCCATGTACTATCGGGTCAAGAAGAAAGACAGCCGGAACTGCTCGTGCGGCGGCGTTGAGACTGCAGAACACATAGTTCTTGAATGCCTAGGTTGGAGTTGATACGCCGGACAGGATCGTACCTGGGACTGAACCCTCGGAAGCTGATTACCCAGAGTTCAGTCGATTCGTTGCCTCCGGCTGGAGGGTAAAAACGACAGTATAACCTAGCGGGATGACCGCTGGGTGCTGTAACACCTGCGACCATCCTCAGAGCAACGCAGCCATGAAAACATAGATGCCCTGGTCTCGAGCTTTCTCGGGAAACGCCAATAAGGTTGGTTGGAGGACCCAACCTATCGCTCCGGCGAGCGGCGGGGTCCTACAACCAGCTGTAGCAACACCAATAAAACCTTATCAATATAAATAATAAAGACCTATTTCTCCTATGAGGCGGACGGGTGGTGTAAGGCCCCACAAATGTCTGATACACCTGCAAAAAAAAAAGTGGTCCTTGATCCCAAGCTTTCTCGATGAATGACTAGATCTGTGTATTAATTTCAGAGAGGGAGCAAACACTTATATAAATCGACCTGGGGAAGGTGATCCACTGACTTCCTTCAAAGCTAGCCTTTCGCACTCACGATTTCCGTTAGGTAAATCCTTCCCTGTACACTTTCCAATTCATCTTTAAACTCCGTGGTCTCTGCAGGAGGCTGAATAACCTGAGGTAAGTGACTTTTACAAGATAGCATGTGACACAGTGGACCCCTGACACTAAGATCTATCGGCTCTGGCCCAGACTGAGGAACAACAAGTGTCTCTCTTCATTACCTATCACTCTGTTTCGGATAAATGAAATATTTATTTTCTACCTACTCACTTGGAAACAGAGCTTTCAGCTGGATGAACTTACAAAACATTTTATACCTGGATCATATACTATAGTAATATATCTGATATAAACAGTACAATTCGGTCACAAGAGTACTCTGGAACACTGATACTCGTAATTTACGCTATGCATCTTTTGCTTGCCAAGATCCTTCTGGGTGTCTTTTAGGCATGTTCTTTACAATAAACGAAAGTATGTGAAATACACATATCGAAACTGTAGCGATTTATTCTCAACATACATGGTTCTATTCCAGAACGTCCCCTCGCTCCGCCTGCTTAGGGCTTTTCGCCTCGAAGGCAACCTCAGGATAGTAACTCTAACCATTCAAAGCTTCTCTGGAATAGTAATTGTAACAATTCAACTACTAAAGCTTTACTAGAATAGTAACTGTATCCCAATAACTGCCAATGTAATTAATGTATCGACACAAAATCTAGTATAAGGATTCTTAAATTGTACTTAATATTTGAATCAAATATTGAGTTATAGCACAAACGGTCGATTGGTTTTAGAGGGAGAGCGAAAACGTAATAGATTAATTCTTACTGGGGAAGTACATAGCCGCTGATTCACCGAGGCCTTCTATAAATAACATACTTTTTCTGATTGTATTCCAATTTATATTTTTGTAAATTTTGCTTACCCCATAATGAAATTTTTTTTAAATTAAAATTTAAAGAATAATAATAATTCAAATACATTACAGTTCCGATAGGGTCGTCCTGTTCTCTATCCAAGCGCGAATACAAGGAGGGGAGGGGGTCTTAGGGGTCTTGACCCCCCCCCCCCCCCCCCCCCTCCCAACCCCCTAAGAATTAAAGTGATACACTAGACAATAAAAGCTAAAATAATTATTTTATATGAGTTATAGGAAATTGATTTGACTTCATTTCTAGTTAGGTCTATGACTCATGCCCGGGCTTTAACTATGAGGTCATATCGCCTACTACCAGAGCGCTCTTTCGTCACTCTGGTGGACATGAGCCCGACTCTACTGTGGGAGTCCTAAATTTTGCCTGCCCTAAATTTTTATTCATCTAGGGTAGGGGTCTTTAACGAGTACCTGACATCGTACAGGCTCGGGACCATCGCTTAACGTCCCATCCGAAGGACGGCATGCTTAAGTTTATTTACCTCCCAGATATAACTCTTATTCAGGCAACGTATTCTCGTATTTACGCGATAAAACGCGATTTGATGTCACAAATGGTCATTGGATTATATTTATATAATGTAATGATAGTTTGTGTTTAGTTTTTCCAAATGACGCTCTCCGAGAAGTAAGGCTGTATACGCGCCTTCCTCTATCATTCTGTGGCCGAATCCAAACAGCATCAAAGGGCTTTTCGTCGGTCAGGATCTAGCTCATCTCCACTCCCATTCATTCATTTTATTATAGTAATCACATGGGTAGGATAACGAATATCCCTGGTAGTAATCACTTAGTGACGTTAGCGAATATCCCTGGTAGTTTCAAAGACCCAAAGTGGTATCCAGTTGTTGGCCTTTGTAACATTCTGTAAAGCTGTGGTAACCAAAGAGGTTTTAGTAACCAAAGATCCTCAATTTCATTCATCTTTAGAAGTAATGTTTGTATGAAATGCGGAGAGACATTCATGGGATTCAGACCTAACCAACTTCCTCTTGTTCTTGGGAATTCTTTGAAGAGCGGGAATGTGGGGTGCTTTGAGTACTGCTTAGAGAATTTGAAAAATAAATACCATAACATTAAATAGTCGTTTTAATTAATCAATGTTTTTTGCTCTCTCTCCAAAATCAATAGACTGAGCTAAAAATCAGTAGTTGACTAATATAGGGGCTTTTGAATTCGTATACTAAATTTTGTGAAGAAACATTCATTACATCGGCAGTTATTGGGGGTTTTGAGCCAAATCCACCCTCTACCCTTCGGGAGGTTTCGTGAAAAATTATAGATTCCGTCCTTATGAAATTTTGAATTTAAATACAAAGTTTCATATCGAAATATTCATTACCTACATTAGAAGTTATTACATTTTTGAGTTGGGCACCCTCTGATTCCGCCTCCCCTTCGGCTGATTTCGTGCAAAATTAATATGAGTCATCCTTATAAGGTTTTAAATTCACACATGAAATTTCATGGTTTTGGAGACACTACAATCACAGTTGTATATATCTTATTTTGGCTATCACTAACTTATAATTTCATGTATAAAAGAAATTGAAGAACAATAAATTTGAAAGTTGAATTCCTCAAACTACTTTTCTTATTGTATCATTATAAAACAAATTTTAATCAAAATCAGTGCATGACAGCAAGTTTTTGAAACTAAAACAGACGTTCGTACATCAACGTCACTCACACATTTGCTTTTCTACCTTCAATTTTACTATTTCAAATCTAAAATTGGGCGTGCCTCGATATATAATAAAAGAAAATATTCCGTTGAGAGCTCGATCTCGTATTTTCGCAAGATTTCCTATGTTATAAGAAAGTAAAAAAGTTAATAAGGAGCAAAAGGATTTTTTTTTTTTCGTTCGAGCCAACTTTGAAGTTTATGGTAGATTGAACTTTCAGAGAACGGACAGACAAAGAAACTGAATGCCTATATTTGTATAAGATGAATATAAGTTATATAGAAAGCCATTGGTGCGTGCGTTATTGGCTGGTCAGATACCTGAGGAACTGTGTTTTTTGTATCTAGACATGTCTTAAATTCATGTATGGACAGACAAGGAGAGAAAAGAGATGAAAGATCAGATCACACATTGAAGGGTTCCCAGGTAGGGGAAAAAAAACGGGAATTCTCATATGATACGGGAATTCCTCAGCTATAGGAAGTATAGGGGAAGTTATGTAATCTGTCAGAATTTAATGTTGTTTTCACCGTAAATTTAATGTTTTCCGACCCCTTGATTGCAAGAAGAGGAGGGGGGGAGGGGGGAATTGGTGAATCACAGACAATGTATTTCCCGAGTATGAATTAATCACATAAGTTTCCGCTACAATCCCACACTAGATTCCCTCCTTCAGACCTTTTCATTCCCTCCCATCGCTCCTCGACCTTCCACAATTCATTTCTTGTCCTGGCCTCCTCCCTGCCTCCCCCAGTCCGTCACTCACCTTCCGTGGCTTCCTTCAAATCCTCACTATTCCAATTCCTCTTCACTATACAATCCACTCCTCTTTGATCTCTCCCCCGTATTCTCTAATTCGTCAACCTCAATTATCTAATCATTTATATTATTTACTTGTCCCATTTTTTTCTCTTTTTTTTTTTGTTATTCTCTATTTTTATTATATTTTTGAAAATCAAATTTCCTAAATTATTCGATAATCAATATTATTCCTTTTTGGTTCATTTTACACATTTATATATTTTTATCATGCATTTATTTATTTTATTTTGAATATTTTTATTTTTCTTCTTTTTCCTCACACTTTTCTATCTAGCCCGTACTTTCTAAAATTAATTCTATTTCAAACCTTGTCTGCATCCTCCCTTCTCTTTTATAATCAACCATCATAGTATTATGCTCTGTTGATCTTTATTATCTATTTTATTTTTTTCTTATTTATATTAGGTACCTACTTTATTATTTTTTTTTTTACATACTCTCTTTTATTTATTTATTTTTTCATCACAATGAAGCTGATAATTTTTTGTTTTTCATGTTAATCTTATGTTTATCTATATTTACAATTGTCTAGTTTTTCCTCCAATCTAGCACTAATTTATTTATTTCTTTGTACGTCATACTGATACTTTATTTCATTTTTCTATATGTATTTATTCTTAGGGAACTTCGGTCCCAGAATAATAAAAAAATTTTTCATTTCATTTCATACACTCGAAAACCAATCGACCGTTTCGGCTAAAAACCATGAATCACCATATTAAATTTTGTGTCGATAGTATCGACTTAAGCCTCTCTCTCCCTTATGGCTCGCCTTGGCTTTGGCCGACAGCTGAAAATCAATTTTTGTCGTCCTTAGAATGTTTTTTTTTTCATTTCTCTCGATTATAAAAATAAAAAAACGTTTTAGCTATCACTTACTTATAATTTCATGTATAAAATAAATTGAAGAAAAATAAATTTGAAAGTTTAATTCATCATACTACTTTTCTTATTATAACATTATAAAACAAATTTTAATCAAAATCAGTGCAGGACAGCAAATTTCGCGTCACTCACACAATTTTTTTTTAAGTAAAACTTCTTTTTGCGCACTGACCAACTTGGGGACTAAGCTGATAAATGAGTTACAAAATTATGTGACGCGCTGAACACCTCCCAAACCCGCTCCGCACCAGTGTTTAAGTTCATCCCCCAAAATGTGGTTTAAAGTGTCCTTTTTTTAATTTATTTTTATTCTTGACTAACTAATGATGAGGTTGGTGCTAATAATGAGGTTAGCAACAGACCGACAGGCTGGGAGGGGGAGCCCATCAGTTATAAAGATGTCCCTTGGGAAATGACCCCAGTGTCAAGTGTAGTTAGCATTCTGGGGAGACAACGCCTCATCGCTCTTCACTTCATCAGCTCCTCATCTTATACCTCAACCTCGTGATAATTATTAATATACTTATTGATAATTACACCACTCTCCGGGCTATGTACTTCCGAGCACGAATTAATCAATTACTTTTTCGCTTCCTCACTAAAGTCAATCGATCGTTTTGAACAAAAATCTATTGTTGACTTAAATAAAGGCTTTGAATCTTCAAACTACATTTTGTGTCAATACATTCATTATCTAATCTCCTAATCCCCTTCTTCTCTTTGGCCAATTTGACTGAAAATCATTAGGTGTTGGTCTTAAAGGGTTCTGGATAAACATATAAAATTTCGTGTCCAATACATTTATTATATCGGGAGTTATCGTGTTCACATACACACAGGACTTTTCTTCCACTCGTCATCAAATTTCCGATAGATTTCATATCTTCCCCTATACTTTTTATGTCTGTGTTTAAGTCGTGTGTGTGGGTTCCATGTCAGTCGGCTGTCTAAGTAGAGCCCGAGGTAACGTACCTGGTTGGAGGAAGGAATTAGAACGTTGTTGATGTTGACAGCAGGGCTAGTTTGGTACCGGAAGTGCAAACCTATACACGGGTCCTAGGGGGTCATGACCCCCCCCCCCCCCCCCCCCCCCACCACCCCTCTCCCTGCCAAGAATTAAAGAGATACACTAGATATTATGAGGAAATTGGCTGAGTTCAAATCACTATCAATTAATAAATTTTCAACTAGAAATCATTTTAATAAAAAATTTATATTATGATAAATAGCTGCTTAATACGTAAAAATGAAGATTGATATACTATTTTTAATAAAAATTAATTTTGAACATCAATAAAATAATTATTTTATATGAGTTATAAGAAATTGATTTGACTTCATTTCTAGTTGCCATATTGTGCATCTCTCTCTACTATCTTCGTTAGACAAAGACAGATTCTGTAAGCTCTTATAGAGGCAGTCCCAGAACTTATATCTCGCAAATAACAGCTCTAAATAAATTTTGATTTACAGATTATTAATCAACGAATTTTTCTGTATAAGTGAAATCCTGTTTGATCATAAGTTCTGAAACACCCTGTATAATAATATTTTTTTGCTAGAACTCAACAATAATAAAAATATTTTGAAATTTATTATACGTTTATTTCAAATATATATGCTGTTATTAGAAAGTTTTTTTCTAAAAGTTAAATTTAAATTTTTTTATCAAAAGCTGTATTTGTACGCGAATATTGGGATTTCTCTCTCTACAACATTGACTCTGATTTTTATTATCTGTTGATACAGAAAATGCAAAACCGTTTGTGATTTAAAACGCTTTTATTCTCCTTATCAAGATATATATAATCCTGTGACATTGCTACTGACCGAAAATGTCAAAGTTTGTTAACTTTGCTTTAGGCTAGAGGAGTTTGGATCTTCTTATTTTTCCGTACCAGAAATTATACCATTTTTGCTCTCTGTCAATACAATGCTGCCCAAGATCTGGAAAAGCAGAAATAATCACATATTGATGACAATTCTACCAACAGAAAGAGAAAGAGAGAGAGAGAGAGACAAAAATGTCGGTGAATCACCGGCAATGTACTTCCCCTATAACCAATACAACAATTTAGCTGAAAATTCATTACTCAAGCAGTTACAAGGCTTCTTGTGTTAAAGCCCTTCTAATCCCTTCTTCCCTTTGGCCGATTTGGCTAAAAATCAATAGATATCGTGTTTGTCTAGATTTGCATGTAAAATTCCGAGTCGATATATACGCTTTATAGGGAGTTATCTTGTACACAGATACGGGCACATGTATTTAACTTCTCCATTTGTACAATATATAAGGTTATCTGATCGGTCAGAAATTCGATGTTGAGTTTTCATCAAAATTACATATTTATCCCTTTAATTACAAAATTAAAGAACAGAAAGTGTGTTTGTGAATATAACTATAATTTCTCTTAGAATGAATTTATCGACACAAAATTATATACATATATAGGTTAGGTTTTATGACTCATGCCCGGGCTTTAACTACGAGGTCATATCGCCTACTACCAGCGCGCTCTTTCGTCACTCTGGTGGACATGAGCCCGACTCTACTGTGGGCCATAACCCGACCGAGGCCCTTAGTTACAAGGCTTCTTGTGTTAAAGCCCTTCTAATCCCTTCTTCCCTTTGGCCGATTTGGCTAAAAATCAATAGGTATCGTCTTTGTCTTGATTTGCATGTAAAATTCCGAGTCGATATATTCGTTTTATAGGGAGTTATATAAATTTAAAATCATATAAGGACGACACCAATTAATTTCCCGCAAAATGAGCAGTATATATAATGTATCGTCACAAAATGTAGTAATAAATAATCAGAAGCCTCTGTTTCAGTCATATTTTTAGACCAGGTCGATTAGTTTTCAAGGGAGAGAAGAAACATACTTGAATCAGGGGATCAGAAAACATAAATCGAAGTTCCGTTGAAAACTCAACATCGAATTTCTGACCGATTCCATAACTTCCCCTATACTTTTTAAAGCTGGGGAAGTATTGTTCCACTGGTCCAGATAATGAAATTGGTTTGTTCAATTTAACAAACACAATGTTCAAAAACGGTAATCATCCAGCATTTTAAAATGTTCCTCAGTTTTCATCTATTTGATTAAATTCTCTACCAGGTGAAATTTATTCAGGGCCACGGCCACTGAAATAATTTGAGTTATATAATTTGTTACATTTATCCAGCATTTCTTCCAGAGGCAACTTCAAATTTAATATGTCGGGACACTTCCACGTCTCCTCCATACAATGAACGAGTATATACGTATTAAATTTAATATAATTATATCAAATAATAAATTTCTGTGGTTTACTATATGAAATAATAATAATAATTATTTGAAGATAGCGCCGGTAGCTCAGTGGTATGAGTACTTGAGAGAAGGCATACGTTTATTTCATCTGGGAGGTCAAATAAACTAGCGATGGTCCCGAGACTGTACGATGTCAGATACTTGTTAAAGAGCCCTATCCTAAGTGAATAAAAGTTTAGGGTAGGCAACATTTAGGATTCCTATAGTAGAGTCGGGCTCATGTCCACCAGAGTGACAATAGAGCGCTCTGGTAGTAGGCGATATGCCCTTGTAGTTAAAGCCAACTAACCATTATTCGTAGTTTTCTGTTAAAAATAAAATAAAGAAAAAAAATATATATATATATATGATATGGACATTACAGGACTATCTTATACCAACCACGCTTACAGATCACTTTCTCTCCCTCCCCCCTTTTCAAAATCATTTAATACTGCCAAAAACAAAAATTGGTTGGTATAAGAAAGGCGTCAGGCGGATTTATGGAGAGAGTGTTTGTGTATAATTGTTGTATAAGTGGATTGGCGTGTTGATGGTGTTTGTCGTGAAAATTTGACAGCATGTCCTGATAACAGAGGGTACAAATGGGATGTTGAGGTCATTATTATGCAATGCGAGATTGGTGATGTAAAATGGCGCATCGGCAATGTGGTGTAGTATAATGGACAGTAGTGACTGAATGCGTTCTATGTTTGATTTTTTGGCTAACCCCTGTATTTTGATATCGTTCAAATTGGTTTTAGTATGGTGTTGTATATGTGTAGTTTGTTGTCAAGAGATTATGTCGATCATAGTCCGATCGTTGATTTCAGTCGTCCAAATTGAGGTCTGTGCGTTTCAGTCTGAGTTAAACGTCTGTCTAAATGAAGTCTTAGATATCGAACAGTGTGATGCAGAAATTATCTGGTTGTTAATGTAAACTGATGGACAAGTGTTGTGTCTGAGAGTGAATGTGGTTTGCAGAGTTGTGTCTCTATTAATTTCTATTCTCCATTTGTTGAGCTAATTTGATAGTTGGTGTAAATGTGATTGTATGTGTAAGCTTGCTAATGTTGGGTTTCGTTGTGTTGAGAGAATGGCTATGTCATCTGCGTATGTAGCGAGTAGTGTGTTGTGTTGTGGAATATGTGATGTGTAGAGAGAGAAGAGTAGAGGGGGCTGAGAGAACTGTCTTGAGGAACTCCAACTTTGATCTCCAAAAAATACGATGCAGTGTGAACTGTGCATTCAATTATTTTATTATTTTATAATTTTACTGAATTTTCAGTGTTATTTAATAAATAACAATTACCATCAGAAATTTAATTATTATTTTTTTTTTTTTTAAATTTCAAAGAAGCAAAGGTAATGGAAAAATATTTTGTATTAAAAATATTTACAAATTTACGAATATTATGTAACCTTGTTATATGCTTCACTTTCATCTTATTAGTCATATTTTGTCGTTCCACAACATTGTTTTCAATAACTACCTTATTATTATACAAGATAATGGTTATCATCAAGTGATGACAGGAAAAAAATATATGAAATATCGGCATAATTGGACTTTCTTAGACCTAACACGTTTTTACAGATCTCTCTCCAAATCATTTCTTACGTATTACGTTTCATTATACACCGTAATACTGAGAATGACTTATACCCAATAATGCCAGTATGAAATGATTTTGTCATGGTGGAAGGGGAGGGTGAGTGATCTGTACAAAAATGGATTATATAAAAAAGACCCATATTACACTTTTTTTTTTAAATAAAAAACTACGAATATAGTAATAATAGAGGGCGCCGGTAGCTCAGTGGTATGCGTGCTTGTCTTCTAAGCTCAAGAACGTGGGTTCGAAACCCGACCGAGGCCCTTAGTTTACTTTATCTGGGAGGTAAAATAAACTTAAGCACGCCGTTCTTCGGATGGGACGTTAAGCAATGGTCCCGAGCCTGTACGATGTCGGGTACTCGTTAAAGACCCCTACCCTAGGTGAATAAAAATTTAGGGTAGGCAAAATTTAGGACTCCCACAGTAGAGTCGGGCTCATGTCCACCAGAGTGACGAAGGAGCGCTCTGGTAGTAGGCGATATGACCTCGTAGTTAAAGCCCGGGCATGAGTCATAAAACCTAACCTAACTACTACTAATAATAAAAAAATCGTTGCTATGCATTACAATTTAAACATTTTTTTTTTTTTTTTTTTTCTTTTTTCTTCTTTTCTTTTTTTTTTCTTTTTTGGCCTTATGTACGATGCATATTAGCCATGTCACTGTGTAATTTACTAGTTACTTAAGACATCCATGGCCCCAGGAGGGAGTTCTATCTATGAAATAAAACTCACTCCCGGACGGGATTCGAACCCGCAATTTAAACATTACTTGGAAATATTTTATACATAAATGTATTTTACATTCTTTGGGCTTTGTAACTTTAGTCGTATTTCTGCAGTCATAAATCAGACATCGTATTAGCAATTGGAAATTTAAATAAGAAACATATTCTCATAGAAATAAAAGACGTTGTCTTCCCACTGTTTTATTTTGACTAGAACCGGTTCTCAAGGCAACAGCGTCATCATCAGTGGTTCATCTACGATAGAATAAATAAAATATACAAATAATAAAAAATATATATTTTAAAGCATCAGGGTACAAAGTAACACTATAAAAAAACAGTTCATAACTAGACCTGACGATGGTGTAAGGCCGAAACCGGTAGTTATATATATATTTATGTCTTTAATGGAATAGACAATATTTCAAAAAATAAGTTTGTTTTATTTATAAATGTATTTTACATTCTTTGGGCTTTGTAACTTTAGTCGTATTTCTGCAGTCATAAATCAGACATCGTATTAGCAATTGGAAATTTAAATAAGAAACATATTCTCATAGAAATAAAAGATGTTGACTTCCTACTGTTTTATTTTGACTAGAACCGGTTTTCAACTCAACAGCGTCATCATCAGTGGTTCATCTGCGCTAGAATAAATAAAATATACAAATAATAAAAAATATAAATCTTAAAGCATCAGGGTACAGAGTAACACAATAAAAAAATATAAACTTACCCCACCCACACAGCACAG
This sequence comes from Aradus depressus, assembly GCA_963662175.1. Taxonomy (NCBI): domain Eukaryota; kingdom Metazoa; phylum Arthropoda; class Insecta; order Hemiptera; family Aradidae; genus Aradus; species Aradus depressus. The sequence continues at coordinate 23,282,050 of OY759221.1, forward strand.
CGGTTAAAGGACAACTGGCATAGCTCTAAGAGGTGGGGATAGCTAGGTTCACTCACTCACTCTACATACGAAATTCATTCTAAATTTTTAAAAAAATTCCATACATAATAACTAAAAGGGAGTTTTGTTTTAGTTATTGTATATATTAGAATGAATGGTTTTGCATGTAGAGAGAGTGAGTGAACCTAGCTATCCCCACCCCTTAGAGCTATGCCAGTTGTCCTTTAACCGCTGTGCTGTGTGGGTAGGGTAAGTAAGTTTAAAATGTTTTATCTTTTTACTCTGTACTCTGATGCTTTAAGAGTTATTTATACTTTTCATTATTTGTATATTTTATTATTCTATCATAGATGAACCACTGATGATGACGCTGTTGCATCGAAAACCGCATCGAAAAGTTCTAGTCAAAAATAAAACAGTGGGAAGGCAACGTCTTTTATTTCTATGAGAAATCTCGTCCCACACGTCTTACTATCACATATGAAGAAACATATTTGTTAGAATTTATTTTCCCAAATAGAGCAACCGTTTCCTCGGAATCAAGTAAACGTCCAAAAAATATGGTTTCAAAACGACATTTTAGTATTGTTAACGTCACATATCCCGAGAGTGAAGCGTACTCCATATTAAATGTACCTCTTCGTTTCAAATACATCCATAACCACGGCAGTTATGAGAGTTTTTTGTGTTAGCCCTTCGCCTTAATGCCCTTTTTCCTTTCGACCGATTTCGATGAAAATCAATAGGTGTCGTCCTCAGAAGATTCTGAATACATATATACAATTTCATGGCGATACATTCATTCTAACTGGAGTTATCGTGTTCACAGACAGATATATTTTTTTTGATTTTTGGAATCAGGGAGAAAATATTAAATTCAGTTGAAAACTCTGCATCGAATTTCTGTCCGATTACATAACTTCCCCTATACTACGTATAGCTGAGGAAGTAACACTTTATGAGCTTATTAATTCATTCTATAATATTATAATTTTATTATCAAATAATAAATGATAAATTTTATCAAATACTTTGAAACAATACATTAATTGTCAGTAATTCGATCATTTTAAAATGTCTTATATAGCCCCCTTTCAAAAAAAAAATTAATAAAAATAGGAATTTAGCAGATCAAAAGAACTGCATTAATAAAATATAGAATTATTTAAATATGTAATTTGGTTTTCTGCAGAGAGAATGACTATTTTAACTTTTAATTAACTTTTTTTTTGTTAATTACTGTTCAAATGAGAAGAGTTTGGAACAAAAACACTTAGAGTATTAAATACAGCTATTTTAGTACATAAATTAGATTACATCCCTCCAAGGGCTGTTGGGAAAAGATATAAACAGAAAATAAATTTACAAAATTAAATTTAAATTTAGAACAGTGTAAAACAAAGTTGTAGAAAAATGTTTAAAAGTTTCTGACAATGATTTCCAATGGTACACGTACACGATCAAGTGAGCACACACACGAGCGAACAGCGGTTTGCCGAGAGACAAAAGTGATTGTGATTCTGGAATTGCAGTCACGTGGGAGTCTTTGGTAAATTTTCACTAACTCAACTGGTTTCGAACCAACTATTACCAATTACTAACGTACATGCAAGGGTTTCTTGAACACATTAGTAGATGATGTATTGTTTATACAGGATGTTATCGTGGGGGGGGGGGGGGGGAGGTTGTCGGTGAATCATTGGACTTTCACAGCTCGAATTATCAGTAGAAAATGAAGTTTCCGCTCTACCTAATCCATCTTCTTGATTTGGCTAATATTATGGACTTTTAGATTTAGAACTGGATATGTTTGCATTAAGTTTTATAAATGTACATATATTAAGTAATTTAACAAAAGTAATTTGTGAGTGACGCGGTACTCACGAGAATTGATGTGTAAACATCTGCTTTTGTATCAAAAATTTGCTGTCATGGACTGATTTTGATTAAAATTTGTTTTATAATGATATAATAAGAAAAGTAGTATGAGGAATTAAACTTTCAAATTTATTATTCTTCAATTTCTTTTGTACATGAAATTAATCGCTAAAATAAGATATATACAACTGTGATTGTAGTGTCTCTAAATACCGCGAGAATACACCGTCGATGGTAGTTTTAGAATTTGTTGCTGAAATGCTTCGATTCGTATTCATTTGTAGATTAATTTCGTCATTTAAAAATGAAATAAGCTGTTCGATATCTCCTGAAAAGGGGAAAAACATTATATTATTTGTTGTGACAATATGACAACAAATATATTATATATTGATCGATACTTTCAGCAATTATTATTATTATATATTAACAATATCATATAATAATATATTGAAACATTATATATTATATTTATTTTACCACAAATTTTATTTATTGTGACAAATTTAATCTATCGAAGCTTCTTAACCAAAATGTTTCTTACCGAAAGATCATTTTATAGTTCATAATATTGATATTTTAGTTAAATCCACTATGAACGTAGAAATGCTCAAAAACAGTGGGCATTACAGTGTGTAGTGTGTGAGCTGCGCGCGCAACCGTCCGACTCACACACACTTACCCAACATGCACATCAATGAGACTTACGGCCTGACATAGCCCCTACCGAGAACTAAGATGTTTACACATCAAAAAAACATTTATTTGCAATATGTACAATATATTAGTTAGATAGCATAGCAAAAATTATGGTTATAGGAACAAGTAAAAACAAAAATGTCACTTGATGGGAGAAGTGAGCCAAAGGTGACACTCTTTAGATGGTTTATGGTCACATCATTCTCGGGATTGGATTAGTTCTTGGTCGGTGGGTATCTATGGGTATCTTGTGGAACATCTTGTTGGTGATATAGGAAGGAGCATTAATAATTCGATGGAGGATTTTAGATTGGAATTCCTAAGTTGAGGAACGCGGACATATTGTGGAAACTTGTAATAAATGAATAAAACAAACTTATTTTTGAAATATTGTCTATTCCACTAAAGATATATATATATATATGTATATACAACTACCGGTTTCGGCTTTATACCATCGTCAGGTCTAGTTATGAACTAAGTCAGTTTGCAGAGAGCGACCCTTCTAATACATCTCGGGTGAAAGGGTGCCATTAAAACTTGGGAGTCCCCCGGCTGTACCGTTAGCTAACTCATGAAATATTTTCTAACAAAACCTAGTTCTAAAGGGTCTAGCCGGATAAGAGTGCGAAAACCGCCCCCCCAATCGCCCATTCGAGGGTCGTTGGGGGCGGTTTTCGCACTCTTATCCGGCTAGACCCTTTAGAACTAGGTTTTGTTAGGAAATATTTCATGAGTTAGCTAACGGTACAGCCGGGGGACTCCCAAGTTTTAATGGCACCCTTTCACCCGAGATGTATTAGAAGGGTCACTCTCTGCAAACTGACTTAGTTCATAACTAGACCTGACGATGGTATAAAGCCGAAACCGGTAGTTGTATATATATAATATATCTTTAGTGGAATAGACAATATTTCAAAAATAAGTTGGTTTTATTCATTTTGATTGGAATGTTTGGATCCGGTTTAAATTGGATTATTTTGCTATATATAACCCCATAGTTCAAGTTCATAGCTTCAAAATGGACGTAGTATATATTATAGATTTGTATATTAGTAGCTTTTTGTCAGTAGAAAGTTTAGATTTTGCTCCAAGCAGTTTTACACAGTAGTTCGTAACGTCGATTCAGTTCCTGTCGTTAAGTCTTGTATGTGAGTTCCATGTTAAATTTAAAAAGATTGAAATAAATGTTACATAAAAACTTTATTTATTATTTACTCAAATGTAGTTTGCCGACAAGGTTATGTTAGTTCGCCTGTCGGCCGACAGGTTTATGCAGCTATGTTAGTTCGCCTGTTGGCCGACAGGCTCATACAGCTAGATTCGTCCTCCGGTCACCCGACATAAATCCCGTATAAAGGCGAACGGCATTTATATATTTTATAAAATAATTAAAAACAATAAATTTTAAATACATATATTAAGTAATCTAAACCAATTTGAAATAAATGTTACATAAAAACGCCAATCATTATTTATTCAAATGCATTTCGTCTTTAGTGTCAGGCTTATGATAGATAGCTAGAGTACATCTGATAATTTATATTAATGTTGCTATATTTACACAATGTAAATAATTAATAAAGAGGTATCAGTCCAACCATTTTATTTATACCACAACTAGTTTCTGCAATTTGCCGTCTTCAGGTGATGAATCTTAATGTAGAGAAGGATTTAAAGAAATAATCGATCTCAGGGTCTGTCTGGATGTTGACTGCGCCCCTTCTCTAGATTAAGATTCACCATCTGAGAATAGCAAATTGCCGAAACTAGTTGTGGAATAAATAAAATTGTTGAACTAGAACCTCTTTATTACATATTTAACAAGGCCACTACATCCGCCTATCAAGAAATAAATTTACAGAATATGTCAATATAATTAAGCTCTTGTTATGTGTAGTTTAAATTTTCTAATTCTTAAAAATAAATAGTTATTAAGGAAAGAGTAAAAAATTATTCAAATTACAAATCAAATTATGAAAGTTGAATGTTTTTAAAGTCTAAAGGATTGGTAAATTATTAATTTTTTTAATAATATTTCCAGAAAAAAGTTTAGTCATTATTATTATTTTAATGAATGGTGGGATAGACAAAGAATGTTAACAGATTTTCTTGTTGTTACTAAGAATGTTAAATCGAAAAAGTTGTCAGTGTCTAGACCAGATAATGGAGGAGTAATCTGAAACTTTGTATTAAGTGAACTGTTTGTAGAGTATCAAGCTCCCATGTCTGACACAAGAAGAAATGTAGAAAGAGAACGAGTAGCTCAGTGGTATGCGTGCTTGCTTACTGAGCTCAAGATCGCGGGTTCGAAACCCGACGGAGACAATTAGTTTATTTTATCTGGGAGGAAAGATAAATTTAATCACGTCGTCCTTCGGATGGGACGTTAAGGAATGGTTCTGAGCCTGTACAATGTCAGATACTCATTAAAGACCCCTATCCCAAAAGGAAGCAAAATTTAGGACTTCCATAGTAGGGGCGCTCACTTCCACCAGAGCATCGAAAGAGCGCTCTGGTAGTAGGCAATATGACCTTGTAGTTCGGTCATGTCAAAATAACTAATTAATATTTGGAGTCTTTTGATTCAGCGGGTCTTTGCTCTACCACCTTTCCACTCTACGTTCTCTGAGACCTATCAAATTTCTTGAGAATATGTGGAAATGGTAAACTACTGGTCAAAAGTTTGGGAGGTTAGGTTACTTAGGTTACAACAAGGGCATATCGCCTACTACCAGAGCGCTCTTTCGTTACTCTTGGTGGACATGAGCCCGACTCTACTGTGGGAGTCCTAAATGTTGCCTACCGTAAATTATTATTCACCTAGGGCAGGGGTCTTTAACGAGTACCTGACATCGTACAGGCTCGGGACCTTCGCTTAACGTCCCATCCGAAGTTCCACTGAGCTACAGGCGCACTCTATAATTGTATATATTAATTCAAAATCCCATAAGGTCGGCATCTATCGACACAAATTTTAGTGAGGAATCACCTACTATTTTTTTCCTTTTTCTTTGACCTACAAAACCCACAAAAAAAAGAGAATTTATGCAGATTTTCTGAATTGTTAACGTATGGATTGACCACGTGACGACGTGGAATAGTTGTTAATCCATTTAGTAGGGCATGATTTCTCAGTTTATCTAGGTAATGCAAGTAATTAGGATCAACTGCAGAACTGCATGTTTGAACATGTCTAGTGCAGGATTCTGTACTGTTCAGACTGCTTACTGTCTAAACAAACAGTACACTCTAAGCTTTGGGCATCTGCAAAGCAAGCACGTGCTTAACTACATTTCCATAGGCACCTTTCAGCTAGCTGCCTTAAGAGTTCAAAGTGCTTAGATCCACGATTTAACTTGTGTCAGTCCATGTCAAATCAGTCAGAAAAAAAACATAACTCTCTAATTTTCATGAAACTTGTTAAAAAAATTTGTTCCGAGATCGAACAAATAGTAAAAAAAAAATTGGCGAATCAACGGCAATATACTTCCCCAGCACGAATTAAAAAAATAAGTTTTCGCTCTTTCTCCAAAACCTTTTATGCAAAAAATCAATTGTTGAATTACATATGGGCTCCTGAATTCTCATACTAAAATTGGAAGCCATACATACCTTCATTAATGAAAACTGACATTATTGCAGAGATATTGTGAAACAATTCAAATGAACTTGAAAGAAATAAAACTTGTTTATTTATGATATTGTCTAATTTCACCAACTATATTTACATGGGAGTACTTTCGGTATTTCTACGTAAAAGAAAGTACTCTCATGTAAATATAGTTGGTGAAATTAGACAATATCATAAATAAACAAGTTTTATTTCTTTCAAGTTCATACCTTCATTAGTCTCTAATAGTCCTGGTGGACATGAGCCCGACTCTACTGTGAGAGTCCTAAATTTTGCCTACCCTAAATTTTCATTCATGAAGGGCAGGGGTCTTTAACGAGTACCTGACATCGTACAGAATAGGGGCCAACGTCAGGTACTCGTTAAAGACCCCTGCCCTTCATGAATGAAAATTTAGGGTAGGCAAAATTTAGGACTCCCACAGTAGAGTCGGGCTCATGTCCACCAGAGCGACGAAAGAGGGCTCTGGTAGTAGGCGATATGACCTCGTAGTTAAAGCCCGGGTATGAGTCATAAAACCCAACCTGACCTCTATATAAAAAAATCTAGCTTCGCCCATGTTGATCTGTTGACACAGTTTCCAAAAATGTATTTGACAATACACAAAACTACCTACTGACAAACAAAAATGTATCATAATGATTAATAGAGTCGACAGTATATTTTCAATGTAGAAGGAATTCGAGGTTCTGTCGTGTAAATGAAAACTCAATATTTGGCCAACGTTTCGGAAACTATTTATTTCCTTCTTCAGGGCCTTATAATGACCTGTGTGGTGGGCAAAAAAAATATTTTGCCCACAAAAAACAGTGAGTTTAGCCGAGTGTGTCTTTTCTTAATCTCGGTTGCCCGAGGTCAGATGAGAACTAATATAGTTAGTTAATTAAGATATAAGAGACAGGAGCTATATATCGATTAGGAGGTCTTAATCAGCTAAAATGTGAGCAGGGTTCTTGTTACGGTTCTTGGGGTAAACAGGCAACCTGTTGTGTTCTGTGGCACTACTCGATAATTAACCAAAAAAGAACAGTTAGGTAAGTAACAGATTTAACAATAAAAACATTTTTGTCGGTGAATCACTGGTAGTGCATTTCCCCATTATGAATTAACCTTTCAAGTTGTCCTTCTTTCAAAACCAACAACGTTAAAGTAGCCATACACGTACAGGAAATCCTCAAGGAAAAACTCACTTGCCACAAGCAAGGTTCATTCTCGTACATATGAATTCTGTTCTGAGACAGGTAAAATCCGGCCTCAAGGCGGAAAAAGAATTGATTTTTGTTCGGGATTTTTGACCATTCCCATACATCACGGCCTCAAGGGACGCCGCCATACACGTTGGGGAATTCCTCAAGGCTTGGACTGTTTAGGAAATCCCGCTCGTGTATGGCTACCCTAAAGGTAGACAAAGGTAGATTTTTTGTCTGGCTGTATGTCTGTGAGTGCCTGTGTACGAGTGTATCTAAGAATACGATAACTCCAGATAAAATGAATGTGTCAACACGAAATTTGATACGTGGGTCCAGGACCTAATAAAACGACACCTATTAATTTTTAGGTAAATCAGCCAAAAGATAGGAGGGATCAAAGAGGGCAGCTTAACACAAAAACTCTGATAACAGCCAGTATAATGAATATATCGACATTAAATTTAGTATGAAGATTTAGAAGACCCTTTGTAGGTCAACTATTCATTTTATTGTAGAAAAACAACTAAAACTTTATTCAAATGTGATAGTAAGATGTTGTGGGACGAAATTTCTCATACGAAAAAAAGATGTTATCTTCCCACTGTTTTATTTTGACCAGAACCGGTTTTCAACGCAACAGCGTCATCATCAGTGGCACATCTATAATTGAATAAATATAATATACAAACAATGAAAAGTATAACATCTTAAACCATCAGGGTACAGAGTAACAAAATAAAAACTTACTTACCCCACCCACATAGCATAGAGTTTAAAAGACAACTAGCATAGGTGAAAGGGGTGGGGATAGCTAAGTTCACTCATAATAAATAAAGGTAAAAAAAATTAAATAAATTCTTTTAAAAATATTATCACAGAGTTATGAATGTTTTTGTTTGTAGAGTGAGTGAACTTAGCTATCCCCACCCCTTTCACCTATGCTAGTTGTCTATCAGAAAAATTTCTTTGGCTGTATGGCGAATTTTATACTATTTTACTATTATGGAGAGATTTGTTTTTATAGTTTTGTATATTTGAATGAATGTTTTTGTATGTAGATTGAGAGATCCTAGCCACCCCTTTGAACTAAGGCAGTTGTCCTCTAACCGCTACGCTGTGTGGGTGGGGTAAGTAAGTTTTTATTTTGTTACTCTGTACCCTGATGCTTAAAAATGTTATACTTTTCATTATTTCTATATTATATTTATTCAATCATAGATGTGCTACTGATGATGACGCTGTTATGTTGAAACCCGGTTCTGGTAAAAGAGAAACAGTGGGAAGACAACATCTTTTATTTCAACTTTTAAATGTTATTGTTTAATTCTTGTTGGGGAAGTACACAGCCTGTCATCCACCGAATACTTTTATTGACGTGAAAACCTCTATTCGCTCGTTAAGCACAGTGATAGCCGGTCAAACTTTCTTGTGTTACGAAATACCGTCAGATTTCAATCGATAATAACTACGAGACTAATAATGCGATAACAACGGTTGAGGTCACAATGGATAGAGCATGTCAGTATGTGTTTGTTGTGCAGTGTTTGTTTTGCCAGTGACGTTATCGGGCTAGTGTGGGCGCCGGCGGATGATTTTTGCGGATTAGCGTTGTGTAAAATTAGAAATTAGTGTAGCGTGATAACGCGTTTAGATAGGACGTTGATTCGGGTGTCATTGTAAAGAGCTTGAGGAGCACTACTAGGACTCAAAGTAAAACAATAAAAATAATCACCGAAATATATGTAAAAATCGGTATTAAAGTAAAAATTGCCAAAAAATAAAATATTTCTTCTCATATGAATCGTAAATATGCGCGGAATTATAGAAAATGCAAATCAGAGGAAAGCTCGCATCAAAAGGAATTTAAAAAACCTAAAAAGTCTAGTGCCGAGCAAATGCAAGAGCTACGACAGCATCGAAAAGAAAATGAAAAATGATTTTATCCCGACGTTTTCACGAAAAATCTACGGCGTGGACCTTGATGTTTATTACCTTAATGTTATTACCTTAATGTTTTTTTTTTCATTTTTGGAATCAAGGGGTTGAAAAACATGAAATATGCAAAATAAATATCAACATTGAATTTCCAGCCTATTTCATAACTATAATCCATACAGCTAAGGAAATGACAATCGCAAAATCAACGATGAAGCGGCTCAGTAGCCAGAGTGGCGCCACGCCTCCACTTATTGTTGAGTCTCGCTAAGTTTCCGATCAGCTACCAAGATTGTCATCAATCATTTCTGAAAGTTCTTCATTTAGCGGCTTCCATCCAAATTATACCCCGCCTACAATATATTGAACTCTGTACCTTTCGTTCTGAATATATATATATATATATACCTAATATATAAAATATAAATACATAATATATAAAAAATATATGCATAATATATAAAATATATATAAATTATATATAACATAATATATAAAATATGGGAGTATTTTCGGTGTTCCTACCATCCTCAGCCACGACGTGTCACATTTTTTTAAATATATTTTGTGGAATAGACAAAAATTTTAAAAACGTACGTTTTTCTTAATTTTAAATTAAGTGTTTCATTAAGTGTGAAAAGTCATTAAAATTGCTGTGAACGCCGGTCGTCATTTCCTAGATAGCTTTGTCCTGAAAAGAATGACATCTTGTACGTTCACTTACGTTCAATAGAATCGTCGGCATCTTTTGCAGAGAATTATACAATAGGATAGCTCGAATTCCTGAAACCGAAGTATCAATTTCGGAGTAAGGAAATTATACAGATTTATGCAAATCCAGCTCAATATTTTCTTTCAATAATGTATTCTCATTGTTGCCCTCGTAGGTTTGTGATAGAAGTGCCGATATTACTTCCCGATAATGTATTCATTAGTTAAATTACATTGGCACTGATAACCCCCTGAGCGCAGCTTAAAAAATAAATAAATAAAAGTAAACAGCCATTCTCTCAATACTCTCAGTCCCAACACAAGCAAGCTCACACTTACACCAGCTAACAGATTGGGCCAACAAATGGAGAATAAAAATTAATAAAGACACATCTCTGCAAACCAAATTCACTCTCAGACACAACACTTGTGCATGAGTTCATATTAACAACCATTTCTGCATCACACTGTTCGATATCTAGGATTTCATTTAGACAGACGTTTAACTTGGACGAACCACATCATACTGAAACGCACATACCTCAAAAGATGTTTTAAAAGACTGAAATCAATCATCGGACTATCATCGACATTATATCTTGAGAACAAACTTCACATATACAACACCATACGTAGTATATTGGACTGTATACATTATACTATACCACATTGCCGATCCGCCATTTTACGTTTCCAATCTCACATTGCATAATGACCTCAACATCCCATTTGTACCCTTTGTTATCAGGATATGCTATCAACATCTTTACGACAAATTCCATCATCAGGCCAATCCACTTATTCAACAATTATCCACAAACACTCTCCCCACAGATCCGCCACGACGCCTCAAGCGGGCATGGCAGAGGGACCTGCTCCAGGACTAGACTGGACTCTTCGGTCACATACCTCAGCAGTACACCCACTCCCATGTAATTCCTCAATGAACTTAATAATGACGAACAATAAGTCGTTGTAAATATTTAAATAATATACAAATTTCTTTCGTGAGTTGTGTAAGCAAATTTTGAATTCACATTAATACATTTGCCGGCTGTTATTTTATTTTCCCATTTATTTTCTAGGTGTTTACGTCCTATCAAAAATAGACGGAAGAAGATCATCAGTATCTGATATTTCTTTAAAACAAGCATCAAATGTTGTCGGCCATGTTTTTTTTTCCTCCTCCTCTTGGCCCGATGTTGGTCATTAATTCAATATGCAAATAACATCTTAATAATTACCTATTATTTCAAACTATTATTAATTTATATTTTTTGGGCCATGATGACCGTGCGGGCTAGAGCGTATTGGTCGCATGGTCTCATTATGGTCGCGGGTTCAAATCCCGTCCGGGAGTGAGTTTATTTTCGTAGATAAAACTCCCTCTTGGTGCCATGGATGTTGTAAATAACTAGATAAAACCATTATAGAGACATGGCTAATATGCATAGTACATAAAGTCAATGAAAAAATAAATAAAAAATAAATATATTTTCAAAAATGCTAACTAAATTCAAATTTATTTTCTGTATCTTTATGTAAAAATTGTTACTTCCCCATCTATACGAAGTATAGGGGAAGTTATGTAATCGGTCAGAAATATACTGTTGTATTTTCACCAGTATATAATATTTTCCGACCCCCCCGTTACTTGTCTCTGTGTGTGGTCTACGCTTGTGTTGAACACGATTCGTGTGTCAATTTATACGTGTCAAGAATCGCATAAGGACATGGAAGGGAAGGATCAGACGGGGCTCAACTCAAAAAGCCCTTAAGGATCACACCTAATGAGTTACAATCAAATCGGCCAAAGGGAACGATTAGGAACAGAGGGCGAGAAGGGGGGCTTCACGCAAAAACTATAATAACTGCTCATGTAATGAATGTGTTGACACGAAATTTTACATGAGAATTCAAAACCACATAAACAGTGTTACAAAAAACAAAATTATGATAATTCTAAAGAAATTAAAATACTATACAAAATGATATCTGTACCTAGTAATATTATTGAATAATTAACTAAAAATAAATTAATAAACATCCTGGGGATGCACAAATTGTCTGGTTATTACAGAATAGTACAGAGACTTTGAAAATGGAAAAAAAAACTCACCAAAATCGTTTCGGAATAAACTGCGAGCAGCTTACCTGAAAAAAAAAATATTAGAACATAAATTAATAAATAGATTTTAATGTGTTTAAAAACACTAGCCTAAATTATTTAAAGTGGTGAATTTGCGATAAGTAGCACTGAACATTTTATCAGATCACATACCCTCAATAACAAATTGCAGAAAAAATTCTCAATAAATATTCAATTTTTCGATGCTATGAATGTTTATTGGAAGGATTTAATAACAACTAACAAAAGCTCGATATAATGGAAATAGCGTTATGAAAGTGACGTAGTATAACACAAATTGAAATAAAAAAAGATGTTATCAGTACTCTCATAGAGAAACGGTATCACATACGATGGTACTGCGAATGACGTCATCCATGCCCGCATATGACAATGGTTCACATATGTTCGTTCATTGATATGATTTCAGGACATCCCCTGACTACTGTCTTTATTATATTTTATGTTATTAATTTTAAATGTTTAATGAATCAATTCAACTTTTAACGTTTTACAGGCCACTGTGGATTCATTCGTGTGAGAGTGATTTACGGATACCCGATAAGGCTGACACCTATTTTCAGCTAAATCGGCCAAAGAAGAGAAGATCGGAGGGGGTACTACTCGTAAACACTAATAACTCCCGATAGAATGGACATAGTTAGTTAATGTAACTCATATCTGGAACTACGAAGTCTTATCGCCTAATAACAGAGCGCTCTCTCGTAGTCACAAAAACAGTACTTTATTACATTTCCAACCATGAATATGCCCATAAACAGGTAATAAGAAAAATACGAACATAGTTATAGAACTCCAAAGAATGTAGGAAATGGTTCAACATGTTTTTTTTGTTTATTTGGTATATTTACAATCAGTTAAAATAGAACCGTAAGTAAAATTTATGACAGTGAGTATAAAAAATAAATAAAAAATAATAAATGGCAATATACACGAGGTCCTTAGTTTATTTTATCTGGGAGGTAAAATAAACTTAAGCACACCGTCCTTCGGATGGGACGTTAAGCGATGGTCCCGAGCCTGTACGATGTCAGGTACTCTTTAAAGACCCTTACCCTATATGAATAAAAATTTAGGGTAGGCAAAATTTAGGACTCCCACAGTAGAGTCGGGCTCATGTCCACCAGAGTGATGAAAGAGCGCTCTGGTAGTAGGCGATATGACCTCGTAGTTAAAGCCCGGGTATGAGTCATAAAACCTAACCTAACCTAACCTAACCTAACTGAATTAAATAAATGTGAAAAAAGTAAAATACATAAAGAAATCATAAAACAAAATAAACAAAAGTATGTACAAAATAATATTATAAATCATAAGAAAAACAACTCTTCAACTCAGAGACCCCCCGGAACACCCCTGCTTGGTACTCCCCTCATTCCTACAACTAAATGGAGGTAGAGGAGGTCACGGGGGCGCGGGTGATCCTCCGTACCCTCTGACTAGCAGTGGAGGCAGACCGAGAGGGACAGGAGAGCTGAAGAGAGGCGACAATGAGGGAAGAGGCTGGTCACTACCAGTACTTCCAGGACGCTATCTTATCATAGCAGGTCTCTCGGCCAGCACCTCAGTCTTCGGGGAGGATCGTAAGGATGGGATCGTGATGACAAGGATCGAGCAAGAGGTCTGTTATGGAAGGAAAGATTGGAGTGAAACCATGAGAAGCGGGACTTAATAAGGTCAATGACAAAAGAAATTTTAAGATCATTGTGCAGGGTAAAAAAGTAGGGAGCATCAGTTCAAAATTTTTTTTTTTTTTTGTCTTTTATCCATAAAGATGCAACTGTTGCTAGGGTGCAACAACCAGCATCTATGTTGGTAGGTATGGATACATTGGCGTGAATGGCATGTGAGAGGAAGGCCACACAATGGTAGGTCCTCGGGACGAAAATTTATATTAATTATAAAGACAAGGAAAAAAAAAAAAAAATAAAAAAATTAAAAAAAATAAATAAATAGGAATTGAAAGACAACTTTGATGGAATGGGTAAGAAAGATGATAAAAGCAAAGGAAAATAATGTAAAAAAAATAAAATATTAAGAACGAATAGGAATTAAGGTGGCAGTAAGTCGCGGTTCCATCTTCTCTTCAACCTTCGTGGAGGGTTTTGTGGTAAGTGTTGTGAAGATAAAGTACGTATTTCTGGATTTGTATGTGTGTAAAGTTTTCTAAAAAAACGTATGTAAGTAGTTTGTATTGTTTTGGGTACTGTGTGTATCATAAGATCGTTATGAAGTGTTCTGTTGTTTATGTATGGGGGGCACTGTGTTATCAGTCTGAGGGTTTTTGACTGAAATGCCTGAATTCGTTTGATGTTGGATGTTTTTGCTGAACCGTATATCTGTGATCCGTCTGTGATTCTCCAACGACTTTGTTTTCTCTTTGTTTTGTGCTTCTATCAATGTATTTAGATATAATTCGACAATTCTTGGAGACTGACTATAATTTCAATATTTCACTATTTAATCGTGGACTCCAAGAACAAACAACAATAGAAAATGGTACCTATATTAGAAACGCCTTTTTTTCTTATTTATTACGTAAACATTTCCAACAATGAACATTCATAACATTGAAATATGAGCAGGAAATTGACCAATTCTTGCTGGAGATGTACATAGTCGTTGATTATTATATTATTATTTTTGTTTCACCATTGCGTATTTCAAAATCCCCCTCCAGTAATATTATTTGTTAAATGAGAGAAGAAGACTGAAGCCATTCCCGGCTGACCTGACATCTATCAGCTGATATGGTCTCATCTATCTGACATCTTTCAGTAGCTGACTATATCTGTATTTCTCGCTTCCAATCTATCGTCCGCTCCAAGTCCAATCACATTTTTCACACAACTCTTCAACAGTATGTCTCTTCATTTTACTCATCTGTCGAATGTGATGGATCAAGCTAAGAATTTTACATCCCCATATAAAATTTGGCTAATCAATCAAATATATTTTATAATGTTTTCAATGGAGTCGTTCATCTGAATACAAAAAAAATCGTCGGTGAATCATCAGCAGTGTACCCAGCACGAAATGTTTTCTTACATAATGGCTTAATAAATCCTCATACATAATTTTGTGTCAATACATTAATTACTTTTGGAATTTAAATACAGTGGAATCACGATATTTTGTATCCCGATTATTCGTATTTCGTATGAATTTGCCGGTCCCCAGAGACAATCCCGATAAGTGGTATAAAAACAATGCATTTCGGACCCCTCGGTAATTCGTATTATTTTTATGCTCGAGGTCACTTAAAACGTCTTATAATTCGTATCTCCAGCTTAAAAACCTCTTTAATTCGTACTGTTTTCAAGAGGGGGAGAAAGGACAGTGAGAGACGAGAGAGCAGAATGAGTGCGAGAGAAATGTTTTCTAGGAAATCACGTGATTCCTACAGAACCAAAGGGGAGAGCGAGTGAGAGAGACAAGTTTTATATGAAATCTCATATCTCATGTAATTCGTACTCTTTTCACTGAAAGGAAATGAGGAGTGGGGGAAAATTTTAGCAATTTTATTGATCTTTTCTAACATTTTTTCGAACAAATGTTTGATTGGTGTTTATTTAATCTAGAACATATGTACATATTTTTTATTGCATGTATTGTTTATTGTATAGTTTAGTATAAAGCAGTGTTTATTGCATAGTTTTTATTCTTACCACATTGTACATACTTGTTAATACATACATATTTGCATTATTACGTTTTTTAATTTTTTTTATTTTGTACTCCCGATAATTGGTAATCCCGATAATTCGTACCAAACCGTCAGTCCCTTGACCATACGAATTATCGCGATTCTACTGTATAAAGATATTAAAGTTTTTGTGTTAACCCAACCCCCCCCCCCCCCCCCTTACTTGACCCAATAATCAATAGGTGT
Source organism: Aradus depressus (assembly GCA_963662175.1). NCBI lineage: Eukaryota > Metazoa > Arthropoda > Insecta > Hemiptera > Aradidae > Aradus > Aradus depressus. Next base: position 23,298,138 of record OY759221.1, read on the forward strand.
CGTCATTAAAGGGTTCTGAATACACATATAAAATTTCGTGTCGATACATTCATTCTATCGGGAGTTATCGTGTTCACAGACCTGTCACCAATTTGTTGTGACCACATTCTATAATTGAATGGGTGTCTGGAAGAAGGAACCAAATTTTACAGGAGCGCAATTTTGAACTGAAACAATTGCAATATAATAAAAACCAGCTGACAATGACATAGGTCCTTTTTCCATTGGAAAAAGACTGAAAACAGAAAGATTTTTTTTTACGATTTGTTTATTCCGAAATAAGGTCGGAACAATATTATTATTGAATCATTAATTTTACTTTACTTTCCCTGGCGCTACGGTCCTTGTAGAAGCTGGGCCTCCGCAACAATCTTCCGCCATTCTACTCTATCCTCGGCCTCCCGTCTCCATCTTCTCACACCCATCGTTCTGAGGTCGTCCTCCACGTCCTCCAGCCAACGTAAGCGGGGTCTACCTCTTCTTCTTTGTCCTCCCGGGTGTCCCTCCAGTATCCTCCTCGGCAATCTGCAGCCACGTCGACTCCATACTTCCCCAGGGCTCTCTCCAACACCTGACTTGCTCCAGCTTCATATATGCTCCTTACATTCCATGTTGCAATATTAATTTGTTTAGTCCGTTTCCAAGTTCCATTGTCATTACCATTAATCCGTCCGGCTTTCCTTGATTGTTGTGGTTTCGAAACATTGCTTTTTTTACAGGGTGGGGTTGTTAGCCCCACGCCCAACGCCCCAACCTGGAGGACCAGGGGTGTTAATTTCGGGGTACCCTGCCCCTAAATGAGTTGCCTTCACCACGGCTGTAGAGCCTCATTCGCCCTCGCAGTTCACCGCCGTACAGCTGGATTCTAGCACGGCCCGGTGATCTCTAGCCATGGATCCGCTGACCTCCCGTCTTCGGCTCCACGCCAGTACTGGTGGTTGCTGCTGCCCACCACCAGGGACGTTTATCGACCTCCCGGTCTAGATCCGCCGTGTTCTGTCGAAAGCAGGGCCACCTCTGGCAGGATGCGGTTCTTCGCCGCGCACGGACGGTCCTAGGAGAAGCTTCCTCGGAGATATTCCCACTCGTCTCCTCAGCTACTCCCCTGGAGTTGGGGGTGGACCAGTGTTAATTTTTAATTTTTTTTAATTAATTGAATCATTGATCAAAAAAAATTATTGATTAATACACAATACTGCAAAAGTAGTAAGTGACTACTGTGAAAGTAACGACGTATAGAATTTTATTTATTTAATTATTATTTTAAATAATTTTTTTTATCACACTACTTCTTCCAAGTGACCTTGTCCGTTCGCGCCTTCATTAATCAAGGTTCATGGCATCTAAAGGCAGAGTATTGAACTTGAAACTATGCAGGTGCTTGCTCCGAATCATATACGTCCTTCTTCCATGAAAAAAAACTGTTTAAAAAAAATAACGACATAGGCCCTTTTCCCAGACACCCATTCAATTATATATTTTTTTACATTTAATCATTTTTAATAAAAAACTACCACTAGTAAAGTTGATCAGTTATTGTGACTCATGCCCAGGCTTTACTATGAGGTCATATCGCCGACTACCAGAGCGCTCTTTTGTCTACCCTAAATTTTTATTCACCTACGGTAGGGGGTCTTTAACGAGTACCTGTCATTGTACAGGCTCGGGACCATCGCTTAACGTCCCATTAGAAGGACGGTGTGCTTAAGTCTTTTTTACTTCCAAGATAAAATAAACTAAGAGCCTCGGCCATGTTTCGAAACCACGAATTTAAGCTCAGTAAGCAAGCTCGCATACCACTGAGAGAGTGCTCTCTTAAAATAACAGTAGGTACCTAATTTATTTTAAAAAAAAAATGATTCGCACTCAGCAAACTTATCTTAGTTAATAACTAAATCTGACGATAGTGTGACATTTTTTTAAAAATTTGTTTTATTTATTATTACCACTATACATTTTATTATCCATGTATTTCAATATAAGTAGACACATGACATTTTTATAGTAGCTAAAAACTACCTTTTGCAGCTTCAAAAAAAATTTACAAAATTTGACAAATGATATATTGCTCCAACAGTGACGATGTATACCTCTCATTTTTCTAGTCGTGACTACTCCCCCTCCCGAAGGTTTTTCTATGAATTACTATTCCCCTCCCCTAGCTGCCTGGCCATCCAGATTTCGAGTTCGGGAAAGTTCGTAATCATGAAAAATTAAACTATAAATGTTTGTTTTCTGTTCCTTTTTTTATGAACTTACGAGTGAAGAAACACGAAAATAGAGCTCCTTTAAGGAAACTTTTAAAGGAAAGGGATACTTAATTAATTCGAGAAATTTTGAAAATTAGAAGAGAGAGAGAGAGAGAAGAAAAATAACTTTTTTCTTAGATCAAAAAGCTAAGGAAAGTTGTTACTCCTTGTCAAAAGCTCGGGGAGAGGGGGGGGAGGAGGGGGGGGGGGAGAAAAAGTTTATACTCTTGATTAGTAAGATCTGTACTAAAACGTTTAAAAGTTATCAATGGATTTTATCACAAAGTTTCACAAGGACCTTGAAATAAAAATATCTGATGTGGATATAACACGATTTTCTTATACCCTTCACGTTCCTACATCAGATTATCACGATTATCGTAGTTATCAGCGTTTTTGTGTTAAGCTCCCTTCCCTTTGGCGGATATGGCTGAAAATCAATAGGATGCATGCACCAGACACCAAATTCAAATTCATAAGGTCAACGTGACACACTGATGTAGAAGGGTGCATTTCATTGTGACGGGAGCTGACCGCAATCATGCACCAGACACCAATTTGAAATTCACTATCCCTAAAACCAAATTTCACATGTCACCCCATTACATGTCCGCTGATTTATTAATTTATATTCTTAACACATTCAAGCAAGGTAATTAAATTAAATATATACCTATTCATTTTATAGGTTTGACATTTGGAGGGAGCTGGCAGCTCAGAGGTCTACTTGTCTACTGTGTTCAAGATAGCGGGTTCGATACCCGGCCTTTTACCGAGAAAGGTTTACTTAAATAGAGGTCTCTGAATCCTCCTTTGTATCGATATATTCATTACATCGACAGTTAATAGGGTTTTTTAGTCGAACATCCTTCTCTGACCCCCTTCGTCCTCTGCTGATTACGCTGAAAATTAATAGGTGCTATCCCTATTGAGTTTTGAATTGAATTATGAAATTCTGTGCCGATACAATCAATACAACGGCAGTTATCATCGTTTTTGTGTTAAACTCCCTCCGAATCCTCTCTTCTCTTTGGCGGATATGGCTGAAAATCATTAGGTGTCGTCCCTATGAGATTCCGGGCGCACATACTCACACAGACACGCAGACTTTTATTTTAATTTTTTTGAATCCGAAGTTGGGAAAAATGAAATTCTGCTGAAAACTCAAAATCGAACTTCTCACCGATTACAAAACTTATAGAACTTATGACATCAGTAGGTTTCTTTGTTTCATTGTAGATTCGTAATTCTGATAGCGACTTTCTTAAAGCCAGAAGTGTCAATTTGAAATGAGGGAGAAATAAATTTAAGAGAGAGGAGGAGAAGTGATCTGTGAAAAAGTTGGTGAGTAAATTTCGTTACTACGAAGAGTATAAAGGAAGTTTTGTAGTCGGTCCGAAATTCGATGTTGTTTTCTTTGGATTTTCATTTTTCCCAACCTCGGATTACAAAAATGAAAATAATAGTCTGCGTGTCTGTGTGTGTAAGTGCACCCAGAATCTCATATGAACGACTCCTAATGATTTTCAGTCATATCCGCCAAAGAAAAGAGAGGAAAACACAAAAACATTGATAACCGTTGTATTGATTGTATCGGCACAGAATTTCATAACTAAATTCAAAACCTCATAGGGATAGCACCTATTAATTTTTGGTGTAATTGGTCGAAGAGAAAGGGGGGAGGGGGAGGGGGCTCCACTCAAGAACCCTATTAACTATCGATGTAATGAATATATCGATACAAAGGAGGATTCAGAAGCCTCTATATAAGTCAACTATTTACTGACAAAGTCGATTCGTTTAGAAGGAAGTGCAGAAACATAATTTAATAATTCATCCTGGGGAAGAACACTGCAGGCTTCATTTATAGGAAGTAAAACCTTCTCCGTAAAAGGCCGGGCATCGAACCCGCTATCTTTAACACAGTAGACAAGTAGACCTCTGAGCTAAGGGCGCTATCCAAATGGCAAACCTACAAAATGAATATAGGTTAGGTTTTATGACTCATGCCCGGGCTTTAATTACGAGGTCATATCGCCTACTACCTGAGCGCTCTCACCAGAGTGAACATGAGTCCGACTCTACTGTGGGAGTCCTAAATTTTTTATTCACCTAGGGCAGGGGTCTTTAACGAGTACCTGACATTGTACAGGCTCGGGACCATCCGAAGGACGGAGTGCTTAAGTTTATTTTACCTCCCAGATAAAATAAACTATGGGCCTCCGTCGGGTTTCGAACCCACGATCTTGAGCTCAGAAGGCAAACACGCATACCACTGAGCTACCGGCGCCCTCTAAAATAAATATATTTAATTAAATTATCTTGCTTGAAACAATGAATTGAATGAGTTAAGGATATAAATTAATAAATCAGCGGACATGTAATGGGGTGACATGTGAAATTTGGTTTTAGGGATGATGAATTTCAAATTGGTGTCTGGTGCATGACTGCGGTCAGCTCCCGTCACAATGAAATGCACCCTTTCACATCAGTGTGTCACGTTGACCTTATAAAGTCTGCTATGAATATACCGCACTATATCGATACAAAGGAGGATTCAGAAGCCTCTATATAAGTCAACTATTTACTGACAAAGTCGATTCGTTTAGAAGGAAGTGCAGAAACATAATTTAATAATTCATCCTGGGGAAGAACACTGCAGGCTTCATTTATAGGAAGTAAAACCTTCTCCGTAAAAGGCCGGGCATCGAACCCACTATCTTTAACACAGTAGACAAGTAGACCTCTGAGCTAAGGGCGCTATCCAAATGGCAAACCTACAAAATGAATATAGGTTAGGTTTTATGACTCATGCCCGGGCTTTAATTACGAGGTCATATCGCCTACTACCTGAGCGCTCTCACCAGAGTGAACATGAGTCCGACTCTACTGTGGGAGTCCTAAATTTTTTATTCACCTAGGGCAGGGGTCTTTAACGAGTACCTGACATTGTACAGGCTCGGGACCATCCGAAGGACGGAGTGCTTAAGTTTATTTTACCTCCCAGATAAAATAAACTATGGGCCTCCGTCGGGTTTCGAACCCACGATCTTGAGCTCAGAAGGCAAACACGCATACCACTGAGCTACCGGCGCCCTCTAAAATAAATATATTTAATTAAATTATCTTGCTTGAAACAATGAATTGAATGAGTTAAGGATATAAATTAATAAATCAGCGGACATGTAATGGGGTGACATGTGAAATTTGGTTTTAGGGATGATGAATTTCAAATTGGTGTCTGGTGCATGACTGCGGTCAGCTCCCGTCACAATGAAATGCACCCTTTCACATCAGTGTGTCACGTTGACCTTATAAAGTCTGCTATGAATATACCGCACTTTAACCAGTGGTTTTTAAATTGTTTAAGTGAGGGACAGACAACAATGTAATTTCCAACATATCAGCTGAGCCAAATAATAACATCAGTGACTTTTGGTGAACATTTTCGAATAACTAAACATTGCTCCTCTCTTTTTGAAAAAAATGTAACTCATAAAGGAATTAATTTTTTTAATTACCTTCCTTTTTTTTAAAGCAATAAAAAAATAAACAAACTAATAACATGGAAACGGAATTTTTTTTCTAGTAATAATAATAAAATAATTATTGTACCTATAAATAGCAAAATATGTAACCTTTTCAAGTCGTCTATTGAAGATCAGAACAGAAATACTTTTATTTGGATCAGTATTACATGTATTATACACAATTTTTTTTAAATAAACATGAAAATTAAAATTAAAATAAAAAGTCTTTGTACGGTCTCGGTTGCAGTCAGCAAGCTACAAACCGAGACTTTATTGAGAGAGAAAAATTATGATTTTAGAGCGAAAAACTACAGTGTTTACCATCGCCCGATAGCACAAGATCGTGAACGTCTATTTATTTGGGTGAAAAAAATACATATACATATGCAAACATATACATACGCATTAAGAATATATGAATAATAATATTTCTAACAGGTAATTGTGAAGTGTAGAAAAATAATAAAGTAAAATGCAATCTTTTAAGAGTTAGTTATTATGACTCATTACAAGGTCATATCGCCTACTACCAGAGCGCGGAGGGAGTCCTAAATTTTGCCAACCCTAAATTTTTATTTTCACTAAATTTTTACCTAGGGTAGGGGTCTTTGACGAGTACCTGACATCGCACAGGCTCGGGACCATCGCTTAACGTCCCATCCGAAGGACGGCGTGCTAATTTTATTTTACCCCCCAGATAAAATAAACTAAGGGCCTCGGTCGGGTTTCGAACCCACGATCTTGAGCTCAGAAGACAAGCACGCATACCACTGAGCTACAGGCGCCCTCCATTCATTACAACTGCAATTATTAGAGTTTTTGAGTTAAGCCTCTTCCCTAATCCCCCTTCTCACTAATCGATTAAGCTCAAGATCAATTGGTGTCGTTTCATGTCGATACATTCATCCTATCGTCAGTTATTATAGTTATTATATTAAGGCTCTCCCCTATCCCCGTCCTTCCCTTTAGTCGATTTGGTTGAAAACCAATAGGTATCGTCGTTGGATGGTTGTAGTATCACATATAAAATTTCATGTCGATACATTCATCCTATCGGGAGTTATCATGTTCACAGACAGAATTTTGTTTTTTATTTTTGAAATCAAAGAATCAGAAAACATGAAATTTTGGCGAAAACTCAACATCGAATTTCTCAAAAATTGTATGGAGAAGTAAAAAGTATGTGAAATAAGTTTGTTTTGTTTTCAATTAAGTTTGATAATATTCTCTCCTACATCATTAGTTTTGATAATTACCGTATTTCCAGGCTTAAAATAGAAGAAAACCAATCTCTACAGATATAAAAAACCGAAAAACATTAATAAACCGGTGGAAGATCTCAAAATTGAAAAGGGATTCATGCCAATAAGTTTTCGTCAAAGTGGAAAAGTTTGTTGGCTCAATTTCCGTATCTCCAAACAACCCTCATGTTTGCTGAGAAATTCTTAATAAATATGGTCCTGAGTTTTCATCAGACCAATATTTAAAAAATATATATAATTTGAGTATGTATATGTATAAATGAAAATATGATTGTTTTTAATAATGTAGTAATTAAAAAATATATGTGGTGGTGGTAATAACAGATCTTCTTATACCAAACACATTTTTACAGATCACTTTTTTCATCCTTCCCCTCTCACATTCATTTCGCACTGGTAATTTGTTGGCTTCAGCGGTACTCTTTGTTTCACTGTACAGCGGAAAGATATTCAATAATGCTGTAACACGTTTAAATTGACTATGGCTAGCTGCTAAAACCATAAAGAAAGAAAAAAAAACATTTAAATATATTATCGAGCTCAAGATTGCGGGTTTGAAACCCGGCGGAGGCCCTTAGGGTTTTTATCTAGGAGGTAAAAAACCTTGAGCATGCCGCCCTTCGGAAGGGACGTTAAGCGGTGGACCCGAGCCTGTAAGATGTCAGGTACTTGTTAAAAATGTGAATAAATCTAGAAAAGCAGCATTTAGGTCTCCTATTGTAAAGTCGGGTTCATGCCCACCAGAGCGACGAAAGAGCCGTGGTAGTCGGCGATATGACTCCGTAGTTAAACCCAAGGCATGAGTCACAGTAACTAACTTCCAACAGAAATTTAGTGTACATTTTTTGGGGCGCTATACCTTCCGTCGTATTGGTTCTATATTAAATATAACGCTACATAAGTGTCAGACAATTTAATAAGAAACATTTTTGGTCAGGTTTGATTTTTCGATAGGACTCATAGTTTTCCAATAAATCGAACAAACGTCAAAAATATTGGATTTCAAGACCTCATTCGTAGACGGGTTTCGGCATTTATCTCGCAAACCGTACGTCCTTCAATAAATCATACGACAAATAAAAAACGCCGTATAGTTTTCTCTACAACTTATATTTGAAAATATTTTTGATTAAATTAAAAAAATTAGTAGTATTGTATAATGAATGTTCTTAGGTCCTGAAGTAAAACGGTCTAAATTTTCGTTCACCAAAACCTCACTCCGCGATAGAGAATAGTATTTTATGGGGCCATAGTGAATAAATGACTAGCTGGTTATAATATTGGTTAGAGTAATATCTATAAAAAAAATTAACTACTTCTGAGTTTACAAAAAAAAAAAAAGAAAGACTAAATTCTGTATAAGCCCCTAATAATGTAAAATTTGCGCAGAAGCACATCTAACGAGCAATAGCTTGACAGGGAGCAGTAAATTCAATTATGAAGACGATATTAGAGGATTATACGGATATATAAAATGACCTTTACCTTCATTACTAAAACTCTATTAGCGGAAAAATTAGGTTTTAGAGTACAATCTTCCTTGTTTCACAAGTGTTTTATTTCCGAAGTATAGGGGAAGTTATGTAGTCGTTCAGAAATTCGTTGCCAAGTTTTCAACAGAATTTCATGTTTTCGGATATCCTAAATCCAAGAATGGAAAAAAAAGACTGCGTGTCTGTGTAAGTGCACCCAGAATCCCATAAGGTCGACACCTATTGATTTTCAGCCATATCCGCCAAAAAAACGCTGATAACTGCCGTTGTATTGATTTGTAATTATTATATTTTTATCCTAATGATTTATTTTATTTTATTTGGTTTGAATTGTGGGTTCGCCAAGATTATCAACAGTTTTGAAAAACTAAGATGACATGAGGATGGAAAATACATTTAAAAAAAAACTTACTCCATGGTTTTTTAATAAATATATTTTTCACTTCTTTCTTTATTTTAGGATCGTTTCATATAATAAAAACTGTACTGACACAAAGTTCTAAAACTCACATCTCAGTTGGTACCTCCTCCAACACATCCTCCCTTTACGAAGGTGACTAAAAAGTGAAGCTAGCTGGGTACGTTTCTAACTCTCCAACATCCTCCCGGGTCATGATCGTGGGTTCGTAACCCGACCCAGACCCCTGGATTTTTTTAACTGGAAGTTGAAAAAATTTTGAGCACTCCCGTCCTTCAGATGGTGCGTTAAGTGATGGTCCCGAGCCTGTAGAATATCAGTTATTCGTTTAAGACCCGGGGGAATAAACTTGGGTAGGTAAAATGTAAGACAGTAGAGATGGGCTCATGTACACCAGAGCGCTTTGGTAGTAGGCGATATGACGTCGTGTGATGTACAAAATGTACACACAATGTAAATATTAAAATACTGTTAATTTTTTTTTTTTTTTAACAAGAGGATGACTTTTATGACATTGTTCCCGTTGTTGTGTTCATATAAACTTTAACCAGGCAACAGATGTTCAAGAAATTAGGAATTATTGATTCGATTATGAAAAAAAATAACTAAAATGGAAAATTAAAATAAGAAATAAATTGAAGTAACATCAAATACAAGAATGGACAAGTGAAAAAGTCTTTAAAAGTGTGAACGGAAGTTATAACAAAATTTAAAAACAGTATCAGTTTTGCTTTTGTTTGAAATGAGATGGGAAAAACCTAATATTTTGTTCTAAATTATAGTCTATTCATTTCCCCTGTCAACCAAATAAAAAATATTGTGATGTAAAAAAAATTTACATACATTAAGATTATTGAAATATTATAAAATTAATTATATTTATTTGTATAAAAACAGCTGTTAAGAGTGTAGTAACTTAAATAGTAAAAAATATATAAAGATGGACTAGTCGCGTTTTGTTTAAAACGAAATGTGAACAACCACGAATAAAGAACAAAAGACGACGTTCAGCTGTTTAAAAATAGTGTGGAACAGTCTAAGTTGTGTTGTGGAGGTGGAGTCTGAGTTGAGATGTGTTGGTGGACAGTCTAGTAATGAGAGAAGTATTTTAGTGAACCATGTTGGAGTGTAAAATAACAGTGAAAAAGATGCGCAAAGGTACTTTTATTTATTTATACGTTTATATGCCCTAAATAACATTGATTTGAAGAGTGGCCACAATATATAAAAAGAAAAGAGATTAAAATAGATATAGAAATTAGTTTGTAAGATTTATTGTAAATGATTTCATTTTTTTGTTTGATAATAATATTCTGATTTTACTTAAAATGTAGGTTAAAATAAACCCAAATATTTGTTCTCTTATTCTATGCTATTCATTTTCCTGCTAACCCAGTAAGATAATTTATACTTTTGGATTAGATTGAACATTTTTGCAAATTTAGGAAAACAATATGGCATCTCATTATTACATTTAAAAGAAATCCAAATCAAAAATTTGTTAATTGAAAATTTTTTATATACCTACGTGCACTTTCTTCAAAATTGCACGTCTTGAACTTACGATATTTTTTAGGGATTTTTTCGGAAACTACTGTAGAAATCAAAATTTACTAAAAGACCAGCTATAATTTCTACAGGAAAAGTGGTAATTTTATTTAATTTTATTATTTATTAATTATTTTATCTTAATTTTATATTCATTTATCATTTAATACATTTTTTTAATTATCACAATATCTTTGGATTAGATAATTGAAAATTATGCTAATTTAGAAAATTTTCTGGCATCCCAGAGATATATTTTAAATATAATCCAAGTAAAGTAATAACAAATTGATTTTTTTTTATACACTTGAGTTTCAAAATTACACGTCACAACTATAGTTCATATTTTTTTTATTAAGACCCTTTCGAAAACTACTGTAGAAATCAAAATGTAATACAAGACCAACCAAGTTCTGCTGGAAATGAGAAGTAAAAATGACTTTAATGATTATTAATTTTTTTTTGCACCACATTCATAGTTAAAGCCCGGGCATGTGTCACAATAACTAACTAACAAAAGAGAAGGATTATTTTTTTTTAAATACTACGCAGTTTTGGTTTCCATTCAGTCACAACAATGTGATTGAAGAAAATTGGAAAAACCTCTAGTACATGAGTTATCTATATATGTTTAATATTCCGCTCGAGAAAACACTCAGTCACGAAGGAAATATCTCAACAGTCTGTAGCCCGTGGGCTGTTCTTATAAATCATATCTAGACACATGTTATTTATTCAATGCAATCTGATATTTATTATCAATACTGACTTTTTCTTTATAAAAATGTTAAATCGAATAGGAAATTTCTTGAAGGAGTGATCTCATACAATCTTTTCATTTGGGACTCCCTAGCTATCTTTTCAAAATTTACCGGTGTGTGTGTGTGTGTCTGTGAACACGATAACTCCCGATAGAATGAACGTATCGATACGAACATTTATGTTTATTCAGAACACTTTAAGGAGGACATCTATTAATTTTCAGCTAAATCAGTCAAAGGGAAGGGGGGTTCAACACAAAAAACACATTAACTGCCGATGTAATGAATTTATTGACACAAAATTTAATAAGAGGATTTAGAAGCCTCCAAGTAAGTCAACTCATGATTACACTGGTCTGGGAAAAAAAAAAAATTTCGAGCCCTGACACCATTCCTGCTGATTCTTATGTAAAATGACCTCCTAAATCCGAATATGACCCCCGTTTTCCCCCATCATCCACCGTTTTCGATAATTTGATGGCACTAATTATTAGCGAAAACGTTCGACCTACTTTGGAGGGGTATCAAAAATTTAATCAATGAATACGTGCTGGGTAAGTGACTCACCGATGACTTTTTTTTTTTTATATAATATATAATAATTATATACAGATAATTTGCGTTATCGTTATCGCGAACTCGTTGCACGGCTCTGTACAAGAGCGTTTCATTCCGTGCATTATAAAGACTCGAAATAAAGTATTTTCGCATACTTTATAATTATGTATATTATAAGTATAAAGTATATCAACCAATAATAAAGCATGATCATACTTTATTATAGGTTAGGTTAGGTTTTATGACTCATGCCCAGGCTTTAACTACGAGGTCATATCGCCTACTACCAGAGCGCTCTTTCGTCACTCTGGTGGACATGAGCCCGACTCGACTATGGGAGTCCTAAATTTGACCTACCCTAAATTTTTATTCACCTAGGGCAGGGGTTTTTAACGAGTACCTGACATCGTACAGGCTCGGGACCATCGCTTAACGTCCCATCCGAAGGACGGCGTGCTTAAGTTTATTTTACCTCCCAGATAAAATAAACTAAGGGCCTCGGTCGGGTTTCGAACCTACGATCTTGAGCTCAAAAGACAAGCACTACTTTATTATAAAATTAGGTTGACAACCCTGGGTGCCGTCCGTCCTTTGAATTCACACATGACATCATTCAACAAATATATCGCCAACAGCTGTCCGGTTTATACTTTTTATTTTTTGATTTATGTACGGTGGCATATTTGCCATGTCAATGTGTTATCTAGTTATTCACGACAACCATGGCCCCGGGTGGGAGTTTTATCTAGGAAATAAACTCACACCCGGACGGGATACGAACCCGCAAACCATGGTGAGAGTATGAGACCAAAGCCCTACGCTCTAGCCCGCACGGCCACCATGGTCTCTTTTCTTTACTTGTCATTTTAATACTCGATGGTTAAGGAGGGAGAGCAAACATGTAGTTCATTAATTCGTGGTGGGGAAGTGCATCGTCGTTGATTCACCGACATTTTTTTTTATTTTTATATATTTTTCTCATTTTTTTAAAGAAGAGTTAGTATTATGACTCATCCTCAGGCTTTAACAACACATCGCCTACTACCAGAGGGCCCTTTCGACGCTCTGGTGAACATTCTTCACCTAGGGGTCTTTAACGAGTAACTGATATCGCACAGGCTTGGGACCATTGCTTAACGTCATATCCGAAGGACGGCGTGCTCATGGTTTCCACTTCCAAGATAAAAAAAAAGTTGTTCTATGGCAGGAACTGAACAACTTGGTGGGGGAATGTGGTAAGATCCCTGCAGTTGTCTGAAGCTATGCTGCTTTAGTGAGAATCTTCAGACATGTCTGCACGGAAACGGCACGGTACTAACAATAACATACTGTGAAGAGCTAAATAGGGTTCTAGGTTCTACCTACGTATTGATTACACTTTTTCCTTACAAAACATCTTATTTCACTAATGTATATCCTCAGAGTACACAGAACTAAAGATAACAACAAAAAACAGATACAAAGATCATACAAGACCAGAGAAAGAGCAGTCCAACCCCTGCGGAATTGCATCCCATTTAAGAAATTTGACTCTCACTTCAATCAGAAACCAAAATACCCTACCAACAAAGTCGTCGATGAATCTTCAACATTGTACTTACCCAGCACGAATTACTCAAGTTCATTTCCGCTCTCCCTCTAAAACCAATCGATTGGACTAAAAATCAATATTTGACTTATACAGTGGCGTCTGAATCAGTTATTAGGGTTTTTGAGTCGAACCCTCCCCCTTCTTATTTTGTAGAAAATTAATAGATGTCGCCCTTAAGGGGCTTTGAACATACATATAAAATTTCGTGACAATATAGTCATTACAATGACAGTAATTAGGGTTTTTGAGTTCAACACCCCACCATTAATTCTCCATTTCCATCAATTTTATGGAAAAAAAAAGTCCATGTGGAGCATGTATTTTAATATAAAATTTAATCTCGATACATACATTACATCGAGGACGCCAGTAGCTCAGTGGTATGCTTGCTTGACTTCTGAGCTCAAGAACGTGGGTTCGAAACCCGACTGAGGCCCTTAGTTTATTTTATCTGGGAGGTAAAATAAACTTAAGCACACCGTCCTTCGGATGGGACGTTAAGCGATGGTCCCGAGCCTGTACGATGTTAGGTACTCGTTAAAGACCCCTACCCTAGGTGAATAAAAATTTAGGAAAGGCAAAATTTAGGACTCCCATAGAAGAGTCGGGCTCATGTCCACCAGAGTCACGAAAGAGCGCTCTGGTAGTAAGCGATATGACCTCGTAGTTAAAGCCTGGGCACGAGTCATAAAACATTATGTGAGTCCTTGATTCCTACAGTGTGTAAGTATCTATTGAACGGACCGTGTCCTTGATAACTCTAGTTAGTCGCCTAAGCTCGTTCCTTTTTAAAACGCTAAAGCCAACGTTTAACAAGACGCATAGTGGCTGTACTCAGTTGAATATACTACAGTTTTGCCAAGGTCCATTCATCCCTTCCTAATGCCGGTCGGGGGAGTCGGGGAGGGGAGAGTGGAACTTTCGTTGCCTATTTCCGTTCCTTGTCTTTTTCACCAACTCACTGCCGGCCAAGCACTAAAGACCAACGGCACTGATCCAAAAATACACAGAAAATTATATAAAGGGGTCAGTGATATAAAGAAATTACACTTGTCTATAATAAAAACCCAACTATTTTATTGGGATAAAAGAGATATAATTTTAATAAAAGGCAATAGACAACGGTCGATTGGTTCTCAAGGTAGAGCAAAAACTTAGTTCATTATTTCGCGCTGGGGAAGTACATTGCCCGGAGATTCACCGACCGTTCTTTTTTTAATTGGAATTTTTCCGATGCTCTCGTGAGTCGTACAAGAGACTTACGGATAACCTGGTCTAATGTATTCTTTGAATAACAAGATTCGGAATGTCCTTACTATTTGTGAGGTCCCTCTATGGCCTTGTACTACTGAACGGGTTGTCCCCACAATACACAATTTCCAATTATATTTCCCTCCTCCAACACATACTTCTGTCCTTGTCAGTCTGGAACAGATTGGATCCTGGATAAATCCTATAAAAACTGATTTTGAAGATGTCTTATTGACGGCAGTCTCAAAAGCCAACCTATATGACATCTTCTACAAATTTGAACAACTTCACACCCTTTTTAGGGTTCTGTATTGAACGGAACCCGATGACAAGGCTCGGGGTTAGAGGGGTGGCCACCTCGGCGAGTCTATGTGAGTGTGTCCCTAGTACAATGTATGTAACCACACAACATTTATTTAATCACCTATTATTTAAAACTTTTAAGTTGAGGAACGCGGACATATTGTGGAAACTTGTAATAAATAAATAAAACAAACTTATTGTTGAATATTGTCTATTCCACTAAAGATATAAATATATATAACTATCGGTTTCGGCCTTACACCATCGTCAGGTCTAGTTATGAACTAAGTTAGTTTGCAGAGAGCGACCCTTGAAATACATCTCAGGTGAAAGGGTGCTATTAAAACATGGGGAATAGTTGTTAACACCCTGAACCAGTTCTGTTTCCACATATATGTTTGTATTATCTGTTATTACTATATGTTTCATGTTATCTAAGTCTTAATACTATTATTAATTTTATTTATATTTTTTATTTATTTGTATTTTTAATTATTTATTTGTTATTTTTCCACGTATTAGTCTAATGATATTGTTTTATGTAAATTTAGAACTAAGTTTTGTTAGGAAATATTTCATGAGATAGCTAACGGTACAACCGAGGGACTCCCATGTTTTAATAGCACCCTTTCACCTGAGATGTATTTCAAGGGTCGCTCTCTGCAAACTAACTTAGTTCATAACTAGACCTGACGATGGTGTAAGGCCGAAACCGGTAGTTATATATATTTATATCTTTAGTGGAATAGACAATATTCAAGTTTGTTTTATTTATTCATTATTTAAAATCAAAAAATATGACTTAAATTCATTTTTAGCGGAATCGGCCGATGTGAAGAGTGGTTTGGAGAAATGGGGGTCGACACAAGAACCCTAATAAATGCCAATGTAATGAATGTAACGACATGGAATTTATTATGAGTATCCAGAAGCCACTATGTAAGACAAATATTGATTTTCTTAATTAGTTATGTAGGGAGAGAGAAAACTTAATTAATTAGACCTGGGGAAGTACATTATTTGACAACTTTTCATTTAATAGCCCACTTACCTGAGTAGAATTAAGACTGTGTAGAGAATATGTCACTATTTTTATTTTTTATTTTTTTTAATCTCAGTAATGGCGCCTGTAGGGGGCTCTGAATTGGGATTTCAAATTCCCCTCCCCTGCCCCCCCCCTATTCCGGTAAGTACTCACTGAAAAAAATCGGGTGGAAAAAGAAGATACCAAGGTAAATGGTAGAGCAGGTGTATGTGTATTTTACAGCTAGAGCAGGCCGTTATGGTGTCAATACGACGGGGAATTTATTGGCAAAAGTAATTCTAGGTGACACTACTTACGGTACCCTATTTTGTGTTTATTATTTATTTATTTCTTCTTTTGTTAACGCGTATTGTTAGGGCGGTTTGACGCTGACTACTCAACGCTTATGATCTGTTTCGCATATCCGTCGCTTTTTTTTCCTTTTCAATTTTTTCTTCCCCAGCTAAACGAAGTAAACGGGAAGTTATGTAATCGGTCAAAAAATCGATGTGGAATTTACAACGGAATTTCATTTTTTCCGACGTCTTGATTCCAAAAATAAAATAAAGAAATTGCTATGCGTCTGTGAACACGATAACACTCAATAAAATGAATGTATCGGCACAATTTTATATGTGTACGCAGAACCCTCTTAGGACCACATCTATTGATTTTGAACTAAATCGGCCGAAGGAAAGAAGGGATTAGGGGGAGGCTTAACACAAAAAATCTAATTACTGCCGTTGTAATGAGAATATTGACACGGAATTTCATGTGTATGTAAGTCAAATATTGACTTTTAGCTCAAACGGAGGGAGAGCGAAAACGTAATTGATTAATTCGTGCTGGCGAAGTTTTCTCATTTTTCTCCATATCTTGGCTATTTCCTTTTTCTCGTCTGTAATAGTCTCTATCGTTCTCTTTGACCTGATTTGTCTATATCAGTTCTCTATCTTCGTTCTCATTCATTTTCCTATCCTCCTTTTCCTGTTTCCACGACATTCTGCTTCCCTTTCCATATATTACGCATTTTTTCGATTGTTTATTCTGTTCGTTTAGTTTCCATTTAGCTCAAGAAAAAAAAAAAATAATAAAAAAAGAAAATATGCCCATACTACTTACCATAAATCTAATTTTATCATGCAAGTTGACGACGATCTTCAAGGAAAGGAACTAATCTGGTCGATTATAGCCCTTCTGCCAATGTTTGTAGTGGGTGAGGCCTGCCATATCCCGGAATTCAAGGCCCATCTCCAATATTTGCAACACAGTCACTCTCTCACCATAGAGGGGGACACCCAGGGGAGGGAATGTCTTGTACAGTGGGTCATGCATGTACGAGGGGTCATCAAAAAGTTACAGGACTTTTTGGATTGCGCGCCAACGGAGAGTCGGAGAGCGGAACTGTTGGCAGCATTAGTTATTGTGACTCTTCCTGAACTCAGCTGTTTATGTAGATTCTCTACAACCTACTTTGTTGTGAAGTAACAGACGTTTTTGTGAAACAAGTTTTACATGTTTGGCTATTTTGTGATATTTTGTCAAATTAATCAAAAAGAAGAGCAAAGCGTTTGTGTCAAGTTTTGGGTGAAGTTGGGTGAAACTTTTACAGAAAAAAAAGTTTGAAAACCGGCCGAGGCCCTTAGGTTTTTTATCTGGAAGGTAAAAACCTTGAACACTCCGTCCTTCGGATGGGACGTTAATGTCTCAACCCGAGCGTATGTCAGATACTCGTTAAAGACACCTATCTTAGGAACTAAGCCTGGGTAGAAACAATTTAGGGCTCCCACAGTTCAGCTATAACAGGGAAGGGATAAGAGCAAAGGATGCTTAGGTCCCTAGGTGTACACACCAGCCCTTCCAATATATATGTTACATTATAGTTTGTATTTTATTTGTATTTTCTTTGTGTTTGTTTGCTTTGTTTTGTTTCGGGTTTCACATTTGTTTCTGTTTCTCAAGTTAAGGTATGCCGCTCGCAATCATATAAAATTTCATGTCGATACATTCATATAATATCGGCAGTTATTGAGGTTTTAGAGTTGAGACTCCCTTCTCATCCTCTTCTTCCTTTCGGCTCATTCCTCTGATCAAGGGGGTGGAAAATATAATATTCCAATGAAATCACAATGTCGAATTTCCGTCTTGTTATTTAAGTTTCCCTATATATATGTTGTGATTGAGATGTTGATATGTAAAAGGGAGCGGAGGGAACCGGTAGCTCAGTGGTATGCTTGCTTGCTTACTGAGCTAAAGATCGTTGGTTCAAAACCCGAGGTAGTGCTTCGGATGGGATGCTAAGCTATGGTTCCGATCCTGTACAATGTCAGGTACTCATTAATGATCCCTAACCTAGATGAAATATAAAATTTAGAGTAGGCAAAATTTAGGACTCCCATAGTAGAGTCGGGCTCATGTCCACAAGAGTGACGAAAGAGCGCTCTGGTAGTAGGCGATATGCCCTTATAGTTAAAGCCTTGATGAGTCATAATACCTAACTAACTGTAAAAGAGACCTTTGAAGCAAATTATATCTTTTAAAAGGTTAGAAAACTCTTTGTGAAGACAAAGATAACATTAGATTTCGAAATGTATAGACTTTATTCATTGAAACCAAACAAAAGTGTGACACTGTCATGTGTCTTCAAAGATTCCATCCTTTCACGGCCTTCTTGATCAGCTTTGTTCTCAGCACAGTAATGTAACAAGAGTGTGTACGATTGTACGGTGCACACATGCCATACGTCAGGGGGTGGCACATCTTACCTGACATCGTATAGGCTCGGGTTTAAGTTGGTTCTTGTTCTCAATTGACATCGATACATTCATTCTATCCGGAGTTATTGTGTTCACAGACACACATCATTTTTTTAAAAATTTTTGGAATCAGGTTGTCACAAACATGTAATTCCGATCAACTTCGAATTTCTGACAGATTACATAACTTATGCTTCGTACAACTGGAGAAGTAAAATTTTGTCTGTGAACACGATAACTGCCGATAGAATGAATGGATCGATGTATCCATGGATCGAGAAATTTTATGTGTGTATTCAGACCCTCAAAACGACGTCACCTATTATTATTTTTTTTTTTTCATAAAGACATATCAACCATGAGGGTCATTGATGTCTGACTGTTCTAATCACAATGAGATTCCATGGAGAGACCGGAGGACGACAGCATTCAGTGAGCTTCCTAACCAGAACAGGGGACAAGCAACGGCGCAATCGGGCATCTCTAGGCATTGGGCTTACTATTTTCTTCCTATTTGCCACCTACCACACCCTCCAAGCCCCAGACTATATCAATCCAGAGATAACGGCGGCCAACGTCCACACATCACCACCTATTAATTATGACCCAAATCCACCAAGGGGAAGAGAGAATTAGAAGAGAGGCTTAACACAAAAACTTTAATGCCAATATAATGAATGTATTGACAGAATGCTTGAAGTAAATACCAAACCCTGATTTAAAGCCTTTTAAGTTTCCCCTCTCATTAAATTTTGCATGCAGTGCCCTCTAATGAGCAAAGGCTGAATGCCTGTGTCCAGTCCCCTTTCGTAAACAAACAAGCTTCCTATGTATTATACAGCCTATTATTTCAGTTTTCTCTTTCCTATTTACATTTTATATAATAATGTGTGGCACCTATATTATTCCCCCTTTGTTATTTTTCAGGTTCAAAACATATATAGATAAACTATATTATTGCACAAAAGATAACTGCCTTTATGGCAATGAGTGGGATTTTTTTTTTTACAAAATACATATTCATATAGTTATATAAAATAAAATAAAAGAAAATACATCTATATATATATAATTGAAACAAATAAGCAATATAGTAACTAAATAAAAAGATACTAATAATATATAAATAATAAATATGGACCTGCTCTTTAGTATAAATAGTACAACTAGTATAAAAAAAACAATTCAAAAATTATATAAAACAAAATACCTTTGAAAAGGTTTGGTTTGGTTTTATGACTCATGCCCGGGCTTTAACTACGAGGTCATATCGCCTACTACCAGAGTGCTCTTTCGTCACTCTGGTGGACATGAGCCCGACTCTACTGTGGGAGTCCTAAATTTTGCCTACCCTAAATTTTTATTCATCTCTTTAACGAGTACCTGACATTGTACAGGCTCGGGACCATCGCTTAACGTCCCATCCGTAGGACGGTGTGCTTAAGTTTATTTTACCTCCCAGATAAAATAAACTAAGGGCCTCAGTCGGGTTTCGAACCCACTTTCTTGAGCTCAGAAGTCAAGCAAGCATACCACTGAGCTACCGGCGCCCTCTTATATATATAATATATATATATATATATATATATATATATATATATATATATATATATAGCTTACAAGCAATAAATTAAATTAACTTATTCTTAACTTTCAAGTTTACAGTAAAAAATAAAAATAAATTGTTAATTTTTCTAACATCTATGTTATCAAAAAAATGCACAATTGAGTCGAATTCTGCTCTATTGGTGAGATAATTGTGGAGAAATGTTTGCCTGGGGATACACAAAGAGGGACAATATAACAAAAAGTGTATGAGGTCGTCCTTTTTGTCTAAGGTAAGCCTGCAGGCACTTTCAGGATAAAACTCATATCTAAATTCTCAAAGTAATATCCTAAAATTCCAAATCTAATTCTAATATCCAAAACATATATACGAGGTATGTCTATTAAATAACGAGACGGTGATTCTGAAGAAAAATTATAAATGAATCTGTGAACATTAACAAAGACACCGCATGGAAAATTTTGCGCAAGAATCTTAACTTGACAAAAGTTTGTGCAAAGACGTTCCCAAGAATTCTCACATCAGAGGAAAATGAACATGGCAAGGAATGTTGTGTTGACATTCTGGAGCAACTTGACGCTTTTTGACCAGAACCAGTTTTCAACGCAACAGCGTCATCATCAGTGGTACATCCCACCCACACAGCGCAGCGGTTAAAGGAGAACTGGCCACTGATGATGACGCTGTTGAGTTGAAAACCGGTTCTGGCCAAAAATAAAACAGTGAGAAGACAACTTCTTTTATTTCTATTTAAAGATTGTCGATGTAATGAATGGATCAACGAATTTAGTATGATGATTCATAAAGTACCTGAGTAAGAAATCTATTGACTTTGAATCAAATCCATAAATTGCGCTCAGGGGAAGAGTGAAAACTTACTTAATTTATTCGCGCTGAGGGAGTACTTTGCCGGTGATTCACCGACGAATTTTTTCCTCTTTTTCCTACTTCAGTTCCTCCTAACGAATATTTTTAGACAGGATATGAACATTAATTTTCAGAAATTTGAATACGTTGTCCCATTTTTCAGTACCCCCTTTCCAAACAAAAGATTTCGGAACACTTATTCCGTGCTATAAGCTGCGTGGATTATAACGTGTTTTTTGATTTGTTTCAGTTACCATAACTGGATCTCTCGGATTGCATCTCCTCCCTCAGAACAACCAGCCTCAGCGAACTGGAGCATTACAATTGGATATTGGAACGCTTTTTTTTACCAATCCATCATGTTTACACGAGGCTCAGATACCCAATTTCGTGTTCATACCAACTTGAGTCTAACCAATTCTTTTCTAGGCTCCCACGTCAACTTGGAATTAACATAAAAAAAAAAAGTCACTGTACTTCCCCAGCACGAATTGATCCATTAAGTTTTCGCTCTCCCTCCAAAACCATTAGAATGTTTGGGCTACAAATCGATAATTGACCTACACATGGGCTTCTGAATCCCTAAACGTTTTGGTTTTTGTTGGCCCTTACGCCTAGCCCTAGAGCAGGAGGTGAGCGGACAGTCCAGACCAGAGCTTTGCAAGGACATTGTCCAGGAATGGATAGTGGAAAAATGGCAACAACGTTGGTCACGAAGAGGCAGCTGGTGACGGAGACCGGCTACCCAGTGTTCAGCCGCTTTGTCGGCTCCTGGCGACAGCAGAAAAAAGTGTTGTGATGAGCTTTGGTGACCACCTATCGCCACAAGTTGGTCGTCCGGTGGTCGCCCCCGGCCCGTCATAACCTCACTTGAGCTAATCAAAACCTAAGTTTAGTTACCAATGCTAAGGAGTCTTTAACGAGTACCTGAATCGTCTTCACTCTCCTTCGCAAATATACCTGCCCTCCTATATTCCTTAACAATGATTCCATCCATTCAAAAAGCTATTTCCATTATCCAGGCCTTCTACTCGACAAGAAGCTAACATGGAACCCTCACTTGAGACTGAAAATACAAGAAATTAACAGACGCTACAAACTGTTACTATTAGACAAAAGATCTAAATCAACATTGAGAATAATACTACTTATATACAAGGTAATGCACAATCCAAAATCCTTCGTACAATAGCCAAGGCTCCTAACTATGTTTCCAACAACACCCTCCATAATGACCTCAGCATTTCTTACGTCACCATCGTAGCTAAACCCAGGTACAAAAAGTCCGTGCCCTGCATTCTGCCACACTTCCTCAACGACGCTTTAAGAGCTAATGGCCTAGAGATATCCTTTTTGACATTTTGTATTTCTACTCCCCGGTAAACTTTCTATCATGCCCAAAAAACATCCCACTGAATTCGCGCCTGCAAAGAACGAATCAGTAAAGCCTAGCAGCATTATAAAACATATTCAGATAAAAAGAAAAGTAGAAATATAAAAAATTATATAAAATATTATATCCCACGATTATAGGATTAGTGAGGATAATACCGGGAAATGGAAGGAAAACTCGGAATGAGAAATCTCTAAATGTTTGTTTTTATTTTTAAAAATTGAATAGATCCTATTTAATTTTTAAGACAAAATCTTTTTGTTCCGTAAGTTTTGCTATTTATGAATGCTTTTGTTCTTCAAATTAATAAATGAATGCGAACAAAAGCGTTTTTCCCCTTTTTTTCTGTCTTCTCATAGATTAAATCTGTTTTCTTACTTCAAAGGGGCGATTTAGCTAGCCCAAGATCACAGTGATCTGCTCAGAAAGAGCTTTTAAAAAATATTGTATATAATTACTTTCTTATAGTTAGTTATTATGACTCATGCCCGTCACATCGGTTATTACCAGAACGCTCTTTTGTCACTTTTGCAAAAAATTCGATATCGAGTTCTCAACGGAATTTCAAGGTCCTCTGAACACGTTTTGACCATTTTTGCGATGATGCCCGTCTGGGTCTGTTTTGATATTTTGTGAACGCTCCAAGTCAAATGCGATTGTAGCTATGAACTTAAAATTTAGAATATAGATGTCACATGAGCTAAATTTGATTTGATTAGATTTTGGTCGAAAACGAATGAAAATTGAGAACTCTTTACCTCGGAGCCTAGGTAGGTACATTTTTCAAGGTACGCTTATATGTTTAAATGTTATCATTTTACGAAGGCTAACGTCGTTTGTCCTGTTTGACCCTACGCCTCTCCACTGGTCCCAAAATATTGTCAGGTCAATTTAAGACACCTCTGGGGGTATTCTGCATAGAAGTAATCTTTATGGTTTTGTTGTGTATTTTATTTATTTGATATTCTTACATATTAACTTGACATGTGAAAACAGGGCAGGTGTGTACATGTCAGGTTGTCAAGTATATAAATATCTTATATGTAGCATATATGACAGCTTGAGGTACACCAACCAATAAATCCCTATAAAACATTATACATAAAAGTCGTCGGGAATCGTCGTCTATATACTTTCGCAGAATTAATCAACTAAGATTTTGCTCTCAAAAACCAATCGACCGTTTGGGCTTAAATGGTGGCTTCAGAATCCTCATACTAAATTTTGTGTCAGGATATTTAAGTCAAGCCCCTCTTCTCTGTTGTCCCCTTCCTTTCAAAAGAGTTCGCGTAAAATTAATAGGTGCCATCCTCATGGGGTGTTGAATTTAAAAATAATATTTCATGTTGATACATTCATTACATCGGCAGTTATTGGGATTTTTGAGTTGAGCCCCCCTCCGAAAATTGATAGGTGCCTTCCTTATAGGGCTTTGAATTTACATATAAAATTTCGTGTCGATACATTCATTCTATTGGGAGTTGTCGTGTTCACAGACACACGGCCAGACAGCTTTTTTTTTTTTTTTCATTTTTGGATATTACATAAGTGGGAAAACATGAAATTCCGTTGAAAACTCCGCATTGAATATTTGACCTATGACTTCCCCTATACAGCTCGAGGGGGGATTTTTGTCCTGGAATGATTCTCGAAAAGGCTGAAGGATGTCGCCTTCTCCTTATCCTGCCTATCATTAATGTAATAATAGTTTTTAGTTCTATTTCCGATTAGCTATAAGTAAATATTATATGTAATGAAAATTATAACGTCAAGAATGTACTGTCGAAGGAATGCCTAGGAATCGCATGAGAGATACTATGGAAAAATTCCCCGGGCAATGCCGGGTAATACTGCTAGTTAAAAATAATAAAAAAATACTTAAACATTGATCTCTGTTGTAAATATTAAAAGCAGCACTTTCGTAATCTTAAATATACTAAGTTTTCTGTAATAATATATAATAAACAATCTTACAGAAAACTTAATATATTTATATATATAGGTATAATATACCTATGTATACTTCTACTGAATTTTATTATATATTATAATAAAATTCAGTAGAAACTGTTATATTCCAAGCTTCCCTTCTAATCCCACCTTCTCTCTAGCTTATTTGGCGAAAAATCAATGTCACATATAAAATTTCTTGCAAATACAGTAGACTCTCCCTTATCCGGCGTTGACGGGACCGACGTGACGCCGGATAACAGAAAACGACGGAAATTATCAATTAATGAGAAAAAATATATCAATTAAAGCATAAAAAAAAGTGTTTTTAGGTGAGCTAAGGAATAAAACACGTATGTATTTTGATGTAAATTGACAAATATGTACATACTGAACATTATTATATATACTATGCGTACATATGTATATTTATCCAAGCATTAAAAAGATATTTTGAAATATGCGTTTAATTACATACATATTTAAAACAAAATCTAAAATTCTAAAAATATTATTTGTCAAAAAATCTGTAATTTTCAAATGTTTGATTTTCAACTATGTATTTATTATAATTTATTTATAGGATATTAGTGAAGTAATAAAATATTGTATTAGCGTTCCCTTCATTATAAATACAATGTACATATTTATGTATGTACAATAAGAATACATAAAGATTCGTGAGTTACGGAATTATTATGTGCTCGTAAATACACGTGGCTCATATAATTGATAATCTAATAATTGAATATTAATTTTAGTTTAACAAAGATATTATTTTCGAGCGCCGGATAAGGCAGCGCTCCGGTTAACAGAACGCCGGATAAGGGAGAGTCTACTGTACATTCATTCTATGCGGAGTACGTGTTCACAGACAGACACACAGACTACACTTAATTGATTTAGGAAAACACATAGTGGAAGCAGAAACATTTTATTGTGTGACTTGTATCATCATTTTGACTGATGAATAAATAACTGTACCAGAATGAATAATTAATAAATACTATACAAATACAGACATTAATTAGTATGCAAATATGGGAAAGGATTTACATAACAAATGATAAATAGATAAGAATTATAATTTTGAAGTCTATTTGATGATAAGGGACATATAGTTTGCATGATCTAGGTCGTTTGATGCAATTATGGCATAGTAGCATTGTGGCATTGTGGCATGTCCGATTTGGTATATCCAAATGGGTCTTTTGAATAACTACTATATACTTAATTATTTAAAATAAGAAACTTGACTGCTTAAGAAGTTAGAAAACACACCAAAACTTAACAAAAAAAGTCGTCGTTGAATCATTGCAATGTACTTCCCTGCAACGAATTCATCGATTTTATACTCTTCCTCCAATGCCGTTTCAGACTGAAACTTCAATATTTTACTAGCATTGTGGCTTCTGAATCCTCAAACTAAACATTATGTCGGGACGTTGATTACACCGGCAGTTTATTAGGGTTTTTGATTCGAGCCCCATTCTCTGTTCTCCCTCTTTGAATTTACATATGAAATTTTCGTTTCAATACATTTACTACAATGGTCGTTATTACAGTTTTTGTGTTAAGCCTCCCTCTTCCTTCTGGCCGATTTGACTGAAAATCAATAGATGTTGTCTTTAGAGAGTTTTGAATACACATATAAAATGTTCACAAACTTATCTTTTTCATTTTTGGGATCCGGAGGTCGGAAAACATGAAATTCCGTTGAAAACTCGGAATCAAACATTTGACTAATTACATAACTTCTCCTATACTTTGTACAACTGAGGAAGTAATCCTAGTAATCTACATGTAAATATTGTCTTATATCCTAGTCCTAGATCTACTTTAATAAAATTAGTTAATTAATTTACAGTGTAAACGTAATTAAATGTTGATTTGTAAAATAATTATTGTTCTGTTTGATTCTATAATTCTTACCTATTATTGTTGCGTGGGTTCGCCAAGACTCAACAGTTTTAACTCAACAGATATAATTGCTTATGTTCTAGAGGTACCTTGTTGCTTTTCGTTGTCTGTCGCGATTTCTGCTGGTCTTCGGGATTTCTTCACTGTTCAACCTCATCTGTCTGTCTCAAAATAATAGGGAGCATCTTCTTCTCTAGTATGGTAACCGGCTGAGACATAGCTCTGGGATGTTGAAGGACCAAGGGCTGGTTTCAGACTGTGCACCTCCCTCCTTGATGGTGACTCCAGAAGTTGACGATCCTCCCCCTGCGATGTTGACTGGCACAGTGCCCCTAACTGGGTGTGGCTAGCTCCCTCCTATTTTCGCGCCGGGACTCAGAAGAGCGTCTATGGTTGCCCAGGTCATCCCTTTGGGAGGCTGCTGATTGTTTTCTCCCGACTTCCTCCTAAGTTCCTGCCTTCCAATTCTGATATTTCCATCTTGATGATTATATTTATTTAAATATATTAATAAATAAAACAAACTTATTTTTGAAATATTGTCTATTCCACTAAAGATATATATACATATATAACTACCGGTTTCGGCTTTAAACCATCGTCAGGTCTAGTTATGAACCGACCTGACGATGGTTTATGCCTGTTCATAATTAGACCTGACGATGGTTTAAAGCCGAAACCGGTAGTTATATATGTATATATATCTTTAGTGGAATAGACAATATTTCAAAAATAAGTTTGTTTTATTTATTTATTACAAGTTTCCACAATATGTCCGCGTTTCTCAATTTAGAAGTTGTAAATATATTAAAGCAATTAATATCCATATTTTTGGATATTACAACAGATGAGGATTAATATTAGAAATTACTTATTTTTTGGATTGATTTGTAACTTTTTAGTATAAGGAGTCGAATTTTCCTTTTTTTTTCATAGTACATAATTACGTTTATTTTGATATGCATAATGCCTAACCAGAGTTAAGTCAAGCTTCTGTGAAAGTGAGGATGGATGAGACTGATATTTATACAAATAACACACTAACTCGAAAGATTTTGCTTCGCTCATTCAATTATTTTGAAATATAATGCTTAAAAAAATTAAATGTTTAAATATATTTTTATGAAAAGATTTCTGAATTCTCCCAACGGAGAAATTTATAATTAAACGGAACAAAGAGTGGAATGAGGTTGGCAAGACGGGTCTCTGAATGACTACCTTACCTCAGCAAGTACTTCGAGTCTGATTAAAAATAAAATAAACAGAAAAAAAAAGGTTTAACTTGTATCTAGAGTATTGAACTTGGAATTACCCTCCTGTAGACTTCATCTTGGCAACCCAGGTATACCCAGAAGGATACAAAAAAATAGATCCATACATGATTTCCATGTTTCGCTGTAACATCATTGTGTGGTAAAGTAAAAATGTAATATCTTCTTAAATGAATAATATAATAATAATAATAATAATAATAATAATAATAATAAATAGGAAGGGGAACTAGGAATTCAATTAGTAATAAAATATGTGATGTGGCCTTTCTTATACCAACCAAATTTTTATTGATCACTCTGCCTCCCCTTTCAAAATCATTTCTTATACCCAGTAACGCTAGAATGAATGATTTTTGAGAGAGAAGAGAGAATGATCTGTAATTAGATGGTTGGTATAACAAAGTGAGGTGCGCCGGTAGCTCAGTGGTATGCGTCAAGCGACTTCTGAGCTCAAGGTTGTGGGTTCGTAGCCCGACCGAGGCCCTTAGTTTATTTTATCTGGGAGGTAAAATAAACTTAAGCACGTCGTCCTTCGGATGGGACGTTAAGCGATTGGTCCCGAGCCTGTACGATGTCAGGTACTCGTTAAAGACCCCTGCCCTAGGTGAATAAAAATTTAGGGTAGGCCAAATTTAGGACTCCCACTAGTAGAGTCGGGCTCATGTCCACCAGAGTGACGATAGAGCGCTCTGGTAGTAGGCGATATGACCTCGTAGTTTAAAGCCCGGGCATGAGTCATAAAACCTAAACCTATAACAAAGTCCTGTTATGGCCACAATCACAAATGTTTTTTCTATTTTTTATTAATCCCAGACGCAAAAGGAGGGAGGGGGTGTTATACGGTTGAGGCCTCTGTCTGTCTCTCTCTATGGCATCGTAGCTCCAAGATGGCTGAACCGATTTCAAAGCGGTTTTTTTGTTTCAAAAGCTGATTTTTGCGAGATGGTTCTTAGCCATGCTCATATGTTTATAAGACCAAGCCCCCCCCCCCCCAAAAAAAAAAAAATTATTAAAAAAATTGTGTTGGTTTTTTTTTAAATTTTTTATTTAACTTTTGTAATCTTGATATTTGAAATTACTCTTTGCGAATAAACAATATTTTTTGTAAATATCTTCTTAGTTTTTAATAAAAAGATACCAATAATAGAAAATTATTTTAAAATTAGTTTTCATGCGTTACAGTTTAAACATTAGTTAGTTATTAAGACTTATGTCCGGGCCTTAACTACGAGGCTATAACACATTCTACCAGAGCGCTCTCTTTCGTCGATATGGTGGACTTGAACCCGATTCTACTATGAGAGTTCTAAATTTTCCCTAGTCTAAATTTTAATTCACCTAGGCTAGGGAGTCATTAGGGTTCCCGGACGCTAGGGGATTCAGAGAAACGAGGAAGCAGACCGACTTGGCCAAGGAAGGTTCAAATAAACAATTCAAGTGGACTGCGGGGGGGGGGGGGGGGGGGGGGGGGGGAGGAGCCAGTACTAAGAATATCCCGGAAGACATACCGAACCAGGATTAAAAAGTTGACTAGGAACCCTTTGAACCAGTCATGGAGAGAAACAACAACATGTAGACAGTCGAAGATGTTCCCTGGTAAGAATTCCTCGAACGAAATTCCACACTTTTTTTAAAAAATGTGATCATAGAAGAGGACATCAGATGATTGGACCACGGGAGAATTCTCAAAGCTTGGTTCATTGGATGCTTAGGTCCCTAGGCGCACCTCCGAAGGATGGCATGATCTAGGTTTTTTCAGCTTCCCAGATAAAAAACCTATGGGTCTCGGGCAGGTTTCGAACTCTAGACTAGCACGCTACCTACCGGAGCCCTTGATTTAAACATTAAGTTTTACAATGAATTATATTATTATTAATAATTATTTTGTTTTATTAACATACATTCTTTGGGTGACTATAACTTTGTTTGTATTGCCCTTATCTCAAATCTGAAAACAATTGAGTAAGGAATATTTTTGGTAAGAACTAATTTTTCGATAGAACTGACCGTTTTTGCGTAAGTTATGCAAATATCTATAAAAATATGTTTCAAAATTATATTTTATCTAGCTCATTAGTCCACTTTTACCTGAACTGAGAAAGAAGAAGAAGGATTAGCAGTATGATGTCACAACAAGACCCCAACATTAAAGATAAGGTCAATCTTGAATGTCCACAGACAATAGTATTTATTAATTAGAAAATTTTATTAATATTACGAGTATATTTAAAAAATAAATTGAATTAGAAAAGGGCTTAATTATTTAAATTTGAATTGCCAGATTTACAATTAATGGATTTGGAGTGACAATGTGCTGGTATTATCCACCAGCACATTATCCGCCTATATTCTTAGCACATGTGTTGATTATGTGAAATATGCAGTTTTTTTTTTTTTTTTTTTTGCATAATTCTGACAGAAAATATAAAAAAAACATAAGAGAATTTTATATCAGAATACTTCACATGTCTTGCGAGATAATTTTATTGAAATAAAAAACAGTCTTAAGATGACAAGTTTTTGAAATTATTTTTTTTATTTCCTCTAATTATAAAATTAGTCAAGTACAAGGTGAGAAAATGGGTGGGTAATATATTAACCTGTATAATAATGGCCATTTGTATAGTCAGCGGCGTCAAAATAAAAACATATAATTTTTGTTTTTTCTTTCTCTTCTTTTTATATTTTCCTGGCTTTAGCATTTCACCATAATATTATTAACCCCCGACGCAAAAGGAGGGGTGTAATAAGTTTGAAATCTTCGTCTGTGTGTGCGTCTCTCTGTGGCATCATAGCTCCAAGACGGCTGAACCGATTTCAAAGCGTTTTTTTTTTGTTTCAAAAGCTGCTATTTGCTAGATGGTTCTTAGCCATGTTTGGTGGAAATTGGGTATGCCGTTACTAGATTTTAAGGTATCATCAGAGTCTGTATAGGGATCTCGGCCTCTATTACAGCTAGAGACTTGCAGTTTAAGCTCACATGTTTATAAGGCCAAGCCCCCGCCCAAAGAAAAGAAAATTGTGTTGGGTTTTTTTTATTTAATTTTTGTAATCTTGATATTTGAAATTACTATTTGCGAAAAAGACAATATTTTTTGTAAAAATATTTTTAATTGTTAATAAAAAGATACCAATTATAAAAAAATTACTTTAAAATTAGTTAAAATCAGATTAAAATCACTGTTTTTCTTCCCCAGCTATGCGAAGAAAAATCAATCTGTCAAAAATCAATGTTGATGAAATTGATATTTACTCTTAAGCAGTAGCATTGTTTTTAATTTAACTGAATACTTTTTGATTTGTTTTTATTATATACGGGAATAGTTAAGGAACCTTATTGTATAATTGTACTTCTGTAAATGCGACTGTATAATAAACTCTTCTTCTTCTTCTATCTAAATCAAATGTGGGACGATAATAATGTGTCTCAACCTGGTCACAATATCTACAGTTGGAAGGATCAGTCAGACCTACTCTGTGTAAATAACATCGAGAAATACCATGGTTAGCTCTCAGACGACAAACCGACCTAGAAGGAGAGTCCTTAGGTAATCCCATCCCTTGAGACCATGGCCGGAGCTGTACTTGGGGATTAAGGATCGGGAGAGTTCGGCTCTACGACCTTTTATGGGTCCGTGTTCGGGTCTGGATACACATAAAAATTTTAAGCTTTAAGTGTATGATTAAAAATATTTTTAAACTAATATTTTATTATATATTTATTTTTTGGGGGCCATGGTGGCCATGCGGGCTATAGCGAAGGGCTTTGGTCGCATGGTCTCACCATGGTTTGCGGGTTCGAATCCCGTCTGGGAGTGAATTTTATTTCGTAGATAGAACTCCCTCCGGGGCCATGGATGTTGTAAATAACTATAATACCGTTATTAGAGACATGGCTAATATGCATTGTACATAAAGCCAATAAAAATAAAATAAAAAATATATAGGTTAGTTTAGGTTTTATGACTCATACCCGGGCTTTAACTACGAGGTCATATCGCCTACTACCAGAGCGCTCTTTCGTCACTCTGGTGGACATGAGCCCGACTCTACTGTGGGTCCTAAATTTTGCCAACACTAAATTTGTATTCATCTAGGGCAGGTGTCTTTAACGAGTACCTGACATCGTACAGGTTCAATTAACGTCCCATCCGAAGGACGGCGTGTTTGTTTATTTTACCTCCCAGACAAAATAAACTAAGGGCCTCGGTCGGGTTTCGAACTCACCATCAAAAAATATATATATTTATTACATAATAAATATAATGTTTGTGTGCCAAACATTTTTGAAATATTTTTACTTCCCCAGCGAAGTATGCAAGAAGTTATGTAATCGGTCAGAAATTCGTTGTTGATTTTTCACCGGAATTTCATGTTTTCCTACTTCCTGATTCGAAATAATAAAAATAAAAGTCGACAGGAAATCACCGACAATGTACTTCCCCAGGACGGATCAATCAATTAAGTTATTGCTCTCCCACCAAAACATATCTTCTGCTTGGGCTAAGAAATAATTATAATATTTGACTTACATATGTGTGTGTCTGTGAACCGGATGACTCCCGATAAAATTAATGTATCGAAACGAAATCATAAAAATATAATTAATATTAATACTATTAATTTTCAGCGAAATCAGCCAAAGGAAAGGGTTTATCAGGAGGTAACTTAACACAAAAACTCTAATAACTACCATTTTAATGAATATATTGACACGAAATTTCATATGTAAAATTAAAATCTCATGAAAAAGGCACATAATAAATTTCAGCGAAATCAGCCGAAGGGGAGGGCGCAGGAGAAGGGGTTTCAACTCAAAAACTCTAATAACTGTCGATGTAATGAATATATAATCACAAAAACAACAAGAGGGATTATGATTAGTCAAAACAGTCGACTGGTTTTGGAGGGAAGCAAAACATCGTTCTGGGGAAGAACATTGTCAGTGATTCACCAAAAAACATTTTTTCTTGTTTTCGACCCACCAAAACCATTTCCGGAGTTATGGACACTTGGACTGAAGCTCCCTCTATAAAAAGAATATGGCTACAACAAGTACCCCTCATTTTGTCACTCCAGTATCATTAAACTTCGGTAAAGATCCCATCTTTGAAATAAGAATTATACATATCCTTCCAATTTCACATGTTTTCAGTGACTGACAAATAAGGTGATTTGTAGAAGCATTTTTGTTTTTTTTTAGTTAAAGTTAGATTGGATGTTAGAATTCTGACAAGTGACAAATAGGCCAGAGGAAGAGTAATAGCTCAACATCGCCTACCTTGAGATTCATAAATCTGTCTTATATTTGTTTATTTTCTTAGCCGTAATCATATTTACCTTATATTATTATAGGAAGTTGAGGTTATACAGTCCTAAGGTAGGTATTAGGACTGTATAACCTCAACTTCCTATCCCCATAGAGTACCTATTATCTGTATTTCCTCTCCTAGTACTGCATGACAGAACAACCAAATTTCTAACTGTAAAGACACGGGGAGTTCCTAATAGTAAGTCTAATCCCTTACCAACCTGATGTACCTATAAAAATGATTCGCACTCCGCAAACGTGTCTTAGTTTATAATTAAATCTTACGTAATGCCAAAACCAGTTTATTTATAAATTTATTATGAAATATACAAAATTTCAAAAATACGAAGTTTGTTTTATTTATTTGTTGTGAAAACTCTAATCGAGATTTTAATTCAGTGTTCATTTCTGAATATTCAAAGAAAAGCACTGAAGTTTGACAGTAGTTGAAAGCTCAATACAGTCTGGTTTCTATAAATAGTACGAGTAACTTTCCTCTTTATTCATGGTCTTTAAAAAGAAGGGATAAGACTTAAGAACCGCCTGAGCATTTGTCTTTATTCGCCTCTCTCTGAATATATAATTTTATTTTTTCCCCTCCGGATATATAAGGATTGATCGAGTACAGGCTGTTGCATCATACACACTGTCTCTTACTCTACTTTCTGAATTATTCATGACCAGGGGCGCCGGTAGCTGAGAAGTAGCGTGCTTGCTTACTAAGCTGAACATCGCGGATTCAAAACCTTAGGTGTTTTATCTAGGAAGTGAAGAAACCTTGAGCACGCCGTCCTTCGGATGGGATCTTAAGCAATGATCCGAAGCCTGAACGATGTCCGATACTCGTTAAAGACCCCTACCCTAAGTGAATAAAAATTTAAGGTAAGCAAAATTTAGGATTAGACCATAGTAGAGTCAGGCAGAGCGATGAAAAAGCGTTCTGGTAGTAGGTGTCGGCAAAGCCCGGGCATGAGACATAATAACTGTGCCTGACCGACGATGGTTCAGGTTCGGGAAGCGAAGTAAGCCGTTGCAGAGCCTATAGTGAAATATACTGTTATGAACTTATGAACATTTTTGTTCATCAGTCATTTCATGTAGGTATTCATTGTTGACCTAGAATAACCCAAAGTAAGTTCCATTTAGTCACCTCTATAATAAAT
Source organism: Aradus depressus (assembly GCA_963662175.1). Classification (NCBI taxonomy): domain Eukaryota; kingdom Metazoa; phylum Arthropoda; class Insecta; order Hemiptera; family Aradidae; genus Aradus; species Aradus depressus. The sequence goes on from OY759221.1 coordinate 23,332,327, forward strand.
AAGTAAAACTAACTTACTTTTTAGAAACACTGTCTATCATAGAGAAAATGTATACCTACATAAACTACCTGTTTCAGCTTGACGCCATCGTCAGATTAATGGACCAGAGTCACTCTTTATGACCGACCGAGTCATTAAGTGGATAAAATTGGATAAATAGTTAATAAAGAGTTTTTCACTGTGGATTATTTATTAAGTCACCATATGCGTAGAAAGATCATTATTGTAGTGGAGGCCAAACTCAATGCACCAACTCGCCCCATGATCACACCCTGTCTCCCAAATAAAAAAATCTAGCAGTTTTAAATAAAAATACTACTACATAATAATAATTAAACAAACATAAGTAGAATGTAATAGTATATTGTACAACTAGTGTGGATAAGGGGCGTATATCGCAAGAGGACAAAATGATGAGGAATTATTTTTGCCCACATCCACTCGTGTTGCACATACTTTTTTTCCTACGACCGACTTTTATAATAATAAATTGTCTTATATTTATTTATTATACCAGGGCGAAACGATACTCTTGACCCCGCGACCTCAGGGTTGTGGGGGCGATGGCCGATGCAAGTCACAAGTAGGTATACTCAGAAGTAATAAAGTCGGTGACAATCTGGTATCAGAAGTATAATTTATTTTTCTTTGTGTATACAAACAATGAATACAAAAAATGACCTACAGACAAACATAAATGATTCAAAAAAATAAATAAAGGAAAAACAAAAGTTTTTTTGAAAAAATATTTTCTATTTCACAAAATATATGAGAGTACTTTCGGTATTGCTACCAACTTCAGCCACGACTTAACAAATACTGAATGGAAGTTCACAAACCTAACCGTCCCTTCTACAGCCTCCACGGGTATTTCCCTGTCCCTTTCTCCTGTAAAGTTATAAAGCCTTGAAAAACAATAAATAAAAGAAGACCCTTACTTTCTTAAAACTGTGTACATATATTGTGTATATTTATTATTTATATTTATTTTATTACTATACAATATATTATATTCATTTTATTAGTATACAATAATATTTATTTTATTATTATACAATATTTATTATATATGTATATAAATAGTACAAATTTTGTATTTTAATCAGTACTGATACAATCTGAGACGAAATTTTATTTTTAACGTTTTTCAAGGCTCTAAGAAGTGTTTCAGAAAAAATGTCAAGAATCATGAATGATTATTCAGTTCGTAAAAATACCCAATTGTTCGTATATAAGCGACATCGATTAGGTTAGAGCCACGAATAGTGAGAATTTCACTATCTCCATGATGCAAATATTGTACAAAAAAAGAGGGTAGAGACAACCAGTTCCGTACCAGCATAAGACTGCCAAAAAATAGAGAGGTAAAAAACGGTTGATTACCTGACTTTTTTTTTTTCAAAGGTTTCATAATGAAATTAGAGATTAGGGGTGAGGACCAAATAAGGGTAGGATGTGGGAACCCTTTCAAAGAACGCTGCGCTTTAAGGACAGAATAGTAGACTGCGGTATTCAAAAAAAATATCAAATGACTATTAAAAGAGTCGTCAGTGAATCAGTGGCATTTTACTTCCCCAGCAAGACTTAATCAATTTTTAGCGTCTAAAATCAATCGACCATTTTGTCTAAAAATCAATAGTTGCTCTTATAATTTATTCTTTATTCTCATTCTAAATTTCAATCCGTTCATTACAAAGGTAGTTATAAGAGTTTTTGTGTTCAATCTTCACCCTAATTCTCTACTGATTTAGCAGAAAATCGATAGGTGCCCACACACTTGTATACAAAGTCGAGGATTTAGAACTTAGACAATGCTCGACATGTCTATAGACAATACTGAGACAAATTCATGTCTGTAGAGACGGTTTTGGAACAAAGTCGCAGAACTTTTGTGTCCCGTTTGAAATGGGAGACATGAGACAATTGTTAGTCAATGTTGCGCAATATATTTCATAGTTTGAACATTTTGGCAGACATTGTCTCCTAGCCCAGGAGAACGCTCCTTGGTTTTTTTTTTTTTTGTTTTTGTTTTTTATTATCAAGATGTGGCCTACGGAGATAGTGTTATTGTTAATTGAAGATTTTCACGCGGCATCATGTTTGTGGGATGTGACTAGTCCCGATTATGAAAACCGCACAAAGAAGAAAATATTTATTGAAGAGGTGGCCAAAAAATATGGTGTCAGTAAGTGATTTAGATAAAAAATTCATAATTTTAAAACATCTTTTCATCGGGCGCATAAAAAAATTTATGAGGCGAAGAAGAGCGGGGTATCTCGGGTTATTTCAGTCATTTAGTCACTCGGGGTCAAACGGGTGAAGTTTCGGAAACCCACGCTGTCTTCTAATTTCAGTTTTGAAAGTAAATTGCAACCGAAACGAGGTCCCTCCGCAAAAATGTCACGCCTCCTCTTAGGCTTCATTTCATTGTTCATGATTGGAACTGCGCAAACAGCGATCCCAACAAGGTCAGTCTAGTAACTAAACGAGGAACAAGGCATTCAAGAGTGGACATGCGACAAAGTCTCTAGACTGTCTAGATATGTCTATAGACAGTCCGTATACATGTCTTTAGACAATCGCTCGACTTTGTATACAAGTGTGTAGAAGGCTTTGAAATTACATATGAAATTTCGAGTCAATGCATTCACAAACGCGCAGACTGAAATTTTTCAAAATTTCTCATAGTTTCCCCACTGTTTTATTTCCAATCAAAACGGTTTTCAACGTAGCTGCGTCTTCATCAGTGGCACATTCTACCCGTGCAATGTGGAGTATTCACAAAAATTTTTGGAGGGGGCTTCCTTCAAAGAAATAGCGTCAGGGCCTCGAAAGTTATAGATTTGCCACTGGTTTTAAGGCACCTTTTCTGTTAATAACTGAGATACTTTTCAAGGTTAAATGTTCTTTTTTCATGTCAATTAAAATATTTCAGCGTTTAAATTTTAATTAAAATATTTTACTCTATGAGAAGCTTCATACTTCGACAAAACAAAAGCAATATGGTGTTCTCAAAGAAAATTCATTTAACATTATTTTTCATCTCAATTCTTGGTGTTACATTCTTTTCAAAAAAACGGAATTTTTCCGCCTTTTATAAAGTTAATTTTTAAATTGTATTATTGTCCGAATACCCGAAACGATGCCAAAAAAAATAACAATGACAGTCCAAAGGTTCACCGTCTGTATATCCATTGCATGTCATTTATCATGTCATTCTTTCAGACTTTTCCTTGATTTATGCAGAAACTGTTGATTCTACGTAAAAATCGTTTATAACAAAAAATGTTCCTTATGAAATTTCTGATTAGCACTTTTTCTCAAATTTGAAGTAGGAGCAACGTGCACAGAGTTATAGGTAAAAGTTGGTTTCTCTAAATACAAAAGAATATATATGTACTATAAATACTCGTAGGTATTATAGCTGTTTAATAAAACCTATGATAAGTAAAAAATGTAGCAAAATAACTAAAAAAGGAAGAAAATAAAAAAATAATATAAAAAACAACAGTTTTTGAGTAGCGTTATTTTAATATTATTTTAATTTTACATTTTTTTTTTATTATGAAAGTGTATTATCTTGCATTGATGATCTTCTATCTATTACAGTCACTGCAACATAGAATGTCACACCAAATATTATGTTGGAATTTATTTTCTTAATACTGTTATTCACATTCCCATCCCAATGAAGAAGCCCTTCATTTTCCAGTGTACTATTTAAATTGATATGTAAAGTATATTTTTGAAAAACTTGTTTTTATTTTGTCAAAAAGAGTGAGCTTTGAGGGAATATGTTGAAAATATAATAACCGTCTATTGGATATATAATATATTATATATTCAACAAGTGAATAGCAAGTGATCCACCCAAGCTCTATCACCACATATATTTGAATAATATCTACGTCAAGTCCGGCATACATTTATGAAAATTCTATTCGGCCCCGCAGACCAATAAAACAGTTTTTTTTTTCTTATATATTCATGATATTTTTTATTTCTTTTATATATTGCCACACTTCCAACTTCTAAGGGTACAGTCGAGTTTGTGACGATAAATATTCCAGCCTACAATGAATGAGTTACTTTTCATTCACTATTTTCCAATTTCACAATCTTAATGACCCGGCCAGTTCAAAAAAAAGTTATCAAACCCAAAATGTGGGGAGAAAACACACTGTTTTTTAAAATAAAATCTCTATAGACAGAAGAAATTTTAGTATTTTTATTTTAGAAAATTAATTCACAACCAAATAATAAAGAAGTAACCAGCTATGTACTTCACCGGCATACTAAATTTGGTGTAGATACATTCATTACATCGGTTTATTAGGGTATATGAAATCAGCCCCCTTCGACCGATTTCACGGAAAATTAATAAATGCCATCCTCATGGGGTTTTGATTTGAAACATAAAATTTCATATTGATATGATTCGTTACAATGGTTGTTATTATAACTTTTACGTAATGCCTGCTCTCTAATCTCCTCATTCTCTTCGATCGATTTGTCTGAAACTAGTTGTTGTTCTTAGGAGGTTCTGGATGCATGTATAATATTTCGTGTCGATATATTCATTCTATCGCGAGTTACCGTGACACACACAAACAGAATTTTACTTCACCAACTATACGATGTATAGGGGAAGTTATGGAATGAGACAAAAATTTGATGATCCGACCTACAGATTATAAATATTAAAAAAATATGTCTATCTGTGTCTTTGTGTATCTTCTACACGATAACTCCCGATTGAATGAATGTATTTTATGAATTTTAAATGTGAATCCAGAACCTTCTAACGATGACACCTATTAATTTTCAGTCAAATAGACAAAAGCGAAGGAGAAGATTAGCAGAGACGCCTCTTAATCTTCCCCTTCGTGATCGGACGCCCATAAGAACAACACCCATCGTTTTTCAGGCTATTCGGTCCAAAGGGGAGTAGGGTGTTAAGGATAAGGTGTAATTTGGAAAACCCCAATAATTGACGATGTAATGAATGTATCGACAAAAAAATTTATAGTTGTAGTCAATACCCAGTAAGGACATAACCTGTCAAACTTACGCGATATCAGCAGAAGGAAAGGGGGGTTATGGGGAGGGGCTCTTTCAAAAACGCAAATAATTGCCGATGTAATGAATTTATCGACACGAATTTTAGTATGAGAATTTAAGACCCCTATGTAAAAAGTCTGTTGAATATTAGCGCAAAAGGTCGACTGTTATTGGAGGGGAAGCTGAAATTTATTTGATAAATTCGTTCTGGGTAGTACATTGCCGGTGATTGACCGACAACTTTTGTGTATTTCAGACAATTGTCAATTTATAATAATAATTATTATTATTATTATTTTTATTGTTTAAAGGGATCACCCCTTGTTAGCGCAACATTTAATTAATTTTTGATTTTTTGTAGAGGTATTTTTTCTTAAGTTTTCTTCCATTAATTATTCTAATAATTATTAATATTATTATCATAATAACTATGGTCAATATTACTCATGTAATTTATTCTTATGTTTATATTACATCATATTAACAATTTGTGGGAGGAGCCTATGAATGTGGGGGAGTGGGGAATAGTTCGTTTTATGACCGCTGGTCAGTGTTGGACAGATAGTCTTCCATGGTCCTTCAGCCTGTTGACATTAGGGCACTCCTCAAGGCCACCAACTTCTCTCGTCAACCCGGATCGCCTTTCCGTGGACCTCTGAAGTCTGGTACTTGGCTCATCTGGTGTGACGGCGTCCTCAGCCTACTCCCAGATCTTCTCGGCCTTGTTTGGAGATCAGTTCATCAGCCCATCTTCCACATTCACCCCTCCACATCAGGAGAGTTAACTTTGTTTATTTTTGTTTTTCCTTTTAACTACGCCGACTGGCCCTTGTATTTGAAATGAAATATAATTATATTATTTTTCAAAATCTAGTCTATGTTATTTATTAACATAGAATTTGGTGATTCCGGCCAGGAACATATATATTTGCTAAAATATGTATTTGAATTTTGTTCAAAGATGTATTCTAATCCTACTTTGGATTTAATCCTATTTTTGTACATCTAGCTATTTTCTTGTTATTGCGCACCACATACCTGCCTATAACCTTCGTGTTATCATTTATGATAGTAATCAGATGTTATTATTATGATCTGGAAATAGGTCATATCAAGGTAAATAACATTCTTCTATCCATTAATCAGTGGATTTCTATTTTTATTTTTATGTTGATAGACTCTTCTTATATTATAATCTATTTTTTAAATAGTTTATAGTCTATCATTTTCTTGTGTTTAAATACATAAATATATTTTTTTCCAACCTAATATTTTCAGTGGCACTCATTTAGGTTCTTGTATTTGTTTTGATTCTACTAGAAGGTTCAATGTTTGTTTATATTCACTCTAGCTTCTTTTGTTAATTACAACTTCAGATATATTTATTATTTTAATTTCATTTTCTTAGAAATACTTCGTTTCATTTTCAATTTTCATTTTCTTTTAATCATGGCAAGTGAGGAAGCGGATGTTAATGTTGCTGCTTTCTCCGATTCTCGGACAATAATATTAAGACGCAAACTTTATTCTTTATGTCAAGATATTAAATCTATTCGAGAACAAGGCCGTGCAGCTAAAGTAGATAACAGTCAAACGAATCTATTTCAAGCGATGTTCTCCGATCTTTCAAATCTTCGAAGTGAATTAAACTTTACAAATGAAGCGTTGGAAACATACTTTGTAAATGCTCAGAAAGGCGAGGATTATCCTACGGATAGAGATTCTTTGATTTTATCGAACTCGAAACGTTATATCTATGAGATCCTTATGATTCATACGGAGCTTCGTCCGCCTCCCAGGCCAGCTCGAGAACGAGCAGCTACTCCAACTCAAAATATTTCTGTTATCAACGACACCAGGTCGCGCCTCCCAAAAATTAATATTCCAAATTTTTCAGGCGAATTGACAGATTGGCCGCATTTCAAAGATGTTTTCATTTCTTTAATTCACGATGAACCGACACTGTCTAAAACTGATAAATTTTATTATTTAATTTCTAGTCTGAATGGTGAGGCTCGATCCCTTTTAAAGTCCATACCTGTGACGGAGGCTAATTATGACCTAGCCTGGAAGACTTTGATGGCTCGCTACGATAAGAAGCGTTTCTTAGCTACAGCCTTCTTGGACAAACTTCTCTCATTTAAATCTCACCCAGAGGTTTCCGATAATTATAAATTATTTTTATCTCATGTGGGTGACAGTATGGAAGCTTTTCAACTTCTAAAAATTCCTCATGAAGCGGAATTTATCTTGTTTCATCTTGCTATTCAATGTCTGGACCAGAGAACAAGGGAAATGTTCGAATCCAAGCATGTTAAGGAAGAATTTCCGCGATGCAACGATCTTCTGGAGTTTGTCAGAGACAGACAGCAAATTCTGAAGCTGTCTTCCAGCAAACCCGGTAAGTCGTCTTGCCCGAAGGCAAATAAGACCCATAATAAATCTTCTTCTGTGTTTTTGACGACCAAGAGAGCTTCGAAACCATCGGATGTGCGCACTTCAAAGTGTCCATACTGTAAATTGTCTGGTCATGATTTGACCAAATGTCCCAATTTTTTGAATCTGTCGCCGTCGCAACGCTTCCACTTTGTAAAAACCTTCAAGGGATGTAAATATCATTTAACTTCGGGTCATACTACCGATGAATGCAAATTTAAAATTAGATGTCTCATTTGCCAATCTCTTCACCATTCCTTACTTCATTTTTCAACAAACACCCTCGTTGAAGATACTAGGCCTCCATCTATGGGGACGCCTTCAGGAACTTCGAAATCGATTCTTACCTTTCGTGGTAATTCTTTTGATGTTCCAGCTCAACAAATACTTCTTAGTACTGCTACTGTTTTCATAACAGATGTTCGAGGATGTTTTCATCCCGTTCGTGCTCTCATTGATTCGGGAGCTCAATCCTCATTGGTGACTTCAGACTGTGCTCGGCGACTCCGCTTGACGGTGGCGAATGATTCCCATCAGATAAGTTCTGTCGGGGACCTTAGTGTTCCGTCCTTAGGAACTACATTTTTTGAGATGAAATCTATTCATCGTAAAGCCCCTCTACTAGGTGTCCGCGCCACAGTTGTCACCAAAATAACGTCGGATCTTCCATCTATTGCAGTTCCGGAAATTATAATCAGAAAAATTAACCCTTCGATCAAATTAGCCGATTTGAATTTTGGACTGCCTCGTCCTATCGACTGCCTTTTAGGTGCCGATATTTACTATAAAATATTGGAAGGTAGACCCATTCCTATTATCGGTACAGATTTAGCCACCATTAAAACATCTCTTGGCTGGATTGTTACTGGTGCCTATTCAGTTGATTTTGAGTCCTTCCCCAGGCCATTGGTTTTGACCCTCACGACGATTCCCTTTATTCACCGTCAACTTGAACGATTCTGGGAATTGGAGGAACCTAGCATTGGAGTTGTGACTGATCCGGAAGAGGAACTTTGCGAAGAACATTTTGCCCGGACTCATCGTCGTTTGACTTCAGGGAGGTACGTTGTTGCTCTTCCATTCAAATCTCCTTCACCATTATTAAGTGATTCAAGATCGCAAGCGTTGAAGCGGTTCTACAACTTGGAAAAGAAATTGTTGAGAAATCCCACATTGAGACGGGAATATATCACTTTTATGGAAGAGTATCTCTCTCTGGGACACATGGAAATCGCTTCCTTTCCTGGGAAATACATAATTCCCCATCATGGCATTTTAAAAGAGACTAGCTCAACAACTATGTTGAGAGCGGTCTTTGATGCGTCCATGTCGTCGTCGATTTCTACCGGCTCTCTAAATCAACATCTTTTTGTTGGACCGAAACTTCAACTTGATATTGCGGACATCATGCTTAATTTTAGACTTCATCGTATTGTGTTTGTGACGGATATCTGTAAGATGTACCGCCAAATCCTTATCAATGAACCGGATCGTCTTTATCAACATATTTACTGGAGATCGGATCCTGCTGATGACGTTAAAGAATATGAATTGTGCACCTTGACTTACGGGATGTCCTGCTCCCCCTACTTGGCTCTTCGCGTTCTTAAACAACTCACTCTGGATGAAGGTCATCATTTCATCCATGCGTCCAAAGTGTTACGCGAGGACGTATATATGGATGATATCATAACTGGGGCATCAAGTATCGATGAAGCCCTCAGCCTTCAACAACAACTAATTGATTTACTCATGAAGGGTAATTTCGAGCTTCGTAAGTGGGCCAGCAATTCAGAGAGTGTGCTCAAGGCAGTTCCAGAGAAGTTTCATGAAAGGTCTATTTCGCTTTCGAAGGGAGAAGATTGTGTTTTTAAGGTGTTAGGGGTCCAGTGGAATGCTCAGTCAGATGAGTTCTCATATAATATCACCACCCCACGTCCTCAGTGCACTAAACGTGGTGTTCTATCTGCAATTGCGCGTATCTTCGATCCTCTAGGTTATTTAACACCGGTGATATTTTTGGCCAAGCTTATGTTGCAAAATATTTGGAAATTAGGCCTCGGCTGGGACGATCCTCTGCCAACTGAGGTCAAACTTGACTGGGAAAATTTCATGATGGAAGTTCCCCAATTGGTGTCCATCCGTTTATCACGTTTCATCCCGGTGAAACACAGTAACGATTGCCAGTTCGTCGGTTTCTGCGACGCTTCAGAGAAGGGATTCTCGGCCATCATTTATATTAGAACGGTAACGGATGACAATGTTCAAATTTTTCTCTTGAAAGCAAAATCTAAGCTGGCTCCTATAAAACCGCTCTCTATCCCAAGGCTTGAGCTTTGTGGTGCTCTTCTTCTTGCAAAATTATTCAGCTCTCTGAAAAAATTTCGAGACAGAATTTCGATAAATCAAATATTCTTCTTTACGGATTCCGCTATTGTGTTAGGTTGGCTACATACTCCACCTCATTTATTGAAAACCTTTGTGGCCAACCGTATTGTAGAAATTTTACAGTTAATTCCTGAGGTGTCCTGGCGTCACGTGGGCACATTGGACAATCCAGCTGACGCTGCCTCACGGGGTCTCCGCCCATCTCAGATTTTACGTAGTGATCTATGGTGGAACGGACCGTCTTGGCTACAACTTCCCGTCCATGACTGGCCAAAGATCGAAAGATTTTGTAGCCGGACAATAGTTTTGCCCGAGCTTAGGGGCGGTATAATTGCTACTCTCAGTTCAAAGGTCGTCCCTGACCTTGTGTCATGGATCGAAAACTTCTCATCATTTATGAAGCTTCTCAGGACGGTATCGTATGTGCGGCGATTCATCCAGAATGCCCGCAACTCCAATCTGTGCGGGCCTTTGACATTAAGAGAATTGAACGCAGCGGAGACAACCTGTATCCGTCTTATCCAAAATTGTTATTTACCTAACGCTATACACAGTGGCGACGAGGATTATGCCTCCACTAATCTCCGAGGTCTGACTCCATTCTTGGATCCCTTGGGACTTTTGAGGGTGGGCGGTCGTCTTCAACAATCACCTCTTCCTGAAGGTATGAAGCACCCTATCATCCTACCTCATCATTCCCACCTCTCTAGACTTATAATACGTCACTATCACCACTTGTATTTGCATGCTGGTCTAAATCAACTCCATGCCTTGATACGTCAACGTTTCTGGATCCTCTCAGCAAGGCGTTTAATCAGACAAGAGTTATTTAGATGTGACATTTGTTATAAGTTTTCAGCAAAGCCAGCTGAGGCTCTGATGGGCAGTTTGCCTACGTGTCGTTTTGAAGCTGGCCGAACTTTTATTAATGTTGGCGTCGATTTTGCCGGCCCATTTTCTATCAGGGAGTCTCGGAGAAGAAATGCGCCTGTTAGCAAATCATATTTATGTCTGTTTGTATGTATGACTACTAAGGCTCTTCATTTGGAACTGGTATCTGATCTTTCGACAGCGTCCTTCATGGCCACGCTCGATAGATTCATTTCACGTAGAGGGCTCCCTACTAAAATTCTGTCAGATTGTGGCAGCAACTTTTTCGGAGCGGCAAGGCATCTCTCTGACATGCAGAAATGGTTACATAAAAAATCTGTCCAAGAGGATTTGTCTTCCCATCTACTGACGAGAGGTGTGGAATGGGTTTTTAACCCTCCTTACTCACCCAATTTCGGAGGTATCTGGGAAGCCGGCGTCAAGTGCGTGAAGAATCATTTTAAACGCGTTCTCAATGATACAGCTTTCACTTTCGAAGAGCTCACCACCTTGTTCGCAAGGATTGAAGCGATTCTAAACTCAAGACCTCTTTGTGCCTTAACATCAGATCCTACTGATCTAGACATTCTTACTCCAGGTCATTTCTTGATTGGGACAGCTCTAACAACGAGACCAGAAGTCGACTTTACGGACAGTCCTGAGAATCGACTCACCAGATGGCAACTCGTACAACAAAGAGTTCAACACTATTGGCAACGATGGAGGAATGAATATCTTACAACTCTCCAACAACGACCAAAATGGTTTAGAACTACTTACCATCCTCATGTCGGTGATTTGGTTCTTCTTTGGGACAAACATTCCTCACCTACTCAATGGCCTCGCGGAAGAATAACTGACGTCTTCCCAGGTCCCGACGGAATTGTTAGGGTTGTAAGTGTTCATACTCTTAAGGGTATTTTTAAACGTCCCCTATCTAAGTGTGTGCCACTGATTCCCCAATCGGGTGACTCAGAGAAGTAATTTCTTTAAATTTTTTTTCATATAAAATTTGGTGGGCGGTTATGTTAGCGCAACATTTAATTAATTTTTGATTTTTTGTAGAGGTATTTTTTCTTAAGTTTTCTTCCATTAATTATTCTAATAATTATTAATATTATTATCATAATAACTATGGTCAATATTACTCATGTAATTTATTCTTATGTTTATATTACATCATATTAACAATTTGTGGGAGGAGCCTATGAATGTGGGGGAGTGGGGAATAGTTCGTTTTATGACCGCTGGTCAGTGTTGGACAGATAGTCTTCCATGGTCCTTCAGCCTGTTGACATTAGGGCACTCCTCAAGGCCACCAACTTCTCTCGTCAACCCGGATCGCCTTTCCGTGGACCTCTGAAGTCTGGTACTTGGCTCATCTGGTGTGACGGCGTCCTCAGCCTACTCCCAGATCTTCTCGGCCTTGTTTGGAGATCAGTTCATCAGCCCATCTTCCACATTCACCCCTCCACATCAGGAGAGTTAACTTTGTTTATTTTTGTTTTTCCTTTTAACTACGCCGACTGGCCCTTGTATTTGAAATGAAATATAATTATATTATTTTTCAAAATCTAGTCTATGTTATTTATTAACACCCCTATACAATTGAGTCAGTGACCATTACATTTACAATATTAACATTAACATATTCAAAATTATAGATTGATCAGCTGACCAATAATGACATATACAGGGTGTCCCAGCATGAAGGTAAAAAACTTTGAGGTCTTAAAGGAAATTTAATTTTGAACAAAATATTTCCTATAAACATAAGTCCGATTCGGAACCGTTTCAGAAATATTTAACATCTTCCAATTTTTGTACTTAGCACTATTTTTTTGCATAAAATATCTTATTCCTCTTTAAGTATAAGAGCTAACACAAAGATAATTATACCATCATAAAGAGCGGTAAATTACCTTTAAAATAAGTTTACTTTATTATTACAATTACAAGAATTTGACAGTTTTTAGGCAGCATAAACCGAAGGACTGTGTAATTCGGAAATTCTTTGGCAAACTGTAGCTCACTTTTTAAAAAAAAAATGTCCTTATTGTATATCTTAATTTTTATTTATAAAACTTGTGCATTTAATAAGCTTTCAAACGATAAAACATTATATTACATGGCCCTTATACTTGTGTAGCAATATTATGGTTTTAGTGAAAAAAGAAGGTAAAAGTAAATGACATGTCTCATAATCCATACAGTGTTTACAATGAATAAAGAAAGTATATAAAAATTATTAATAATAATTTAATAAATACAGTAAATATGGAGTGGGGATGTAGGTATTGAATATCAATATAATATGTAAGTTGAAATACATTATTAGTTACAATGAATGATCTAAGTTTCAGAGCGCTGATTAAATAATAGAAATATTTGAGATATCATTCTTAATATGGGCCAGGAGGGAATTATCAAATTAAATTGTATCATCCGGCAAATTTTGTCATAGACAACTCGGTATAAGAGTTCCTCAATATTTCAAAAAATCGGAGTCTATTAAAAGGTAGACGAGCTGATGTTGCTGTTTTGGAATGTTGAGCAAACCCGATATGAACCAATTATCACACCTGAGTCGTTCGTTACGTTACGTTAGATTGCTCCAAGCACCGACTCAGTTCCTACCTCAATTTCCGAATTTCATCCCACTAAAGACCCTAACTCCTACCTCCCTTTGGGTAGATTAAGTAGCTACAGACGACATTTCAATTTCAGATGTCAACATACTTCCAAAGTGTTTCCAAACGTGTCTGCTCATGTACTTCCCCAGAACGAATTAATCAATTAACTTTTCGCTTCCCCTCTAGAACCAGTCGACCGTTTGCTAATATTCAATAGTTGACTTACATATTGGCTACTATATTCTCATACTAAATTTCATATCGATACATTCATTACATCGGCAGTTATTGGAGTTATTGAGTTGAGCCCCCATCTGATCCCCCTCTCCTTCGACCGATTCCGCTGAAATTTAATGTGTCGTCCTTTTGGGTTTTCAATTCACATCAGTTCTGGTACAAAAAGTGAAGAGAGTGAAGGTGAACGACACAAATTCCGTTCACATCGTCTTCACCCTTCGTTGAAAATATACCTGCCCTCCAGTGTACCTTAACAAAAATCCCATCCCTTTAAAAAACGAAGTCCGCTATCTAGGCCTCATACTTGACAAACGAGTAACTTGGAATCCTCACACGAGACTGAAAAAACAAGAAATGAACAGACATTATAAACTACTACTAAGACTACTAGACAAAAGATCCAAACTAACTTTGAAAACAAAACGACTTGTATACAACTCAATACTCAAACCTATGTGGACTTACGGACTTGAACTCTGGGGTTCTGCCAAGGCTTCCTATCTCCAGCGCATCCAAAATCCTTCGTACAATAGCCAATGCTCCTTACTACGTCTCCAACAAAACCCTTCACATTGACCTTAAATTACCTTTCATCACTGAAGTCGCTAAATCCAAATATAAAAAATTATTTTCCCTTCTTAGTTCCCTAGTCCGTGCCCTCCATTCTGCCATACTTCCCCAACGACGGCTTAAGCGTTAATGGCCTAGAGACCTCATGAGCAGAAGTAGTGACAGTGACAGTGATTAGATATAAACAAGAGAAAAAGAGTGACTAGGGAGTGTCACCATTGGGTGATTTCTCCCCTCATGACATTTTGACATTGCCATTATCTCTTTATTAGCACATTTGCATGTATTTATTTTTATATAGTTGTAAATAGCTATTTGTAAATAAAGAAAAAAAGAAAGAATTTACATATGAAATTTCGGGTTGACACATTCAATACAACGGCAGTTATTAGAGTTGCTGAGTTAGGCCTCAATTCTAACCCCCTTCCCTTTAGCTATTTGGCTGAAAGACAATAAGTGTCGATACATTCAATTTAACGGGAGTTATCATGTTCACAGACAAACACCGACAGAGAGAAATTTTTTTTTTTCAAATTTGGAATCTAGTGGTCGAAAAACATGAAATTCCATTGAAAACTCCACATCGAATTTTTGACTGATTACATAACTTCATATATCTGGGGAAGTAAAAATGACAATATCCGTTTATGACAGTAAAATGTTTCTCATAGAAATAACAGAACCAGCTTTCAACACAACTGCGTCATAATCAGTGGCACATCACTCATACAGTATGGTGTGTAACAGTTCTCAAATGGAATGAAAAATAATCTTTATTCCTTTACGTTTCCAAAAATAATAACATAAGAAATAAACAAAAGAATACAAATATCAACAAATTGAGACAAAAAAAAAAAAAAGAGACATTCTCTTCGAAAGTAAAACAATGGGAAGACAATGTATTTTATTTCTATGAGAAAAACCAATATATTGGAGCCAAGTTTGATTAAGATTGTTTGTTTCTTTATGTGACTCATGCCCGAGCTTTAACTAAGAGGTCAGAAACTACAACTGTTACTGTTTCACCAAAAGAGCTAATTTTTGCTCTAGTTGTTTACAAACAAAAATGCATACCATTTATAATTTGAGAAACATATTGAGGAAACTTATAATAAAACAAATTTCGTTTTAGAAATATTGTTTATTCCACAAAAAATGTATACATGAACTACGGTTTCGGCATTGCACCACAGCCTGGTTAATTATAAACTAACAATAAGACAGTTTGCTGAGGGCGAATGATATATAGGTACATCAGCAGGGGAGTAACCGGGGGGGAGGGGGGGGGGGGGGGGGGGGGGCGTGTGCCTCCCTCTGACGAAACCAAAAAAACCAAGATAAAAATTAAATAAACTAAAAAACTCGTTTTTATTAAAAATGGATTGCTTACAAGTTACCAATAGGGTCTTCAAATTTCCCGTGCGTCTGATTCCTAAATCAGCAATCAGCTGTTACATAAATGTACATGTACAAAACAAGGCATATAACATTTATTTAAATATATATGAATTCGATCATTTCATTTCCTCGCTCAAAATCGTCATTTATGTTATACTTTATACTCTTAAAACTGATTTACATGCACAGTAAAAATGCAAAGCGCAGCAGCAGCAAATGCACGCTATTGGATGTGAGTAATCTAGTTCTAAAAGCACAGAAACCACAACGTGCATTTGCTGCTGCTGCGCTTTGCATTTTTGCTGCTCATGTAAAGTCAACTTAAGTATTACAGTCAGTGGTTACCTCAGGGGGAGCTTTTAGACGTCCGGGTCTCCCAAATTATTAGCAAAAAGTCTGTAGGGCCTACAGTTTAGCCTACAGTGTAGGCTGTGCCCCCGGGACTCTATACCCCCCTCCCTCGTAGCCTAACTTTGCCCCCCCCCCCCTGCTTAAAATCCTGCCTACGCCCCTGTACATCATATAAGTAAGGATGGAGTTGAGGTAAAACTAAAATTAAAGACTAAATTATTTTATTTATTAAATAAATTAGTTTATCTTCTTAGAATGAAATAATTTAGTCTTTAATTTTAGTGATATGCGTAAAATGATATTTGTATATTCTAGAAAATCATGTTATCAGTAATCATTTTGTTAAATATACAAACATAAACATATCTCTACAGATTTCTTTTGTAAAAATTTTTCATGAATTTGTAATTGCCCATCCACCCAAATTTCATTCAAAAACAAATAAAAAAAATGAATTATAAAAAAATACGAAGTAATGCACAATAAAATTAAAAAAAAGAAACAAACACATTATTTGTTTCTTGGTTAAAACTTTTCTCGTTGACAAAATTTCATTAAATAATTGAGGGCGCCGGTAGCTCAGTGGTATGCGTGCTTGACTTCTGAGCTCAAGGTCGTGGGACCTTGATCGTCGTAACGGTCGTAACCCGACCGAGGCCCTTTGTTTATTTTATCTGGGAGGTAAAATAAACTTAAGCACGCCGTCCTTCGAATGGGACGTTATGCGATGGTCCCGAGCCTGTACGATGTCAGGTACTCGTTAAAGAACCCTACCCTAGATGAATAAAAATTTAGGGTAGGCAAAATTTAGGACTCCCACAGTAGAGTCGGGCTCATGTCCACCAGAGTGACGAAAGAGCGCTCTGGTAGTAGGCGATATGACCTCGTTGTTAAAGCCCGGGCATGAGTCATAAAACCTAACCTAATCTAACCTACAAACATAATTTTATATGTATCATATATAAATAGTTGTGGGCCGGTTGCCTGGAGGTAGCGTGCTTGTCTACTGAGCTGAAGATCGCGGGTTCGAAACCCGGCTATATTGGAGGTAATAAAATGTTTAGCATGCGGGGGTGGTAGGGTAAACATTGTTACAATTGTAAATCAAAATTGTCAGATTCATTGTTCCGCTCGGAACATCTATATATAAAACTGATAATTTTGCAATGTTTAATTTCAGCTTAAACATTGTTAAGCTATGTTTAGAAATTAAAAACTACCTTTTACGTTGGTAAATTTTAAGTTTGTTGATACAATTATTTAAATATTCTCTATATAGTCATATTATCCTCCACATCATTAACATTCAAATAAAAATAAAGTTGAAACATAAATCTGAAGTGTTGTTTAACTTTTCTTAAAGTTTCATATGAAACTTATCTTCATTATGCAAACACAAACATCATTGTTTCTGTAAGGATACATTAAGGGGCATTAACATTTTTCGATGTGTAAACATCTTAACTCTCAACCCCCCTCCAAAATAAAAAAGTTGTTGGCTATGTACTTCCCCATCACGAATTAATCAAATATGTTTTAGCTCACCCTCCAAAGCCAATCGACCGCTTGTTCATATTTACATATAAAATTTTGAGTCAATACATATGAAATATACATACATTCATTCTATCTGGAGTTATTGCTCTCACATACAGAAATTTTATTTTTCATTTTTGTAATTAATTAATTACAAGAGATATAGAATTGAAGATATAGCTTGGGGAAAAAAAAAGATGTTTAAATGTTATAATCTCATGAAATGGTGACGAAAAAACGAACAGATATACATTATGAGCAGCAAAGCTGGGTTGTGGAGGGGATAGATGAGTTACGTCCGTGGTTGTGTCACTGTTACCAGGCGAGGTTATAAGTTAGTCTGGCCAGTGTTGTGAAAATCCCTCCTGAACTATTGTCAACAATTTTTAAGTAATAAGTGAGCCGTAAAATGATTAAATATTTCCAAAATTAATCCGTATTTTCTAATTGTGTTCATATTGTAATTACATGACTATCGTAAGTATTGACAACAAACTAATTGTAACAAATGAATTATAAATGAATAAATCCTCGATTCGAAGACATTCATATTTAACGAAACACAAAATCACAGAAGGTACATGTCCCTTTTTATTTTGTTTATCAAAAGCCAATTGCATCAATTTTACCAAGGAATACATTGAACAAATAAAATATTGTTACATTCCACAAATATACACAAGGTGTTTACACTTAACTGAAGGTATTAATTAAAAAAATTTTTTCCTACGTATAATTGTTATAGTTTCAGCGCCACTTTAAATAGTGAGAGGGTGTTTTTAAACTAACTATACAAATTTAACCACCTAACTCTCGAAATCTCTTCAAATTTGTTTGCCCAATTCAAATTCATGAACCATTTCACAGTGTCTTTTAGTACTTTTCCTTATCTCTTGCATTCTTTTAAACAGTGAGATGAGTAGCATTAAGGATACCGTTTACAATTAACATTACAAAATAGTCCTGTTACAAGTGATAATTAAGGAAATTCATAAATGGTCCACCGCCCGGTTATAGAACGTTTAAAAACTAGGACAAATTCTAGTTCTGAAATTTTCTGTTTTTAAACATTAAAACAGGGAATGTCAAAAAATACCATTTGGAAAACAAGAAGACCAAACGAGATTAGTTATGCGAAATTAGTTAAAACGGCTGATATGTTCAAGACTTTACTTTAATGATGAGAATATTGGCATTAAAATTACGAGTAATATGATATGAACTAAACAATTCAATTTAATTAAATAATATTATTAACATAAGAGTTTAAATAACTAATGGAAATATTATTGTTATTAGTAGAGTAGGTTGGACTGGCAACACTGTGTAACAGATCAGTCTATTGAATTCAATATGGCCTCATATTTTTTTTTTGCTAAGTTTCCTCTTCCATTAATTTCTTTCATCGTATAAAAATACGATTTTTCAATTAAGACCATTGTATTTTATTATTTTAGCTTAAACACTGCATTGATTTTTTATTTTTGTTGTCGAGTTTTTTTGTTTACATGATGGAATATCGTTCTTTTTTCTTCATACTTATTTCAAGAGTTATTATTCAGTAATATTGGCCTTAATAATGTTTTAAAAAGCTTTAAATACTTTTGTGTTACAAGTGCAACATTTACCAGTGTAAAAATTAAAAAAAAAACTTTCAAATAATAGATTAAAAATTGTTTAAACTTATAGCAGCTAAATACGCTAAAAGTTTCCTTCCATGAAACCGTCTATTAAATTTCATGGGTGAATATCGCCCATTTCGAAACATCAACTTTTCCTAAGGTAAGATATTTTTTATAATGAATCTTTTGAAACCATGGTTTACGCTTTGTTAAATTATTCTAAAGGATTAATTGTGACTGGACCGTTTCATTTATAAACTTGACAGGCCGTTGGACGATAGAATCGTTCACAATCTTCTTGTTGGAACAATCCCACCCAGCGACTTCGGCGATTACTGAGGGGGAAACAATTTAGAGCATGGATTCAGAGAATTTGGATGAAGAAAATGAGACTGACAGAGACTTTCTCTCTAATTAAGACAAAGACACAAAAGTCACTTTTTCAAACAATTAAAAACTTTCTGTGGAATCGTATTTTTATCTTCATTTTTGATGTTTAAAATATCTTGTGGTAAACCTGATAGTCATAGAAGACTGCTTAAAAATCTTTCTATAACCAGATTACATTTTACATACCTTTAACGTATATCGTTAAAAAAATATATATGTGCATAATGCTAGTCGTTGAAGGCTATTGTTAGTTTATTAACATGATTCAGATGGTGGTTTTAAGCAATTTCTTTTTTATATTTTTGTGATGTTTTATTATAATATTATGTAAGTTATTTCCCAATGAAACGAACAATGAAATCACTTATTACCTACTTAATCAGAATAATCGCGCCCGATGATGTTTGAATTTGTAAAGATATAAAGAAAAACTAATATTTTTAAAAAACATTCGTTTTTATTTACATCTTTATTAAGTGTTTCACAATTTCTCAGCGAAAATTTTAAGTATCGTTTGCATTTATATTGCGCCCGACGGAGAATTAATGCACTATCTACCTACGGAATGTGGGCGCTGATCACTCTTCTCTGTAACATATTTTCAATTATAATTCTCCTAGTGTTAGTTGAGAAAAAATATATATATTTTTTTTTTTATAAGCAGCGAGATTCAATTTAACGAAAGGTAGTTGTGATCTGTTCTTGATTACGAATAAATAAACTTTTTCAGCTATACGAAGGTATAGGGGAGGTTATATAATTAGTCAGAAATTCTATGTTGAGTTTTTAATAGTTGGAATTTAATTTTTTCCGAATCCCAGATTTCAAAAATATTCTGTCTGGTTGTCTAAACACTATAACTCCTGATAGAATAAATTTAACGAAACCTGTTGATTTTCGACAAAAGGGAAAGAGGAGGCTTATCACAATAACTGCCGTTGTAATGAATGTATCGACATGAAATTTTATATTTAAATTGAAAACCTCTTAAGGACAGCATCTATTAATTTTCCGGAAAACAGCCGAATGGAAGGGTTCGGTCGAGCAAAACAGGAATTGAATAATTCGCACTGGGGAAGTACATTGCCGGTGATTTACCGACAACTTTTTGTTTTTTCTTCTTTACGTCACGTGCGCAAAATCAAACCATTCTTTCAATTTATCACCCGTTAAAAAAAAAAAAAAAAATGTGACGGTTTTTTCTAGATATGGGGTATTTTCCTTTGTTCCTGAAATGTATATAATGTTGATATTTTAGCTAAAAACCATCTCCCTATCATATTTATGCATTAGAAAAAAAAAAAAAAATTTACACATTGATGACTCGGGTGTTACGTTTATATCCTATCAATTTATTTATATCTTAATATAATAATACACATTTTACTCTTAATTTATTTTGATGTTTATAATTCATTTATTACCAACATTATTTATTTATTGTAATATTTTATTAATTTATCTTTCATTCATAAGTATAAAATACTAATTTCATTTTTATTAAAATTAACTCATAAATGTTGATAAGTATTTTATTAAGGAATGATAGACCAACGATGTAATGGAATGGGGAGAGATGAGGCTTGTGGTCGATAAAAACAAACGTAGAATTTCTGCCAAGCTTTCGGCACTGAGTGTACCTTCTTAAGGGCCTGTATTGACATATATACATAATCAGTGAGGTTATTTATCTTGCTAGATGGTTGGATGTTGAGGCACAGAGGCCATGCTGAAGATAGCAGACCAGAAACTTTGGTTCGGGATAGAGCAGGAATATACCTTGCTGGATATGGAGGGGAGACCTGGTCCCGAGGTGAATATACTATGTTAAAAAGATTATGAAATTTTAAAATTAGTAGAAGGGGGAATTTGAAAACATTTTTATTAGTGTTGGACGGATTCCAGATCTACTTCGTCAAAATTAACAGATCTGCTTAATTGTTTTTTTGATATTTAGTTGAATATCAAGAATAATGTGTCAGGATATTGCTACTGACTGGGTAAGATGAATAACCAATCATTTATCTTAAATAATGAATAATGGATATTTGTTTTGTTATAGAATATGAGATCAAGTTCGGCAACTAGAACGGGCAAGATGGAGGAAGATCCAGTGAAGTGAAATGACAATGTAAGGTGAAACATCAAGTAGAGAAATTGAAAAAAAGAACAAAGAGCTGGAAGGGAATAGAAGATAACGAATAATAATAACAGTACAGAAGTGTAGAATGAAAAAGAGAGCCTGGGGATGTAACGTTAAAGAGGAGGGTTCTCCAGGGGTCACTTGGTTCGTACGAATCTACAAGCACATGTATTAGAGACTTTAAAAGATTATGTGCATTGTTCTAACGTACTTTATTTGGTTTATAGTTTATTATTGACTACATTATGGCAGCCATTGGCTCAGAGATAGCGTGCTTGCCTATTGAGCTCAAGATCACGGTTCGAAACCAGGTTATGCACGATGTCCTTCACATAGGACGCTAAGCGATGGTCCCGAGCCTGCACGATGTTAAGTAACCTGGTTAAGTTACACCTGGGTAACTAACATTATTAAATATATGTTTTTCTAAAATTAAACTCAATGTTAGTAATTCTGTGTCTCCTAACCTAAATTAAGCTATATATCTTATCAAAACTTGCAAGTAAGTCTGGATAGAGGGTAACATCGGCAGCACGATTGCAACGAAAAACTATTACTTTGCACGCTTATATTTGCGAAAGTAATGAATAATATCAGTAATCATTTTGTTAAATATACAAACATAATTTCATATGTATCAAATATAAATAGTTGTGGGCCCCGGTTGCCTGGAGCGTGCTTGTCTATTGAGCTAAAGATCGCGGGTTCGAAATATACTTTCTTGGAAGTAATAAAATGTTTAGCACGCTGTCCTTCAAAAGGGACATTAAGCGATTGTCTTGTCCTGTAAAATGACAGGTACTATTTAAAGGCAACATTTAAGACTCCCACAATAGTCAGGCTCATGTCCAGAGTGACGAAAGAGCGCTCTGATAATAGGCGATATTATTTCATAGTTAAAGCCCGGGCATGAGTCACATTAACTAACATATATATGTATCTTTATTTTTTTGTATTTGAAAAAGGGAAAGAATATTTCAGTATAAGTAACCTGGTTAAGTTACACCTGGGTAACTAACATTATTAAATACATGTTTTTCTAAAATTAAACTCAATGTTAGTAATTCTGTGTTTCCTAACCTAAATTAAGCTATATATCTTATCAAAACTTGCAAATAAGTCTGGATAGAGGGTAACATCGCCAGCACGGTTGCAACGAAAAACTATTACTTTGCACGCTTATATTTGCGAAACTAATGAATAATGCATCATTAGATTGACTAGAGAGTTCCGTTTATAGCAATACTAGTTTCAACCCTCTACCCATTAACCCTTTGTTACAGTAGCGTTAAAAAGTTAAGCCAAATTTCGGCGTAAAACGTGTTATGAAATATAAATGTATATATAATATGTTGACATAGTTGTACACAACATTTTTATATTGAATTCAATATTTGTTTTAGGAATAAAAAGGTTTTAAGTGTTACTTCATATTTTTTTTTCATATATATATATTGTTATTTCAGGTTCAGGGACCAGACATTTCTCCTCCACATTTAAAGAAGGATTATTGATTGAATTATTTGTTTTTTATATTCATACATTTTAGTGCATCTAGCCAGTCTTGGCGATTTGAATTTTGTACCTTTTTACTAATTTTTTTTTGTTATTTTTGCAGATTCTGATATTGAGGGCAACCTCGAAAGCTGGCTAGCATAAATATTAATAAAATCCTTGAGAGGTCAGACTATATTTTTGTTTTGCAACATGTGATCTAAAGAAGGCTCCCAACTTTAGTAACGCCCTTAACGGCATTTTACCTTCAATTTCTTTAATAAGACTTTAATTTTCTTTGATGAAAGTTTGACTTCAAGAAGATCAACTACTTCTATCCTTGCTATAATTAATGAAGGCAAGTAATGTACTGGTTGAACAGTAAAAAATAAGTCAACATATAACAGCCGTGACAAATGGAATGGCTGAGCAACAGGCCGCCATAGTTATCTCAGTTCCACCAGTATATTTTCTCTATGAATTTTTATTTCATTTTTATAATTTTCCTATAATTTATCTATTAATATTATTCTGTATTAACTATTTTTTATTTTATTTTTTTATTTTATTATAATTTTTTTTTAAATATTTGAAATTAAATCCGTTTTTTGTTCTCCTTTCGGACATGTAATAATGTAAAAAATTTTCAAAATATTTTTGAAAACTGTACTCACCTGTCTGGCGGTACGAAGTGGACAGAGGAGAGCAGGGGGTTGTGCCTGGGCGGGTGGTGACAGAGTTGCCAGTGGGTCCTCTCTGGCCGCCCTCAGCCCTTATATAGACCAGGCCGGCGCATGTCCTCCCTCATCACACACACTTCCTTACTTTTCAGTATGGCCCCCCTAGACAAAATTAATATTTAAAAAAAAATTTAGGAAAAAATATATTTTCCAATTACACTCCCGGACAAAATTAAAGGATCACTTCAATTTTTGCAATTTTAATGGGTTTGTGATATTATTATATATCGGAAAAGGACATGAAGATATTATTATTTGTGGCATTGATAAAGGAAAGTGAAAATTAACAGGAAAATTAATATTCTTTATTTTTTTTTTAAATATGGAAAAGTTAAACAGAAAACTTAACAAAGAAAAATTTCATAAAAACATGAAATTTCGAAAAAATTTAGTAACTGTTGTTCCCTCCCCTAGCTTGAATGACAGTACCTATTCTTCTGGTCATTCCCCTGGTTACATTTTGAATTACTTTTTCCCCTATGTTTTCCCACTCTTGAAGCAAGAAGTTCCGCAAATCCTCTAAATTTTGTGGCTGTCATGTTGTGACGCGTCGTGCAAGCATTTCCCAGACATGATCTATGGGGGTCATGTCTGGACTTTTTGCGGGCCAGGCCATTACCACAATTTGAACTTCACGAAGGTACTGTTGAACAACACATGCATTGTCGTGCATCAAAAGAAATCGAGGGCCGACAAACGGGGTGAAGGGCATCACATGAGGTTCTAGGATCTCTCTGATAGCAGTGAGGCAGCAGTTAGTGAGCCATGACCAATGACCACTAACTCCGTAGAGGCGTTTAAATTTACGCCTCCCCACATCATCACAGAACCTCCACCAAAACTGATTCGGGGTGAAACATTACAGGGAGTGAACCTCTCGGCCGGCCTCCTCCACACTCGTTCACCATCTGGAGACCTTAGACAGAATCTGGACTCACCCGAGTATAATATCCCCCCCCCCCCCCCCCCCCCCCCCAATCATCAGTAGTCTAATTCACCGCTCCTGACACCATGGATTGTGACCGTTGGGGCCGATTTGCGATTTCCCTCTGGCTGAACCCCTCCTCACTCAGAACCACCGCCCTGATTGCTTCCTCTTCACTTAACTCCCTTCTTGGGGCCATGGAACAGTTATTTACTTTCACGTATTCTCAAATAAATAGATTTAACAAAAAAAAAATAGAGAAACGAAAGTCGCTGTAAGAACTGCATTGATAGACTGGATCACTGGAGTAAAGAAAACTCCATTTATTTATTCAATAATGGTAATAAACATTAAATAAAGATAGAGGATTATAGCAAGCATACTTGTAAGAGAAATAAACGCAACAAACCCATTAAAATTGAAGTGATCTTTTAATTTTGCCCGGGAGTGTAGTATTAGGTTGTAATAAGTTCGGTATCATCTTCGTTTACTATTTCAAGTTCATCTTTGGAGTCCGAGAATCTTATACTTCAGGCATTACATAGTCTGATATTTTAATCTAAGTGACAGAAACTAAAGAAACTCGAATGGGTTCAGGTATTTTTTTTAAGGCGCGTCGACATCATGGGCTATTAGTGGCAGCACACGTATTATAGTAGACCGTGGGGTGACTTGTTGCGGCTACCTCCCTGGGTGGCTATGACTGGCAGAGTGGAGGAAGCACCCTGTCCACTGCACCTCCGTCCTCTCCCTACCTTCTTTGGCACAAGAGACAGAGGGTTACCTGCCAAATAGGATCTACTGTATCCTCTTTACTCGGTATTCCTCCTCTCTTCTAAATTTAAATAATAAAACACTAAATTTACCATAAAACTATGTAAATTGGACATATTACTATCATGTATATTAGTAGGGGAGATATTTCACTGTGGTTAAAGTTGAAGTATGCATCCTCGGGTGCGTCTGACTCCTGAAGAGACGGAACGTCAGAGAGGGATGTTACTGCCGTGACAGCAAATAGCGTTACAAGCTGTCAATATATAGATTCAAAAATCGAGATGTGTATCTGAACATCAAGGTTTTTAAGGCAAAGGTAGGGCTGATTAACTGGCCAGGTCGGGAGCGTGCGGGATAAGGTTGTTGCGGGTCGCAAAAGGCATTGAAAAGCTGGTTGTCCAAGAAACCTATCCAATTCTAATACAAACTACGACGGGGCTAGTAACAGAACACTGACAACACCCTGTACCGGCAAAAAAAAAATGTCTCTGGTCCATATTCTAAGCAAATGATTTTTCTTCTTCGGGTCTGTAATAATAGAACCAAGGCAAGCTTTGTAAGGAAACTGCAACAGAATCCTGGTATTTATTAAAGATTCAGGACTCCTGTAGTGTTCAATACAAAAGGCCTCATATGGTATATCTTACAGTCTGACAACATTGATCCAGACATAACTGAGAGAACTTGAATGGATACAGGGTAGCGGTGCAGACTCAAGACGTGAATACCGCAGGCCTACAGGAATATATCTGTCTTTGAGACGAGCTTATCATACATATCACAGCCTGGTTTGGATTTATCAGTTGAATTACCGGATTTTGCTTAACCTAAGGTTGACGAACCGTCAATGATACGTCATCCTTAGATCATCCTCCAAGTTAAATGTAAGTTACAAATTATTTAATTAATTTTGACTGAGACCCGTGGCTTTAGCAACTCCCGCCCACCCGTCGCTACGCCTCTGTGCAGGAGACCTATTAAACTGTTTTAAAAAGGTAATTTTTTTTAAAGCGGTCAACAACTATATGAACTTTGTTAGGCTGAGATGAGAAACATAAGTATAGTTTCTACAAATATTTCTGTGTTAAAATATTTGATTTCAAAAGCGAAACTTTCCTCAATGAACTAATTAACTTATTAACTCAGGATCAGGTAAGATGAATATGTTTTGGTCTCGACTGTCAATGCGTTTAACACAAAACAGAAGAGATTGGTTGATTTTCTCAAACTGTTTCCCATGTTTCTGTCTCTTGGCCTCCCTAACAAGATCATCTGTTCCATAAACATATCTCACCTTCTAATTCAATTATCAGAAGAAAAAAAAAAGTCTGGTCTCACTGTCTGTCCCTGGATAAAGGTCACACATCTTATTATCGGATCAATAGACATCTGTTTCACTTTGACAAATATTCATTTCTGAAAACTGTCAAGTGACTTTACCTGAATTTACATATGAAATTGATCCGAGTCACCTTACTGTTAATGTCACTTATTGTTACTTTAACCCTTTGTTATTTTTTTTTTTTTATTTCAGCAAAGCTAAAATAAACCAAAACTCACACATGAGGAGATATTGACTGAGCTGGGACAATGTGGACAAGAATCTTGCTCAGAGTTTGAAGATGGCCTCCAGTCAAATGACGACGATCAGGAAGACATTTCTTATAATGAAGAGGCAACCATTGACACAGATAATTTAGTTGGGAATAGTTTAAAGCATTCCAAGATGCCTGCAAACAATATGTTATTTACCTTCCAGTCTAAGGACGAAACGAATAGAGTTATAGAAGAAAAACAATTATTCTCCTCTATATGATAGATCTTGTGCCCTATACAGACCATGATGTAGAGAAAACAGCTCTAGTCTGAGCTAGAACCTGCATTTTTTTTTTTTTTTTCTTTTGATGTAAATATTATTTAAAAGTGCACTTAACAGTATATCAAATATTTTCAAGTCCGTTACGTATTTTGTATATTTTTAATACCCTTTGTATATTCTTCTATTTTTTGAAAATTGTACCTGATTGAGTGGGAATAGTTACATCAAAAACGTGATCTGTACACGACATTCAAGCAAACTACAAAATATTCTTTATGAATGGAATAGAGATCAAAAACTAATTAAAAGGCCTAAAATTTATATTTTAAAGTAAATCCTCACCGCCATCTAAGCTGATGCTGAACTTCACATACCTCATTTACACTACAACACCATCTCACACAAATCGAAAACTGGTACAACACATGGAAAATAAAACAATACAGATAAATCACAGCACATCATATTTACACTTCGACGAGAAACATGCCCCGCCGTTTTCATCTACGACAAGCCCATCCCTCAAACTAATACTGTACAATACCTAGATATTAGATCGAAGACTGACATGGAACCCTGACACACGAAACACGCTGTACCGTCGACTCAAAATACTCTACGGACTTCTAAATAAACGATCAAAATTAGACATGACACAAAAACGGAACTGTTACACTTACTTAGACCATTATGGACATACGGATAACAGATATACGGTTCAGCAAAAAAATCAAACCAATTCAGGCGTTTCAGTCAAAAACCCTCAGACAGATAACACAGTGCCCACCGTACATAAACAACAAAACACTTCATAACGATCTCTTCCGAAACAATACAAACTACTTACATATGGTTTTTCAGAAAACTTTACACACATACAAACCCAGAAATACGTACTTTATCTTCACAACACTTACCACAAAACCCACCACGAAGGTTGAAGAGAAGATGGAACCGCGACTTACTGCCCCCTTAAATCATATTCGTTATTAATATACATATATTTTTTTTTACATTATTTTCCTTTACTTTTATCACCCATCCATCAAAATTGTCTTTCATTTCCTTTTTATTTATTAGTTTTATTTTATTTATTTATTTTTTTAATTTTTGTTCTAATAATTAAGATAAATTTTCATCCCGAGGACTTACCACTGGGTGGCCTTCCTCTCACATGCCATTCACGCCAACATATCAGTACCATCATAGATGCTGATTGTTGCACCCTAGCAACAGTTGTATCTTTATGAATAAAAGACAAAAAAAAAGTAAATCCTAGCCTTTTTTTTTTTTTCACAAAAATGTTTATGTGAACAATAACTATTTGAAAAGTAAGAAAAACACGATTTTAAGTGAATGGAAAATAATAAAATTATAGCATGTTTTTTCCCCCAAAAATTTATATATTTGACTTTTAATTTGTGTCTTTTAAATATTTATTCTATACTCGTACATGTATTAATAGTATAATTGAATATGAAAACAATCAGAGGTGGAGCAGTTAGAAGTGTCATTTTTAAAATCACTTAAAACAACCGACATTATTTACTGTTTTGGGATGTAAGGCAATTAGAAAAACAAAATTTTAAGAAGTGGGGAAAATATAGAATTGCCCCTGGTTCCAATAAAAATTTAAATTTGCAAATATACTTTTCCGACATTCAATAATTGCTTTATTTATTTTTTGGGGGTTTTATGTACGCTGCATATTAGCCATGTCAATGTGTTATATATAGTTATTTACGACGTTCATGGCTTCGGGAGGGAGTTCTATCTACGAAATAAAACTCAATCCCGGACGGGATTCGAACCCGCAAACCATAGTGAGACCGCTTATATTTGTTATTTAACGAAGATTAACATACCTCGCTAGTAAAAATATTTTGCCCATGAACACATTGTGTTCTAATACCAACGATTTTTCAAATGTGATATGTGTTTTGCCTATTCTGGAGCTCGAAGGAATTTAATAACTTTTTTTTATTAATAGTTCAAAAGAGGTTCTGTGTTCGGATTAAGTCATGTATGGCTGAAATTTGGTGGAGATTTTCATTCTAGTGTGAGAAATAATAAAAAGAAAAGTTTACTTTTTAATACCTAAAGTGCTAACTTTTCGGAGCCCCAATAACGACTCATAACGCGCTTTTATTTAAAAAAGATTAAATAATGTGGCGGTGTCGACAACTAATAGGTGTCGTCCTTATGTTTTTAAAATTATATATGTAATTTTGTCTCAACAGCATTCTTTCATCACAACAGCAGTTATATGGTTTACACACAGACAGAGAGCAATTCCCCCCATTTTTGAATTCAAGGAGTCGGAAAACATGAAACATTGATGAAAATACGATCAATTTTCTGGCCGATTACATAACTTTTCCTATACTTTGTATAGCTGGGAAAGTAACAAACGATTCAGCTTAAAAATTTTACAAGATTCTCTTCAGTTCTTCCCCCGATCCACTGTCATGCTTATCCTTTGACATTGGCGAAACGTCTAGTAGGTATAATAGCTGTTACGTGATCGTTTGTGTCAATTTGTATTCTAAGATATTGCTCCAACGCGATTTGATGTGGAACTTCAACCCACTCTACTACATAACGCAAAGACATGTTTTGCATACTGTGTGGTTTGGAGAAATTCAAACAATATCAGGTTTGTATTGCATACAAAACTTCATTCTCCTACTATTAAATCTATATTAAACATGGAATTTACACACTCAATTTCTGAAATTAATAAAGGGTAATTAAGATTTGATAAATTTCCTAATGTAGAATATATCGAGAATGTACTTCGATCAAATTGAAGGATTATTAAATACATCGCACTCGAGTTGAATTTTCGAATAAAAGTGAAAAAAAAAAGTGAATTTATTTGGCAATGAAAATTATGAATTCTCGAAAATACTCTTCGAAAGTAATGCATTTCTGCTATGTTGGAAAAATATAGATTTTATTTTAATCTGAGATATAAAATAAAAAGTATTCAAATAATCCCCAGCTTGAAATTTCGACTCTTAACAGATACTGAGGGTGAGATGTATTTTTTTTCCTAGTTAGTGTTGGGACAACATGGGACCATAAATATATCAAAGTTTATGGTTTGGTTGCTTGTTAGAGCCAGTTTTGAAAATAATTTGAAATTTTTATTTTTTTTATTACGTGTAAATCTATGGATCTGATTTTTTGCCAAACTTCAGGAGTCTCATTTCAAAAGACATCAAGATATAAGAAATTTCATCCTCAAATTTCGATGAGGTGTCATGCTTCCTTTAACCTTGAATTATGTATAATATACTGGGTGGACTGATGCGCGCATCTGGGGACCTAAGCATCCAATGTTCTTATCCATTCTCTGGAAGCGCTGGTCTTTCACCTCACCTTGTTATCTAGTCGTATCCTCAACCGATTCCAAGTCCTTCATGTTAGACCTAATCTCCAAGTTTACTAGTATGTAGGGCCGTGTCCTGTGAGGTCGCCTGTTAGTTGCCGAAGCTCGATCCTTTTGATGTTCAGAATCCCATCCTTCAACACCTTGGAATCCTCAACCATGATGGGCTATTTGAGGCTATTTCTCTCCATGACTTCTCCAAAAGGTCTTTGGTCCACTTTTCCTTTTTCTCCAGGTTCGGTATGCTTTCCTGGGTATTCCTGTGACTAGCTCTGGCCCCATGAAGACCTTACTTTCTTTCACTTAAAAAAGTTTCTGATATCAAGAAAAAAAAAAAAAAAATGGGGACAGTTACGACTGTGCCGCAACCGATGACGTAGAACTACGTCTAATATATATTCAAGTCAGTTTTTCAAATTAAAACAAAGAAATCTTTCTTATTTTATTTATTTCATATAAATTTATGCTATATACAATTCTTGGTAACTATCATAATCGATTATTAACTAATTTCACTAGACGTAGAATTGTGTAGTACGATTTATTATAAAACAAGTTTCGACCCTTCATCTTTCATAAATAATACATATTACAAATAAAATAAATACATAAATCACTTTTCAGCTAAATCGACAAAGAGATGAGAGGGATTAGGGAGCTTATCTAAAAATCTTTAATAACTGCCGATATAATAAATGTATTGTCACAAAATTTTATGTGATGATAAAAAATGCCATCAGGACGTTTCCTATTCCTTTTAAACTAAATCGGCCAAAGAGAAGGGGGAAGTTCATCTCAAAATCCCTAACAACTTCCAATGTAATAAATGCATCGAAATGAAATTTTATATGAAGGTAGGAAAGGGTTCGGTGACAACACTAAAGGCCCTCAAATTATTACAATTTTTAGTATAATCATAAAATTTAGACATATGCAGTAAAAAGAGGCATCAGCAAAACTTTAAAGTCTCTTGCTAGATACATGTTTTATAGAGGTAGGTTTGGGTAAAGTAAGGTTGCCCAATGACCCAGTCTGACGTCACAAGGAAACGAACTGATTACAGGGTAGGGCTGTCCTCTAGTGTCTCAATGCCGTCACGCTGGCTCAGCAATGGCGCCTCATTTCATAACACAAATATTACATTTATATGCTCTATAAATATTTTATAAAACGTTAGTTTAGTAAAAATCTTAATGTTTGCAATTTGAATGGGTAACTGTGTTTCCTAAGAACCAGAGAGATCGGGTTCCAAAACGTCGAGAGTATTTTTTTCTTTCCGATGCATACAATAGTAATTAGTACACTATGCAAAGATGTTTCATGTGCATAACGAAAAAAAAGCACTTGATGGGAGAACTCGAAGGATCAGTGACAATTTTTAGACAATTAAGTCACATTTCACGTAAATCCCAAGGTTGATCAAATTAAAAGTCATAGAAAGACGATTCCAAGATATATGTATTGTTTAGATGTGTGTTTAAAATAATTTTTAAAAAATGTATAGGTAATTTAAAAATTTTAAAAAAAAAATTTCTTGTCTCAATAAAGTTGGTCGCAACTGTTGCCATAAAGCAACAACCAGCTACCAAGAGGACTTGATGAAGGGATGTCTTGAGTGGCGTGAGAGAGGAAGGCTACCCAGCGGTAGCTCCTCAGGGCGACATTTAAAAACAATGAATATTACGGGGATATTGTGATTTTGTTTAAAGAAGTGGGTGGTTGCAATTTGGGAATATAGTAAGTCACGGTTCCACTTCCTCTTCAATCTCCTGGGATGATTCTTTGGCAAGTGTGGTGAAGAAAGTGAGTGAATGTATGGATTTGTGTGTGAATGCAATGCAATTTGCTATGGAAACGTCTGTATAGGTCCTGTATCGGGTACTGTGTTTATCATGAGGTCATTGTGGAGTGTTCTGTTACTTACATAGGTGGGCATTGTGTAATGAGTCTGAGTGTTTTTGACTGGAATAGCTGAATACGTTTCAGGTTTGATATTTTACATACATCCAGAGTGGTTTTAGTAGAAATGTGTAGCAGTTACGCTTTTGTGTCAATAGTAATTTTGAATGTCTGTTTCTTTACTATATTAAGTATGAGGCTTGTATGAGGTCCTAAATATCTTACGGTGTTAGTCTGAGAGATTAAATATAACTCAAAAAGCAGTAAAAAGTGTATAATATTATGTGGTGTCTAAAGGTAACAAAAGGCCGTGATGATCTTGTGGCTAGATCATAAGGCTTTGGTTTCATGGATTCACCACGAGCGCGGGTTCGTATCCCGTCCGGGGAGAGAGTTTTAAATTTCATAGATAAAACATTTCTCCCGGTTTGTAAATAACCCCGGTAATGAAATCCGCCCCTGTGGTGTCAAAATAAAAATTATAATAGGCTACACCCCCTTGCTCTCTAACAGCCCCCAAAAAAAAACATTTGAACAAGTGTGGGCGTTGTCAAAAAAAAAACAAGCTTAACCTTGGATTTGTTCAAAAATTATAAAAAAAAGTTGAAAAAAAATTTGGTCGGGCGTGGAGGGCATAAAGGTATTGTGAATTTTCACAACGTTCCTCTCGAATTTAGTGTTTTGTTGCCTTTAGTCATTATAGACTTTTCACTTTTTTCTGTGTTGTGGGTCATATTTGATTTATTTTTCATAGAATGTTTTTTATTTATTTTTAAACTTTTAATTAAATCGTATTGTAATTATTTTGGAACTCATTACAAATGGCTTGTAGCTCAAAAAAAACTAATCCTGTTATTGAATATAAATAGAAATTGAGTTTTGATTGACGTCTAATATTTTTTATTTCATTTTCCTTATAGGTTAGGTTTTATGACTCATGCCCGAGCTTTAACTACGAGGTCATATCGCCTACTACCAGAGTGCTCTTTCGTCACTCTGATGGACATGAGCCCGACTCTACTGTGGGAGACTTAAATTTTACCTACCCTAAATTTTTATTCACCTAGAGCTAACGAGTACCTGACATCGTACAGGCTCGGGACCATCGCTTAACGTCCTATCCGAAGGACGGCGTGTTTAAGTTAATTTTACCTCCTAGATAAAATAAACTAAGGGCCTCGGTCGGGTTTCGAACCCACGATCTTGAGCTCCGAAGACAAGCACGCATACAACTGAGCTACCGGCGCCCTCTCGTTTTCCTTATATGATAACTCTGCGATTGTATGCAACTAATTTCAGTTTTTTCCCACAAAAAAAATTAATAAAATGCATTTTAAAATGAAAAAAAAAAAGTATTTCTGGCTATGAAGTAATATCATCCAAGTAGAAATTCGGTTGTACTAAAAGAGTTTTAAATTTATTCACATTATAAAAATCTTTCTTCTGCATATAATTTAAAACATGGTAATTTTTTTTTACCTTTTAATATTTATTATTCGTGCCTTTTCCCCTTACTTCTGAATTGCTCTAACAGTTGGAAGTCAGATGTGAACTTGTAAATCAGCTGAAATGCCACCAAGAAAATTATAATAGCTCTTGTAAAGCACGATGAGAAAAGTTACAAAATTGGCGTAGGCTTGAAAATGTTCTTAATGATAGATGATAGAGATATATTTATTTCCGTTAAACCATAATATGGTAATAGGATACGTTATACATTAAGATAACATATACATTAGATACATATATAAACAGATATTAACTCTTAATAGTCTGACACACATGGATTTAAACTAGGTGTGCAATACATTCTGCTGTTTGCAAGAACTGAGCTGAGCCAGGCTCGAAGTTTGTACGTTAGAACACTGAAAAAAAAAACGGCTCAAAAAAAGTGGTGTCCGATGGTAAACCGAAAAGGGCTTCGCCCGGATTTTTACATTTGAAATGGAAAAATTATATTTTGCGCGAGAATTTTGTCTCTCAATTGATTTCAATGGGGATTTCGTTTTTCGGTGATTATTCCTCCGTGGTATGTTCGATTTCAGATTTTTTTAGTAGTAAACCATCGTCACCGTGTCCACTACCATCGTGGCAAATTTCAATGTGATCGGTAAAGGGGTTTAGGAGTACGAGGAAAATGTCTTGCGCATCCACCTATATATTTTCAACTATTCAAAAAGCATTTATTATGAACAGGAATATTCAATGTGAGAGATAATAATATAATAAAGCTGTTATTACATTTTGGTAGATAAAGGCATTAAAAAGAGAGCTCTTTCATATTTATCTAAATTGTGTGTGAAGGTTTATTTGATTTGTTTATATTAATTATTTATATAGTCTGTTGTTGAATGTTGAATTATGGAGATAAAATGTAAGCTGATTACGAGGAGGCTGATTTATATATACATATATTTATATATTTTTTCCTGAGCTGAGTATTATTATTTACCAGCTGGCTGTAGATGTTTATGGGATTATCGTTAAGATATACTAGAGGGCAGGTATATTTAGCGATGGAGAGAGTGAAGACGATGTGAACTGACTTCTGTTTTCAGTCTCTACTCTTATTTTCCGATGTAAAACAACACTTTACCTCTTACTTAAAAGTCAATGAACTAAAACGGGCAGTTAAGTGTTTCTTGAATGTGCTCACTGAAACGCAACAAACAGAGCCTTCTCAAAATTAATTTCAATCTAATCTACTTTTGAAAAAAAAAAGTATAAAATTATTTAATTTGATTTATTTTCATGGAAGTCAAAATTTAATTAACTGAACAAAAGCGTTATTAATCCTTCTGTAGAACGCAACACTAAACAAATATTGGGTTTAAGAAAAAAAATGTTAACCAAGAGTTCAATTCATTTAACACATTGAAGGGTTCCTTAGTCTTGGCCGCCATGTTGAGTTTTAAATTAAAATTATTTTGTGTTTGTGTAAACATCCATAGAATACAGATGTAATTATTAACTGAAATAAAGTCTCATAAATACTTCAGGAAAATGTTGACAAAGGAAAAAAATTAAATAAAGAGAAAAAGTACTTCAATATTTATTGAAAATAATACTAAACATAAATAAATATAAGTTAATCAAGTCAAAGGAAATAATACATTTAACTTTATAATAAAAAAACAGAATATTCGAAAAAATATATACTCTACTCTCTATTAACCGGAATAATGATGGAGTCGGGGACCATGGATAAAGTGAAATTACTGTAAATTACTGTAATTAACAAGCACATGGATAGAAACATAGTTAACCTTCGGGCGCTCGCATGTAGTGACGTTACACCAGCGCTCGCATGGCGGCATTTTTACCGCCCTTCACGAATCACTGGTATTTCGATGAAAAACCACATATACACAAATTTCAACTAAACACCGGTTTAAAACCTTTATTAAGGCATTAAATACCCGTTTATTCCAAGCAATGCGATCATTCATCTTAGTCATTAATGCTAATTATAAAAATCATTATAATAATAATTGAGAGTTATTTTATAAAAGAACAAATTATTTATGACTTTCATGTTAAATAAATTCAATTCACTTATTACAACACTAAGCATTTATATTATTTTATTTATTTATTTTTTTTCTTTGGATAAAATACCCCGGGTAAGCCGCAACACGGTTGACACGCCCCCGGTTAATCGGGAGTAGAGTATATCAAATACATTAACATAAATAAATTAATAAAGGAAACTATGTAATGGTATGTTAAAAAGGTCGATGCATTTGGAAAATAAAGTTAACAGCATCATTTGTGATTTTCAAGCAAAAGTATTGGTAATTGATGTTGAAGAAATTAGATATTTTGATTGAATACTTAATCAAACTGAAAAGAGTAACAAACTTAACGGAAAGTAAAGTTAACAAGTCTACTTTTTTTAAACGGTATTAATAGCGTGACGTAAACTACAAAAAATTTAAATTTTAATTTGTGTCTGCATATTGTTAAGAATGTCAAGACCATGTGTTATCACCCCGACACTCAAATTCACCTTCTTTCTTTTGAATCGTTCAACATGTGCAGTAGTTCAAACATTCAGTTTTATATCGTTGAAAAATACAATTTTGGGAATAATTTTTATTATATCAGTTTAATATAGATATATTATTTGTCAATACAAACTAATCTGCTTATATAGATATAATAAATTACTTGTCCAAAAGAGTTCTTATTGACTGAAAAGTCGTTTATCATCTTTAGAAAACTTATCTTTTTTGTTGTGTAGGACTATTGGTAATGTGAAATTATTTAAAGAAATGTCAACAACAGAATTTGACTAACATCTGACATAAGGCACTGAACGCCTATATTTTATTATATTTTTATTAGAATTAAGAGTAAACTAAGGAAAGTTAAAGAGGCTGCCCTGTATCATCACTTCAGGCTCCGAAAAATCTTCTGGTGGCTCTCTGGACCTCATCATTGCATCCAAACAGTCTCCTATAATAAAATTGAATAATTAATATATGTAGGAAAAAGTAATTATAGTTATGTAGAGTTAGTTGATTTATGAATTGCGAAACTAGGACATTTCAATGAAGGATGAACAGAATTTACGATGAACGGAAGATCCTCTGCTGTATTTATGGTCCAGTTTGCAAGAAGGGTCAGTGGCGAAGGACGAATCCGGAGATCTATGCATGGAACCCGATGTAGCATAGGTTATAAGTAGAGCCCGGATTCCTGTGCAATTGCACTTTTTTTCGCTTACTTGAAATCATTAAATGACAATTTATTTTTACGAATTAAGGCATCCTGATTAATATACATACATTTTATTTTGCACGAAATTGCACATTTTTAACTTTTTTGGCAAAATTGCATGTTTTGTCGTAATTAGAAAATTTATTTGTAATTTAGTTTGAAAATGTAAACATTTGTTAATCGACAAATTTACAACAGTTATGAGAAAAAATCCCGGATATGACCATCTCAAAAAGTTCAATGCGGCCATAAATGATGAAGATATTGGATTGGATCTACAACCTGACATTATAAGCAGCTACAAAAAGTGCCCCATCACAAGCGTTAGCGTTGAGAAATCGTTTTCTCCATCTAAAACACATAAGTACTTAGCGAAGGCGGTACAGTTTTTCAGACTGGAATTTTGAAATGTATATTTAGAAGTAAATTTTAACGCACGAATTTTACATATCTTTAGTATTTATTTAATCAACAATTTATACTTATATGCTTTTGTTATTAAAACATGGAGGTAAAAAGAACTTGTGTTTAAATCTCTGATCTTGTGGTTAAATCTTCTTATGATGTACTCTAATTTATTGTAGGTAGGGCACAAGCCATGAGGTAAATATTTGGTCCATATGTGATATCTCTAGTCTAGCAATGGAAATGTACATAAAGACCCAACACAGAGTTTCTTCATCCCCATCAGATAATGAGCAACCGGGAACTTTACTTGGAGTAGAGCACAGGTTAATGAAACTGTAAGCCATACATGAGTGAGTATATATAAAGCAGGTCGAATGTATCGTCTACGTCATACAAGTTCATTGGTATTAGCAATATCAATATCATACAGCCGAATGAACGAATCTTAATCGTAATAACGTTCAACTTCCCCAGCTAAACATAAAATGTCAAAAGGTAATTAAAACTATATATTAGGTAATTTTATACTAAATAAAACAAACTTATTTTTGAAATATTGTCTATTCCACCAAAGATATTTACAAAACTACCGGTTTCGGCGTTACACCATCGTCAGGTCTAGTTATGAACTGACGATGCTGTAAGGCCGAAACCGGTTGTTTTGTAAATATCTTTGGTGGAATAGACAATATTTCAAAAATAAGTTTGTTTTATTTATTTATTTCAAGTTCCACAATATGTCCGCGTTCCTCAACTTAGAAGTTGTTAATTTTATACTAGCAGGTAAACTGGCGTTGCCCGGAATAGCATAGGAAAGGTTATGAAATTCCTTGTTTTCTGACCTCATGAAGCCAAAAATTAGAAGAAAAAAAATTCATATATTCAATACACATGAATTTTTATGTGTATTCAGAACCCCATATAAACAACACGAATTAATTTTCAGCCAAATATGCCAGAGATATGAAGGGATCTGGGGAGGGCTCAACTCAAAAATCCTAATAATTGCCAATGTAATAAATGCATCAGCACGAAACAAGGGGTCAGCAAGCTTTTAGAACTCTCGGGCAAAGGAAGGCTTTAGGTTTTAAATGCAGCTGCAGAATGCATTATTTTTTACAATACAATTTTATAAATTGTAACTATTAGTTTATATACAGTCTCTTAGCTACTCAACTAGCTCTATATCCCATATATTTTCGCAGACATCTAATGTTTACATAAAAAACAATGTTTTTAGTTAATTTGCCACACAAGAGCGTCACGGGAGCAGCACGCATCCCACAGGCCGCGGATTTTCGTTCTCTGCTCGAAACAATGGTGATGATGCCCAATTTCCAGCAGTTTTCTTAAAATACTGCTTTGCTTCTCCTGAAAGTTGCCCGAAAGTGACAAGAGATCTATGAGCTATTGATCTGAATTGAACAAACCCCCAATGGCTGTTAACATCTTAAATATTATATAACTTGGTGGAGAGAATAAACAGACTTTTAAAATATGTAAAGGCGCGAGGTAACTAAAGTGGGGAGCAAAAGGTAGTCATGGAAATGAGATTTCGATGGATGGATACCTGCAAATAATTTCTGCCACTATTTACAAGTTACCCTCAACTCATGCCATTCTATGTTTTTGCATAGATAACATTTTAAAAACGGAAAAACAACAGAAGATTTTTTAAGCCAGGTAATAAATAAATTGACAGCTGCGCCATCCAATCGCAATCATACAATAATACTGAATAAATACCTGACAAAGGTGGACTAGAAGATGCATCCTCCATACAAAAGTCATTTTGAGGAAATGCCATAATGGGATGCACGTCTTCTTGAGGGCTGTCTTCCTCAAAGTAGTGAGGGGTTGGTACCATCTGGTCCCGAGAAAGAAACTCTCTCCTTTCTTGTATGTTGAACTGATTCCAGAACTGTTGAGAGGAGGAACACCTGTTGGGAGACACTGGTGGGGAGGCGCAGTTCTGGTCAGGACGAGGCGACTTGCGACAGACAGTTGCCAGTGTGGCCTGAGAAGAGTAGGGCCGAGTGATGCCTGAAGGTGCCACCAAGCTGACCAGTCGGGTGCAAGGACTTTCTGCAACCTCTGCCCTGCCTTTTCTGGGACATTTCTTCTTTATAGGATGTACTCCGTTCTGTATTGACATAGATCTCTTGAAAGCTTTGAAGCTCTCGTCCGTAGGATTATTAACGAAATTGATACTTTCTTTTTTCATCAGTTTTTCATAAGAACTACATTCGGCAAAACTAACAGATTGTTGATTCTGAGAAGAAACTCTAGGCCATTGACTAAAATTCTCATCAACACTGTGATCAAATGAAGCTGGTTCTTGAGCATTTGATCCGGTCGGACAATGTACGAATGGCGATGATTCTCGAACATTTGATACATTCTTACGAACTGGAAAATGATCTTTCATAGAACCACCAGAAAATACTGAACTATGTAGAGTTGCTCTGTTAATAACTAAATCATTTGCTATAGGGCCCATAAAATGTTGAAAACTAGGCATATTCTTTCGCAGATAATCCGTTTTAAAATATTCACATTTCTGAACCTTTGTTTTTTGCTGTTTGTAGTTTTTATTGCTCCTATAGCAACCTTGATTTTGAAAATGATCTGACATGTATGCTTCAAGCGCATGAAAATTTGGTTTTTCATTTGGACATTTTGCTTTTTCATATTTTTCAACAAGTTTTTTCATGGTGTATGAATCATGAATTGGTGCAAACGGGTCACCATATTCACTTCTCAATGTTTTTTGTTCCCACTCATCGTCCGTATCAGAAAACTTCGAAACTTCCTTCTCGTTATCACTCATTTGCTTTTTTGAAACTTTATAATTAACTGAATCAAAACTGCAACTTGGATTTTGCCAATTAAATGGAAAATAATTATCACTTGTTACATTATTATGAGTTACGCATTCTTGTTCCAAATTCTCATGAGATTTTGGGAACCTACTAAAGCTTCCTGAATCTAATGTATTCCGAAAATGCTCAAAGGTTTCTTTAATTTTCCTAAAATAAAAATAAATATAAAACATTAGTCTATAATAATAAAGAATAAAAGGGGGAGAGGAAGACACCTTAAGTGAAGTAAATGACAAAAATTCATTCGGTTTTTCAGAAATGTTATTCAATAATATTTAAGGAGACATTTTAACCCAAAAGATCATCTTCAGCCCTTTTTTAATGCTGCCTTTCTTTAGTTAACAGTTATGTAATCCTTTGGTCTAAGGAACACTCAAAATATACATATATATATATATATATATATATATATATATATATATATATATATATATATATATATATATATATATATGTGCGTCTGAAAATTGTGAAAAGAAGTGCGTCTGAGTCTGAAAATTGAAATGAAATTTTATTCTGGGGCCCAAGACCCATAAAAATAAATACATGAAAGTCAAAAAGAAATAAAGAATAAAATAAAATATCAATTAGCCTTAAGAAGAAAAACAAACAAAAATGATTAATATACATATAAATAGATGAAAGAATAAATAAATAATTAAATTAACATCATATCTAAATGTATCTCTATATATATAGTATAAAGCCATTAAAAATATAAGAGAGGGGAGGTTTCAAATAATATTGATTTAAGAGAAACGAAAATAAAGTGAATGAATAAATAAAATAAATACAGAGATAGTAAGAATTGATGGTAAAGGTAGGAAAATACAAAGAGGGGATGAAAGGATAATTGGAGAGAGAGAGGATTGTATACCGAAGAGGAGGCCTGGACAAGGAGCTAGTTGCGGAAGGCAGAGGAGCGATGGGAGGGGATGAAGAGGTCCTGACGGGATCTGGTGGACGGAGGATTTAAATTGGAACATTTTGTAAAGATAGTGTTCTTTGGATTATAGCATTTGGAAGAGGAAGGAACCTAGGAGGTAGTAAACAGTTATTTAATCGTCAGCCATAAGGAAACAGTCAAAATACATAAAAAAAACCAAGCAACTTCTGAATTAATGCGTCTGAAAGTTGTGTCATTAGACTGAAGATATCTGAAAGACGTAGGTAAACATAAGTAAGCTACTTTCAATAGAAAGAGTGAACGTGACTTACCAGTAGCTTACTCACCGCTCCTTCAGATATCTTCAGCCTAATGACACAACTTTCAGACGCACTTCTCATTCAGAAGTTACCTTGTTTTTTTTTATATATTTTTACTTTTCCCTTATGGCTAAGGATTACATAACAGTTAACTATAGAAGGGCCGCATTAAAAAAGGACTGAAGATGACCTTTTGGGTCGAAACGTCTTAAATATTATTGAATAAAATTTCTGTAAAACCGAATGAGTTTTTCTATCTATTTTAATAAAAATAATTTGTAATGAGATATTCACTTAAACAAATAGACTTCTCGTACCCTTTTTTATCTGCAGCTTGTTCTGATAGCTCTTTCTTCAATCTCATCATATTTTCGTCATGGATAAACCTGAATTAAATAAAAATTATGAATAACACAATGAGAAATACATTTTGAAAAAAAATATTAAAAAATGTATTAATAATTTTTTTTGTTCTAATTTTTCGATTCAGGACTTGTCAGTTTGTTTTGAATTTATGATATATTTTCAACGTATCGAGGAGTTTTGTGAATTAAAAACACATATGAAAAAAAAATATTTATTTTTAGTTTCTTTTCTTAAAAAAACAAAACAAAAGAAAAAACACGAGCTTTAGCCTTTAACCATAAATTATTTTATCTGCTTAGTTGCAACCTATAAATTATATTGTCAAGCTACTAAGTTGTACTTCATCAGCTATACTAAATTCAGGGCAACTTATATAATCGATCAAAAAATCAATGCGGAGTTTTCAACGGAATTTCATGTTTTCCGACACCTAGATTTCAAAAATGAAAATAAAAATGTGTGTGTTAAAAAATTAACTCCCGATGGAATGAATATATCGACACGAAAATGTATATGTGTATCTAGAAACCCATAAGGGCGACTCTGTTGATTTTCAGTCAAATCGGTTAAAGGAAGGGAGGGATTAGGAGGGAGGCTTAACACAAAAACGCTGTTGTAATGAATTTGTACACAGAATTTCGTATTGTAAATTCAAAACCCCATAAGAACAATAGTTATTAATTTTCAGCAAAATTGACCAAAGGAAAGTGGAGGTTCTGGCGAGGGGGCTCAACTTAAAAACCTTAATAGATGCTGATATAATGAATTTATCGACCCAACATTTAACATGAGGATTCAGAAGTCCCTATGTAAGTCAGCTATGGATTAATAACCCAAACTGTTGACTGGTTTTGGAGGGGGCGCGACAAATTAATTGACTAATTCATTCTGGGGATGTACATTGCCGGTGATTCATTGACATTCTGTCTATATTATTTACAAATTGCCTTACCTTTCATTTTCAATAGATGTCTTCCAAACATTTGTATTTGGATCATTTATTGATGTGTCCTTATATGTATTTATATTTTGCCTATAAACCATTAAAAAAAAAGTAATTATGTCACATTTACAAACTGATCTAAATTTATTAACTTAGTACAACTTACTGAGAACCCATATCCTCCTCACAAGTCCTTATGAATTTGGAATGAGTATTTGGTGGTGACGGGACGAACGAATGTGTACCAGTCGGTTCCCATTGTACATTAGTTCTAAAACATAAATTATAGTAAAATAAATTAACGACTCAGAATTATTCGTACATACGGCTGAGTGGCTGAGCACCAAGTAAAGCCAGCAGTGTCCACTGAACAGGTGAGCAGATAGTGGCACTTATCTGTGTA
Source organism: Aradus depressus (assembly GCA_963662175.1). NCBI lineage: Eukaryota > Metazoa > Arthropoda > Insecta > Hemiptera > Aradidae > Aradus > Aradus depressus. Next base: position 23,375,940 of record OY759221.1, read on the forward strand.
CATAGCATGAGAGATTATTAATAGAAGGAACTACTCTGCAGCGACACTGACCATCTGAGTAGTGTGCGGCCTTACGTCAGTCTGAGTATATAATCCTCTTCGCGGCTGAAAGTCTGCGATTAGTCTAAATCTTGATGGGCACCTCAACTAACAAATACTAAAATGTCATCAGAGGTGACAAAGTACAATTTATTCCCTTTTATTCGCAATTGTATAAGCTTTTGCGTTACCTATAACTTATATGGAAAAATGAATCTGTGACCTATAATGCTTATAATAATTACGTGACACGTCATTTTTATATTCTAAAAAATCATTTTTATATCCCTCGCCTCTCACCTCCTATGATGATAGATAATATTCAATAAATTGAAAATTCATCTATTAATTTCTATAAACAAATTTTAAAACTATCAAAACTATGTAATAAACATAACAATAAATAATGATCTGATGAGCAGAAAACAGACCACTTGATGAGGCGGCTGGTCTGCCCCACCGCCTTCTCCTTCTTCCGGGTCCTCTTGAGAAGAAGGTCACGCAGCCAACGACGATTCAGTCGACCGCCCGGCAAGAACCGGACCGACATTGCTTTTACTAGTGGGTTCTGAAGTGTGAATTTTTTGTACAAATTTATCTTTAGTTGTCGTGTAACGTCGTGTAAGAATGATATGTCGAGTTCGCAGTATGGGCATTCTGTGATTGTTCCAAGAATTTTATTTTGAATCGTTTGAATTCTTTTGGTGTGAGAGAGCTTTGCAGAACCCCAGAAAAAAAAACACTTCCTAAAGACAAATAGAAACCTCAATTGTCAAAAGTCACCTGAACTTTGATACGGAATTATTTAATATTGAAAATTCAGTTTTCAACATTTTGTAAATTGTAATCCAGTGCCTTCTTAATATTTCGGGAATAGACATTAGGAACTATCAGAAAATTTCAACGAAATCGACTAAAGATTACAAAAGATACAAACTAAATTGCAAAGCAGCATTTAAAAATATTAAAGATAAAAATTGTTAGTCTTCACAAATGGTACCACAAGTAAATTCCTATTTCATCATAGAATTTAATAGTGTCACCATTTCGAAACCGATTCAGTCATATCAAAAAAATATATATTTGGAAATATCACATTCCTTCAATATTATTACCTCTCTTTATGTATTTCTTCATCGGCGCGTGTAATGTTTTTATTGTTGTCGTTATCTTCCTCACCAGATGAAACGAAAAAAATATCATCCATTTCAGTGAAACTATTAAAAAATATATATGATTATATTGATTAAATATATATATTTTTATTGGTATAATAAAAATAAAGGATTAATTAAAGCTAGTACCTGAGATTGTCTTCCTTATTGGTTGGGTGGGAGGTAAGATTCCTGCCAATGCCATCTATGCCGTTCTTTGTGATCTTGACCCCGTCAGCCTCCACGGATCGTTCCGAGTCGAGTTTTTCAGAACACGAATCGATCCCCTCGAAGAATGAACCGTACGAATCCTCGGAGTCTTCCCGTTCATTACTTTCAGCTTTCTTTTCCTGTCCTTGAACAGGGGCGGCTTCAACTACAAATAACAATACGAAAAAACTGTATATATAGTTTTTATTTTGTTTTCTCCAAAAATAAATTAAATATAAATAGGATGGAACGAATTAATTAATTAACTTTACGCCCCCCATCCGAAATCATTCGAAGTAGACTTACATAGGGCTCCTAAATCCTCATACTATTTCGTGTCAATACCTTCATTACATCGGCAGTTATGAAGGCTTTTGAATCGAGCCCTTCTTCCCTCCCTCCCTTCCCTTCAACCATTTTTGCGGATAATTAATATGGAGTTTTGAATTTAAATATAAAATTTCATTTCGATACATTGATTACAACGGCAGTTATTGGAGCTCTTGTGTTAAGCCACCTCTCCCTTCATTCTGACTGATTTGGCTGAAAATTAATAGGTGTCGTCCTCATGAGGTTCTCGATACACATATAAAATTGAGAACTCAACATCAAATTTCTGACCGATTATATAACTTTTTCTATACTTCGTATAATTGAAGAAGTAACAACTGCAATACTAGGTATAGTTTCGTTAGCGGGAGGTACATTAAAATAACTACTTATGAACTTAAAGTCAAATAAACCTGCCTAAGAATATGATTCGGCACAAATATGGACTCTAGTAATAACATTTAAGCAACAATTGGCATCATTCATATTATACAAATATTATAAAACTTAAACAATGAAATATAGTTACGTACCAGTGTTATTCGCCATATTATTTTCTACTATATGTGGTTCATCTCTGTCTTCCGGGGGTGAATTAATATTTTCTATATTTCCATCTGTAACAGTCTCTTCTCCCCTGGACCTTTTTACTGTTGGACTACAGTTTTTATCAGTTCGTTGAAACTCCAAGTTGTCCATGGATTCACTTACTTTTGCTGATCCTTCTTCGGCAATAGGAAGAATTTGTGCATTATCAGTTTTCTGATCATTATTATTAATTAATGGCATAAAAATTGGACATATTTTTCTAGATTTAAATGATTCATCTATTTTTAAATTATTTGAAGAATTATCATTTGAAACTTTGATAATATCAGGAGATGTTTTAAGAGGGAAACGATTTATTTTCTGTCTTTCATTGTTTGTCTTCGAACAGCTAGCAGTACTGTAGGAGTCTCTTCTATCTTCAAAACTGTTCCTAGGGGATCCTCCATTGACACGTACATTACTTTTATTACACTCTGAATAATTTTTCTTTTCTGTATTTATATATTCACGTTGAACAGTATTTGATAATTTTATACTGTTATTATGCTTATTATAGAGATGACTTAACGAGAAATCAGCAATATTATAAGCAGAATCCTTATCACCAATGGTTTTACTAGGCACTTCTCCAATGAATGAATCATTTGTATTATAACCCACACAATTTTTCATTTCAATATTTTTGTCTCTTGTAATATTTGAAGTTGGTGTAATATTATTTTCGATATAAATACGACTCTGGGAATTATTTGTACGATTGTAAACGGAATAAGGATCACTTGTAATATTCCCAGAATAATTATGCATTTGGATATGTCTTCCTTGTGAAGTATTTGATATTGGTATATTGTTATTAGTTTCACTATAAATATGTCTCTCTAAAGTAACAGCCGGAATTTTAACATCCATGCTGTTATTAGATGAATCCTTTTTATTATAAGTCATATTACTTTGTGTCTCCATATTTCTATGTAGGATAGTACTTCGTGCAGGTGTGTTATTACTATCGCAGTAAGTTTGACTCTTCGAAGTATTCACCGGACTGTATGCAGAATCTGCATTCCCAAAGCACTTATCGCGAGTACCCATTTTTCTGCCTCCTAAGATATTTCGTACATTGCTCTTATTATCATCATGACATGGATTCTTATTGTGTGTCAAATAGTTTTTTCTATGTTGAATAGTTTTTGATGTTTGTATGCTCTTATTATTTTCTTCAAAAATATTTGTTTTTGATCTGTTAATAGTACTTCTTGCTGAATCTGTCTCAGGAATGTAGCCGATAGAATCATCAATGACACACTCATCATTTTCGTTATACCTCAAATAATTTTCCGTTATGATATTTCTACACTGGGAAGTACTTGGCACTTCCTTCCTGCTATTGGCTTCACTATATTGATGATTGCTCGAACTAGTTGCAGTACTGTAGGCAGAATCTGTATCTTCGAAGTTGTTACTAGGAGATTTATCAATTGCGCACGAATTATTTGTATTATATCCCATCACTTCAATGTTTTTCCCTTGAACAGAATTGTTCGTGTTATTTTCATTACAAATATAACTCTTCGAAGTTGTGGCCTTATTGTTGCCAGAATCTGTGTGCACAAAGCTCTTACTAGAGGCATTACGTACATTACTCCCAGGTTCACTATTCCTGCATTGATCAATATTTGGCCTTTGTATGCAATTATTGTCATTTAAATTAATATTATTTGCTTCAATTTCAGAATATATACTTAAATTAGACCTAAAATCTTGTCTACGTGGTACTTTATCATGTAAATTTCCTCCTGATACATTCCTGAACTCATTCTGTGTTCCATTAAACATAAAAACATTCGGAGAATTACAACTGGTAATATTGCAAATTTCTTCAATGGCTTCTGTATCCTCGTCAACACTCAGAGAATGAGCATTGATACGTTCGTTCTGTATATTCGGGTACATCTCACAATTATTATTTATTGTAGCGTTAGTGCTCATTGAAAAAACATTACTTTGAGCTACATCTTGAGAGCTAGATACTTCAGTCTCTGAATTATAATTATTTTGGGATTGGGATATTTTCAATTTCGGTGGAGGTATAAATGCAAACTGACTGAGGTTCGTTTGATGCATTGAATTTTCAATTATTTTTTTCTGAAAAATAAATTACAAATTTATAATTTTTTTTTTTTTTTTCAACAATTTCCAAGGAATTTGATAGGAAATATAAAAAAGTAAAATAAAACTGACCTGTTTACAAGAATAAGTCACATTATTCTTTCGAATACCTCCCTTTCCAGTCGCAGAGGCTCTCCAGTTCAATGACTTCGGTGTACACTTAGTTGGCCCAGAGGGCTGCAAAAATATATAAGTAAATATTTACGAAAATATAATTTGAATAATTTAATTCTAAGGAATGAATTCTAGACACCATGAACGTTTATGTAAACATTATATATTTCATAATATTTACATAAACGTTAAAAAAAAAAAACAATGAAAATCGGGAATAACACAATCGGCACGAACACGATGGATAATAAAAAAAGTGAAATTGCTTCTAGCAACCGAGACAACATTTCAAGTTATCTGGTAAACTAACGGACTAATAAGGAAGACAACTGGCTTTGGAAATATTAAAAGTCCAATTTACCACACTTCTTATTCTTCCTCTCTTGAAGGTTTCTTTTGGAAAATACTGTTTTGTTTTCTATTAAATATATTATTTTTTTGAAAAGTGCCCCCTTAACGCTCAAAAACATATTTTCAGCTTAAGTACCTATTTTATCTGAAAATGTATTTGCAATAACTTTTGAATGGTAATTTTTTTATTTCGATAAATTATAATGGAGATGTTTAGCGAAATGAAAAAAAAAAAAAAAGTGGTTTTGTGATGTTATGTGAAAATAAATTTTGAACGAGGAATTCACGTTTATGCTTATTGGAACTGTTTTGTTCAGAAATATATTTTCTTATAATTTTCCCCTCCATTCTGGGACATATAAGCGTAAGGGGCTCGCTTTGCGTATATATAAATACAAAATGTTAAATGTTTTACTTTTTTTTATAATAGGGATTTTAAACTCAGTGTCATGGATGCCGTTCAAGTTAAAAGTAATAAGCAACCATCTCTAATCTATGAAATATTAATGACCCTAGGATTTAATGGTTAAACATTAACTAAAAAATAACATTTTTGGTTTGTCTAAGGAAATTTTGAATTTATAATAATATACATATTCACAGCTTTATCTTTCTTGCAGTTTATTTAACAGTCTAGTGTATTTAGGTTAGGTTTTATGACTCATGCCCGGGCTTTAACTACGAGGTCATATCGCCTACTACCAGAGCGCTCTTTCGTCACTCTGGTGGACATGAGCCCGACTCTACTGTGGGAGTCCTAAATTTTGCCTGCCCTAAATTTTTATTCATCTAGGGTAGGGGTCTTTAACGAGTACCTGACATCGTACAGGCTCGGGACCATCGCTTAACGTCCCATCCGAAGGACGGCGTGCTTAAGTTTATTTTACTTCCCAGATAAAATAAACTAAGGGCCTCGGTCGGGCTACGAACCCACGACCTTGAGCTCAGAAGTCAAGCACGCATACCACTGAGCTACCGGCGCCCTCTAGTGTATTTATTTATCTCATTTAAATTCAGGCTTCCTTGGTTATGGATATTTTAAGGGAAACAGGATGTCAGGACATCGTTCTGGCTCGGGACCATCGCTTAACGTCCCACCTCCCAGATAAAAAACCTAAGGACGGGTTTCAAATCCACGATCATGAGCTCACTAGACAAGCACGCCTCTAAGCTACTGGCGCCCTCAGTGATAAATAAATATACAATAGATATTCAATTATGAGAATAGAAGAAAACATTACATTTTTTCTTTGCAGATAATTGTCCATAGGAGTTTGAAATTGTTTCATATTTTTTATCTTTGATGATAAAATAAGGACCTCCTTGATGTCAATTCCAGCTGCAAAAATAAAAAATAAAATATAGAACTATACTTTAGTTATGTCCCATTTACAATTAAAAAAATCAGAGGCAGATAGTCAAGGGACGACAGCATGAGAAGACCTTGTTTCATAGTATCTACTTGTTAACTTACTTCTGACATGTGATAGTTTGGAAAATGTCCATTTACAAGATGCACTCACAACAGCCCCTTCGTCTACAGCAACTCATGTACTCTTGGCTAAGCCCTTGCATGTCTTTTAACCATTTCAAGTTGTTTTTTTTCTATTATTATTATTCTGATTATTTTGAAGAATTATTAATAATTTACAAAAGTTCAATAGCATGTATTTATTTACCATTAAATCTTTAAAACTAAGAAAAATCCTATATCTAAAAGAATACTACTGTGAGAACTCAGGGAGGAAAATAACTTCTTGTATCTGGATTTAGCCACTACAGTGACGAGGGGAATGCTGAGGTCATTATGGAGAGTCTTTTGGTAACATAATAAGGAGCGTTGGCTATTGTAAGAAGGATTGAAGTTTCTGATAGGATAATTTTTGTTTGTTCCACAGAAACCTTTCTCCTCATTCAAAACTCTTGCACAAGCTCTATCCTATCATTCCCATCCTGACAATCCTCCTCAATACTTGAACAGGAGATGGCTTTGCGATCTTCTCTTTCAGGATAGTGAATGATCCCATCAAATGACATTGTTATATTTTTGCATGTGATCACATATTTGTTTATTATGTATATATTATATATAGATTGCAAATTAAGGAAAAAAAAAAAGGAATGTTTTTTCTCAGGTATAGGTCGAGTGGAGAGGGATGGCCCACCAGTGGGGAGCTCCTTATGATTGTACTATCGCTAAGAGAAAAAATCGAAAATAGAAAATTAATATCGACTTGGGGAAATACATAGGCGGTGATTCACCTCTTTCTTTTACAAAACCCAACGTCATTGACTTTAAAGGCCAAAATGTTTTTTTTTTTAAAGTTTCATTGTGTTTTTATCCAACATCCCAGAATACATCCGATGAAACTATCCCATCAAAAAATAATAATAGTAATATTTATCACATTCCACCTAAAGTTTAGTAGTTAATAAGCAGTTTTATACAGTTAATTAAAAATAAAAGATTCAGCTAATTTATACAAAGTGTGATTTACTTGAAGGTAGCTTCTTGGAAATCTAATTAAAGTAATGTGCTGAAGTATAGTGGATCTTTGTAGACATCAGGGAAAAGATACACAAAAGTTATAATAATTTTCGAAAATTTAAGAAAATGTTTATTCTTGAATCTTTCATTTGAGCATACTCATTGGCGGGTCTATCATGAGTCTTAAGCCTCAAGGGCCCAAAGCCAATGGAGCCCCGAGATATTTTAGACAGACGGCTCTTCGTTCACTGTATCAAGTGTTAAGTGTCTCTACATCACGGTATAAGTATTTTTGTGTTTATTTAAAAAATATATTATGAATATAAAAAGAATGGGGATATCCAGATTTTCTTTTTTTTTTTAATGAGTTTTCCTTCTTCAAGTAGAGGCACTTGGATCGATTTGCCGATAACACACTAGATTTAGGATACATTGTAACCCAAGGAAGGGAGATAGAAGTGTAACGAAATATTGTCAAACAAAGTTGAAGGCAACTCTGGAAGAAATACCAGAAAAAACGTAACAAACCCAGAGAAGAAGATATTTTACTTTGTTAGGGGTTTTATGTTTTTGTATTTTTTTTTAATATATAGAATCCCTTATCGTATTCATTCCTATATGTATTGTTCCTTTGTAGTTATTATGACTCATGCCCGGGCTTTAACTACAAGGTCATAACGCCTACTACCAGAGCGTTCTTTCGTCACTCTGGTGATGAGCCCGACTCTACTGTGGGAGGCCTAACTTTTGCCTAGCCTTGGTTTATTCACCTAATCTTAAAGGTCTTTAACGAGTACAGGCTCGGGACCATCGCTTAACGTCCCATACGAAGGACGGCATACTTGAGTTTATTATACCTCCCAGATAGAATAAACTAAAGGCCTCGGCCGGGTTACGAACCCCCTGTCTTTAGCTCATTTATAAAAACAATAATGTAGTAATGAACTTTTTTACACATTCATAACTGCAATCAAGTTTTCTTCCTCCAGCCATAAAAACAATTTTCCAGTTTCTTCTTATTTTATGATTGTATAAATCTATTATTTATTAATCATTAATTTATTGTCGTTATAAATATTTTAAAAAATCCATTAATATAGGGAGGATTATTTTAAGGGACAAGATCCTAAACATATTTTTTAATTTGTATTCACGTGTTTCTTAAGGTTCGCTCTTTATTACTATGTTGATTTTTTCCGGACTTATTTCAGAAGTGTCTTCTTTTTTCTTTGATTGAAAATATTTCGGGACACTTCCACGTCCCTTCTTCTGGTCACTATGAACCTTCTTCTGCACCGTTCATGGTGACCAGAAGAAAGGACATGGAAATGTCTCGAAATATTCTCAAAAAAAAAAAGGAAAAAGAAGACACCTCTGGAAAAAATACCGAAAAAATCAAAATCAACATGTATTTACTTCTTTCTCTAACCCATCCATTCTACCTTCAACGAATTTGTGAAGGGAATCTCCTTCAAAGGAAGAGTCTCAATGCACACAAAACTGTAGATCCGCCAGTGAGCGTCACGGAAAGAATACGGTGCGACAGACCCAATACGGTGAGTCATCAAGCAGTGGGGTGAATCTTAAATAACTGTTAACACAAAGCAGCTTCATACAAGATAAAGTATTAAATTATTCAGAAGATACAAGTAATCAAGTATTGACTAACCGATGGTATTGCTAATCAGATGAGCAATTACGGCTTTCATGTCCACGTCAGGGTCGATGTTCGTCGTCACTGTGAAGATACCTCCATTATCCTTGAGAACCAGATCACTATCAACAAATATTTAGTTTTGGTAAATATTATTTTAATACTTATATTTCAATTTCATATTAATTAGGAATTTAAAAAAATTTCATTTCCAGTATTGAAAAAACGATATAGTTGAATTGCCGTCCAGGTCAATGGAGGAAAAGGAAACGAGTAAAGTCAGAAAAGAACAGAAGTCTATGGTTCGATATGAGACATATATTAATCAAGATTTGAAATAGCACGCTTAGCAAACGAAACCCGGCGGATGCCCTTATGTTTTTAATCTGGGAGATAAAAAAAAATTGAGCCCCTCTTCCTTCGGATTAAGCGACGGTCACAAACCTGTGCGATGTCAGATACTCATTAGAGAGTAGATAACTACACCCGGTTAACATAAGCAACAGGTTTAAATATTAATATTTTGTAAATTTCCGAAATAAATTTTGAATGTAACTTTCATGAGATAAAGGCATTTTTTTTTTTCAGATTTAGCATCAATAGCAACGATTATTGAGGAGGGGGGACACATTTGGTTGTTCTTTCGGACGTCCTGACGCGAACATTATTCATTTTATTAAAATCTTGAAAAAAAAAAAAAAATCTCGTCATTTACTCTGAGAACTTTTTAATTCAACTCGACTTTGAACGAGAATAGGTTTTCAGGAAAGTAATTTTTCTGATATCACGCTGGAATTCTTCTCAAGCCATAGCAAAGGCTAGATATCGATCATAGTTTATAAGTAATAAAGAATTATGTCAGACTTTTCAATTAGGAAAGTTTGAAATTATTAGATAGTCGTCGGGTACCGACTGTTTTTGTAATAAAATGCAAAAAATAAGCATTTTGTTTTGGATAAAAAATCTTCAAAAAAATTCCCCTCAAAAATATAGCCAATTTAAATACATTTTACTTACGTAATCCTCTGTCTGAGCAGCAGAAGATTGTTGTCACCAGCTACAAGGAGGCTGAGAGAGTGGCTCGAGTCATAGATCTCCTGGTAGTTGTCCAACGATAGCTTCACCATCACTCTTCGGAAACGCTCCTCATAGCTAACCTCCACAGAGTATCTAGGCATTCTTCTGGCTGCTTCTTGTATTATGTTACCCATCGGGGGGTGTCTATTCATTATCTGGAGAAAAAACAGTTACATACATAAATAAATATATATATATTTTTTTTCAGTTTTATTATTTTTCCAATTTATTTTTTGGTCTTTACTTACAACTTATAGACGTTTCGGGGAAAACTCCCATCATTAAATCTAAAAATGTCAATAATCAATAAAAATAACATCGTATGATGTTCGTCAATAATTCATTACACAAATAACCTTTCAATTATACAATTTTTTTTTTACAGCTTTTATATGTGTCGTGGTCCGATCGTAGAATTGGGCAGATCATGATGTGCCTGGGCATTTCATGAAATAACCAACTAATATCTGCCATATCGTACAATGCAAATCGTTTGACGATCTGGCCAGTCATAGTTGGGCATATCGATTCCACTTGAAAAGGCTGGGATTTATCCGAAAGAAGAAAATTTTGACCCTCCCGTCGGTCTTTTTAGTGAAACAGAATAGGTTTTCTCGTTTTGCGAAAGCTAATTCACGAAACCAATGAAGTTTTGTTTTGACGCAGCCATCTTGCGCGCTTGTAAACTAAGCAGAGAATGTGGAGATAGCGCCACTAGCGGCTTTAATTGCAACTATTTCACGATATGCCCAGCCAGATATCATGATGTGGCAAAGCGTTTAATTTGAAATTTTGACGAACGTATTGCTCTCATCGACTTTTCATTGGGCACATCATGATATACCGCTATACAATAGAGCAGATCATGATCGACCGTACATACAATATACAAGAGGGTACATACAATTATATAAAAGTTATAATGAAAATATTTGAATAATTAAAATGTTTGTGTAATGAATTATTGACGAATGATATACGATATAATTTTCATTGTTTATCAACATTTTTACGTACTGATGGAAGATTTTACCGAAACGTCTATTTGCTAGGTTGTAATGACAAACAATTTGGAGAAAAATAAAACTGTTGAAAAACTGTATATTATTATAAGTTCAGAGAATATCATAACGCAGCCCAAAAGTGAAAGACAAATACATTTAAAAGTACCCCAAAATCTTAATTTGCTAATTTTGAGCTACCCAAAAAAAATTAATGTGAAAAGTAATCCTCTAAATATGGTATAAAGAAACAATTTAATAATAATGGGATGGGAAACAAATAATATTAATAAATCTTTGGACTTGAAAGACAGTTGTATTTGAAGTTGTTCTGTTTGTCAGCCTGATAATTCCCGACTAAACTGACGGATCATTACCGAAGTCAATAAGTAGACACTATTCACCAATGGGATTGCTTCTTAGTATATTAACAATGCAAACTTCGACACTGATTGCTTATGAACGACTCATTTCTGTCGAAAGGCCTAACTGCAGAGTTTGCGCCCTCCGCCAGGATTTAAGTAAACAGTGTAGGTACACCTCCAATAATATCTTAAGCAGTGGATCTTAAAGTCTATCATTACTACTCTTTCTAATTATAAAAATTTAATAATTTTTCTAAGCATGTATTTCCTGGAAATATATTCAAGAATCACAGTTCATCACGCTTATTCAAATATAATAACTTAATTACTATAATTTTATTAAGATAACACAGTCTGAAGAGGAGGCGGTATCTTTTTTTCGTTAGTTAGTTATTATGACTCATGCCCGGGCTTTTAACTACGAACTCATATCGCCTACTACCAGAACGCTCTTTCGTCGCTCTGGTGGACATGAGCCCGACTCTACTCTGGGAGTCCTAAATTTTGCCTTCCCTAAATTTTTATTCACCAAGGGTAGGGGTCTTTAACGAGTACCTCGTACAAGCTCGAGTCCATCGCTTAACGTCCCATCCGAAGGACGGGGTGCTTAAGTTTATTTTACCTCCCAGATAAAATCTTTCTTTCGTGTTGTTACTATGAGCTAGCTAGGCTATGTCAGCTCTTGTTGAGTGACTTTTTTATACATACCTTATAATAATTCGATTTAGTAACGTCACTGATCGCTTTTTCAGTCGAACCCTAATAGAGATAGAATACTGAAAATTGCCTTAATACTGTGACAATGCATTATATCAACATTTCAGTCAGATCAATTGAGTAGTTCACTGTCTATCCGTTGCATGTCATATGTCATTTGCTTAGTTATCATTCAGTGCACATGTCATTCAGACGTTTGTTTGATTTATGAGAAAATTGTTATATCTATGGAAAAATCGTTTATTGCAAGAACAAAAAAACCTTCATCAGCGAGCACAGTGTTATATCATCTCAAAGATTAATTTCCCTAACTACAAAAAAAAATTAAATATCAATCAATAGGCGATTGTAAAATAAAATCTAAAATAGCTTTAAAATGACGATAGATACTAAAATAGAAAGTAATATAAAAACAAGTTTTTCAAAAAAATATTCCTTATATTTCAATACAGGACACTGAAAAGTAGAAAATAAACTTTTTCATACCGCAGACCGGTGTTGGGTAGAAATATGAATAATAGACATTAAAAAAATTAATTCCGACAAAAGGTGTCGCATTGATGAACGTGTCTATAAAACCTGTCTCTGCAACATAAAATGAGACATCTATTATCATGTTGAATTTTTTTTTTTTTTTTTTTTTTTTTAAGTTTTATTTTCAACTTTTCAATGTACCATAAAATTTAAATATAAAGTATATATTAAAAAAACTTGTTTTTATATTTATTTTTTCCCAGTTCATTTACTTGTAGTCAGTACTATATTCTTTTTTTTTCTTTCATGTCATTAATTTGCAGTCTGTATATCTGTATAATACAATGAGCGAAATTATAGGGTTTATTTAAAGAAAAAAAAAGGCAAAGGGAGAAGTCAATTAGAGCTGACACGCCCAAGCTAGTGCAGAGTCACAATACGGATGAAGGAACGACCTCTTCTTCAGGCGACGTGGAGGGATATTGGTATGGACTTGAGGGGGTAGGACTTGTGCGGGTAGGATGAGATTATCGTGGAAAGTTGGAAAACAGGTAAATCCTTTTAAGAGTGCCCAGTTCCTGGACTGGGAACACTTAAAAGATCAATGAGTGTTTCCTTGGTGTTGTAGAGAGGAGTATTGAAGATTCATTTTCTTTAAATTTCGGCGCTTATTACCTTTTAATGTTCTTTCCTCTAACACAGACTTTCTCACAAAAAAAAAAGTACATATTACCCTCTCGAGATCTCTGGGATTGGAGTCAATGATGGCCTGGAATGAGGATTTGTGTGATGAGGCGAGTAGAGAGGAGAGAGCGGGTCCTATCCCAGGCAACTGACGTGCCACTTGCTCCGAGTTCTCCCACATCCTGGTATAACAACATTTGGCTAGTGTCAGGGTGTTGGCCAGAGCCTCGTAGCCGCAACTCTCCCATAGATACAGCGACAAACCTGAACATCAACCAGGGGGTAAGCTCTACAAAAACAAATAGCGCGCTATTTAAAAAGTAATTAGAAAGAAATGTTTTACCTCTTAAAAGCCTTTCAGCAATTCTTAAAATTCGATTGGCCTCTTGGCTGAGAGAAGGATCTGATATCTGGAGACAGCCTAATACTGCTTGAATCAAACTATAAAAAAAAAATGGCAAAAAAAAAAAAACTATTAATTAAGAATAATTAGTTATTATGACTCATGCCCGGGCTTTAACTACAAGGCCATATCGCCTACTACCAGAGCGCTCTTTCGTCTAGAGGTGGACATAAGCCCGACTCTAATATGGGAGTCCTAAATTTTCTCTATTCTAGATGTTATTCAACTAGGGGAGTACCTGACATCGTACAGGCTCGGGACCATTGCTTAACATCCCATCCGAAGAACGGCGTGCTCATGATTTTTTCACGGTCTTGAACGAAGAAGAAATAAGTCTTCGAAGAAGGATAATGAAGTACTCCTCCCTTTCAAAATATTGAGATGCCACATGACCGATATTCTGTGCTAGATGATCCTTGAAAGACTGCGAATTTCGTGAATATACGTTCCCATGAAGTGTATGTATGTTAAAGCTTTAACTAAAGCTCTAACATACATAGGGACCGAAATGAAGTGATGTATACAACATTACTGCAAGAACCAAATTAAAAACTCTTATTAAAGGCTATTGAATTAATTAAATTTTCGATCCCCCTCCAAAATGAATCGACCTTTTGAGCTTAAAATCAATATTTGACTTACATAGTGGCTTCTGAAACCTCAAACTAGATTTTGGGTCGATAGATTCATCACATCGATAGTAGGGGGTTAGAATTGAGTCAACCTCCTTTAATCCCCCTTCCGTTCGGCCGATTTTGCGAAAACGTAAAAATGCCGCGTCGCTCATGAAAATCTGGCAGTAGTTAGCCCGTCCCCAACCTAGAACATACTTGCGGCCTGATAGTATAAAAAGGTTTTCAACCCCTGCTACCAGAGCGCTCCTAGTAGCTTGCATGAGTTGCAACATGCAACAGAACTAAATGTCTCAATATATTCCTTCAAGTCCGGAAACTTTGCATAATCAAACAACAAAATAGACATTATTGTTATATTGATAGTATTAAGACAGCCGGTAATTTGAAATTTTAATTAAGTAGTAGATTAGCTGATAGTTGGGAAGGGAGTGACCTCGAGGGTTCATCATGATTCTCCGATTAGAGGAGCCACTTTTACCTAGGTCCTCACTATGTTGACGTTCAACATACAACAACACAACACAACCTTCAACTTCTCCCCTTGTTTTGGTCAGCCTAACAGACATCTCCAGTGATGGTAATGAGCTGACATACTGTCTGGTGACACTGAAAACTGATTTGATCCAATAATGTAATTAACCGTTTTACATATTATGATATGATAACAAAAGCCTGTTGTCGTAAATCGAAGTAGGAAGATAGTCGTCGGCCAATCACCGGCAATCTACTTTCTGATTTATGAAAAACAATATTTAACTAAAAACATTCTACTGTGTAACTCCAAATAGTAGTGATAATTAAATAGTCTTGTTATAATACTTACCAGTTGACCTTAGCTTGTTTGGTTTTAATTCTGCCCTGTATAGGGAACCGAATAGTGTCTCGATCTCTGTTGAGGTTTAGCTGGTTCAGTGTAGATCTCTCGCTCATCCTCAACCGGAGATCCGCAAATTCATGGCACTGCGAGATCACATCTACTATATCAGCCAACTTCTCTGTGCCTTCAACCTGACAAACACCAGTAAGTTTTACAGTAAAATAAACAAACCGAAATATCATCCTGAAAGAAGATATTTTTTAGAGAAATATTTATAACTAAAATATAAATAGTACTTATTATATTAGGAATTTTATACTCATGTATCTTCTATTATTTGTTAAAAAAAAAAAAAAATATTATTCATCTAATTTGTGTTTATATTCTAAGATTTAATATCGTTAGATTATATAATTTTTTTAATGTAAACAATTGCATGACGTATCCAATTACCATGTTAATGCTACGGTTCAACGGAGATAAATATTATTTATTATTTTACGATTATTATTTTCGACGGTATGAGCGTTCAAATTGTGACATGTAATGTTGCATCCGTAACCAGCGCACGGAAAGACATAGTTCAACGTCCGAAAAAATAAAAAGAAAATGTCAACATAAATGGAGATCTGAAAAGACGAAAAGTAGACTCGCTAAAGAGTGGCAGGAGAAGAAAAGCGGCCAACATAGTCCCTGCTTTAGTAGGTAATAAGTTGATTTGATAATGGAAAAATTAGTAGTTTTAACTTACCTTCATGAAAATTTTCATTGTTTCAAAGGCGAGATAATAGGTAGCCATAAGTTTGCCACTGGCCGTTGGTTCAACATTATAGGCAAAGTCTGTCTTTTTTATCAAATTATACTTCTCTAGTCCGTTTAGTTCCCGCATGCACATTGCTAACATCAAAATAAAAACAAATATATTATAGAATTTGCAGAAATGATTTCATAACTAAAATAATATATTTAAATATGGAAAAAGGAGAAAGAGTGAGTTTGTCATTCATGTTCTTCAATCAAGGCTGCATTTGACTGAATCGCAAACATTTGACGAATTAAATATAATGATTATCATTTAGTCATTTAGAGTACTAATACTTCTTCTGAGCTTATAATGAGAGGAAAAAGAAACTATTCTTATTATAGTAGGGCATCGATTATCGGAAGTAAATGGTCATATAATGTACGATATATAGTTCCGATAAACAAAAGTTCATACAATCCAACTTCCATTGAAAAGTTATTTGCAAAGAAAAAGTATATTATTTTCAATCACAATTTATGGCAGGGAGCAATAATTAACAAATGTGAAAAAATTTAAAATTACAGATTATATATTATACAAAAAAAAATAGATAAATATATGTGTGAGGTACTGAAATCGGTCATCCCATCGTTTTTTTGGAAAAACACAAAAATATAGTATTTTTAAAAGTTTTATTTTCATCGTTTTTCATTGGTTTACGAAGCGAAGATCTATCTTCTGAATCCATTGGTGATTTATATTTTAAAATTTCATATATTTTTTTTATGAAATGCCTTACCTATATTCAAGATATGAGAGAATGTGATTTCTCCTTTATCGAGACGATTTATAATACCCATTTTAGTTTTTATATTTAATATATTCCATATCTACTTTTCTCTATCCGTGCTTGAATCACTGAAAGTTTGTGCAAAAAATTCAACTGAAAATGATTTCTACGCTCTAAGAATCCGAGGGAGGCTCGGTGTCACGCATTGTGATCTTTAAAACAAACTTATTTGAGTTTATATTCCTTAGTTTTATCTTTTCCGAGAACCCGCAGATTCTCCTATCTCCTACTTCCCAAAAAGAAAAGTAACTGACGTTGCGATAACTAACATTTTGTTAATCGTGTATCGTATAAAATAATGTCATATGTCATACTGATTCTTAAGACATCAGTAATAATGGACATAAGATCCTTCAACATCAGGTATGTAATTTGAGTTCTTGGTATGCGGGGAAAAGTATTAACATAAAATTAACGTAAAATGAAAATGTTTTACTTCTTAGGCAGAATTCGATTTCATTAAGGATATGATATTTAGATAGAAAGAGTGTTTGACAAAGGAGTAACAGTAAGGAGTGTCTGGTTGGACTTGTGAGTCATCTCGGAAGACAACAGCTGTAACCTTGGGATCTTTTCATCAGGCACATCTCTGCAGTTCACATCAGCCACTTCAACACTGCTCATCAGCTTATTGTATCTATTGCACAGCTGTAATGTCCATCCCCAACGTCGACATGATGCAACTGCTCTGATAGTCACAGCTGATACTCCACCGCTGCACGAGGAAGAGTTAGTTATTGAATTCATACCCGGGTTTTCACAATGAGCTTATATTGCCTACTATCTTGTCAACAAGAGCCCGAATCTGCTGCGAGAATCCTAAATTTAGTTCTCATGTTTAATCATCTAAACTAGGGGTCTTTAAAATGTACCTGACATCGTACGGGCTCGGGAGCATCGCTTAACGTCCCATCCGAAGGACGGCGTGCTTAAGTTTATTTTACCTCCCAGATAAAATAAACTAAGGGCCTCGGTCGGATACAAAATGTTGTCGCCTCACCAATTGTAATAATTATGCGACAAATGTGCTATATCGGAAGCAACAAACACCACAGTTGCAAATGTGATGTCACCATTCAGGATGGTGCAAAAGGCGCTTAATACCGACTTTGTGATGTCACCACTCAGGATGGCGCGAGAGGCGTTCAATACCGGCTTTGTGGTGTCAAATTATGTGGTCTTAATTTTCATCCAATTTTGGTATAGGTATAAAAAAAACTCGGATACCTTGAAGTTTGGCCTCGAGCTCTGGCCCATTTTGTGTAGACGGAATGCCGTAGTGGCGAGGGTTGGACTTAGCCCGAACATAGAAAAAGGTAGAGCGGAGCCAAGCAAGGGCCACGGCTATGTCGGTCACAGTGCCCAGCACTATCTCCGCATTGAGATGCTCAGCCAGGTTCTTGTGGAGGCTGCTCTCCACTGTCTCCTTGCCCACCACCAGCCGCTGGTACTTCTCCTGGAAGAACACAAACCAACAACAATAGAGGAAGATAATTTGTCTTGTAAAACTAGCTCAGAAAGTGTTTCACGTTGGATATCCCGAATAAAGCTAATATGTACTTGGGACTGCCATTGGAATCATCCAAGGTCTATTGTCTTACGTAAAGCAAAAATCAAATAAATGCAGCTCATCCGAAGGTCATAATGGACATTTTGAGCCAGAAGTGCTCCTAGAGACGTACCTGTTAATTGTACAATTACACTCTTTACTTCCCCAGCTATACAAAGTATAGAGAAAGTTATGTAATTCGTCACAAATCTGGTGTTGTTTTCACCGCAATTTCATCTTTTTCAACCCCTAATCTCAAACACGAAAAAAAAAGCCTGTGAACACGATTACTCCCGCAATAATGAATGACGCATTTTGTACTTGAATCCAGAACTCTCTAAAGAGGACACCTATTAATTTTCAGCCAAATTGGCCTAAAGAAAGTGGAGATTAGGTGGGAGGCTTAGTACGAAAATTCTAATAACTGCTGTTGTAATGAATTTTCAGCAAAATCAGTCAAAGAGGAGGGGGGTCAGAGGGGGCTCAACTCAAAAATTCCAATAATTACAGATGTAAAAATGTAACGACATTAAATTTTATATTTAAATTTAAACCCCAATATGGATGGTACTGAGTCTTTTTAACTTCATCTCAATCAGGCATTTTACAGCACACATTCAAAATATAAATAATAAGTAACATGGAAGCCTCCTTGGTGTGGAGACCCTTTGTACCTGTAGATAAATGATAAATAATTACTTATTATGACTCATGCCTGGGCTTTAACTACGAGGTCATATCGCCTACTACCAGAGCGCTCTTTTGTCACTCTGCTGGACATGAGCCCGACTCTACTGAGGGAGTTCTAAATTTTGCCTACCCTAAATTGTTATTCACCTAGGGCAGGGGTCTTTAACGAGTATCTGACATCGTACAGGCTTGGGACCATCGCTTAACGTCCCATCCGAAGAACGGTGCGCGTAAGTTTATTTTACCTCCCAGATAAAATAAACTAAGGCCCTCGGTCGGGTTTCGAACCCACGATCTTGAGCTCAGAAGGCAAGCATGCATATTACTGAGCTACTGGCGCCCTCAATAATAATTTTAAGAAGAGAACAATTAAACATAAAGTACACAAAGTTTTTAATGGAATTCTATCTAAAGATCAACTATTTTTATAATTCTCTTTCATAATAATATCTTATATTAAGTGAATCTGACTATAATAACTTACAACTTTTTAGCTAAATTTCCTATTGTGAGACATTTTGAATGAAAGTTGCCCTCAAGTTTATAGTTAAAGTTATCCAACCTCATTCAGATGAAGTTACAATGATACATCATGAGATTCCATTATAGTGGAGAAGTCACTTCTCTATTGTCTAATATATTTTATAAAACCTTACAATATGACTTTTGTCAACCTACGCACTAAGTAACATATTCGCACTATTCTCCTGAACCTCTTCTTTTTCCGAGAAACCCTAGTAGATGATACAAATGCCTACATGATAAAAATTAACCAATTTAATTCTTTATTAGCCTTTGGGAAATACATCTTTTAAGCTCAGGGTTCGGCCTGATATATACATTATTCAGTTTTAAAAAAATAAATAAATGCAAATAGAAAATAATAATAATAATAAAGTACAAAGTAATAGAACCTTACTGTTAATTAACAAATGGAAAAAAAAATCCCTTCAATGTCCTCATTTGTTCTGTCATTTTTAGCGCCCTTACTATGTATAGTATGATATTATTGCGGTTTTGGTTGTTTGTAATGTTGAAAAGGGTATTGTGAGGTTGTGGGCTCCTCAGTGCTTCTAACATTTTTCTATCCTGGCTGAAAGTCTCTTGTTTTGTATCGAGGTGAAGATTTTCGGCATAGTATTAACTAAAGCTTAAAAATTAACCAATGACATATCGTCGCTTAAGCAGCAACACGGCATATCTCAATTTTGAGAGGTTTACAGGGAAGAGGAAAAACTTATTTTAAATGATTATTGTAGTAGTTTTACTTTATCAACGAGGGATCCAATGTTTATTTGATGAAATATTTATTATTTGTTTGAACCAAAAGTAACTTACTTAAAAAGGCTGGTATTTATGGTGTTGAGTTATGCGCTGTTTGCAGGTAGGGTTGAGATGTGTGGTGTTGTCTGTTTTACGTTTTTCACGCTCCTAGTGGCCGGTAGAGTGAAACTAGTAATCTGAGCTTGTTTCCCGCGAAAATACGAATCCAACGATATGCATAACTCAATTTGGGCAAACATGTAGTTATGCGGTTTTGCTGCTTAAGCGACGATATACATAATTCCGGTAATTGTACTTTCTCAGAGGGAATTAATCAACTAAGTTTTTCGTTGATCTTTTGGAACCAATTTAACTATTTGGTTTAAAATCAATAAGTGTCTTATTCAGAATATTGTCAAGTCTTCTGTTCCCCCACTCCCAGATAAAATAAAATAAGGGCCTCGGCCGGGTTTCGAATCCGCGAACTTGGCGCCCTCAATAACAATTGTTGATTTTCAAAGAAATCGGTTGAAGGGAAGGGGGAATCACAAGAAGGTGGCTCAATTTAAAAAATCTAATAACTGCCGATCTACTGATTGAATCAGCACAAAATTTTATATGTAAATTCAAAATCCTATAAGAACGATTTATTAATTTTCAGCGTAATTAGCCGAAGGGAAAGAGGGAATCAGAGGGAGCAGTAGAGGACGCAACTCAAAAACTTCAATAACTGCCCATGTAATGATTATATCGACACATAATTTAGTATGAAGTTTCAAAAGGCTCCTATGTAAGTCAACTATTGATTTTCAACAAAATCGATAGATTGATTTTAGAGATACAAAAAAATAGTTGATTAATTCGCTCTGGGGAAGTACATTGCTAAGCTTTTTAACTTCTTTAACTTTTACAACTTCCAGGTACTTTTTATATAGCGATGATACCTTTCTAATTTAAAGGTTACATACATCTTCTAAGTAAGAAGATTAACCTAAAACTATACAGACAGCCATTCCCTTGTACGACAGTATAAACGCTCCGTATTACACAAGACAGCAGAATAATTACTTGTACTCAAGGTTTCTTGCAGTAGGAGAAGAGTCATAACATTTCTTCTTCGATAAGAAAGAAAGGTCAATAAAATACAATTTATCGGTTTCCCATTGTGTTGGTAAAGGTTGCCTGAGTGCATGCTAGAACTAAAGGCTAAATAAGATACAGGGACTAGAGGAATAGTGTTGGCCAATCCTTGCACGTTTTTGTTGTGTCACATATACAGAAGATGTCTCCTCAAGGGTCAAGGCTCGTCTCATTAATCCAGAGACTGGTTTTCGTTTTTTTTTTTGGAAAAATTTGAAGATTGAGTTTTGTTAAAAAGAGAGTTAAATATTCTATTGACAGATGTGGCTATAACTATCATCAATTTGTGAGAATATTGTGAAGGACTTTAAGAGAGGAAGTGAGTGGTGGTTTCTTGCCTAATGACTCCAGATGAGCCATCCACAGCAAACATTCTTATTAACATGCTCTGCGCATCGTCTGCTAAATCGGAGAATGAGTCCCAAAAAACACAGTTTAATTCTGTCGGTTATGAAACCAATATTGATTATATCAAAAATACAAATCACTACTTTTTTTACTTCTCAAAAAATGAAAAATCTATGTATTTGTGAAAACAATAGCTCCAGAGAGATTTGTTAAGAAAATTTTGTTAAGTAAATTTTAACCCCATAAGGATGACATCTATCAAATTTCAGCGGAATCGTCCGAAGCGAAGGGCAAGATCAGACGGGGGGTCAACTCAAAAACTCCAATAACTGCCGATATAATAAATGTATAGACATGAAATTTTATATTTAAATTCAGAATCCCATACGTATGGCATCTATTAATTTTCGGTGAAATCGGCGGAAGGGAAAAGGGGGATCAGAGGAGGGGGCTCGAGTCAAAACCCCTAATAACTGACGATGTCATTTATAAAATGTTACAAAATCATAAGATGTATGTAAACTATTGATTTTTACCCCCAAACAATTCACAATAATTCGTGCTGGGGAAGTACATCGCAAGTGATTTTTTTTTTATAGAACTTAAGTTTAGTGCGAAATTTCTTGTGGATGGACGGTGTTGATAAAGCTATTGTGTTGAGGAGTTCCCACGGATTTGACGAAGGAAGACCTTTGCAAGACTACCTATTTACATTTAGTAAGACCCTAAGGTAACATAACATGATGCAGACAGGTCTCACGGATAGACAATTATCTAGATGAGTCACATGATCAACTCGGCTCAGATCAGCCGGTAATCATATTGTTAACTCAAGATGGTAATCAACTGTTGTCTCATCAAGTCCTACATTTCGGGGACAAAGCTTTAGGATATTTCGAAATGTCGATACAAATATCGAGACAAGTATCTCATAATTTAAAGAGGCGGGATTAATGTATCCCGAGGGGGGGGGGGGGGGGAATAAAATTATCCAAACTTATGATTATACCCCGGTAGTTACCTTATCTTATTTATATACTTCATTTAGATGAGGAAGTAGATAAGCTATTCTTTAATACAAATGCGCTAAAAGTCCCTACTTTCAGAAGCTGCGTAATGTTAGTGGATTCGATAGGTATCTACGTATTGTCTGGAAAAAAATGCATCATCATTTCGCATGTTCATGTGGTATAGATAGCCTGCTGAGCTCCGAGCAGGATCGAAGACCAGGCACTTGGGATGAGACGTTAAGCGATGGTCCCGAGCCTGTACGATGTCAGGTACTCGTCAAAGATCTCTTCCCTAAGTGAATAAACCATGGGAGGCAACATTTAGGACTCCCATACTTTAGAGTCGGTCTCATGTCCACCAGAGCGACGAAGCGCTCTGGTAGTAGGCGATATGACCTCATAGTTAAAGTCATAGGCATGAGTCACAACAACTAACTATAGTACACTAAAAAGTAGAAAATAAACTTTTACTATATACAAGCGATCGTAGGGTGCGAATATGAATAATAATTTAAAAAATTAAATTCTGACATTATATAAGGTGTCAGTCACAGTTATACTACATAAATGAGACAAAAGTTTGCTGTTCTAGGATAAAGAAATTCTCTATCTCGGATGTTTTAGGTTTTACTTCATCAGCTGTACGAAGTATAGGGAAAGTTATGTAATCTGTCAAAAATTTCAAGTTTTCAATGGACGACACTTATTAATTGTCAGCGTAGTCGACACAGGTGAAGAGAGGGTTCAGAGAGGGGGCTCAATTCAAAAACTGTAATAACTGCCGATATATTGAACTTATTATATAAGAATTTAGTATGAGGATTTAGGAGCCAATAAGTACATCAATTGTTGAAAATCAGCGAAAACGGTTGACTGGTTTTGGAGGGGGAGCGAAAACTTAATTGATTAATTCGTTCTGGATAGTACATTGCAGGTGATTCACCGTCGCCTCTTTTTAATTATATTTTTTATCTCAATTGAGCAATTTATGCCTGTCATATAAACATTGGGCCGCTGCCAATTGATGTTTATAATTAAAAAAAAAAAAAAAAAATATTTGGACATCTTATTGAAAGATTTTCTGTTTATCAATACGTTGTGTTTTGATTGGACCAAAGGATTACGTAGCTAGAGAATGTAACTATCCATCAAGAAGGACGGAGTGATTTGAGCAACACCCCCCTCCTCTGTCTGAGGATAGCTTTGAGGAAGACGGACAATCAGATAATCTGAGATCAGTAGGTAATGGAGGTCAGGGGGTTAGGGATGGAGAGACCTCGTGACCTGGACAATCTACCCCATACACGACTACTACGCATCACGCTTCTCTTTCAACAACAATTCCAGACAATAGTGCTCAACAAGATATACTTTTGACCTCTGAAGAAGCTACCAAGGTATCAGTAAGGATGTAATGATGATGGCATTACATCAACAGTGATCGAAAAAATTTAAAAAGAGCAAACGTATCTATCTCTCCTAAGTACCATTAAGTTATTTTGTATATAATATATTTATAACAGCTCTACATTTCGTGTGAAGACACTCATTGACCAATTTCTCCTCCATATTTGTGATAGAGTCAGTAGTATATTATACACCTACATGGGCGTAGCCAGGGGGGGCAGGGGGGGGGGCACGTGCCCCCCCTGGCCAGAGCAAAAAACTAAGATAAAAATTAAATAAACTAAAAAAATTAGTTTTTATTAAAAATGGATTGCTTGCAAGTTACCAATAGGATCTTCAAATTTCCCGTGCTTCTGATTCCTAAATCAGTAATCAGCTGTTACATAAATGTACGTGTATAAAACAACTCATATTACATTTATTTAAATATACATGAATTCGATCATTTCATTTCCTCACTCAAAATCGTCGTTTATGTTATACTTTATACTCTTAAAGCTGATTTTACATGTGCAGTAAAAATGCAAAGCGCAGCAGCAGCAAATGCACGCTATTGGCTGTGAGTAATTTAATTCTAAAAGCACAGAAACCACAGCGTGCATTTGCTGCTGCTGCTGCGCTTTGCATTTTGCTGCTCATGTAAAGTCAACTTAAGTATTACAGTCAGTGGTTACCTCAGGGGAAGCTTCTAGGGGTCCGAGTCTCCCAAATTAATAACAAAAAGTCTGCAACGCTAACCACCGAAATTGCGGGGCTCTGTCTCTGGGAGTCTATACCCCCCCCCCCCCCCCCCCCCTGTAACCTAACTTTGCCCCCCCCCCCCCTGCTCAAAATTCTGGCTACGCCCTGTACACCTAGCATCCAGTTCTCTTATCCTTTACCTGCTGGCTTTACTGTGGTAGTCCTAAATGTTGCCTACCCAGGTTTAGATACCTAAGGTTAGGGGCCTTTAAAGAGTGTCTGACATCGCACAGGCTCGGTACCATCGCTTAATTACCCTACCGAAGGACGGCGAGCTCCTGGTTTTTGGGAGCCTCGGTCGGGTTTCGAACCCACGATCTTGAGCTCAGTAAGATAGTTTTTATAGCCTAGCAATTATAAACGTTTTGGGTAGTGCCCCCATCATCAGTATCTATAATTTATTTGTTCTTTACGTTATCTTTTTTTCATGTAAATTCCAATCTTCTATTTTACAGAACATATTGAGTTTACTCTGTATTTTTTATTCATTTATTTACAAATAGATATTTACAACTGTATAAAAATATATTCAACCAACAAAGAGAGACAAAATGGCAATGTCAAAATGTCAAGAGGGGAGAAATCGAGAAGTGATGTCACCCCCTCTAATTTATATCTAATCAGTATCACTGCTGCTGCTAAGGTCTCTAGGCCATTGGCACTTAAGGCGTCATTGTGGTGTGCCACAGACTAGAGGATTATTCTGCAAACTAAGGGAGAAAAATAATTAAACCTCTACACATTCAACAGTCTTGACTTGGAGTTAAGTATAGAGGTCAATTCAATAAATATATTCTGTAAAAAAAAAGATTTTGATTGACATGAAAAAAAATGTTAACATAAAAAACAAAAAATATATTACTGAGCTTCCCAAAATGTCTGCAATTGCTAGATTATAAAAACAAAAAATATAGCAGTGAATAATATATTATATAGTTAGTTATTGTGAGTCATGACCGGGATTTTAACTATGAGGTCATATCGCCTACTACCAGAGCTCTACTACATGAGCATGACTCTACTATGGGAGTCCTAAATTTTTATTCACCTGGGTTAGGAGTCTTTAACGAGTACCTGACATCGTACAGGCTCGGTACTATCGCCTAACATCTCATCCGAAGAACGGCGAGCTCAAGGTTTTTTCTCCTTCCAGATAAAAAACCTTAAGGCTTTGGCCTGGTTTCGAACCCACTATCTTGAGTTCAGTAATTATTTTGTTGACATAATAGGCCTTCTTAACAGAAAATGTTTATATTAAACAATGTTAATGTATATTGACAGACAAAAAAAACGTCTTAAACACTGTAAAAGCTTTTTAAAAATTATTGTTAAAGATATAATTAAACAAAGAGATATTCAAACAAGAAAAGCACAGATTTACTCAAGCGAACTCACATGAAAACCTCCGCTGTATTTTCTCTAAATTAAGGAATGAGTTGATGAATATCAACAAGAAGGAAAATTTAATTCAAGTATTATCTTGAAGGTTAGCAGCGTTCTATGTTTCAAAAGGAATATCATAGCGTACTGGGCTCAGAAAAACTAAGAAAGAAGAAGAGGAAAAAAGGAATTCTAATTTAATCATAAGCTCCAGCTCTTTTTACAACTCCAGCTATACAAAGTATACGGGATGTTATGTAATCGGTCAAAAATTCGATGCGGAGTTTTCAACGGAATTTCATGTTTTCCTGATTCCAAAAATGAAACAATAAATACCTATCAGCTTGTATATACGAGTATGTATATTTAGAATCTTTTAAGGACGACACCGATTTTCAGTCAAATTGGTCAGAGGGAGGAGGGGGATTACGGGGTACTTAACACAAAAAACCCAGTAACTGCCTAAGCAGTGATGGATCGATACGAAATTTTATAAGCAAATCCAATAGTGCATAAGGACGGTACCCATTCATTTCAGTTAAATCTCTCATAGAGATAGGATCAAAGGGCTTGGCCTAGCTTAAAAACTTCAACAACTATCGATATAACGAATGTACCAATACGAAATATATCATTATTATATTTTAATTTTTGGCTCCAAAGCGTAATCTATATTAATAAAGCTGAAACGGGGTTTGTTTGTTTGTTTGTTTGTTTGTATGTATGTTTGTTCCAGCATCACGCCCAAACGGCTGGACGAATTTTTATGAAACTACCCATGTAGCATCCTTTTGAGCCCGATTGAATAATAGGCTATGTGGCGTCCCAAAATTTTGATCGGGAGGGGGGGTTGTAAAGGGGCCTAAGTATAAAAATAGTGCTAACTCATTAACTAATGGGCGAATTGTCATGAAATTTCACAGGTAGTCTTTTTAAAATCCAAACAGGAAAAAAAGGTGTGTGGCGTCCCAAAGTTTTGATCGGCAGGGGGGGTTGTAAGGGGGGCCTAAGTATATAAATAGTGCTAACACATTAACTAATGGTCGAATTGTCATGAAATTTCACACGTAGTCTTTTTTTAGGCCAAACAAGAAAAAAAGGTGTGTGGCGTCCCAAAGTTTTGAACGGGAGGGGGGGGGGTTGTGGGGGGGCCTAAGTATAAATATAGAGCTAACTCTTTAACGGTTGGTCGGATTGTCACGAAATTTCACATGGAGTATTCCTGAAGACCAAATAAAAAAATAGGCGGTGTGACGGCTCTAAATTTTGTACGGGAGGGGGTGTAGTGGGGGGGCCTAAGTATAAATATAGAGCTAACTCATTAACTAATGGTCGAATCGTCATGAAATTTCACATGTAGTATTTTTAAAAGCCAAATAGGAAAAAAAGGTGTGTGGCGTCCCAAAGTTTTGAACGGGAGGGGGGGTTGTGGGGGGGCCTAAGTATAAATATAGAGCTAACTCATTAACTAATGGTCGAATCGTCATGAAATTTCACATGTAGTATTTTTAAAAGCCAAATAGGAAAAAAAGGTGTGTGGCGTCCCAAAGTTTTGAACGGGAGGGGGGGTTGTGGGGGGGCCTAAGTATAAATATAGAGCTAATTCTTTAACGGTTGGTCGGATTGTCACGAAATTTCACATGGAGTATTCCTGAAGGCCAAATAGAAAAATAAGGTGTGTGGCGTCCCAAAGTTTTGAACGGGAGGGGGGGTTGTGGGGGGGCCTAAGTATAAATATAGAGCTAACTCATTAACTAATGGGCGAATCGTCATGAAATTTCACATGTAATATTCCTAAAGGTCAAATAGAAATATTAGGTGTGTGACGGCCCAAAATTTTGAACAGGAAGGAGGGTTGTGGGGGGGGCTAAATATACATATAGAGTTAGCTCATTAACGGTTGGTCGTATTGTCACGAAATTTCGCATATATTATTCCTGAAGGCCAAATAGAAAAATAAGGTGTGTGGCGTCCCGAAGTTTTGAACGGGTGGCGGGGTTGATGGGGGGGGGGACTAACTATAAATATAGAGCTAGCTCATTAACGGTTGATCGTATTGTCATGAATCGGATTGTCATGAATTTCACATGTAGTAGTAGTAGTAACTATGTATTCGCTGTGGGGTTCACTGTTGCAAGACATTTACTAGCTGTGATGTCCAGCGTTCCTAATATCGTACTAGCTGTGGGGTCCGCTGTTGCAAGGCACTTACTAGCTGTAGTGCTCAGCCCCAGCGTTCCTAACTATGTACTGGCTGTGGGGTTCGCTGTTGCAAGGCACCTATAAGACATTTACTAGCTGTGATGCCCAGCGTTCCTAATTACGTACTAGCTGTGGGGTCTGCTGTTGCAAGGCGCTAGCAGTGTGGCCCAGCGTATTTAACTACGTAGGTACTAGCTGTGGGGTCCACCGTTGCAAAACTCATACTAGCTGTGATGCCCTGTGGTTCTAACTACATACTATCTGTGGGGTCCGCAGTTGCAAGGCACCTACTACCTGTAGGGCCCAGAGTTCCTAAAAACGTACTAACTGTGGGGTCCGTCGTTGCAAAAGCATACTAGCTGTGATGCCCAGGGTTCCTAATATCGTACTAGCTGTGGGGTCCGTTGTTGCAAGGCATTTACTAGCTGTAGTGCCCAGCGTTCCTAACTATGTACTAGCTGTGAAGTTCGCTGTTGCAAAGCACTTACTAACTGTAATGCCCAGCGTATTTAACTACGTACTAGCTGTGGGGTCCGCTGTTGCAAGGCACTTAATAGCTGTGATGCCCAGCGCTCCTAACTTCGTACTAGCTGTGGGGTCCGCTGTTGCGAGGCACATACTAGCTGTGGTGACCAGCGTTCCTAACTACTTACTAGCTGTGGGGTCCGTTGTTGCAAGGCATTTACTAGCTGTAGTGCCCAGCGTTCCTAACTATGTACTAGCTGTGAAGTTCGCTGTTGCAAAGCACTTACTAACTGTAATGCCCAGCGTATTTAACTACGTACTAGCTGTGGGGTCCGCTGTTGTAAGGCACTTAATAGCTGTGATGCCCAGCGTTCCTAACTTCGTACTAGCTGTGGGGTCCGCTGTTGCGAGGCACATACTAGCTGTGGTGACCAGCGTTCCTAACTACTTACTAGCTGTGGGGTCCGTTGTTGCAAGGCATTTACTAGCTGTAGTGCCCAGCGTTCCTAACTATGTACTAGCTGTGAAGTTCGCTGTTGCAAAGCACTTACTAACTGTAATGCCCAGCGTATTTAACTACATACTAGCTGTGGGGTCCGCTGTTGCAAGGCGCTAGCAGTGTGGCCCAGCGTATTTAACTACGTAGGTACTAGCTGTGGGGTCCACCGTTGCAAAACTCATACTAGCTGTGATGCCCTGTGGTTCTAACTACATACTATCTGTGGGGTCCGCAGTTACAAGGCACCTACTACCTGTAGGGCCCAGCGTTCCTAAAAACGTACTAGCTGTGGGGTCCGTCGTTGCAAAAGCATACTAGCTGTGATGCCCAGGGTTCCTAATATCGTACTAGCTGTGGGGTCCGTTGTTGCAAGGCATTTACTAGCTGTAGTGCCCAGCGTTCCTAACTATGTACTAGCTGTGAAGTTCGCTGTTGCAAAGCACTTACTAACTGTAATGCCCAGCGTATTTAACTACGTACTAGCTGTGGGGTCCGCTGTTGCAAGGCACTTAATAGCTGTGATGCCCAGCGTTCCTAACTTCGTACTAGCTGTGGGGTCCGCTGTTGCGAGGCACATACTAGCTGTGGTGACCAGCGTTCCTAACTACGTACTAGCTGTTGGGTCCGCCGTCGCAAGGCACATACTAGCTATGATGCCCAGCATTCCCAACTACGTACTAGCTGTGGTGCTCAGCGTTGCAAGCCACATACTAGCTGTGGTCACAAACGTTCTTAAGTACGCACTGACTATGACGTCCAGCGATGCTAAGTATTCACTAGGTGTGGCTTCCGCCGTTGAAAGGCGCATACTAGCTGTGGTGCCCAGGAGTCCTAAAAACTTACTAGCGTTACAACAGCTGAAGGACTATAAGCCTTATTCCGTATGAATAATTGTAAATTATAACATCATGAATGTACTGTCGAGGAACTGAATAGCGTTATAGAAGATATTGGGACAAAAATCAAAGTTCCCCGGGCTACGCCGGGTATTACTGCTAGTCATATATATAAAGCTGAAAATGTCTGTGCGTTGTACCGCTATAACTCACGAACGGCTTGATGGATTTGATTAATTTTTTTTTTAATTTGTTCGTCATCGTCTATGGAAGGTTATAGGCGTATTAGTACCTCAATATCTGGTCCATCCCAGCATCCACCCACGCAATCTTTGTAACTCAAAAACCACTGCAATGATTAATGAGAAATCTTTTTGAATAAATTAGTTTTAGCTCCAGGATGGTTGAAGTCTATGTTCTAATCAACCTGGTGGTCACAAGCGTTCTCAAGTACGCACTGGCTAGGACGTC
The DNA here is from genome assembly GCA_963662175.1 of Aradus depressus. Taxonomy (NCBI): domain Eukaryota; kingdom Metazoa; phylum Arthropoda; class Insecta; order Hemiptera; family Aradidae; genus Aradus; species Aradus depressus. The sequence continues at coordinate 23,406,764 of OY759221.1, forward strand.
CACTGATGCTAAGTATTCACTAGCTGTGGTTTCCGCCGTTGAATGGCGCGTACTAGCCATGGTGCCCAGGGGTCCTAAAAACTTACTAGCTGGGATGTCTGCCGTTGAAGGACTATAAGCGTTATTCCGTATGAATAATTGAAAATTATAACATCATGAATGTACTATTGAAGAATTGAAATGGATTCGAACGAGAGATATTAGGAGAAAAGTCAAAGTTCCCCGGGCAACGCCGGGTATTACTGCTACTTGCCCTATATAGCCGGACACAAGATCTTTGAGTTCTTTGGGGAAACCCAGGAGGGACAGAGACCCGGGGCGGAAACAGAAGACCCCCAACGACGTAAGCCATCAGCCCCACCCCAGCCCCCCACCCCTCCATGGTCCCCTTCCTATCTTTACTAAATTTCTATGTTATTCCGTTTCATAAATTGGAGTATACTAGGAATGAATTTGGCTTTAGAATTTACTAATTGTTTCAGAAAACTTTCGGCGTTCTGCAACTTAGTAATACGAAATATAGTATGATGATTCAGAAGTACCTGGAGTAAGACACCTATTAATTTTCAACCAAATCAGTAAACTGATTCCGTAGGGAGAGCGAAAACTTAGTTAATTAATTATCGCTGGGGAAGTACATTTAATTGTACTAACTTCAGTTTTTGGTTAATAATTACTTGAAATTTAAATGTAAAATTTTGTTGTACATTTTTTTTAGAATTTGTGTTTCTCTGGAGAAAATACGAAATAAGTACGAAAAAGTGTGTTTGTATCCAGCCAGGAAGCCCAATGCCTCTCACATGGTTAACCGTAATTGTCATACAACAAATATGGAACATAAAGTGAGAAAAACAGGTTTTGTTGTTATCTCAAAGTGCTATTTACTCTTTGATTGTAAAAATTGACATTTTCTGTATTTCTCTCTACTCTCCAAATATTTTTTCTAAAAAGGCTATGTTTGTCTGTTTAAATGCTTTCAGACCTTCGAATAATTGACATCGATCGTATTTTGACGTCAAGCTGGGCCTTATGACGCCTAACTGTCGTCTGCGAAACATTATCCTCATCAAGAGGAAATTCTACTGAACATCTATCTATATGCAAAATTTCATTTCATTGCATAACAATAGACTGATTAGTATAGAATGACATGCATAGGCATATATAAATTTTATAATTGAATGTAGTAAATATGATTGACAAATTGGGTTGCAATTTCTAATAACATATATGTTTTGAATATTTACGTACTAAAAATGAAACAAGCAAACCCATGTTCAAAATGCGCACACTACAAACAGAATTAATTGCAAAAATTCAATTGCAAATTGATTTACTCCAAAAAAATTGTATTTTAATTGTTCTTGGTCTTGTGATATTGTGGGTCAACAGCATAGCTCTTTAAAGGCGTCTCAATGAGAGGGCGTCTCTTAAGTAAAATAAACTTAAGCACACCGTCCTTCGGTGGGATGTTAAGCGATGGTCCCGAGCCTGTACGATATCAGGTACTCGGTAAAAGACCCCTGCTCCTAAATAAAAATTTAGGGTAGGGAAAATTTATAGGGAAAATTTTATCCCATAGTAGAGTTGGGCTCTTGTCCACCAGAGTGACGAAAGAGCGCTCTGGTAGTAGGCGATATGACCTTGTAGTTAAAGCCCGGGCATGAGTCATAATAACTAACTATAGACTTGTAATGGTTGGACTCACTTGTACAGAACACATTCTCTTTTATTTACAGCAGACAAGCAATGTTGTCCAACGTCCAAGTCTGTCAAAAATAGACGTTGACTCTCAGAAGGGATGGTGAGTACACCTAGGGACCTAAGCATCTAATGCTCTTATCCCTTCTCTGTTAGCTTTACTGTAGGAAATGTAGGTAGGATTTAATGAGTAACTGACATGGTACAGGCTCGGGATCCTCGTTTAACGTCCCATTCGAACGATGCCATGCTCAAGGTTTTTAACACCTAAATAAAAAAAACTAAGAACCTTGGCCTGGGTTCGAACAGGCCATCTTGAGCTCAGGCTAGCAATACCTCTGAACTACCAGCGACCTCGTCTGCGACCCTCACTCTGTAATCACTTTGAAATTATGTGTCACAACATTGAAAAAATTGAGGCCCAATTTTTAAGTTATTGGGTGCCTTGTAGTCCATATATAATTTTAATTGGGTCATCCATGAAATATCCTGCAAGTTTCGTGAATATATGTTCAGTCTTTTTCGTGACAACCGGAAGTCAAATTGAAAATCCCAGCTTTGGCGGAAATCACCCTTACCATATCTTCAATTTAAGTCACTTGGCTTAGCGAATGAGTGAAAAACCTGTGAGCATGCCGTCGAGCCTGTTCGATGTCAGGTATTCGTTAAACAGATAAATAAAAATGTAGAGTAGGCAAAATTTAGGACTCCCACAGTAGAATCGGTCATTATAATAACTATCTTGGCTTAGAGCTAAGAAAAAGTGCAGCAGGTTGTAGAGAACTCGTCCTTTTAGCCCGAGTTAGGAGTGTATATAAAGATGTCAAGTCAAACAATAACAGCTAAAAAGTGCAGCAGGTTGTAGAGAACTCGTCCTTTTAGCCCGAGTTAGGAGTGTATATAAAGATGTCAAGTCAAACAATAACAACTAAAAAGTGCAGCAGGTTGTAGAGAACTCGTCCTTTTAGCCCGAGTTAGGAGTGTATATAAAGATGTCAAGTCAAACAATAACAACTAAAAAGTGCAGCAGGTTGTAGAGAACTCGTCCTTTTAGCCCGAGTTAGGAGTGTATATAAAGATGTCAAGTCAAACAATAACAACTAAAAAGTGCAGCAGGTTGTAGAGAACTCGTCCTTTTAGCCCGAGTTAGGAGTGTATATAAAGATGTCAAGCCAAACAAACAACAATAACAAGTAAAAATTAACGTTACTTTATTTTACTAATGTGTTACTTTAGACTTTACCCCCAGTGGTGGATTAACCAATAGGCAAACCTAGGCAGGTGCCTAGAGCCCCCGATGATAAAGGGGCCCCCATTGCTGAAGGCCCCAATGTCTAAAAAAAAACCAAAAAAAAAAACCTTGTCACTTTTAAAATGATTTTACACGCTTTTGGGAAAAATAATTCAGGTCAAATTTGACAAGGAATTTGACCCGAGTTATTTTTCCCAATAAAAGGTATGAGGGGCCCCCTATTAAGCATGATTTTTTAAGGTATTAAAAGCTATTAGCAACAATGGGTTAAAAATGTCTCATCCCAAAACAATAGACTATTAAATAAATAAAACAAACTTATTTTTGAAATATTGTCTATTCCACTAAAGATATAAATATATATAACTATATAACTGGGGGGGGGGGGGGGAGGGGGGGTTAAAAATAGGATGGCCCCATATTTGCAATCACCTAGGGCCCCGCAGAAGCTTAATCCGCCACTGTTTACCCCCATCAAATCATACTTATGGTTATACACCGAACTATAAATATTGAAATAAATGTATCAACAACAAAAAAATTGTCAATTGAAAAAATGTTGATTTTTAAAGGAATGGTGGCATCTAGCCAATGCTCGAAGTGTGAAAATTGTTTTGTGAGGATACCGTGGTCTCCACACCTGGAGCCACGGATACATTAACTAAAGTCGTTGTGGGTGGGGAGGTACTTGATCTCTTGGGGGACGGTAGCTCCCCACAAAGAGTACTTCATAGCATGATTGGTGCCAATACACCCAAACACCAAACTCAGAGCCACTGTTTTTTTCTCTCTCTCACCCATTCTCATTGAGACTGTTAGTAATTTTCTTCATATCCAGAGTGGCCAAAATTGTCTAAGGAGGCTGCATAATGCTCTCTCAGTTAAATATCACTAAAGAAATTAAATTAAAGTGAAACCAATAAATAAAAATATAATAAAATATCAATATTCCCTTCAATAAAAATACATGAATAATTAATATTAAAATCTTAATTGAGGAAAAAATAAATGTATCTATATTAATATCGGGAAGAATATAATTAAGAAATTAATTTTAGAAAAAATTGATGTAAATAAGGATCTTAACAAAAATAAGTGAAAAAAATTAAAAGAATAGACACGTTATTTTTTGTTGGTTTTTCTGGTATAAATTGTAAACTGGGAATATCCATTTTTACAATTGAAATCTCCAAAAATCAACTTATTCTGAAGATTAGGTGAAAATGGACAAAATGGAAAACATATTTAACTGAAAGAGCTTTCAAATTACTTCTAGAAACATTACCTAAAAATTCAAAATGTATTAATTAAATATGGAGAATATTGGAAAACACTTTTTGCTGTTGTTCAAAAATTAACTGCTCTATAGAAAAAAAAACTGTTTTAAGAACTATTAAAGATATATGAAAACTAAGTTTCAACCAAATCGGAAAACATATTCTTTTAACATATACCCACATAATATATTTATCACAGGTTTACATTTCCCCCATTTATGTTTTGTTTTTTAAAACCTAACAATTACAGACGTTTCGGAAGCACTACTATCATCAGTGTCCATCATTTATGGGCTATTCTTTATGTTAACAATGTTTCTCATGTAAATCAAAATGTTTTTTTTGGAGAACATATTTATTGAGAGGACTTCTATCTTCAAGTCTTCACTTGGAGTTTCAACATATGTCAACAAAAATATTTTCTCTAAAAAGAAGAGTTTGAATGGCATGAGAAAAATTGTTAACATAAAGAACAGGATATGAATTATAAATACTGATGATGGGAATGCTACTTGAAATGTCTATAATAGCTAGGTTAGAAAAACCAAAAAATAAATGGGAGAAATGCAGAGCTGTGATAAATATATTATATATGAATTCCTAATCTTTTTAAACAACACAAAATTTATATATATTTTTTGGGAGTATGCGAGGCTCGGGCGTCGGTAGTTCGGGTAACGTGTTTTCTAATTGAGCTCAAGAGGAGCTCCCCAACCTCCTGAGAGGTGAAAAAACCATGAGCACGCCGTCCTTTAGATGGGAGCCTGTGCGAAGTCAGATACTCGTTAAAGACCCCCCAATCTTAGGTATCTAAACATCGGTAGGCAACATTTAGGACTCCTACAGTAGAGTTAACAGGAAGGGATAAGAGCATTGGATGTTAAGGTCCCTAGGTGTACACAACCAAAATATCTATCACAAATATGGATCACAAATTGGTTGATGACTGTCCTCACACGTTACTACTACCCACCTCTGACACCATTTCCACTTCAAGGCCCCAACGTATTCCAGTACCTTCTCCATTTTGCCTCTTTCTTTTTTTTTTCTTCAGATCTTCTTCAACAATGATTAAGAAAGACTTGTCTACAGTTGTGTCTGTATAATTGCGGTGTGGGGGTGCTGTACTGTGTGCCAAGGACGAAGGATGCTCCTCTGCCTCCCGTACAGAGGTGGCTACGGTCAGACCCCCCCCCCCCCCCCCCCCCCCTTCCCCCTAGTCGTGACACACAGTGGGAACATGACCTTCTGTCAAACACATCTCTCACCTCCGTAATAGCTATCAATTGCCTAATCAACAACTATTTATAAAAAGGTTTTGCATAATAGTGTCAAACACACTATGCCCTCTATACCCACCTACTTGGCAAATAGTGGATATAGTACACCTCCGTGGCGGATCTACCATCTCGCTTATTAAAGTTAACTGTAACTCTACTCCACTATATAAATATTTGTGTATTTAGGGTATAAAGATATAATAAATATAAAAAAATTAATAAAAACAATCTTTTATTTTAATGAACTAAAATAAGTAATTAATTTTGTATATCTGATATGCTACGTACTTATAAAGTTGAATCTGTATATATTTATACTCTACCATATTAATTTGAAAAGTAAAAGATTGTCGCTCATAAACCTATTTATGAATTATTTATAATTTTCATAATTTATTATATTTTTATTTTTATTATTTATTTTATAATTCGACGATATGCTCTTCCATGAGGCCATTCAAAATAAATTATTTATTAGACTATAGGCGACAAGCTTTTACTTTTCAAATTAATATTGTTACAGAGATCAAATTAATATTATTACAGTATATATACAGATTCAATTTTATAAGTACGTCGTAGCCTATCAAATGTAACAAAATGAATTACTTATTTATTATTTTTTAGTTCATTCAAATAAAAGATGGTTTTTAAAAAAGTGTTTTATTTATTTTTTACTTTTTAGTATTTACTTATTTTGTTTCATAATAGAATATTCACCATTATTTCAACTTCTGTAAATTGTATGTATATCTTATTGTTAGTGTAATGAATGCCGTAATTATTGATAATTGTTGGGTACGTATTTTAAAAAAAACAGGATTGGATGAAACACAACGATCATTTTTAAATTGTGGATATTGTCTTGTGATGTGATCCGGAAATGAAATGAACCGATTTTATTTGTCATCATAGTTACGGAAGCTCATTACATATGTTATTATAAACATTAAATTCACAACCTGCACTACTAAAAATCTTTAATAGTCATTTCCTAAAATCTATCCGCCATATGGCAGCCGCCATTTTTAATTTTTCGCAATTAACACCGGAAGCATATATTGTCTCTAGCGTTATGTGACTGTACTAAGATTCAAGTCAATCGGTTAATTGGAAAGGGGTTAAAATCGACTTGCAAAAGTTGTTACAGACAGACAACAAAGCAAGATAAATAAAAGCTTGTAAAAAACATATTGGGATAATTAGCCTTTTTAAAAAAATAAGGTTTTCTTATCGACCCGATAATCGACCTTCAAGCAGGTGTCGGTCGTCTCTGAAAGCAATCAATTTTAACGTCCAACGTTGGACCGAAAGTAGTAATCACTTCTCTCACTGGGCGAGAGTGGGGAGCCACTTGATCAGTGAACTTTGTCTAGACTCTAGAGCTGAACAAGGAGCGGGTGTCGGACGTAAAAATATGAGAACTTGTATTATTGTTTTGTCGAATCAGTGGGAGGTGGTCTACATAATAATAATATTTATTTACGTTAAACCAAAAAATGGAAATAGGATACGTCATAAGATATAAATTAGGTACATAAACAGCTATTTGAGTCTGATACACTTATGATTAGTAAAAACAATACTAATAAAAACAAATTGAAATTAATAAAAAAATTAATTGAGAATATATTATTACAAAAATAATAATACTAATTCATAATTACATATATAATAAGTTTTTTTATATTTTATTAAAATTTTATTTTTATTTTTATTAATATGAATATTTTTTATAACTCTTCCGAAAGAGTCTCTTTCACGACGTTCTTACGTCCCTGCATCAGGTCCCACAGAAATAACAGCTTTTAACATAATGTTTAGTAATGAAATCAACAAAAGTGAGATATTTCTGGCAACTCTGGAACACAAGGTTATATCTGATAGAGATTATTTCGAGGTAATCTGCTTTAAAGCTTTACAATTCCATAAAAAAATTTTTTTTTTTTTAATAATGGTAATTTGTTTTTACTCTTACATCCTTCGGTTCCTTTATTTCAATAATCAGACGGAATGATATATTATTATTTATTTGTTTAAATTATAAAACAATATTCATTCTTGAAGGGAGCAGAATTATTCCCCATATTTTTTTTTTTTTTTTTTTGGTATTTCTACAATCAGTTATAATATAACTATAAGTAAATTTGATAACAGTGAGTGTAAAAAAAAAAAAATAATAATAATAAATAAACAAAAAATGACAGAAAAAATAAAATAAAATAATAATAATAAAATAAGTAAAATAAATCAATAAATAAAAATAATAATAATAATAATAAAATAAGTAAAATAAATAAATAAATAAAAATAATAATAATAAGTACAATGGCAATATACACAAATTGAGATAAAATATATACAAAATATGTACAAAATAATTATAATAATAAAATAGCTTTCAACTCAAGACCCCTCGAAACACCCCGATTATCTGCCATCCCAATTCCTCCAACTTAATGGAGGCAGGGGAGGCCACAGGGGGCTGAGTGATCCCCTCGCCATCTTGTTCCACCCTGGAGGTAGACCAAGAAGGAAAGAAGAGCTGAAAGTACGAGTTCATGAGGGGAGAAGCTGGTCACCACCAGCACTCCCAGTTATATGTATATGCTATCTTAACCTAGCAGGTCTCTCGGCCAGCACCGCCTCAGCCTTCTGGGAGGATTATCTGGGTGGGAGCGGGAGGACAAGTGTCGAGCGACGGGATTGACATGGAAGGAGAGGTTAGAGTGGAATTTGGAGATTCTCCAAATTCCCCATATAACCTTGTATTCTTAACTCTCCGCATTGACACAAAATTTTCCACATTCGCTCTTCACACTGGGGCCCCGTTAATATATAAATAATTTTTCTAAAATAAAAGTCAAGGAGTAGGTAGTACAAAACATTTTATTTTTATTTATTTAGTTTTTTTTTTTAACACATATACTACTATAAATAATAAACATTCAACAAAACAAATATATAAGTTATATTAATTCGAATAAGTTATATTAAGTGTGTATATATATATATAAATGCGTGCTTGCCTTTTGAGCTCAAGAACGTGGGTTCGAAACCCGATCGAGGCCCTTAGTTTATTTTATCTGGGAGGTAAAATAAAATTAAGCACGCCGTCCTTCGGATGGGACTTAAGCAATGGTCCCGAGCCTATACGATGTCAGGTACTCGTTAAAGACCCCTGCCCTAGATGAATAAAAATTTAGGGTAGGCAAAATTTAGGACACCCACAGTAGAGTCGGGCTCATGTCCACCAGAGTAACGAAAGAGCGCTCTGGTAGAAGGCGATATGATCTTGTAGTTAAAGCCCGGGCATGAGTCATAAAACTTAACCTAACCTATATATATATACTTAATATAACTTATTTGAATTAATAAATGTATTTCTTTTGTTGAATGTTTATTATTTATCACGAAAATACTCATTGTCATCTATCTCTATTAACACTTTACTATTATTTATCACGAAAATACTCATTGTCATCTATCTCTATTAACACTTTACTATTATTTATCACGAAAATACTCATTGTCATCTATCTCTATTAACACTTTACTATTATTTATCACGAAAATACTCATTGTCATCTATCTCTATTAACACTTTACTATTATTTATCACGAAAATACTCATTGTCATCTATCTCTATTAACACTTTACTATTATTTATCACGAAAATACTCATTGTCATCTATCTCTATTAACACTTTACTATTATTTATCACGAAAATACTCATTGTCATCTATCTCTATTAACACTTTACTATTATTTATCACGAAAATACTCATTGTCATCTATCTCTATTAACACTTTACTATTATTTATCACGAAAATACTCATTGTCATCTATCTCTATTAACACTTTACTATTATTTATCACGAAAATACTCATTGTCATCTATCTCTATTAACACTTTACTATTATTTATCACGAAAATACTCATTGTCATCTATCTCTATTAACACTTTACTATTATTTATCACGAAAATACTCATTGTCATCTATCTCTATTAACACTTTACTATTATTTATCACGAAAATACTCATTGTCATCTATCTCTATTAACACTTTACTATTATTTATCACGAAAATACTCATTGTCATCTATCTCTATTAACACTTTACTATTATTTATCACGAAAATACTCATTGTCATCTATCTCTATTAACACTTTACTATTATTTATCACGAAAATACTCATTGTCATCTATCTCTATTAACACTTTACTATTATTTATCACGAAAATACTCATTGTCATCTATCTCTATTAACACTTTACTATTATTTATCACGAAAATACTCATTGTCATCTATCTCTATTAACACTTTACTATTATTTATCACGAAAATACTCATTGTCATCTATCTCTATTAACACTTTACTATTATTTATCACGAAAATACTCATTGTCATCTATCTCTATTAACACTTTACTATTATTTATCACGAAAATACTCATTGTCATCTATCTCTATTAACACTTTACTATTATTTATCACGAAAATACTCATTGTCATCTATCTCTATTAACACTTTACTATTATTTATCACGAAAATACTCATTGTCATCTATCTCTATTAACACTTTACTATTATTTATCACGAAAATACTCATTGTCATCTATCTCTATTAACACTTTACTATTATTTATCACGAAAATACTCATTGTCATCTATCTCTATTAACACTTTACTATTATTTATCACGAAAATACTCATTGTCATCTATCTCTATTAACACTTTACTATTATTTATCACGAAAATACTCATTGTCATCTATCTCTATTAACACTTTACTATTATTTATCACGAAAATACTCATTGTCATCTATCTCTATTAACACTTTACTATTATTTATCACGAAAATACTCATTGTCATCTATCTCTATTAACACTTTACTATTATTTATCACGAAAATACTCATTGTCATCTATCTCTATTAACACTTTACTATTATTTATCACGAAAATACTCATTGTCATCTATCTCTATTAACACTTTACTATTATTTATCACGAAAATACTCATTGTCATCTATCTCTATTAACACTTTACTATTATTTATCACGAAAATACTCATTGTCATCTATCTCTATTAACACTTTACTATTATTTATCACGAAAATACTCATTGTCATCTATCTCTATTAACACTTTACTATTATTTATCACGAAAATACTCATTGTCATCTATCTCTATTAACACTTTACTATTATTTATCACGAAAATACTCATTGTCATCTATCTCTATTAACACTTTACTATTATTTATCACGAAAATACTCATTGTCATCTATCTCTATTAACACTTTACTATTATTTATCACGAAAATACTCATTGTCATCTATCTCTATTAACACTTTACTATTATTTATCACGAAAATACTCATTGTCATCTATCTCTATTAACACTTTACTATTATTTATCACGAAAATACTCATTGTCATCTATCTCTATTAACACTTTACTATTATTTATCACGAAAATACTCATTGTCATCTATCTCTATTAACACTTTACTATTATTTATCACGAAAATACTCATTGTCATCTATCTCTATTAACACTTTACTATTATTTATCACGAAAATACTCATTGTCATCTATCTCTATTAACACTTTACTATTATTTATCACGAAAATACTCATTGTCATCTATCTCTATTAACACTTTACTATTATTTATCACGAAAATACTCATTGTCATCTATCTCTATTAACACTTTACTATTATTTATCACGAAAATACTCATTGTCATCTATCTCTATTAACACTTTACTATTATTTATCACGAAAATACTCATTGTCATCTATCTCTATTAACACTTTACTATTATTTATCACGAAAATACTCATTGTCATCTATCTCTATTAACACTTTACTATTATTTATCACGAAAATACTCATTGTCATCTATCTCTATTAACACTTTACTATTATTTATCACGAAAATACTCATTGTCATCTATCTCTATTAACACTTTACTATTATTTATCACGAAAATACTCATTGTCATCTATCTCTATTAACACTTTACTATTATTTATCACGAAAATACTCATTGTCATCTATCTCTATTAACACTTTACTATTATTTATCACGAAAATACTCATTGTCATCTATCTCTATTAACACTTTACTATTATTTATCACGAAAATACTCATTGTCATCTATCTCTATTAACACTTTACTATTATTTATCACGAAAATACTCATTGTCATCTATCTCTATTAACACTTTACTATTATTTATCACGAAAATACTCATTGTCATCTATCTCTATTAACACTTTACTATTATTTATCACGAAAATACTCATTGTCATCTATCTCTATTAACACTTTACTATTATTTATCACGAAAATACTCATTGTCATCTATCTCTATTAACACTTTACTATTATTTATCACGAAAATACTCATTGTCATCTATCTCTATTAACACTTTACTATTATTTATCACGAAAATACTCATTGTCATCTATCTCTATTAACACTTTACTATTATTTATCACGAAAATACTCATTGTCATCTATCTCTATTAACACTTTACTATTATTTATCACGAAAATACTCATTGTCATCTATCTCTATTAACACTTTACTATTATTTATCACGAAAATACTCATTGTCATCTATCTCTATTAACACTTTACTATTATTTATCACGAAAATACTCATTGTCATCTATCTCTATTAACACTTTACTATTATTTATCACGAAAATACTCATTGTCATCTATCTCTATTAACACTTTACTATTATTTATCACGAAAATACTCATTGTCATCTATCTCTATTAACACTTTACTATTATTTATCACGAAAATACTCATTGTCATCTATCTCTATTAACACTTTACTATTATTTATCACGAAAATACTCATTGTCATCTATCTCTATTAACACTTTACTATTATTTATCACGAAAATACTCATTGTCATCTATCTCTATTAACACTTTACTATTATTTATCACGAAAATACTCATTGTCATCTATCTCTATTAACACTTTACTATTATTTATCACGAAAATACTCATTGTCATCTATCTCTATTAACACTTTACTATTATTTATCACGAAAATACTCATTGTCATCTATCTCTATTAACACTTTACTATTATTTATCACGAAAATACTCATTGTCATCTATCTCTATTAACACTTTACTATTATTTATCACGAAAATACTCATTGTCATCTATCTCTATTAACACTTTACTATTATTTATCACGAAAATACTCATTGTCATCTATCTCTATTAACACTTTACTATTATTTATCACGAAAATACTCATTGTCATCTATCTCTATTAACACTTTACTATTATTTATCACGAAAATACTCATTGTCATCTATCTCTATTAACACTTTACTATTATTTATCACGAAAATACTCATTGTCATCTATCTCTATTAACACTTTACTATTATTTATCACGAAAATACTCATTGTCATCTATCTCTATTAACACTTTACTATTATTTATCACGAAAATACTCATTGTCATCTATCTCTATTAACACTTTACTATTATTTATCACGAAAATACTCATTGTCATCTATCTCTATTAACACTTTACTATTTAAAATACTACTTTTTGGGTTGTGTAAGAAGATTGTGAATTTATATATTATTACAGCATCACTTCTTCCATTTATTTTTTGCTTTAACAAAAGTTAGCAGAGTAAAAATAAATAAATACGAATGTAATAAAGTAAACAAATGTAATGAGTAAAAATATAAAAAATCTTACAAATATTTACTTATTCAAAACATTTGCTGAAATCTCTGAAACCCTCCTTGAGATAAGTATCCTTGAAGAGATTGTGTGGTTAGTTCTACTATCCTAGAGGGGCTTTGATGGTCGAGTGGTTAGAATAACTATCCTGAGGGGGCAATCAAGGGCCCTTTGGCCCGAGCCCTTTGAGCCGAGCAGGCGTTGCAGGGAGTTAGTCGTTGTAGTAACATATATCCTAGTATAATTTGAATAATTAATTGAAGAGACTGAACCAGGGTTCAAACCGTGTATCTTATGAATGGATTAGCGTTTATCCACTGAGCTAGGATGCCTGTCCTTTCTAAGGACCCAAATAAAGTTACACATGCATGTCTTTTTAATTGCTACAGTTTCATTCAGATATATTTGACCGATTTGAGTGAAACAAACTTTCACTTGATCGGTTAGCTTTTTTATTATTATTATATAAAACATACCTAAAAAATTCATGAAATAAACTATCAACAGAGTATTAAGTCAGCCCCACCGGAACGGCGGGGTGGGAAGGGCGATCGCCTAGGGCGCCTCGATGTTAGGGGCACAAGAGTTGTTGACACTTTGACCTTGATTGAAAGAATTGAAAAAAAAACTAATACTTGCGACTTATTCACGAACTTGTGGATTGCGTTACGCATACTTTTAACGATTCCAGTATCAGTAGCCAGTTGCGAAAGGAGTTTTAGCAAATTGAAATGAATAAAAACATATTTAAGATCCACTATGACACAAGAAAGACTCCATGCTCTTGCTGTTCTTACAATAGAAAACGAACTGGCCAACAACATAAATTTCAAGGATGTAATTGAAGAATTTGCTAATGCTAAAGCCCGAAAAATACAATTGAATTTTTCCAAAATTTGATACAATTTTATGTCTTTCAATCATTTTTTCAGATATATTATGATAATATATGTTGTTTTTATAATTTTTTTATATATAGTATATACATATTTTTTTTTTTAAATAAATTTAAACATTAAAAAAATTTTTATGAAGTTTTATTTGTTAATTATTGAAATTTTCTCTCCTTACAAGAGGGCGCAAGGTATATTTTCGCCTAGGGCACTGATATATGCTGCGGCGGGGCTGTATTAAGTGTTCTGTATATATGATACGAGCTATGCCAGAAATCGTGCAATGTCCGACATTGTACAGATTCACCTGTGCAATGTCGACGTTGCACACCCAGACTGTACAATGTCCGAAATAAAGATATATTTCGGACTTTGCACAGCTTTACTCGTACAATGTCAGCATTGCCCAAGCCAATCTGTGCAAAGTACTTATAATGGATTTAATTTTTAAACAAAAATCTATATATTAGTGCAACTGGACGAGTTGTGGCGATAATCATTCATCTGGGTACATAAATTCCTAGAACAAACATAAATCGAAATATTACCAGTACCTAACGTTTGCGATAATATTCGATAGTTGACATATAGTGGCTTCTAAATCTTCATACTGAATTTTGTGTCTATAAATTCATTAGTTCGGTAGTTATTAGGGTTTTCGAGTTGAGCTCCCTCCCCTGTTCCCCCCTTCCCTTCGGTCAATGTCGCTGAAATTTGACATTTCAAGTCCTCATTGGGTAATAACTTCAAATTTGAAATTTCATTTCGATACATTCATTACATCAGCAGTTATTAGAGTTTCTGTGTTAGGCCTCCCCCCTAATGTCCTTCTTTATGTTCGATTTGGCTGAAAATCAATAGGTGTTAGAGGGTTCTAGATTCACATAAAAAATTCTGTGTCGATACACATTTTTTTTCATATTTGAAATGTGAAGGTCGAAAAACATTCCGTTGAAAACTCAGCATCGAATTGTTGAGTGATTACATAACTTCCTCTATACATCGTATAGTTGAAGAAGTAAAAATAAAGCAAACACAGGCGAGGTAGGATAAGTGGTGCGGATGACTGACTTCCATCTTGATGAACACAGCTGTCTCAGTCCAAGGTTACTTCACACACAAAAATTATCATACAATTAAGCCAATCAGGAAATTTTCATTGTCTCATTTGCATTGGTTGGCACGTAAATATAACTAAAGTGAAGACGGTGACATGAGTGAATCAAATTTAGTATTAGCCCAATCAGTTAGCAAGTTGAAATAGCTTTAAACGTTTTACAGTGCCGGAATAGAACAAATTTTAAAACATTTTTAGAACAATTAACACGTATTTTTATGATTCAGCAAATCTATAAAAGTTACTCATAAAGAAAATACAGCCTCCAGACAAAATACAGCCTCCAGACAAAATACAGCCTCCAGACAAAATACAGCCTCCAGACAAAATACAGCCTCCAGACAAAATACAGCCTCCAGACAAAATACAGCCTCCAGACAAAATACAGCCTCCAGACAAAATACAGCCTCCAGACAAAATACAGCCTCCAGACAAAATACAGTCTCCAGACAAAATACAGCCTCCAGACAAAATACAGCCTCCAGACAAAATACAGCCTCCAGACAAAATACAGCCTCCAGACAAAATACAGCCTCCAGACAAAATACAGCCTCCAGACAAAATACAGCCTCCAGACAAAATCACAGTACATCCGGTTCATTGAGAAGTTAACTTGAGAGCACAAAGGGCCATTTTTCGAAGTAATATATACATAATTAGAGGTACTTATGCTACATAATTCACCTTCTCACCCTATTGGGTATTAGAAGAAAATAGATATTTTCTTCCATATAAAAAATTTGGAATAAGAGAAGAGGAGAGACAAAGAGAGAAAAAAACAGGGATAGGAGAAGAAGACTTGGAGAAAACAGCAGTACCTCAGAAGTAAGAAAGAAGAACTTCTACATCCTCAGATAGAGTTGGCAAAGAAGAAGGAAGAAAAGACTGGGGAAGGTTGGCAAACTTTTATTAGTCCTAGAAGAAGAAGACACAGACCCCCCAAGAGATACTCTGATTCGGACTATACTAATCATATCTAGTTGAGAGAGAAAAAAAAAAAGGAAGATATAATGTAATTAGAACTATTGTTGAAATTGTTCAATAGGTGAAGAAGATTGTAAAAAGGAGGATATCGTTAGGCTATCTTGTTGCATGAGGTCGGAGCTGTACAGTGTATTTAGTATTAATATATTACTGTTAAAATCAGAAGAACTTCTACATCCTCAGATAGAGTTGGCAAAGAAGAAGGAAGAAAAGACTGGGGAAGGTTGGCAAACTTATATTAGTCCTAGAAGAAGAAGACACAGACCCCCCAAGAGATACTCTGATTCGGACTATACTAATCATATCTAGTTGAGAGAGAAAAAAAAAAGGAAGATATAATGTAATTAGAACTATTGTTGAAATTGTTCAATAGGTGAAGAAGATTGTAAAAAGGAGGATATCGTTAGGCTATCTTGTTGCATGAGGTCGGAGCTGTACAGTGTATTTAGTATTAATATATTACTGTTAAAATCAGAAGAACTTCTACATCCTCAGATAGAGTTGGCAAAGAAGAAGGAAGAAAAGACTGGGGAAGGTTGGCAAACTTATATTAGTCCTAGAAGAAGAAGACACAGACCCCCCAAGACATACTCTGATTCGGACTATACTAATCATATCAGGTCTCTCTGATTCGGACTATACTAATCATATCAGGTCTCTCGGCCAGCACTGCCTCAGTCTTCGAGGAGGATCGTCTCGTTGGTCACAAGTATATATAATAAACATATATATCGACAATAAAGTAATAATTGCTTTATTTATCATCATCATCATCTTAGGCACTACAGCCCATCAAGAGCCTTGGCCTCCTCCAGGAAATGTCCCCGTGCAGCTCTGTCCTGGGCCAGTCTCCACCAGCCCACTGCACCAAACAGTCTTGCGTCTCTGTTCACGGTCTCTAGCCATCTTCTTCTGGGTCGTCCTACTCTTCTCCTACCCTCCGGTGTCACATTAACGACTTTCCTTGGTATAAGGTCCTCAACCATCCGTCTTACGTGTCCAACACAACAGAGTCTGGCAATTCTAATCCAGTGCGACAATGTTGGTGCTTTATTTATACAATCATAGACAATGAAGGAACTGGAGAATTGTTTTGATGGTATACTGGAGGAAAAATCTTGAAGCCGTTATAAATGCATAAATCTTACATTATTGCAGTCATAAATTTAAAAAATAACATACAGAAAGTAATACGATATGGAATAAGATAAGTATTTTTTTTTAAATACAAATACAATTAAAGAATAATTCACATAAAGAAATAAAGCAAATATCTGATTCTTAATCTTCTCTGGGATGAATATTGGTTACTTTTTTTCCAACTATTGAAGGGCCAATTCCGTCATCTGCTTGAATGTCAATTATCGCGTTGATATATCTGTATATCCAAAACCCTAAAAGAAGGACACCTATTGGTTTGCAGCCAACCCGGCCCCAGGGAAGGGGGTCTTGTGAGAGGCCTGTACGTCACAATAACTATTATTTTCAAAAAAAATATTTTTCTTTCCTTTATATACTTCTTTATAATGATTTTAGTGACCAATTATAATGCTGAATTATGCTTTTAGAAAAATTTAAGAAAATTTTTAACCCAATGTAAAACCTGGTCATTTTAATTTCCACATCACTATTTCCTCATGTTGTAGAACAACTATAACGAATAAAAATCGGTAAAAAAAATCTATAGTTATATGCATTCTCATTCCATCTTTCATTTAAATGTATGTATTAATTTTTTAAGCACACCTTTACTCCTTAAAAAAAGTAATAATGAAAGAGTGTCATAGTCTTGAAAAGAGAATTCCATCCCAAGAGTGTCAAGAAGGTTATGTGGCAACACCGATAGTTCAAAAAGGCTGGAGGAGGTCAAAGTGTCTTGACAAATTGCTGGAGTTCCTTGGATAAATAAGCAGAAAATAACTTGTTATCCAGTATCATTTTTCATTTAAAAATACGTATTTGCATTCACGCTCAAGGTAAGTTTAGTAGAAAATGAAATGAAATGAAAATAAATGTTATTCTTGAAACAAAATGAAAATAGATGAGAAAATATAAAAATACATAATTAAATTAAATAGATTAATTAAGAAAAATATCCAATGTGGCCATAACAGGACTTTTTCATACGAAGTAGTAATAATACGTCATTAAAATGTATGTTTGATGTAAGTATATCTTTGTTCGATATAAGTAAATAGAATTAAATTATTTCAAACATATATTTTTAAAAAAAACGCATGGGGTGTGAAGAGTGATTAAAAAAAGTTACTGAAACATTTGCGTATTTCGTCTCCAGATCTCACAATTTGTTTTGCTCATAAAGGCAATATTATTGACATTATGTGCTAAAAAGTGACAGAAATAAAATGCCTAAAAATCTCTCAGAAAACATGAAATTGACTTATATAGAAGATATAGATATAGATATAAATGAATAATCTAAGGGGTTAGTTCCGCCAGTAAATATATTATTGTCGTCACTGGCTGCTGGTCGCGACCTAATAGTTTGGCCAAAAGTTCAAAAAGCCCTAATAACTGCTGATGTAATGAATTTATTGAAACAAAATTTAGTGCGAGGATTTAGGAGCCCCTATGTAAGTCAAATATTGAATATTGGCGCAAACGGTCAACTGGTTTTTGAGGGGAAGCTATACAGCTAAGGAGCCTCTGACAACAGTGAGGTACATAGAGGCTCACTATTCATCAGGGACCATATTTTCTCATTAACTCCAACATCCATTTCAATTAAACTTCATCATAGTTGGACCGTAAAAAAAAAAGTTGGCCTTTTCCTTTTTTGAAGCCTTATTTTAATTGTATTTCACATAATAAAAAAAAAAAAAATCGTCGGTGAATCACCGGCAATGTATACTTCCCCAGAACGAATTAATTAATTAAATTTGTGTCTACCTCCAAAACCAGTCGACAGTTGGCGCTAATATTCAATAGATGACTTACATAGGGGCTCCTAAATCTTCATATTAAATGTTGTGTCGATAAATTCATTACATTGAGTTATTAGGGTTTATATATATTTTAATTGAGATCCCTCACCGGAACCCCCCCTCCCTCCAGCCGATATCGCTAAAAATTTGACAGGTTATGACCGCATTAGATTGTAAATTTAAATATGAAATTTCATCTCCCCTATACTTTAACCAACCTTTAATATTTTTTGCTTGTTTGCAGCATTATTTTAATTGTATTTATTCTTCTTCCTGCGGCGCTACGGTCCTGAAAGAACCCGGGCCTCCGTCACAATCCTCCTCCATTCGTCTCGATCCAAAACCTTCTCCCTCCATCCTCAGATGCCCATCACTCGGAGGTCCGCCTCGACGTCGTCCAGCCAACGGAGTCTCGGTCTTCCTCTTCTCCTGGCACCGCCTGGCCTACCGTAGAGGGCCTGTTTAGGGAGTCTTCCTCCTTCCATTCTCTCTACGTGGTCCAACTAACGTAATCTCGCCTGCTTGATCACGGACACCAGGTCGGAATCCCCGTAGAGGTCTCTCAATTCTCTGTTCTTCCGGATACGCCGGATTAATTGTATTTAACATTATAAAATATGACGCGCACCTTACTTGTTGGTATACTTGTACGTAAACAAGAAAAGAAAGAAACATATGAGCCTATAAAATTAGTGAAGAAGTTATCGACTTGGCTAATAAAAGCAAAATAGTGACTTAATGGGGTTTTCAATTTACATATAAAACTTCATGTCGGTACATTCATTACATCGACAGTAGTTAGTGCCTATGCCAATTGAATTCGAGGCCGAATTAAGCTAAATAAATAAATTAAAAAAATATGTTTAACCTTTAAGAAAAATGATAATAATAAACTAAAAAATTTATATAAAATAATAATAATTTTCAATGAACTTTACATTTATTTATAGGCATTTCAATCTGCGGGAAACGTTGTTTCCACATTTCGAGTTTCACAATCATTCTAGCTGGTAGATTTAAATGTTCGAAGAGTATTCTAACACCAATGAAGAAATCAGAAGCCATTGAATAGAGAGTAAAAGAAATGGAAGAGTAACAGATAATTTAAAAAAAAAATAGCTACATAAAAAAGTTGTCTGTGAATCAAGGGATATGTACTTCCCGACACGAATTTAACAAATATGTTCTCCAAAGCCATTCTATTGTTTGGGATAAAATTCAATATTGCCTTCTGAATACTCATACTAAATTTTGTGTAGACACATTTATTTTATTGACAGTTATTACGGTAATTGAGTCGACCCCCTACTTACACCGTCGGTATATTCATTACATCGGTTGAGAGCGCCGGTAGCTCAGTGATATGCGTCCTTACCTTCTGAGCTCAATAACGTGGGTTCGAAACCCGACCGAGTCCCTTAGTTTATTTTATCTGGGAGGTAAAATAAACTTAAGCACGCCGTCCTTCGAATGGGACGTTAAGCGATGGTCCTGAGCCTGTAAGATGTCAGGTACTCGTTAAAGACCGCTGCCCTAGGTGAATAAAAATTTAGGGTAGGCAAAATTTAGGACTTACAATAGAGTCGCTCTGGTAGTAGGCGATATGACCTCGTTGTTAAAACCCGGGCATGTGTCATAAACCAATTTGAGTTGGTTGGGATTGGTGGTTGGGATTTTTGAGTTGGGCCCCCTTCTGATCCCTCCCACATTTTTCATTGATTCTGCTGAAAATTGAGGTTCTTATAAGACTTTAAGTTAACATACGAAATTTCGTGTCAATATATTTTTTACAATGGGTGTTATTAGAGTTTTTGTGTTAAGCTTCCCCCTTAATCTATCTCTTCATTTCAGCCGATTTTATTGAAAATCGATATGTGTCCTCCTTAGAGGATACTGGATATAGATATAAAATTTTGTGTTGATAATTTCATTCTATCGAGAGTTATCTTGTTCATATACACAAAGACAAACATAACTTTTTTTTTTATTTTTGGAATTAGGGGATCGGATAAAATGAAATTATGTAGAAAACTCCCCATGGAATTTCTTACCGATTATAAAACTTCCCCTATACTTCGTATAGCTGGCGAAGTAAAAATATAAATCTCAAACGGAATAACCTCTTCCTAGCTCTTTAGTTCTTTTCAAAGCTACAAGGCACCCTACAGCTTTCATTGTAATCCAATTGTAATATTATATTTCAAAAAATCACTCTAAGTTTAAAATATTAATAAGTGTCGAGATAAACAGGCAGGATAGAGAGATGAAACCAAAAATCAACAAACCATAATGTGGTCGTATAAAGTACTGTAAGCAAAGTGCACTTCTTTATGACATTGAAGTTTGAGTGCAATCAGATGCAGAATTTTTTGTGGAATCAGAATATTCTGTAAATGCATAAAATAAAATGTTTTCATGTTATCAATAGTAATATTTTTTCAGATTATTTAATATAAATCAACTTTTTTGCTGATTTTTCGCATTTCAACGAGTGTCGAATCATATTGTTCTCTTTTTTCAACGAAAACTTTAATTCTTCTGAGAGGAAAATTTAATATGAATTAGTTACGGGCGAAGCTAAAGAAGGGCTTTGGGGCTTTAGCACTCCCACGTTATCCAAAAGCACCACCACCTTAATTTAAATAACATTTTGTTAAATCCGATAAGAATATTTACGGAGTTAAAAGAATAAACTTTTTTTTTAGTACATTTTAAAATTATATAATTACCGCAAGAATTTTAACAGAACATTCCGAATATAACCCCGCATTACATATGTTTTAAGCGTAGGTTAAGTGAAAAAAAAAAAATAAAAAAAAAAAATAAAAAAATAAAATAAAAAAAAAATAATAAAAATAAAAAAAATAAAAATTAAAAAAAAAATTAAAAAAAAATAAAAATTAAAAAAAAATATATATAATAATAAGTGAAATGAAACTTCTTTATATGACATCAGTGGAGTCGAAATTAGTGTCCGCTATACAGGGATGTCCGTTGGGAAAGGGCCTGTTAGAGAAATACTCAAATAAAAAACGAGAATTGATGTGTAAACATCTGGTTTACTTTCAAAAATTTACTGTCGTGCACGGATTTTGATTAAAATTTGTTTTATAGTATAAGAAAAGTAGTATGAGGAATTAAACTTTCAAATTTATTGTTCTTAAATTTCTTTTATACATAAAATTATAGGTTTGTAATAGATAAAATGATTACATTTTTTTTAGATTTACACTGCTATATTATTTTTTTTACCATAAACATTTATTGTGATAAATTTAAGGTATCGAAGCATCTTAACCTAAACGTTTCTTACCGAAAGATCATTTTATAGTTCGTAATATTGATCTTTTAGTAGAAATATATTACAAGATAATGCAGTTATATAATATACTAGCAGTAATACCCGGCGTTGCCCGGGGAACTTTGACTTTTCTCCCAATATCTCCTATAAGGCTATTCAGTTCCTCGACAGTACATTCATCATGTTATAATTTTCAATTATTCATACGGAATAAGGCTTATAGTCCTTCAACTGTAGTAACGCTAGCTTTGGAGCTAAAACTAATTTATTCAAAAAGATTTCTCATTAAGTTAGGTTTTCGAGTTACAAAGATTGCGTGAGTGGGTGCTGGGATGGACCAGGGGTTGATTAAAAAATAGACTTTAACCTTCCGGTAGATAAAACTTATCTATTCAAAAAGATTCCTCATTAATCATTGCAGTGGTTTTTGAGTTACAAAGATTGCGTGGGTGGATGCTGGGATGGACCAGATATTGAGGTACTAATACACCTTCCACAGACGATGACGAACAAATTAAAAAGAAAAATTAATCAAATCCATCAAGCCGTTCGTGAGTTATAGCGGTACAATGCACAGACATTTTCAGCTTTATATATATGATATTACAAATATATTACACTTTCTTCGATGATGACAACATTAAAAGTGCAACATAAAAAGTCAAATGCAGTCAAAATATATTACACACTTTTTTATTCCATGAACGTAATAATGCTCAAAAACAGCTGACATCACAGATAGAGAAGTGTGTAGGGGTGTGTGTGTGTGTGTGTGCCCGACACCCAAACACTTACAGATGCACACATTTAAAACAGATGAAGGGCGCAGGTAGCTCAGAGGGTATGAACGTAAAGCGATGGTCTCATGCCTGTACGATGTCAGGTACTCCTTTAAAGAACCAACCCTAGGTAAATAAACATTTAGGATAGGCAAACTTTAAGACTCCCATAGTAGAATCGGGCTCATGTTCACCATTGTGACAAATGAGCGCTCTGTTCGTAGTTGATATGACTTTTTAGTTAAAGCCCGGGCATGAGTCACAATAACTAACATTTAAACAGACAACGATACTATATGTAAATATACGTAAAAATACAAAAAACTGAAAAAAAATAAAAATTAATGTGCTACTTTGGATTTCGAAGGCAACATAACTGCCCGACAGACAAATACATGTCGATACATTAATTAAATCGGCAGTTATTGTGGTGTCGTCTATATAAGGTTGTTGAATTTACAGGTTAGGTTAGGTTTTATGACTCATGCCCGGGCTTTAACTACGAGGTCATATCGCCTACTACCAGAGCGCTCTTTCGTCACTCTGGTGGACATGAGCCCGACTTTACTGTGGGAGTCCTAAATTTTGCCTACCCTAAATTTTTATTCATCTAGGCCAGGGGTGTTTAACGAGTACCTGACATCGTACAGGCTCGGGACCATCGCTTAACGTCCCATCCGAAGGACGGCGTGCTTAAGTTTATTTTACCTCCCAGATATAATAAACTAAGGGCCTCGGTCGGGTTATTTGAATTTACATATTCATTACAACGGCAGTTATTACAGTTTTTGTGTTAAGATTGCCTTTTCTTTCAGTCTGATTTGGCTGAAAATCAATATGTATCCTTATTGGGATTTGGATACACATATAAAATTTAGTATCCATACATTCATTCAATCGGGAAGTATCGTTTTCACAGACACACATGCACGCTGACCCAAACACTGGCAGCCATTTTGTTTGTACTCAAGGTGTCGGAAAACATGTAATTCCAGTGAAAATGCAACAACAAATTCCTGACGGATTATATAACTTCCCTTATACCTTGTACAGCTGAGCAAGTAAAATATTAGTCATTAGTCTTATTAGCATTATATTTTGCAAGAAATACTATTTTTACGGCTCTGTACAAGACCAATATGTCCTTAGGCACGCTCTCTGTAATATTACAACCATGATTTTCTGATCAGTCATGACATCAGACTAATAAGTAGTTATGGGGAATTATTTTAAATTTATGCCTTACCTACTTATATATATAGTTGTTTCTTAAACGATCCATGAATAAATATTAATAATTTTTTGTTGAACTAGCAGGTTACCCAGCGTTGCCCGGCAGTAACATTGCGTTATATAACTTAACTAAGGTTATCCGGACAAAGAATAAAGATCTTATTCTCGCTATCTCTCCATCTCTTTCGATACTCGGAAATTATATTGATTTTAATTATTTCTAACTTTAGAGAGAAAAAAATGTATGGAACGAAAAATCTATAAAATATCTTTCATACTGGTTCTGTGATATTTCACGTCGAATCCGGAATAGGTATATTCTATAGAATATAATTGGTAAGCTATTTCAGTGGAATTTGCCAGAATGTGCTTATACGATACTAGACTCTCCTCACTCTACCCACTTCTCAACAAGAACACTACACTCCGACTTGAATGTACCACACTACTCTACACTGCACTCATACGGCCACTCATCACATCGGCACAAGCCTGACCCACATTAAGAAACTGGTCAGGTTCGAAAACAAAGTTCTCCGCCTTGCCGTAAACGCGCCTTGATAAGGAATTCTCAGATACGCAGGGAGCTGGGTGTTCCCGACGTTAGAGACTTCATATTGGAGTTAGCGACAGGATTCAGGACTGGGTTGCAGAGTGTTTCTGGAACCGCTACCTTTGGCATTGGGGAACCTCTGCTACACCGTCGTCTGAAGCCCCGCCTTCTACAAGACTTCGTATTTTAACAATATGTATATACTTTTTTTTTTTTTAATTGTGTATAGCGCCCCTCGCGCTAAACCGAATAAAGTGTTGTTTTTTTTTATATAAAATATAATTGGTGAGCTATTTCAGTGGAATTTGCCAGAATGTGCTTATACGATATTTATACGATACTTATAGGTACAAAATATGAACTTAATTGAATACAATTCCAAAACAGCTCATTCGATTAACACCAAAATCTATAGGCCCTTATTCCTCTCTAAGATAAACATTTTGCAAAAAAAAAAAAAAACATTCAGATCAGTACATTTTTGCAGAAGTTATAGAACGAGAAACACAAAAATTCGCAAAACCACTTTTTAATTCTCCAACTATAGGAAGTAGGGGAAAGTATCTAATCGCTCAAAAATTCGAAGAGGAGTTTTCAACGGAATTTCATGTTTTACGACTAAGATTCCAAATATGAATTTTTTCAACCAAATATTTTCAGCCAAATCGACAGAAGGGAAGGGATTAGGGGGCGGCTTAACATAAAAGCTCTAATAACTGCCGTCCTAATGAATATATCGACACAAAATTTCATATGTGAAATTAAAACACCATAAGGTTGATCCTTATTAATTTTCAGCGGAATCGGCAGAAGGGAAGGGGAGTATCAGAGGAACGGCGAAACTCAAAATTCCCTATAAATGCCGATGTTATGAATGTATCGACATGAAATTTCATATTTAAAGTCAAAAAAACCCAATGAGGACATAACTTGTCAAATAACAGCGATATTGGCTCAAAGGAAGGGGATTCAAGTGGGGGGAGGGGGGGCACAAAACCATAATAAATGCAGATGTAATGAATTTATAGAGACAAAAAATTTAGTATGAGGATTTAGGAGCCCCTTTGTATGGTCCACTGGTTTTGAAGAGGAAGCAAAAAGTTAATTGATTAATTCTGGGGAAGAACATTGCCGGTGATTCACCGACAATTTTTTTTTTTTTTGGCATTCTGAGTTTGTGGCAATCAAAATGTGTTATATGTCAGACACAATTATTTCAATCTCATCTCCATTTTCTTAGAGGGAACAGTAAAAACTAAAGAAACACGAGAGTCCTGAGTAAAGATAATGTGGTAAGGTAGTTGTGTTAGGGAGAAGGGGGTAGAGGGATATAGCAAGTGCCAGGAGAAGCTATATAACAGAGATGAGTCTGGGAGATCCGCCGTCAGTAGTGCCAAATACATCCAGCCGCCAGGTAAGTCCAACACTAGCTCTATTTACATTGATAACTTATCACCGGTGGATTATATACGTGTTATAAAAAGGGAAGAGATAACATATCACTAAAGCTAACCGAAGATTTTAGATCCTGAATATAAATATGCAAACATAGATGTCCAAAATCCTCAGCCGTTACTTAAAAATCGTATAATTAGTTGTTATGATTCATGCCCGGGCATTAACTGCGTGGTCATATTGCCTACTACCAGAGAGCTCTTTCGTCACTCTGTTGCAGATGAGCCCGACTCAACTATCCTAAATTTGTATTCATTTAGGTTAGGCCTTTTTAACGAGTACCATCGCTTAACGTCCCATCCGAAGGATGGAGTGCTTAAGTTTATTTTACCTCACAGATAAAATTAACTAAGGGCCTCGACATGTTTTGAACCCGCAAACTTGAGCTCAGAATGCAACCACGCATACGCTACCTGCGCCCTCAGGGAAATCGTATAGTTTGTTTATAAATTATATATATATATATATATATATATATATATATATATAGGGTTTACATTTTTTTTTTTTTTTTTTTTTTTTTTTCGAAGAAATTCTCCATGTTTTCCATTTTACTTCCCCAGCTATACAAGGTATAGGGGAAGTTATATGCGGACAGAAAATTCGATGTTGAGTTTTCACTTGAATTTGATGTTTTCCGACATCCTGATTCGAAAAAAAAAAAAAAAAAAGTGTCTGTTTATATCTTTTAACAAGATAACTTCTGAAACAAACGCTTATATATGTATTCAGAACCCCATTAGAACGACAGCTATATTAATTTTCAGCCAAATCGGTAGAAGGGAAGGAGGTGTTCAGAGATGGGGCTCAATTCTAAAAACCCAAATAACTGCCGATTTAACGAATTTTTAATTAGCTTT
Organism: Aradus depressus; assembly: GCA_963662175.1. NCBI lineage: Eukaryota > Metazoa > Arthropoda > Insecta > Hemiptera > Aradidae > Aradus > Aradus depressus. The sequence continues at coordinate 23,434,166 of OY759221.1, forward strand.
AATTATCTCCTTCCCTACCTCTATATGCGAACGGAGTTGACATTTTTTATTTTGTTATATTTGTTGTTTTCTTTCTGAAATGGGGAAGCAAAGACAGCAAACCATTTATTTTTTATTTTTCTTAGAAGGCGATGATAACTTTTAAATTTTCATTATTTTTATTGTATATGTTGATTAGCGACTGTAGATTCTAATTGTAGGAATATTGAGGGTCAGTCAAAGATGGGAAAAAAAATACTATTCAGATGCCAACGTTTCGATATATTTTATATCATCATCAGGGCCTACAAACATGGGGGAGAAATCAAGATTAGAATCAAAATAAACAAAAAAAAAGAAATTTTTGTTGATAAACATTACTGAACGTTAAAAATACACTACAACAAGTTAAAAATTGAAACTGACTTACTATGAATAATTACTAAACATTAAAATTAAATATGATTACATTACTAAACATAAACATTAATAATGGAAATAGACAAATAGGTGGAACATAATAAAGAGTAAACATTAAAATTACTTACTATGAATAATTCTCCCCAACCCTGCTTATTCATAGTAAGTAATTTTAATGTTTACCCTTTATTATGTTCCCCCTATTTGTCTATTTCCATTATTAATGTTTATGTTTAGTAATGTAATCATATTTAATTTTAATGTTTAGTAATTATTCATAGTAAGTCATTTTCAATTTTTAACTTGTTATAGTGTATTTTTAACGTTCAGTAATGTTTATCAACAAAATTTTTTTTTTTTTGTTTATTTTTGATTCTAATCTTGATTTCCCCCATGTTTGTAGGCCCTGATGATGATATAAAATATATCGAAACGTTGGCATCTGAATAGTGTTTTTTTTTCCATCTTTGACTGACCCTCAATATTCCTACAATTATTTTTATTGAAAAGAGAGAAAGTTATTCCAAAAAAAAAGACAGTCCACCACAACTCGAAATACATTTTAAAGAATTCATCCAAATATTAAAACTCTTGAGAAATCCACTGTACTTGCTATTCGCCTAGCCATTCTATTTAAATTTCTTTAGCTATTAGTGTCATAAGTAGTAACTTTATTTCATTTACATTTAAACAATCTAGACTCGAATGGAGAAATAGACCGGGTAGTCGTCTCTTGTTTTACTTCTTGTCTCTTACTTAAGAAGGGTTTAAAAAAAGCATTTTAAACATTATTTATTTATTATTTGTTGACGGGTGGCAACTCTCCGGCAATTTTTTTATAAATAAAATTAATCGACTTTTATGGGATTCGAAGATAATTGAGGAAGCATTTCAACCTCTCAGTTTTTTGAAGATGTACTGAATTTTCATTTCTTTACGCTAGTTTCATGTGAAATTTCCTTTGATACATCGCTTATTATTTCCAATTTAATTCGTTTATCCATACTTGTCCATTCCCAAACATTTTATTCATCAATTTTCATTTCAATACGCTAATTTAATGTAAAATTTCCTTTTGATTCTTAACATCCCTTATTATTTAATTAGTTTTTTTTACACTTTTATGAAGCTTAAATATGAACCTCCTAATAAATAGATTCTAGAGCCTTTGGAGCGATTCCAAATTCGAAAACGGTCAGACCGAAAGAAAAATTGTCAAACATAAAATTTATTTAAAAAAAAAAAATGAATCAACTGTGCTTCACTCATGATTTTTCATTGTTTTAATATAACGATAAATGTTTAAATGACGATAATTGTCCGATAGTTGGCCCACTGTTTCACAAGGTAAAAAAAACATTCCTAATTACCATGAAAATTTGGACCCAAGATGAATCACAAAGGAAAATTTCTGTGTCCAGTTTCAAGATTTAAGCTAACATTTTTTTAAAAATTAAATCTTAAATGTATCTTTAATTTAATTAAATGAACATTTTCAAAGAGAAAATTACTGCGGAGATGTTACACTCCTATAACCCCCTTAAAAAAAAAAAACATAAAGCCTTTTATTTAATTACAGTGTTTCTTTATGTTGCTATAAAGGCAGACAAGAATATAAATTAATGAAATAAGAAACAGGAACTATTCAAGATAATAAATAAATAAATTAGTTGAATTATAATATTTTTGAATAAATTTTTTTTTTGTTTTGTTATAGAAAAATGAAAGGAATTCTGTATCATATTTTGACCCTCACATTATTGGTCGTGTTAACTAGTGGGGCACCTCAAGGTCCACCCCCTGAAGAAAAACCATCCCCTGTAAGTACGAAGCTCAACCATAAGCTACCTCCCCATCTCAAGTTCCAGACCGATCATACCCACAATTTTAATTTTAATATTTCCGATGAGAAAGTATATGTTGTACATCGCTGAGAACTATTTACAATTTAAAATTGAATTTGATATTTATACTAATATATAAAATATATAAAGAGAGAGAATGTTTGTTTGTGTATTTGAGATAATCTCTAAAACTACTTAAACATTTGGATAATTCTTTCACTGTTGGGAAGCTTATTTCTTTCCGTTATAGGCTATACACCTTCATGCTTTACCAATAGGAAGCTGAGCTGTGATGGTAAGAGTTAAACGGCCCTCAGGGCGCCATTTATTGCATATGCTGCCTAAACCGTTGAAGATATATCAAAATGATGTACAGAGGAAATTTGGCAATAAAAAGTTTTGCAAAAAAATCTTCTACAGGGTATATCTATCTATAACAGATAGACTTCAATAAGAGATTTTGTCTCTATATATAAATCTGTAGTTTTGTCTGTCCGTGTGTTTGTAAGTTGGCAACAAAACTATTTTAAAGTTACTAATCTGCTTTAAGAAGATTCAAATTATGTAAATATAAGAAAGATATTTTTGAAATATTGTCTATTCCACTATTTTTTCTACACATGTACTACCGGTTTCGACATTACACCATCGTCAGGTTTAGTTATAAACCAAAACAGTTTTCTGAGTGCATTCTCTCTTATCAGGTAAGGATGGAGTTGGAATATCAAATAGAAAATCCCTGTGATTTACAGTTAAAAATTTGTTTGGTTTTGGTCGGAAATATTTGTTCTTTTATTTTTAACATACCGATCTTGTCAGAATGTAATAGTTTTATGCTTAATTTTAGTTTTACCAATGTTATTGAAAAAGGAAAGAAAATATTTCCGATCATACAGCCACGGAGATTTTCAAATTGAAATTCCAACTCTTTCCTTACCTGATATATAAGAATGGTTCGCGTTGAGGAAATGTCTTAGTCGCCATGGTGTAATGCTGAAACAGATATTGTAGGTATAAAACATTTTTGTGGAATAGAAAATATTTCAAATAATAAGTTTGTTTTATGTATCTGTTGCAGGTCTAAAATGTCATATATTCTGACTCGGACAGACTAAATGTATCTGTTTTGTCTTGCAAATAATTTTATTTTTTTCAATTACTGGATCCTCCTACATGTGGAGGGAACGATACAGCTGATAAAGTTACTAAGGAAGCAGCAACGTTGCCTGGAGAAGAAATGGTAGTGACGATTGTAACAGACCTGAAGAAATGCCTGCGTCGCAAAATAAAAGAAACCTGGACAGAGATGTGGAGTAGTATGAACCTAGCGAATAAACTGAGGTCCATCAAAAGAAATATTGATGAGCCATATCCTGGAGGAGTGCCCCGGGTATAAAGAAGCACTAACGGCCATGGGGTTTCGAACAAGACACAAGAGATGCTGGGGGACGACAACTCGACTACAGAAGCCGTTCTATCCGCAATGAAAGCAAGTCGCCTCATCGAAATAATCCAATCCATTTGAACGGCGTAATATATCTAGGCCATTGAACGCCGACAAATAAAACTATTCTATTGTATTATATAAAATAAGACATAGTGTTCCACCAAATGGCCGTGGGCGCAGCACTCCGGACTATTTATTATTCCATTATTTTATTTGTCTGTTTAGTACGAGTACAACTACAAGGTGGAGGATGCAGAGAACTCAGTCTACTACGGAGCCAAGGAGGAGGGTACTGATGCTGGTAAAGTAGAAGGTTCCTACTACGTGTGGCTCCCTGACGGACGGCTTATGACCGTCACCTACACCGTCGATGGTGAATCTGGATTTGTATCAAAGATCAACTTCGAAGATAACGCCAAACCCATTGGTGCAGCCGGTAAATGAACACCACTCCAAATTCTCAAAACTCATGAAAAAATAACTGACATATTCCCTGTATTTATTTGTAATTATATGCATTCTGATTTTTTTTTTCTTTATTATATACTTGCCTAAAACAATTATACACAAATATATCAAGTATCCTATTTTTTTTATATATGTTACTTTTCTAAAGGCTGAAATGTTGGTACGAAAATTCCTTGCAAGTTTTCTCAAGTCATGAGAGGAAATATACATTCATTACATCGGCAGTTATTACAGATTTGAGTCGAGTTCCCCTCTTCTGAACCCTACCCTACCCTTGAAATGTTGTGTCGATGGGTTAATTTTATCGGGAGTTTTTGTGTTCACTGACACACACAAACATACTTTTTTTTCATTTTTGGAATCAGGAGTCAGAAGATACGAAATTCCTGTGAAAACTCCACATCAAATTTCTGACAGATTACATAACTTCCCCTATATTTCGTGTAGCTAGGGAAGTGAAAAAGTTTCCATCCTAATACACCGACATTTTTTAATTTAATATTTAAAACGCTACCACTCATTAAAGAAAGAACAAGGAAATAACATAATGCGTACAGAATCCTTGAAAAATACTGTAACCAACAGTCAGTCTGTGGAACTAAATTATGATAATTTAAAAATACCTGAATTTTTTTAGTGTTTTTATTTTGTATATCTTTTGCGCTTATTAGGAAACAAAAGGCAAGGTATGAAGGAAGACCAGGTTAATTATATAACTAATGGTAATATTATAATTATTATAAGGGCAAAAAGTGGCACACTCTTTTTAATGAAAAGAAAATTAGAATTTTTTTGACTAAATAGGATTGCGGGGATTCCCTAAAGTGTGAATATGATCTGGGCAATTTTAATTTTTTTAATTATCTGTTTGGTAATATTAAAATTTTTTTTCAATGTTATCGAGTTTTTGAACACAATTTTCTCAGCTATGAATAGTAGTAGAAAAAATCTGAAATCCTATTTTTAAACAACTTATTGCTTACTATCAGGCCGCACTTTCGTCGCTCTGATGAACATGAGCTCTTCTCTGAGAGTCCTAAATTTGGCCTACCCAGGTTAAGTTTTGTAGGATAGAGGAACACTAACAAGTACCTGACATCGTAGAGACTTAAGAAGGACGGTGTGCTCAAGGTTTTTACCTCCCAGATAAAAAATAATAGAAGCCCAGCTCTGGTCATACAAAAAATGTTTGTCCGTCTGTGGCCTTAGAAAATTGTCAACAAATTTAAAAACTCTCCCATCAGACTGCTGTAAACAGAAAGGGTCATTCTTCTCCGCATAAGTGAGTCAGTTTACTAACCAGTACAAGTCTGTAATATAATATATTACAGACTGTCGCATGTCCAAGAAAAATTAAAATACTATTTTTTGAAGGGCGCATGACATCGGAGAAAACAGAACAGCTGTTTCTCTCCGTACTATTCTTTATTATTATTTATTTTCTCCAGAAAGGAACAGTTTTAATTTTTGAAGCCGATGACAACCGTAAGTAAAAGGCAGACTTTTATAATTTATATTGTTTGTAGTGAGTGCATTTTGCGTTCGGGTTTGCTCAGAAGATCTAATAATGCATGAATATTGAGAATTAGGCCAGATCCCTTACCATAGTAACAAGTATATTATTACGTTATATGACACCGTTTTTTTAAGCCAATATAATTCACAATTTGTCCTAATCACTGTAAGGTGAGTCAGGTGGGTTACCTTCATGGATTCTTTGGTAAGGATGATAGCGGTGGCAGAGGAATCAAACTGAGGTCTGCCAGCTCTGCCGATCATCTGGAGGATCTGTCCCTCGGGGTACTCCTCCCAGGAGCCTTGGACGTATTGCTCTGTTGACTTGATTACCACCAGGTGAGCAGGCAGGTTCACTCCCATCGCTAAACCAACACAGAGCTCACTTAATCACACCTAATAGAAATAATTGACTAATTTAATCTTGGAACCAGTTTTAATACATTTGCTTTGTCAAAAAAAAAAATCATTTTCAAAAATATAGGGATAGACACAAGATCCGATAGCCACAAAATATCGATTGACTTCTTATTTGTAAAAAAAAAAATCAAGTGATTTTTACAATTAAGTTAAATAATACTATATATATTATATTATAGTATTAAAGAATAATTTATTTGAATATAGCACTTTGTCATGCCAAGGGCTAAAAAAGAAAAGATAGAGAATGTTACTAGTAGGCGTTCTTTATTCCAGTCCAAAGAACAACACCAGCGACCTAGAGGAGAGTATTAGGAAAAATAAATATAAATAAATTAAATAAAAATATATATAATAAATAAGTAATATATAATATGACAACTATTTACAATATATTCTCTACAGGATGACTACTTTACTTAGTCTAGATAGGTCAGGCAAGAAAAGGGAGTTCTTAACTTCTGATATTTTGTTAAGATTATTGCTAATCACATTTAAAGAAAGTCGGATCTCCAAGCCTTCCACGATATCCATACGTCTTCCCTTGATACCCTCGTGCAAGAGTGTCACTCTAAGGCCCAATTGACAATGAATAAAGAACTTGGAATCCATTCTTGGGGGTGTTTTTTAGTTCGTATATACAGTTTTCCAATTTATCTTCTAGATAGATAAACCCATCTCCGAGTCTAACTGATATTGGGTGATTTCGATACAACGTACATTAGATATTATTTATGGTATTTAGGTATTTATTAGTATGAATGTATAGTGAGTGTATGAGCGACATATCCTCTCTCCTTTCAGCTACTAGTCAATCTTCCCTTAGAAACCACACTAATTAAATGGCTGGTAAGCAAGTTTTATTATATTTTTACTTTTGTCCCTCAGTATCCTTTGCTTTAATAATTTTGCTAGTATTTTAACACTTTTAACTGCTTATTTAACCCCGATTCTGGAGATAAATAAAACAGTGGTAAGACAACAAAGTATATCAATTAACATTTTTGATTCAAAAGTTATTTCTAATATTTCTGTTTAAGTGTAATATTCAAATTAGAAAGATAAAGGTAAACGCCTGCTCACCAAGCGTACTGGTGCAAACAAGAATGGGGAGGAAGCCAGACCTGAAGAGCTGCTCTATGCTGTGTCTGTCTGTGACCTGGAGCCCTGCATGGTGGTATCCTACTCCATACTTCACAACATCTGAATAACCAAAAGGAAATTAATCCAAGTATAACATCATTTTAAATATTGTTATATCAAAAATTATTAGATAAGATGATAAACGAATCTCCCAATAATAGCTCCATGCTCGTCACTCTCACCAATCTCTTAATATATTGTTTATAACTTAAATAACTTTGAATAACCACAAGCCCATACCATTTCTAGGTCCAGGGTTGTTGTCTTACACATAATGAACCTATTAATAGAGCGAGTGGAATAAACCGAAGGGACGTAATGAAGGAGTAAATGAGGTGTTTGTGAAAAATTATCCCCCAGAGCCCTGCTTCAATGTTTTCAGGGCAAGGAGGATTGTGAGAGTTATAGGATCCATCTGATTTTCAAAAAGTAACCGCCAGACCCCTGCCTCAACGTGTTTTAAGACAAGGAGGATTGTGAGAGTTATAGGATCCATCTGATCCTCAAAAAGTAACCGCCAGACCCCTGCCTCAACGTGTTTTAAGACAAGGTGGATTGTGAGAGTTATAGGATCCATCTGATCCTCAAAAAGTAACCGCCAGACCCCTGCCTCAACGTGTTTTAGGACAAGGTGGATTGTGAGAGTTATAGGATCCATCTGATCCTCAAAAAGTAACCGCCAGACCCCTACCTCAACGTGTTTTAAGACAAGGTGGATTGTGAGAGTTATAGGATCCATCTGATCCTCAAAAAGTAACCGCCAGACCCCTACCTCAACGTGTTTTAGGACAAGGTGGATTGTGAGAGTTATAGGATCCATCTGATCCTCAAAATCTTTCTCAACATGAACGTTCCTGTCCTACATAAATTAATGTTTAATACAGATTTAAAATAATATAAAACAATGTATTCCTTTATAAATAGTGCTTTCATCGTGTATAATGACCATTGAATCATGCCTAATAGCCATTTGATCGATTCATATTCGGACATCTGTCACTGACAAATCCCTATTGAAATGTCATATATCGCTCATCACAGGTGCAAATGTTTGAGGTAGTTTGGCAAAACGTGCTAAATGTATCACAGTAGACAATTATGATTGTTGTAACATTTAAAAGTTCATATGTTATACTTAAATAAAAATTTTAATTTGCATGGAATCATGCAAGTTACCTCTCAGTTTATTGTCAAGGAGTACTTCTGTGGCTTCTTGCAACACCATCTTCTGCTCTGGAGTAAAATGAAATGTTATGCTATGAACCAGAATGTTACTAGTCTGGATCACTCCTTTCCTTGTGCTGCAGAAAACCTACAATACATTCATAAAATAAACATATTTTAGTAATATTGTCTATTCCATAAAACTTTTTAACAGGTTTAGTTATAAACTGAGATAGTTTGCTGAGTGCAAAATTTCTTATATATGAGGTTGGTGGGTTTCATACATATCAAGATAGAGGCTGGATGGCTTTATACAGGATCATGGCTTTACATTTAGGAATATTTTCTTCTCTGTTTCAATAACAATGGTAAACTAAAGGAATTACACTCTAACAAGATAAGCTGATGGAATGATATTTGTGTATTTAACAAGATGATTACTGGAGTATATAGTCTACAGTGCACGAATTGTATATTGCACGGACTGGCCGACGTTTTTAAGAAACCATGGCAACCGAAGGCATTTACCACATCCATTTTTGCTCAAAAAGCTGATTATTTGATTATTTAGAACAAATAAAAATAAAGAAAGTCACTAAAAATAATATTAGTAATTATTTTAACTATTCCCCATTGTTAACACCATAGAACCAGTTCTGTTTCCAAATTTGTATGTATTTAGTGCGAAGGTGATTTTTACTCCATACTCGTATATCAAAAATCGTAGTCAATATAAAGGGCGCCGGTAGTTCAGAAGTAGCATGCTATCCTACTGAGTTCAAGATCAAGGGTTCGAAACTGGGCCGAGGCCATCACGTTTTTTATCTGGGAGGTAAAATATCTTGAGCGCCCCCTTCGGATGGGACGCTTATGGGTTAAGCGATGGTCTTGAGCCTGCGCCATACTCGTTAAAGACTTAAAGACCCTAGGTAACAAAACAAATTTATACAAAATTTAAGACTCCCACAGTCGAGTCGGGCTCTTGCCCACCAGAGAGACGAAAGAGCTCTCTGGTAATGACAGACCAGTACAGACCTTGTAGTTAAAGGCATGAACCACAATAACTAACTATTAACAATATTAGCTCATTTTATTTATTTTGTTATAATTTGAATTTATATCTTCACTGTTATCTTAAAGACAGGAAAAGCTTCTGATTTTAATTTAATTAATATTCTCATGTCATCAATATCATCTTCTTAAATGCATAAACATCATTTCATCACTTTTTATTGTTAAAGTATAATAATTTCAGTTTTACCATTAACCGATAGTTTATGTATACATTTTTTGTGGAATGGACAATATTTCAAAAAGAGGTTTGTTTTATTTTGTTTATTATACATTTTCACAAAATGTTGACGTTTCTCAATACAGAAATTAAATCAGATACTTCACTCAAAAATCATGAAATAAACAAGTTTTTGAACAATTAATACAGGGATTTGTTTATATCTACCCATAAAAAAGTACAGAGAACTTGTATGACTTATGCTATTCATATGAGTTGGGAAGAAGAGATTTTAATTCTAATTATAAATATAAAAAGAAAATATGTATTGATTATTATTAATGATAAAATTTAATATGAAAGGAAAATAATAGAACATGTTACCAAAGATGGTTTTCCTTCAGCATGCTCCAGAATGATGTGCTTCAGTTTGTAACTTAAATTTAAGTCAAACTTATAAGAAGACATATTTCCCTTGAAAGGATAACTTTTGACAATTCTTTTTAAACGTACAGGACGCATTTCTTCACCAAATCTGTAAAATCAATCAATTAAATAAAAATTAAATACACAAATAACTTCCCCAGATATACAAAGTATAGGGTATGTATTCGGCCAAAAAGTCGATATGGAGTTTTCAACAGAATTTCAAGTTTTCCGTCTTCCTGATTTCAAAAATGAAAGTATAATTAGATGTGTATGTATGTGTCTGTGAACACTATAACTCCCGATAGAATGAATGTATCGACAAGAAATTGTATATGTGACGTATCCAGAAACCTCTAAGGACCCATTGAGTTTCAGCCAAATCGGCCAAAGAAAAGGGGAATTAAGGGGAGCGTAAACAAAAAATCAATATATTACTATTTATACTAACATATAGACAGTTTCCCGCACACTCTCATCTTTAGATTGAACCGTTTCACTTCCATACACTATAAACATAAACTAGTTGATCCGTAGATGAGTGGTCTCGATCCCGTGGTGATCTCAGGAGAGTTCATAACTTTTAAAAATATTTCATCTATCTTCCTTCTCCATTTTCTGCTCCCTACCCCCCACTCTTCCCTTTGCTTGATTCGCTTGAAAACTGATAGATGTCGTTCTCGAGAGGTTTTTGATTTACATATAAAAAATTAAAACTAACTGTAACTTCTGGAAAAGTTTTAAAAAATAGTTATCTTAATTTTTATTAAATTGAAAAATATATCTACTTATTATAAATGTATCTATGTATTTATATTATTATTTTCGCACTCATATATTTTTGAGTATTTTTTTTTTTTTAGTTTTTAAGCTTAATGCTGCCAAAACGGAGGCCAAAATTTTATCTCTTCGAAGAATAGACACTACCACATTGACAAAACTACATATGAACTACGCTTTCATAAACTACATTCCTAATCACGAAACAATTAAATATCTAGGCATTCATTTGGTAGTAACCACACCCTGATTCGTCCGGAACACCCAAATTCGTCGAGGAACATGCCCTCCAGATATCTCCAGACTTCTTGAAAAAAAATCACCACGTCTCACCACGAAGGGCTATCTTTGGTATCGGATGCTGAATTTTACCGATTGGGCCAACCAACCCAAACAGAAGGCTAAAACCTCGCCTTTACCAGGACACTTTACACTGAACTATTTGTCATTATTTTAATTATTTTTTTAATTTTAATTTTTTTTTTATTAAATTTTTTTTCTATTGAGTAAAGTGCTTTGTGCATTGGAAACAGAAATAAAGATTGATTTTTTTTTAGTTTTTATTAATTTCATTTTATTTTTTTTTTATCGTTTTGTTATTACTAATCATATGTGTGTTAGACTCAATGTATTGGTTTAACGGAAATGAAATTATTATATGAGCATTGCGTAAAATGCAGTAATAAAAAAATCATAGAAAGTACTTGTAGTATTTGGTAGGGTTTTGCTTGGATCCAAGCCACTCGGCAACATCCTCAACGTTGGGGATGGTTGCAGAGACAGCAATGAACCGGATCAACTCAGGCTGGTTAGCAGAGAGGGAACACTGGACCGTCTTCATACGGGACACCACAGCTTCCAGGGTGGGGCCACGTTTGTCCTCATTCACCAGGTGAACCTACAATATGGAATACATTATTATTTAGTTACTACATTATATATAAACAGATAATAAATTTTAAAAATATAATATAAAACATGCAAATGAAAGCTTTCAAACTGTTTAAAATTAAGTCTAATATGATGGAACTTATACAAGATGGAAAATACACTAATAACCAAGACACTGTGAAAACAAGAAAAATAAAATAGTATCTACAATTTGCAAGGAGGGTGCGCGTCTTTGAGATGGTTCAGTTAAGGATATATTAATCGATCTCAAAATATTGATCAATAAACTTTAAATGGATGGGGTTCAGTGTCGTAGCGTGGGTGTTAGCCGCCCGGGGCGGAAGAAAATTTTGCGGCCCTCTTATTTAGGTATTTCAATTTAAAAGACTATAATATTCAGTAATTCTAAAGAACTTTTCGGCAAGGCATCATTATTGTGTATTGTACAGGTTAAAAATAAAGAAAGTCATATATATATATATATACTTATATATATGTTTTACAATATAATAATCACATTTATTACAAAAAATCTTACACGTTTGTCACTTACATTGATATAACAGGTATAGAACACTTATGATTATACCTTGACGATCATTAAGATTAAGTTATTAGCGAATTGAATATAAAACGCAAATCGACTTCCAATTAGAACTACGACCATACTGTTAATATTTATAATTTTATTAAAAATTAATATACTTGTTAGAATTAAAAACAAAACTTCTATCTTTAACTAAAACTTTATTCGTCTACTTTTTTTTAAGAGCAAAGTCTTTTATTGATGTCTATAGCATCACACACCTCTTGCTCAATAGACAAGATAGCCAGATTGGTTAGCCTAAAGTACTCATTGTTGATCTTAAATAATTAGAGGGCGCCGGTAGCTCAGTGGTATGCGTGCTTGACTTCTGAGCTCAAGGTCGTGGGTTCGTAACCCGACCGAGGCCCTTAGTTTATTTTATCTGGGAGGTAAAATAAACTTAAGCACGCCGTCCTTCGGATGGGACGTTAAGCGATGGTCCCGAGCCTGTACGATGTCAGGTACTCGTTAAAGACCCCTACCCTAGGTGAATAAAAATTTAGGGTAGGCAAAATTTAGGACTCCCACAGTAGAGTCGGGCTCATGTCCACCAGAGTGACGAAAGAGCGCTTTGGTAGTAGGCGATATGACCTCGTTGTTAAAGCCCGGGCATGAGTCATAAAACCTAACCTAACCTCTTAAATAATTTTTGATTAATTTCAATTTTGAAAAACCTATCTCACAGCTGGCATTGCTTATGGCAATTGTGAAGAATATTCGGAGCATTATTATAATATTGGGCAGAGTAACTTCCAGCTTGGATTTCACAATAAATTTTAATAATTCGAGTGAGACCACAAATTCCGTGCTCATTTCGATCGGTCCGAATCGTAGGTGCGACAAAAATATGAAATGGTTTAAATATTTACAAGATATTATTATTATTTATTGTGAAATTTTGCCGCCCCCTAAAAGGGCCGCCCGGGGCGGGCTGCCCCTACTACGCTACGCCACTGATGGGTTTCTCCCATTATAATGAGAAAGTTACCGATGTGTTTTTGTTCCTCTCCTGGCGGAAACTGACCTACATTAAGGATAAGTTTTCACCAAACGATTTATACATCAAAATTGAAATTGACAAGAGCTGTTAAAATGTTTTAATAATAATTGAATAATCATTAAAACAAAATAAAAATTAATAACTCATTATTTATTCGTCCTTCCATAATTATAATTATGGGAATAATTATTGATATGATGAATTTTTACCCTCTATAAAAAATAATTTTTACAAATAAATACCATTCATTAGTTGAGACTTTATAATGATGCTGAATCAAGTACATACAAGAAATAAAGTAAAATACAACATATCTGACTAGTAATTGGAACATCAAACAAAAAGTTAAATTCTATTTAGAAACATTTTTAGTATAAAACAGAAGTCATCAAAAGTTTATTAGATCTAAGAGTGGTTAGTTAATATAAAAATTTCAAGGGATTTCTGTCTCGTTGTGCAGGCAAACCCAACTTTTCTAGGTCGCCTTCGAAGCACAAGAAAATTCCTCTTGAAAACCACTAACTTTTATAATCACATTTTTTAAATGCTCTTTTCGTAAGATTCCAAACTTCAGTTTAATGGCTTCAAAACTTTTGAGTAAGCTAGACAGAATAAAGGAGAATAGAGTTTTTTTTGTTCAAAACATTGGGACAAAACAATGGTATAAATTAAAGAAAACTAGAGTATAGTCGGGTTTAGGGCTAGGAAAAGGAGGCTGGGAGCTAGCCGTTTCTGGAGAATGGAGGATACAAGGCAGTTACATCAAACAACATACGGTTTCCATCGGTCAATTAATTCAATATATTAGCTTACATTAAGAAATATAAGGAGCTTGGCATATTTTTACAATAGTATAACAAAATAATCGTCGGTGAATCACCGATTATGTACTTCCCCAGAACGATTAACGAAATAACTTTTCGCACCCCTCTAAAAGCAGTCGACCGTTTGCGCTATTATTCAATAATTGACTTACATAGGGGCCTCCAAGTCGATAAATTCATTACAATGGCAGTTATTAAGGTTTTTGAGTTAAACTTTTCCTCTAATCACCCCTCCCCTATGGCAGATTTGGCTGAAAATCGATACACATTGCCCTTATGGGGTTTCGGTCCGACATATAACATTTCGTGTTGATACATTCAGTCTATCGGCAGTTATTAAAAATGTTATGTTAAACCTCCCCCCTAATCTCCACTTTTCCTTTGGTCGATTTGGCTGAAACACAATAGTTGTCATCGTTAGAGGGTTCTCGCACTATCACTCTAGCAAGGGTCTCTCTGCACAGCCGTATCTGGAATATCACTCTCGTCCTCTCGCTGATTGTCCTGGTATGTGAGGTTGTAATTGAATGTCAGGGTGTGCTTTATGTCCCCGGAGTTGCTTCTCTCTTCCACTGGACGAACGATTGTCGTTCTTGTGCCTGCGGATAATATCTAGGTCCTGAGTTTCCCACAACCATAAGTACCCTAAAAAGACTAAGATTCTTTTATCAATAATATCAAACATTATTTACATGAGAACAACAAAATTTTAATCCTTATCTCTCTGAGATGATAGTTCATTGTTTACTTTCAGAGGCATCTTGAACTTGCTTTTAACAATATGGTGTCCCTTCTTCGGGTCACAATGAAGTCCATTGTGGAAAAATTGTCAAATCAAGATTTCTGAAAGAAATATTGGAAACAAACAACCAATCCTTACCTCATCAATGAGAAAGAGCTTGATAACAGATACAAGAGAGGAATGATCCCTCCACTTGCGGGTGAGAGAGTCCCACTTTTCTGGAGTTGTCAGTACCAGATTGAAGTTCTGTATGGCCATCAAGTTCTTATCGTCTGAGTCACCCGTCACCTCGATGGTTCTTAGACCCAGTCGGCTGAATTTCTCCTCCCAGTCGTGGAGCCGCTCTGAGCATAGCGCTTTGACTGGAGCCACTGAAATCAATAGATTAAGGAATCAACATTTTAGTGAACACGGTGCAAATGTTAACAATGAATGAATGAAATAGTCAATCGAGCCGTTCCACCAAAAAACTCCCCATCTTAGTTTAGGATGTAGGTCGATACATTCATTCTATCGGCAGTTATTATAGTTTTTATGTTAAGCCTCCCCCCTATTCCCCCCTTCCCTTTTGTTAATTTGGCTGAAAAACAATAGGTGTCGTCTTTAGAGGATTTTGAATTCACATATAAATATTCATGTTGTTACATACATTCATTCTATCGGGAGTTATCGTGTTCACAGACACACAAACAGACAGCAATTTTTTTGTATATTTGGAATCTAGAGGTAAGAAAACAAGAAATTTCGTTAAAAACTCAAATTTTTGACCGATTAAAAAACTTCCCCTATACTTTGTATAGCTGGCAGGGGAAGAAAAATTATAATAAAATAATCCATCTGTGACGCAAAAGGGTTGACTTGAGAATAAATTATAAAATAGCCTCAGCAATAACCCCATAGCACCAGTCCATAGGTCCATAACGCTTGTATAATTGTCTTGTATATTGTGCGTTTGTTCTCTGTAGAAAGTTCAGATTTTCTGTTAAGAAGTCTGTATAGTTGACCTTCGACTTAGTTGACTAACCACAAGTTAGTCTGCTGTCCAGGTAGAACCCAATATAGCGTACTTGGTTGGAAATAGGAATTAGTGCATTTTTGAACAGGACTGGAGGACAGGATTGTCGTCTGAGAGTGGAGGTGATGTGGAGTGAAAAAGGTAAAAAAAAAATTAAATAATAATAAAATTTAAAAAAGTATCTAGAAATAAAAAGAAAAATTGAAGAAGAAAAAATCTCTAATAAATATGCCAAAAGGAGAAATTATATTTGTCAGAAATAAAAATAAAATAAACAAGGATTGAGGAGAAACGACGCACTTTCACAGCTTCTAAGAACCTTAATATCAGTTCAAATTGTAAGACGAAAGAATTTTAAGAAGAGGACCGGAGAGTAAATTCGGCTTCTTACCTGACACTGCCATAACGTACATTCCTTATTTCATTTTTTTTTTTTTTTTATTAAATTCTCATCTTTCTATTTTATTTTAAGCTCGAAGTTATTGTTCGAGTACAAAGGAAAAGGAAAAACGTTCCTCTACCTAAAAAAAATATTTTTAGAAAAGGAGTCTAATTTTAAAAATCTTGAATAGGACAACCCCTTGAATTTGTCGTGGGTGGCCTCCGTCTTACTTCTGAAGTTGAACGAACTCAGAGAAGACACTGAGCAAAAAAATTAGAAGACAATCCATTATGATGTTAGTGATTAACTACCAACCTCGTAGGAATACTCCTCAAAAAAAATATGTTCCTTCTATTTTAAAGGGAAGAAAGCCTGTTATCTGCTCACAAAGAATATACAAAGTCGGTGTCCATGATTCCGGGAGTGGTGGGTCGAAAATACGAAAACAAGTTAATATAAAAAGGGGTCCGGAAATGCTTCTTTAAAAATGTATTATTTATTTAAATTTAACATTCTTACATAAAGTCTCTCAACAAATATACACAAATTTGCACAAAAAGTTCACTCGAGCACACCAGGGGAAGCAATATCGATCCGGTTCTTCTCACACAACCCACCGCGACCACTGAATCGTGTTGGCCGCTTGATCTCCTGCCTGAGGAGGATCCCTAAGAAAGTGGGAGTGCTGACAAGTGGCTTCAAGTTTTTGATATATTGCTTTTGTTTTCATATTATATTATTTTGTTCTCATAGAAGAAAATTGTCAATTTAGTTTATTGAAAGAAAACCTAAAAAAAAAACAAGTTTTTTCAAACATTTTGTTGACTAACCCACAAATAAACATTTAAAGCATTTTGAAAGAGAAGGGGAGGCACTGAAAGACAATGAAGATGCACAGATCAGTCTTACCTTGCAATCATTAACCATTTATTTTGAAAAAAAAATCCTATTCAAAAAGAAATCGGCTATTTTTCAAAATCATCTTTTTTACTGTTTTAAATTTAAAAAATGGGACAGTGCGGGTTGGACTTTGGCCGCATGGTTGCCGGTTCGAATCCCGTCCGGGGGAGAGTTTTATTCCATATATATATAACAACCTTCCGGTGACATGAATATTGTGAAAATAACCAAATAACACCATTCGTTAGAGAGGCATGGCTAATATGCATCGTACATAAGGCCAACAAAAAAATTATTTTTGTATAACCTTCCCAATTATGAAATTCATTTTTTTTAAATATTTCTCCTTGATAAAAAAAACTAATAAAACAATTAAAATAAAATGAAGTTATTTCTTGAGGAAAATTTATATAACGTCAGTTGTTTACTGGGATCCACCTAGGAGAAATAATTTCATAACAGGTTTTTCGTTACCAAGATGAAACATTTTTTGTCTTGATAAAATTCATAAGCGGCAAACTTTACTGCGATTCAGCGCTTCCCCCCTCCTCTTCCAAATTGCTTATATCAAAGTGCATTTGGATAACATTAGCATTTTGTGAGTTAGCCAACTAAATGTTTAAAAAACTTTTAAAAGGATAAAGTGTAAGTGACTCTTGATAATGCCTTAACACGGCGAAACTAGTTGAGTATTTGAGAATATATAGTGAAGTTTGACAAAGAAATTGTGTATTTTAATTATCTATTCCTAGAATGGAGCTTCACAAAGTAAATCTGGAAACCATAAATTATTTAAAATGATAAAGTTTTTTTCTAAATAAATTTCTAAAGAAGCTTTTCCGGACACATGTTCATATTAACTTTTCCTTCCAGAAGGAGGGCTTATAAAATACCCTAATAACTGCCGTGTAATGAATGTATCGACACAAAATTTAGTATGAGTATCCAAAAGCAACTATGTAAGACAAATATTGAGTTTTAGTCAAACGGTCAATTGACTTTGGAGGGAGAGCGAAAACATAAGTGATTACTTCGTGCTGGGGAAGTACATAGGCAGTGATACACCTGCGAATTTTTCTTATTTATTTTAGAAGTCATAAATATATACTAAAATCATGAACTGCTATTGAACAAACCAAAAAAGTGAAGACAAGGCATTGTTAATGTTTAAGTGTTTTTGGGGGGCCGGTAGCTTAGTGGTATGAGTGCTTGTCTTCTGAGCTCAAGAACGTGGGTTCGAAATCCGACTGAGGCCCTTAGTTTATTTTATCTGGAAGGTGAAATAAACTTAAGCACGCCATCCTCCGGATGGGACATTAAACGATGGTCCCGAGCCTGTACAATGTCAGGTACTCGTTAAAGACCCCTGCCCTAGGTGAATAAACATTTAGGGTAGGCAAAATTTAGGACTCCCACAGTAGAGTCGGACTCATCTCCACCAGAGTGACGAAAGAGCTCATCATAATAATTATTTAAATGTTAATACTTACTGTAAACAATTTTTTGGTGACTTTCTTGATGACCTTTCTTCGACCATTTTTCCAATAACCTCACAATAGCTAATTCGAATAAAACAGTTTTTCCTGATCCAGTAGGCGCTGATACAACAATCGGAGAATCTAAATTGATTATTAATATTATTTTTTCTGGCATGTATTACAAAATAAGTTATAATAACTTAACAACTATGGAATCTACATCAGCCTTCTAAGGTGCCAATACTTGCAAAATAAGAACAAAAAAATTGTTGGTGAATCATCGGTAATGTATTTCTCAAACGCGAATTAATGAAATAAGTTTTCGCACTCTATCTAGAATCAATCGACCGATGTGATTGAAAATATATACAGGTCTAATAATAGGGGCCTTAATAGGGGCGTAGCCAGGATTTTGAGCAGGGGGGCAAAGTTAGGCTACGAGGGTGGGGGTATAGACTCCCGGGGTCTCAGCCCGAAGATTCCGTGGTTAACGTTGCAATCATTTTGTTATTCATTTGGGAGACTCGGACCTCTAGAAGCTCCCCCTGAGGTAACCACTGACTGTAATACTTAAGTTGACTTTACATGAGCAGCAAAAATGCAAAGCGCAGCAGCAGCAGCGAATGCACGCTGTGGTTTCTGTACTTTTAGAATTAAATGACTCACATCCAATAGCGAGCATTTGCTGCTGCTGCGCTTAAAGTATAACATAAATGACGATTTTGGGCGGGGAAATGAAATGATCGAATTCATATACATTTCTGTAACAGCTGATTGCTGATTTAGGAATCAGACACACGGGAATTTTGAATATCCTATTGATAACTTGCAAGCTATCCATTTTTAATAAATACGATTTTTTTAGTTCATTTAATTTTTATCTTGGTTTTTTGCTCTGGCCAGGGGGGCATGCGCCCCCTCCCCCTACCCCCCTGGCTACGCCCCTGGGTCTTATTCAGTGACTTCTGACGTATTGCGGTTTTTGTGCTAAGCCACTCCCTAAATTACCCCTTCCCCTTGACCGAATTTGCTGAAAATTAATGTGCCGTCGTAATCGTATCCTAAGAATTTCGTGAGGGTGGGAAAGGAATGAACCACCCTTCTTCCTTTCTTAGCAAGCCATCTTGACAATTTTAGCGATATAATATGCCTCCGCTTTCTCCTTATTTTGTAAAAATAAACCCTTTCCCCAACACTTAAAAAAAGAAAGAAATGACAGGTAATATGTGCTCTTTATCAGCCTTTAGCAGTCAAACCATCTTATTAAAAGGTTATTTTGATTCCTAAGCCCTCACCTCCCCATCAGAGAGGAAGACTCTTCCTCCGAGTTCTATCTATAGGTATATTTATATCTGATCTGTAAGGATATTTCATATCTCAGATTATTGAGCCTTTTTTATATATTGGAATAAAAAATATATATATATTATAGAGAAGAGTGGTCAGATCACAAAATGAAAGGTTTCGTACGTATTCACAATAACATGTGGAAGTCCTCAATCGAATTTTGGGAAAAAGGGTTTATTTTTTAAGTATACCGCCATGCATATATTCGGTGCAGGACTTTCCATAAAGTATGTATTAACCCCAGTTATACGAAGTATAGGTGAAGTTACGTAATCGGTCAGAAATTGTATATAGTTTTCATCGGAATTATATTTTTTCCGAACCACTGATTCCAAAAATTAAAATTACAAATGTTCGATTTGTCTACGTCTGTGAATTGAATGTAACGACATGAAAATTTAAATGTGTATCCAGATGTCTATAAAGATGATACCAATTGATTTTCAGTCAAATTGACCAAAGGGAAGGGGAGATTGTGGGGAAAGGAGGGAGCATAGCACAAAAACCCTGATGACTGCCGATGTAATGATTATATCAACACAAAAAAATTTAATGTGAGGATTCAATAGGCTCATAAGGAGGCCCCCTATTGTTTTTCAGCCAAATTGGTCAAAGAAAAGAGAGGGATTAGGGGGGCATAACCCAAAAACTCGAACTAGTCAAGTCGAAGGGAAAGGGGAGTCAAGAGAGTGGGGCTTGACTCCAGTACCTACCCAAATAACTGCCGATGGGGAAGCCATATTGCCAGTGATTCATTGACGGCTTTTTTTTACTGCATTTGGGCTACCAAACTACAATTTTAGAATGAAGGGTGAAAGCGCAAGGGTTTAGGGAAACATTTGTAGCCACTGATGGCCGCCATTTTGAAGACATGAGAAAACTGAGCCCGGATTAGAAGGGCTTAAGTACCTTAAATTTAATATCTCACTTGCATTTTTTGAAATATACTTTTTTTTATTTGTATCGCAAATCTGCGCATATGCAGGATTTTCCATGAACTTCTATGTATATTTCTTGTCTGTCGACTGTCAACTACAGTTATATATTTCCAATATGGCTACTTACGAAGAGCGAACGCTCTATATTTCTCCACCATTTTGTAATGAAATAATAATAAAATATAATAATAGATATATAAAATAATAAGTATAATTACCAGTTGAAAGTAAATCGTCCATTGTCTGGGATTGAATATGATTAAAATATTCAAATTCATTGAATACGCAATGGTATTGCTCCGCTGCAAAGCGTTAAGGAAAATCTATGGTTTATTTATTAAATTGTAGTTATTGAGAGTTCAAACAATTCACTATTAATTTGTGCAAAATAATATGTAGCATTCATAATAAAAATATCAAATATAATAGTTATTGTGACTCATGCCCGGGCTTCAACAAAGAGATCATATCGCCTACTACCAGAGCACTCTTTCGCCTATAGAAGTCCTATATTTTGCCTATCCTAAACTTTTATTCACCTAGGGTTGGGGTCTTTAACGATTGATAAGTGATTTTTTAATAATTTCTGATAACTTTCAGTTTTGAATAGACGTTAAGCGATGACCCTATGCGATGCCAGGTATTCGTTAAAGACCCATACCCTAGGTGCACAAAACTTTAGGGCAGGCTAGGATTAAGCGAGATGACCTTGTAGTTGAAGCGCGAGTATAAATCACTCTTATAGACTCGTATCCGTGAAAGCAAAATTCAGAACTCCCACAGTAGAGTGGGGCTTATGTCCACCAGAGTGACGACGCTTTGGTAGTAGGCGATAGGTACATGTAGTTAAAGCCCGAGCAGGAGTAAGAAAAACTAACAAACTGTACGATTGGTAATACTTCATAATTGATTGATTTACTTGGAAGGATGAAGGACTATGATTAACCATGCCAAAAACTTCAACACCCCCCCCCCCGCGCAAAAATCCAGTGAAACCCCACCATGGTAGGGGTCTTTAACGAGTACTTGACATCACACAGGCTCGGGACCATCGCTTAACAATCCATCTGAAGGCATGCTCAAGCGTTTTGCACCTCCCATATAAAAGAACCTAAAGGCCTCGGCCTGGTCTCGAACTCGACAACTGAGCTACCGGCGCCCTCTGTGTGTTACTCCTATATCACCTGTCCGAAAATAAACATTTTATTTTAAAGAACGGCATAAATTTATATTCCACTTTTTTTGTTAGGTTTTACTTTTATTGTTAGGTTATGAGTTCACCGTTCTGGCTGCCTTACGTTAGGTTAAGCAGCTGTTTCTTTGCTATCTGCACCAAACTAAATTTAGCCTCTTAAATTCTTTATTTATTAGAAACATTTCTACCCCCCCCCCCCCCCCCTACCCCCCACCCCAAATGCCCTGTGTAAAGTCCAAAACGCATCTAAAACCAATCGAAAGGACGCGTCGGTGAAATGTGAGATTTGCAGTTTTCCAAGACTCCTGAATAGAATAATAAAGAGGATACGCAAATCTGCAACTCTTCTCAATGAGCCGTCATCTGGAATTCGTTGTGAATCTTGATTGTGGATCCGCTGCGTTCCAGAAAGATCATTGTAACTTTGACTGTAACAAGCGCTGTTGTTCGAAAAGTCCATCTATTCAGAATATAATATACATTAGATTAAAAAATAATTATAATGCACAAAAATTGTAATAATATGTGTTATGGTATATTTTTTTTTACTTTATATTAAGGATATCAATGTATTCATGACAAAATTCGAAATTAGGTTCTCATATTTTTCAGGAGAGGTCTTTAACGAGTATCTGACAATGTACAACTCGGGACCATCGCTTAATGCCTCATCTGAAGGACGGCCTGCTCAAGGTTTTTCACCTCCCAGATAAAAAATCTAAGGGGCTCGGCCGGGTTTCGAACTAGCGATCTTAAGCTCAATAGGCTAACACGCAACCTCTGAGCTACCGGCGCCCTCAATGGTTAGGTAAGGTTTTATGACTCATGCCCGGGCTTTAACTACGAGGTCATATCGCCTACTACCAGAGCGCTCTTTCGTCACTCTGGTGGACATGAGCCCGACTCTACTCTGGGAGTCCTAAATTTTGCCTACCCTAAATTTTTATTCATCTAGGGTAGGGGTCTTTAACGAGTACCTGACATCGTACAGGCTCGGGACCATCGCTTAACGTCCCATCCGAAGGACGGCGTGCTTAAGTTTATTTTACCTCCCAGATAAAATAAACTAAGGGCCTCGGTCGGGCTACGAACCCACGACCTTGAGCTCAGAAGTCAAGCACGCATACCACTGAGCTACCGGCGCCCTCACCCTCAATGGTAATGGAATGAAAAGTACTGTTGCCATAGCAATTGTGCCAATCTACGATTTCTATTAAATCTCTGGAGGGCGCCGGTAGCTCAGTGGTATGCGTGCTTGACTTCTGAGCTCAAGGTCGTGGGTTCGTAGCCCGACCGAGGCCCTTAGTTTATTTTATCTGGGAGATAAAATAAACTTAAGCACGCCGTCCTTCGGATGGGACGTTAAGCGATGGTCCCGAGCCTGTACGATGTCAGGTACTCGTTAAAGACCCCTACCCTAGATGAATAAAAATTTAGGGTAGGCAAAATTTAGGACTCCCACAGTAGAGTCGGGCTCATGTCCACCAGAGTGACGAAAGAGCGCTCTGGTAGTAGGCGATATGACCTCGTAGTTAAAGCCCGGGCATGAGTCATAAAACCTAACCTAACCTATTAAATCTCTGAGGGCGCCGGTAGCTCAGTGGTAAGCGTGCTTGACTTCTGAGCTCAAGGTCGTGGGTTCGTAGCCCGACCGAGGCCCTTAGTTTATTTTATCTGGGAGGTAAAATAAACTTAAGCACGCCGTCCTTCGGATGGGACGTTAAGCGATGGTCCCGAGCCTGTACGATGTCAGGTACTCGTTAAAGACCCCTACCCTAGGTGAATAAAAATTTAGGGTAGGCAAAATTTAGGACTCCCACAGTAGATTCGGGCTCATGTCCACCAGAGTGGCGAAAGAGCGCTCTGGTAGTAGGCGATATGACCTCGTAGTTAAAGCCCGGGCATGAGTCATAAAACCTAACCTATCTATTAAATCTTTTAAAAAATATATGAGGACCGGAGGTGCACGAAACTTTCCCATAGGACTGTTTGTCGGGCTCTATAGCCAACTGATATTATACCGTATTGAAATTCGTTTAATTGAATTACGAGCATTACTCAACTTTCCAAAACCCCTAAACCCATTTGTCGAAAAAATAATAAGAGAAAATTCAGTATAATGTATATTTCTTAATTATGATATTCAAAGTTGAGTAAGGTGTGATAGTAAAAGTTTCGAATGGTTACAAAAAATCGAAAATGGAAAAGTAATGTTCTTAGTCAGAACCGGATATTGCGTACAATTCCTGTAACTGACTCTATTTCCTGTGGGTACTTTAAATAGTAATTACAAAATGTATATACCACTACATTCAACTGTAGTTCCATGAAAAACTGTCTACACCAAACTAAACACTGTTCTAAAAATACAATATAAGCCTAGTTAGATACTACACAGTATGTACGTAAACCGTAATAGAGGGCATCAAAAGAAGTTTAGATGTCTGGAATGGAAATACTATAATTATAACTTCTATAATTATGTTTTTAAAGTTATTATGTTTATTACTAGGGTTTTTGTGTATTCTCTTTTCAGAATAGAACTTACCCTAATGTTTTTAACTATTCACCAAATGGACTCATCATCATCTTCCAAACACATATACCTACCTACAATTCAGATATTTAAAAAAATGTTTACTACATTAGGCATAGTACGTACTATCTCATATGAGTGTCAATACGAATTTTAAAAAATTCCTACATACATGTAACTTACCGTTTAAGAGTTACTTAGCTTCTTTTAATACCTTGGCTTTTTTATTATTTAATTTAATTTACTTCTGTGGTAAAGGGTTAAAAATTATAATGCCTAGTCAAAGGACCTTAAAAATAGCAGGATAACCGAAAAAACAAAAATAATAATATTGTTTAAAACAAGTCATAATTACTATTAAAACAACAAAATAACAATATTTTTTTAGAAATACTTGTGTAAAACAATTTTCGGACATCTCTATAAAAACAAACAGGTAACAAAAATAAATAACATAATTTATCTTGTTCTAAACTAGAAGTGAAAAATTATGATAGGCCTAAAAGCGTGATTCGAAAGTGAAGCAGTGATGCAACTGTTCGGGAAAAACAAAAAAAAAAAATTTAAAACGCAAGAAAAGTGCATCAATTTCTTATCATAAATACCTTATTTTTCTTAACTAAATAATGGTTAATCGTTCGTTTGAATTCTAATTCGGTAAGTTTTTATTATTAACCGTAGTCATTAACCCATGGTACGAAGCGTTCGCTCAGTTTTAGTCGATTATTCAAGTCCAGATTTCCCAACTTGTAATATTCAATACGATAAATTAATTGTTGTTATTATTAACTATGAACTATCCCAGGGTAATTTGAAAGTGGTAAATCAAAAAAATACGACTGTGCCGCTACTGATGACGTAGACCTATATAAAAAAAATCTTGTATATTCAGTTTTTTCAAATTAAAATAAAAGAAATCTTTCTTATTTTATTTATTTCATATAAATTTATGCTATATACAATCCAAAGTAACTATCATAATTGATTATTAATTAATTTCACTAAAAGTAGAATTAGCTGTATTAATGTTGTCAATTGTAGATATAGTAAGATTTATTATAAACCAAGTTTCAACCCTTCACCTTTCATAAATAATACATATTACAAATAAAATAAATACAAAACTCATCCTTCTCTTTCAAGAGAGGGATGCCTGTCGGTAAAAAGTTTGGCATTGACTCTTCTGCTAACTTTTGAGATACAATCAATTGGGATTTCGCCTAATTTTTTGTTTTTATGCTGCCGAATTTAAGGGGGGAAAGATGAAGTGTTGAAACTTGTTTTATAATAAATCGTACTACACAAGATTTCTGTCGGCGTTTAGTTCATTATTCTGCGATTATTATTTTAGTAGATATAAGCTCTCAAAAGGTGACACATTTTCGTGACGCACCCCCATACCGCCGGTAAAGACATAGTTCTACGTCAAAGTATGATTAAAAATAGCCCTTTTTCCAACTAAATAAACTTGTTTTACTTAATTAAGATCCTTGGATTCTCACGTCTGGGCTGAAAGACTGTATTTTGTTTACAGGTGAAGAAATAGAGGCAACTGAGAACCTAAAACGATGTAAGCTGATCTCTCAATTACATAGCTGATTGTGAGTCGGATTCAAACGGAGTCCTAGTCACAATGCACCTTCCTCAAACTTAAAATCGCGGTACCCCCTCCTCCCCCCCTCCGATCAGACCTAACATTATTTTAGAAATTTATGTTCGTATTTCTTTTACTCTTATTCAGGCTTTCAGTCCTCAACTTTAAGAGGTCATATCGCCCACAACCAGAGAGTAGACTACTGAGACACAAATACACAGGCTAAGTTAGAGCCTGTAACGATTAACTTTCTGCATAGGCCGGAGACCATCGCTTAACATTCCATCCGAAGAACGGAGTGCACAAGATCTTTTTTTACCTCCTATATAGAATATGTTATGTAGCCATTACAATACTTTTTTATTATTTTACCAACCACGCTTTTAGAACACTATTTCTCCCCCTTCTCAAAATCATTTCATACTGGCATTACTGGAAATATGAAAGTAATGAGTTGGCGTCATCGGTTTTTTTTTTTTTCATTGTACAGCGATATTCTGAAAGTCTTTCTTATATCAAGTAAAGCTAGTATGAAATGATTTTGAGAAGAGGGAGGGGGAGAGTGATCGTGGTTGGTTAAGAAAGTCCTGTAATAACCATATCACATATATTTGTTTTTCTTTATTTTTATAATTTTTAATAAAAATTATCCATAATAAAAAAAATATTTTATAATTCGTTGCAACGCGATACAATTTAAACATTACTTTGAAATATTTCTTAAGGAAATGTATGTATTTTACATTCTTTGAGATGCTATAACTTACGTCATATTCGTTCTTACTAATTTGTTGATAGAACTAACCGTTTTTGGGTTAATCAAGTAAACAACTAAAAATATGTATCAAAACATTTCAGGACGGTTTTCATGTATCTCGGAAACCGGATAAATGTGATAAATTGTATTGCACAAAAATACGTCTCCTAGTAATCTCTACAACTTATATTTGAAAAGATTTTGAATAAGGTCATAAATGACGGGGTTAGTGGTCCAAGTAACATTTTTGAACATTTTTCGTTGTGCATAATCGGGTACAAAAATGATAGTTCTGTTCAGGAAAAAAGTTGTACAAGTGAAATCCTAGCCAGTGCTGAGATCTAGTGGCAAATCACTAATTCCAGTTTGGTGACATGAACAAGTAACTTAAACAAATCAATAGTGACCTTGAAATTAAGATTTTTATTCAATTTTATGGTTTGCTAACAGCAACTTTCACCATAAAAGCAGAAGACAAAATATTTCCGGTTTCGATAAATTATAATTTTTTTAAATCAGTTAAGAACTTAATGCAGTTTCTTCAAGGTTTTAAAAATGTCACTTAGACCATTTTGATTCTAACCACGTCAAATATAAGCAGAATCTTGTACAATGAACTTAGGCACTGAAGTAAAAAGGTCTCAATTTTCGTCCACTTTCGGCCAAAAATTAATCAGATCTAAGTTAGCACCTGTGACATCTCCATTCCAAATTCATATCTACAATCGTTTCTGCGTTCTAACGCGCTCTAGCGCAAACAAATACCCATCACATGCAAACACACATAATCATCGCGAAAATGGTAAATACGTATTCAGGAGACCTTGAAACGTGAAAATCCGTTGAAAACTCTTCCTCAGATTTTCGCACCCCATTACAATACTGTAGTAGGTATAAGAAAGTAACAACCCTAGGTTTCGAAACCGTGGTCTTGGGGATCACACTAGGTAAGCACACTATCTCTCTGTTCTACCAGCGCCGTTTAGTTATTAGTTTTTCTAATTACTAAAACCAAGTCCTCTTCAGCAGCACACTCTGTTGGTATTCATAGGCAATCTTCCTAGAAATAGCTAATAATTTAATTTATTTTTGTAACTAGCACCCAGGATGTGCTTAATCTAAGGGGTGAAAGGATACGAAAATGTGGAGACATTCGAAACATACTTGTAGTGATCTGAATTTGATATGAACCAATTTTTAATGAATGATTGTGAAGCCCTCAATATGTTAATTTAATTTAACAATATTTTTTAAACTCGTCAGTATAACAAGTGAATGGTATGTTTTTCACGATCTGAATGTAATTATTAATTTTTTAAATAATTATAAATTGAAAAATTGTATTGCAATACGTGTGAATTCTAAAAATATACAAAAAATTGGGTTCACAATAGATGACCTGAACCAACATTCAATAAATTCTTTCAATATCTATTTCTGTAGCAAAATGATGAAAAGGTTTGAGAATAATAATACATTTGTAATATTTTATTTATTTTTTTTTAACTAGATATATACATATATCCTATTGTCTTCTTGAAGATGGGTATTGTATCTCATTCAACAGACAAATAAAATCACAGTGAATTTAACATCTACGCAAGCACAAAATAATGCTCTCTATAAAATAAGAAATTGTAAGTGAAAAGTAAAAAATTAAATAACTAATATGTACATAAATTCGTACAAAATAATACCATATAGTATGATGAACAATAATAAATTCAAGAAAGAAATCTATGTGATTGCAGCTAATTTCTGAATGGAAGAAATGTCTCTAATTAGCATATGTAATGTTTTCTTGATTAATTTGTCTTGTTGTTTATCGTCCAGATGATTGCTCTTCAAATCTGGATCTAGTGACTCCAGCGCTGGAAATAAAGAGAAAAAGAATTAAAACAACATCCCTATACAAATATAGATCAGTAGCATTGGAATAAACTAAGGTCCTCCCCAAGTGAGCAACATTAGTCTGAATGTTAAAAAAAAAAGTTCGTTCTTGGGATTCATAGAAAGCTTTAACTACCTACTGCCAGAGCGCGCTTTCGTCGCTCTGGTGGAAATGGCTCGGGACCATTGCTCAACGTCCCATCCGAAAGATGGCCTGCTCAAGGTTTTTCCACCTCCCAGATAAAAAAAAACCTATGGGCCTCTGCCGGGTCAAAAAAAAAAAATTGTTTTTCTATTAGTTCTGAAAAAAGAACTAACACTCTTTGGCCCAGAACCATCCATCTTGATTTGTGATATTTACTTATAGTATAAATAAATTGCATAATAAATCACTACTCTTTAAATAAATAAATACATTTAGAAAATCACTGGCCATGTACTTCGAGAGTGCAAACTAATCAAGTTTTCGCTCTCCTTCTAAATCGAAACGAGCTGTAAAAAAACAATTCTGAAACCTAATACAAAATTTCTTATAGATTCAGTAAAAAGTTACGCTGAAGGATTCACAAGTAAAAAAATGAGATAACATTTTCTTACAAACTGTTTACTGCATCAGTATGAAACTTATACTAGTTAGTAAAACTGCATACCTGCAACTTGTGCCTGAATGGATGTGAGACGATCATCAATCTGTTGATAGTAAGAATCCACATGATCAAGGAGACGTAGTCTGCACTCTTCTAGATCTATAGGCGCCTCAGGAGGTTGTGGTCCTCTGATCAGCTCTTTACCAACCTCTGAAAAATAAAATATCCTCAAGATGTATTGCAAACATAATAAATACAGTTTTAAACAATACATAAATAGTAATCTAACAGTTCAAAATCTAAAATTAATTAAATTCGATATAAAAGATTTTTAACCGATTCCCCCCTCGGAGTAATTTCACATTAAGAACATTAGGTTTCAAACATTAACGAACCTTTATGGTGTATTTTGACATTTATGGTATATTGGTCATAAAATATAGTTCAATACGCTAGATTAGGTTTGGGAAACAGTTTTACTTGCGAGCCAGATAGAAAAATTCAAACGTAATGCGGCCCAAACTACATCGAAAATAAGACTGACAATTTTTGCAGGATTACAAAAAAAAATGTATATTGTTATTAACAAAATTTAACGATTGTGATGCATATATATCCAGTTCATGGCTCTTTCACGCCCATTTAGAAAATGTTGGTGTATAGTCCAATGTCTGAATGGACCGTGTTCTGTGAGAACTCCAGTTAGTTGCCGAATGCTTCAAAAGATCTTCAGTCCACTTTTTAATCCGGGTTCGGTATGCCTCCCGAGATATACCAGCACTGGCTTACTTGGCTAATCGGTCTGCCTACTGTTTCCCTGGATCCCCGAGTGTCCGGGAACCCAGTAGAGTACAACATTCTTGCAGTTTCCTAGGGTGTTTAACTGATTTGCGCACTCCCTTACCAGCTTTGATCTGATTTCCGCACTGGCTACTGCTTGCTTGACTATCGAAGAAGATTTTCACCTCCTCCATGTCACTGTTCATTACTTCTCTTCTAGACGCGTAGAGTATTTATTATAAGAAATTGTGCAAAAAAAACAAAAACATACCTCCATTTATTTCAACATTGTTTGAAAGAATATTCTTTTCACTCTTAATATTCGGAGAAGACTCCCAATTCTTGGCCCATAAATATAATTTAGGATGATCTGCCTGCCTGTGAATCAAAATATTCATATTATTATCAACGTTGTAACAATATTATAGTTGAAAAAATAAATAAAATGTTATCATACTCAGCAATGTTAATTTTAGCCGTAAGACTACTTTCAACATTTTTAATGTCGTGAAGACTAGATGATATCTCAAAGCATCTTTTTAACATGTTCTCCCGGTTTTTAATTTCTTCCTCATTCCTTGAAGAGAATCGAAATCTGCAAACATCCGAAAGAAACAAAACTTCTCTTAAAAAATATCCATAAAATAAATTATTCAGTTAGTTAATAAGTTATGACTTAGAAAATGTAACAAGTAATTATTTTATTCCGAATATGCTTAGTTTATTTTTTTTTTTAATTACCATTCATAGGAATATATACATCAGAATATTGTTCAGTTCTGCCAAATTGTACACCATAAATTTTTGCAGCTGTACATGACTACAAAAATGAACTTATTACCGTTATTTCCCTAGCTATACGAAGTATAGGGGAAGTTATGTAATCGGTCAGAAACTCGATGTTAAGCTTTCACCGGAATATCATGTTTTTCGTTCTCTCGTGATTCCAAAAATGTAAAAACAACTTTCTTGTGTGTCTGTCCGTCTGTGATTGCGATAACTCGCGATAGAATGAATGTTTCGACATAAAATTGTATGTGTTCACAGAACCCCCTAAGGACGACATGCATTGATTCTCAGCCGAAATCGGCCAATAAGTAGGGGGAGAATACGAGGGAATTTATAAAACAGTCCTGAGACCGGTCGTCACATATGTGAGTGAAACTTGGGTCCTGACTAGGAGGGACGAAGACTTACTCTTTATGTGGGAGAGGAAGGTATTGAGTGTACAGCTGGTCCCTGTTACTCGTATGTGTCACTTGACCTCTTCTCTAGCAAGATTCCACATGAAAATATCAGTTTACTGACGAAACTAGTCGTGGTTTTAATGAATGTTGGACTGATACATATTATTACTTATTTAACAAGTTAGTCCACTACATCTGCCTACCACCAAGAAATATATTGAGGAAGATATGTATATGGCCCTACTCTAGAGGGGGATAGATGGAGGATTCGAACCAATAGGGAGCTGAGGGAACTGTACAAGAGCCCGCACCTGGTGGCCTTAGTGAAGCAGGGCGGCTACGATGGCTGGGGCATTTACAGATGAAGGAACCAGACAGATTGCCGAGGAGGATACTGGAGGGACACCCGGGAGGACAAAGAAGAGGTAGACCTCGCTTACGTTGGCTGGAGGACGACCTCAGAACGATGGGTGTGAAAAAGTGGAGACGGAAGGCCGAGGATAGAGAAGAATGGCGGAAGATTGTTGCGGAGGCCCAAGTTCTACAAGGACGGTAGCGCCAGGGAAAGTAGAGTAAGAGTACGTGGGAGGCGGGAAGTTTTATATTTAAATTAGAAAATTTAAATAAAGAAAACACCTTTTCGAATTTTAAGCGAAATCTGAAGAAGGGAAGGAGATCATGGGAGGGGACTCGACTCAGAAACTATGTAAGTTTTGTATTAACACAACATTTAGTATGAGGATTCAAAAGCCCCTATGCCTGTCGACTATTCATTGTTATTCGTTTCAGAGAGAGAGCAAAAACTTAGTTATTAACCCTCCTGGAGAAATACACTGCCGGTGATTCACCGACTTTTTTTATCTGTGCCGACAAATTAATCAAATTCATTCCGTAACTTCTGGTCCAAAGAAAATAAATTAAAAAAATAAAATAAATACTACTCACGTGGGAAGTTTTCCTTGAGTTAGATAATGTTGAGCGTAATCGTACTTTTTGGAACTACGCACTCTGAATGGATTTTTACAAGTATGACAAATATATTTCTCTGGAACATCAGTGTCGTTTTCAATATCGGAACAAAATCCATGTTGCCAACACATACAGATATCACACTAAAACAAATAAATTAACCTAAATTAAAATGCTGAAAATTAGAAATATACAAAATTAACAGCCCAAATAACAAGAGACATCCAGTTTTACTGTATACTGTCAAAATAAAATAATGTTATTTTTATTTTATTGGTTTTAATTACACAATTATCAAATCATCACCATCAAATGTACAATTTTATTTTTATTAATTTAATTATCAAATCATTACCTGATTCAGAAGACCATTAAATATATAATTGTACTTTTATTTTGTTGTTTTAATATTTAATTATCGAATAATTACTATCCAATGTATAATTTTATAATGATTAATAGAGTCGACATTATCTTTTCAATGTAGAAGGATATCGAGGTTCTGTCGTGTAAAAGAAAATTCAAAATTTGGCCAACGTTTCGAAAACTATTTATTTTCTTCTTCAGGGCCTTATAATCACTTGAGTGGATTCACCCCACACATCCACTCAAGTCATTATAAGGTCCCGAAGAAGAAAATAAATAGTTTTCGAAACGTTGGCCAAATTTTGAATTTTCTTTTACACGACTGAACCTCGATTTCCTTCGACATAGTATAATTTTATTTTTATTTTGTTGCTTTTAATTATCAAATCATTACCTGAATCATAAGACCATCTTCTTCTCTAAAGTTACAAGTACAATTAATGATTTCTTCCGATCTTAGTCTTTCTATAACAACTCCATCTTCTGTGACTTCGGTAGTCGGTGAGGTTTTTTCATCTTCAGGATAAGAATCTGACAGAAACATTATGAACAAATTAATATTATTTCATTTTTATCATCATTTTATTTATTTACATATATATTTTTACAGTCTTATGTAGATATGGTCAAGTTGGCCATAAAATAACTTTATTTCATTGAAATTATAATTCATCTATACTATCATAGGGAAATATTATATTAAATACAGTAATTCTTGTCAAATGGTAGGAACAAATAATTAAAACTAATATTGAAGAAATTGCAAAATAAAAACAATTATTGTAAAATTAAAGAAACCTGTCTTTTCAGTTCCCAAAAGTGTTCGATTTAATGAAAATGTACTTTACACTATTAGCTGAAAATGTACTTTACAGCTATAGGTAAGCAGTAGTGTTGATATAGGTGAGTGTAAAACAACAAAATTGATGTTTCTTCAACAGGAATTTGATCGACATTTGTGTGAATTTATGTGGAGACAACGTTACGGTTATTAAGATTTGCTTCAACAGACAACGTAAAGACTTATCGGTCTCCTGAGTTACAAGTATTGAGATGTTTTTGTACAATTGTGTAAATTTTAATTTTAAAAAAATACATGTGCATTTTTCCTTCTCAAATGTCTTCATACAAAAACAGCATTCTTTCGTTCCCTGATAAGTTTTAGAGTAATATAATAGACAATTATTAGAGGTTGGGGGAGAAAAGCAGAAAAGACCTAATTAAAACATATATCATTTCAAGAAAAATAGTTCATATGAGGCCAAGGTGCATAAAGATTTACTAAAATGCATATTAACAAAATTATTAAAGACCATATGGGCTTACAAAATGAAACACACTCCAAAAACTTGACAATACATTTCCTTTAAAAACATCTTTCACCGGAAGGAAATATCATTCATGTATATACATAGAGAAAGCAGTGTGAGGGACAGATAGTATATTCATTAATACTGTTACAGAAGTGTATACAACCAATATACTTAATATTTTTTGCACAATATATGTGAAACAATAAAAAATATAGAAAAACGTACGTTTTTCAAAAAAATATTGTCTATTTCACAAAATATATATAATATGGGAGTACTTTCAGTACATTATATATATTTTTTAAGAAAACATACATTTTCTTTATTTTGTATACAAGAGTTGACAAGAGTTAGTAGGGTCTGTGGACTTGAAGATATATAATATATACACACACACACATATATATATATATCCAAGGAAGCATCCAATGCTCTTATCCCTTCCCTGTCAGTTCTACTGTGGAAGTCCTAAATGCCCACCCAGGTTTAGTTACCTAAGCTAGAACTTTAACGAGTACCTGACATCGCAAAGGATAGGGACAATAGCTTAAAGTCCAAACGAAGGACGGCATCCTCAAGGTGTTTACCTCCCAGATAAAAAACATAAGGGCCTCGGCCTGGTTTCGAACTCACGATCTTGAGTTCAGTAGGCTAGCACTCTACCTCAAAGCTACCGGCACCCTCAATGTCAACCATAATCTGTTCGCCGAATCGAGAGAACTGCTCTAAACAAACTATAGGGCACTGTAGCCATTCCTTAACGGATTTCATAATATTTAAAAAAATACTAGTTCATTAAAATTATCTGTGAAGGAAAAAAAATTAAAAAGAAGAAAGAAATTAATTTTGAAGGTAAGCAGCAATATTCCTTTCATGGACCGCTTTTTTTAAGCATTAGTCGTTTTACTTACAGGGACCTACTGCCTATTAATAAAGCCTTATTATTGAAAAGTTTTACACTACATTTTTTCTTGTTATTCATGTCTTTTCCTCAGATTAATAAACATTAACTATTTTGATTCAATTTTAAATGCAGAGGAGTTTTGATAGAAATTCACACAGATTTTCAAACTTGAACAATATGTATAAATCAGTAATACCCACTTATTACACAAACTAAATAAACTGTCAATTTAAAGAGATAAATGTACTATATACAGTTTTGCAGCATTTTTTGTTTTTGTATTATTAAAGCTCTTTGAATGTGAAGCTGTTAAAAATGTCAATTTTAGGAAAAAATATGGCATTTACCAATTTTTTAATGCCTTAATTTAAAATATTAATAAAAAAGATATGAAGCAAAAACATAAATAAATAATACAGAAACGAAAAGTACAATGTTTACAAATTATACGATTTTTCAAGGAATAATATTCATTTCTAATTATATGTTTTTTTAAATAAAATATTTGTGAAATTGATGTTCTCAAGCTACCACAACACAAATGGAAATAAATAAAATAAAAATGTATATACAATTCGTAACGAAAAACCACTTGACAAAAAACACCCATGCACCTTCTAAGAGCAGAAAAGCAAACATTTAAAAAAAAATCACCATTGCTATCTGTTGTTAACTGAAGTTTATCGACTCCAGCAGGTTTCTTTTTAGTAAACCTGATCGTACGAGGCAGAGAATATCCCTCAACTCCTCGAGAGCCAGCTAAGAGGATTGGTTGGGAGAAAACAAACGTTTATGTTAAAACAAACAACATACAGACAAACGTACGCTATTAATGATTTAGTCTGTTAAATGAACAAATACGGTCAGTCAAAAAAAAATAATAATAATAATAAACACACTCACCAGCGATGTATCTACCCTTTTTCAATTTTCCTGGTTTGAAGATTCTAGAACCATTTTTCTTTTGTTCAATAAAGTCTTCATCACTATCGACTTTGGTGTCAACCACCTGCCTAAAATTTCAATAGAAAATAATAATAATAATAAAAAGAGGGCGTCGATTTTTCGTACTTATCGTAACTTTTACTATCATAACTTAATCAACTTTGAATATCATAATTTTAAAAAAATACCATTACATTGAATTTGCTTGGATTATTATATCTTGACAAATGGTTTAGGGGCTTTGGAAAGTTGAGTAATGCTTCTAATTCAATTAAACGAATTTTAATACGGTATAATACCAGTATAGAGACACACAAACAGGCCTATGGGAAATTTCTGGATGGGACGTTAAGTGATGGTCCCGAGAGTCTAGAAAAAAGACCCATCCAAGTTAACTAAACGTGAGTTGTCAAAATTCAGGACTCCTTAGTCGGGCTCATGTCCATTAGAGCGACGAAAGAGCGCTCTGGTAGTAGGCGATATGACCTCGTTGTTAAAGCCCGGGCATGAACCACAATAACTAATAATAAACAAATCAGCAATTAATCAGAGCAAATTGTATCATGAACATTATTAGAATGGAAAGAAAAAGATATAATTTAAATTGGTATTTCTAAATCAATTCTTTGCGACAAATAATGGAATATGATATAAATAGAAACTTAACAACTAATGAAATATAGTAATAGAAAGATCATAAATGTTTCCTACAAGAGAACATATAACTAATACATAAAAAAATAAATAGATACTAAAAATAAATAGTACCAAATAGAAGAAACTAACTAATGAATAATAAAAGAATATTCTCAACTTTTAAAAATAAGTGTAGCAGGGAGTATAGTTGTCTTTTTTGTCTTTAGTTAAGCACTCATAATAAAGAAAAAAAAATATTGAGGCTTACGTTAATCAATTTTAAATTAGTTTCATAATGAAACTGCCTCTTAAATAATAATATATAATATATGGATTGAAATTATGCAGATATTGTATAACACACAAAATCAAAGCATGCTCGACTCAAAACGAAACACCTCACATCACTTGGACAATCATTCTAACAGAATTTAATTTTGTGACTTACTTTTGCGGTTCTGCAGATCGGATAGGTAGCATTGTTTTAATTGTAGATCTTTTCTCGTCAGGCATCAATTTCTTCAATGGGGTAAGAGTTACTCTAAACGCAGACGGCTGAAAAAAATGGAAATATACATAATACACAATTGAAAAAAAAAACATTTTTTTAAATTATAACACGTGTGTGGGTAATTCCATCCCACAACAAACATCATACATTCAAAATTATAGTTAGTTATAAATGACGGGGTTAGAATCAAAATGATTCAAGGGACATTTTTGAAGATTTATCGTTAAGTGAATAATCGGATACAAAAATTATAGTTCTGTTCAGGAAAAAAGTTGTACAAGTGAAATCCTAGCCAGAGCTGAGATCTAGTGGCAAATCACTTGTACCATTTTGGTGACATGAACAAGTAACTTAGACATATCAATAAGAACTTTCAAATTAAGACTGTTATTCAATTTTATGGTTTGCTAACAGCAACTTTCACCACAAAAGCAGAAGACAAAATATTTCCGGTTTCGATAAATTATAGATTTTTTAAATCAGTTAAGAACTTAATGCACAGTTTGATTCTAACCCCGTCAAATATAATTATATTAAGATCGAGGCATTCAAAAATATCAAAGGGTTTTCCAAATTTGTTTCTAAAATTATTAATCCACAAATTATGAGTCGTAGACATTAACTTTTTGTTTTCTTTTGTCGATAAACTATATATATATATATATATATATATTTTTTTTTTTTTTAAGAAAAAGTTATTCGCATAATTTTATTCTCATTAAAAAACTGAAATTGGAATTAAACAATGTCACATTTTCTAATATCTAAAAAAAAAAAACACACATAATCCTCATATTTCCATTGAAGCTTGTAAGTACGAAATGTAGCACTTTAATAGCGGTTGCGTACTTAGATGAGTCATTCCTTCATTTCAGGTTTAGGCTAAGGATAATTAGGAAGAGATAAGATGTAATAAATTATAAAGATTCAAGATAGCACATTCCACCAACTCGCCCTTATGACAATTGACTCATTTTCTTCAACTATTATTAGGCTGGTTGTCCATCAAACCGATCAGATTCAGAGGCAACCAGTATTTAATCATCAAGTAGTCATCAAATGAGGAGTAGTAGTTCTTTCGTATTTTGTGAGAAGGAGGCGACTACATAAATGCAAATTTCGGTTGCATGCATAAAAAATAACGGTGAGAGGTGAGGTGCATTCATATGTGCATGGGAGCTGCCCAGGATCTATGACATTTTTATTCTCAATTTTTGGCCGATTACATAACTTCCCCTATACTTCGTATAGCTGGTAAAGTTAAAACTTAAAAAAAAAAAAAAAAAGATACTTTACCGGAGAGGAAGAAATAGGGTCAACTTCTTGTTTCAATACGTCCACAGTGCTAGGGCCAGCGGAGTGTGGCGATGACCTATGCAAATAATATATTATCAACTCTAGGGAACAACAAACAATATCTCATCTGCACTCAAGTCCAAGTACAAATTTCTTCTATGTACATTTTGTATTGAATGACATGCAAAGACCTTTGGTACAATAATTGATTATCAATTATAACAAAAATAAAATAAAACAGAGCGGGGAAAAAACCAAAAAAAAGATCAATTATGAAGCTTCTTACACCGACGGTCTCACTTATAACATAGGTATAACCAAACGCGGACATATTGGAAACTTTAAATTAATAAAATATAAAATGTTATTTTCGAAATATACAAATACTTCAATTTTTGTGCAAAAAGCAAGTTACTTGATAGTTGAGACTGGAAATGAATAGTCACTAAAAATAACATTTGTATGAATGACTCATCTTGTAACATATTGAAACCAGTTCCGTTTCCACATATATGTATATGTACATAGTTTAATGGTTATTATTACATATAAAATTAATTGTCAATATATACTAACACTATTTGATATATATATTTTTTTTTTTTCAATTTATACTTGCATTGTTATTCCTTCAGTTTTTTTAAGGATAGAAAAAGCTTCTGATATCAGCAATCTAGGGATCATAGGGCAAAATAAAAAAAAATCATGAACATTGAGAATTAGGTGTAAATTGAGCCACATATATCAGGATTGAAAATCCCAACGCGATCAATTTTTATAAATAATTTAATTGTTTATTTTCTTATAACTGGGGGGCTGATGGCACGGAATACTAATTGTGCAAGTATAGTTTGTACTTGACCGATTTTTAAGTGTAACCTCTACATAAAAACCTTTAAGTTACCAGACGCCAATCCAACAAAGAGGATTTATAGAAACATGGAAAAATTGAGGAAGAAAAACTCACTTGGGGAGAATTTTCTTGACTGGATGGGCTTTGGGAGTATCAGGCGGGAGAATCTTCTCATGATGTGCCCATTCTGAGTTGACACTCTCGGATCTTGCACAGGCCAGGTCTACCATATTGGGAGTGTTCCGGACCAACGAAGACAGCTCACTATGGTAATGTTTTATGTGCATCTGCAAGTATACACATTCCATCAAATATGAATATATTATTATTACTCTCTTTTCTACATTTCGACTTTATATTACTTTTAAGAATATGTCGGCGTCATTTCACGTAACGCTGGCATATACAAATGAATTATTAGTTATTTTATTTAGCTTCTACCCTCATTTATTGGAAACTATAGAAGTGAAACTTTGCACAAAGCTAAAGGGTGAATGAAATGGGACAAAAATAATTGGGTGAACAGAATATGTTAAATAAAATCAATATCATACAACCTACCGTAACAAAAACCCTGTCGTTAACATAACATTTACTAATATTTGAGTTGTCAATAATATAATAAAATAAAGAAAATACGATAATAAAATATAATAGAAAAAAATATAAAATAAAAAGTCTTACTGATATATTTACTTTTTTGTATTTTCTTCATTTTATTATTGTTTTCTTTATTTTATTATAGTTAGTTATTATGACTCATGCCCGGGCATTGACTACGAGATCATATCGCCTACTATCAGAGCGCTCTTTCGTCACTCTGGTGGACATGAGCCCGTCTCTACAGTGGGAGTCCTAAATTTTGCCTACTCTAAATTTTTATTCACCTAGGGCAGGGGTCTTTAACGAGTAACTGACATCGTACAGGCTCG
The DNA here is from genome assembly GCA_963662175.1 of Aradus depressus. Taxonomy (NCBI): domain Eukaryota; kingdom Metazoa; phylum Arthropoda; class Insecta; order Hemiptera; family Aradidae; genus Aradus; species Aradus depressus. The sequence goes on from OY759221.1 coordinate 23,474,357, forward strand.
GGACCATTGCTTAACGTCCCATCCGAAGTACGCCGTGGTTAAGTTTATTTTACCTCCCAGATAAAATAAACTAAGGGCCTCGGACGGGTTTCGAACCCACGTTCTTGAGCTCAGAAGAGCTGCCGGCGCCCTCATATTTTATTATATTATTTATTGACAACTCAAATATTTGTAAATGTTACGTATCGGGGACAGGGTGTCACTTGGGTCATCTCAGGTTAACCTGAGGACTGTATAAATATGACAAGTTAGCAAACATAAATTTCACTTTTGAACATTGTGCTGACGATGGCGTAGGCCGAAACCCGTATACTTTATGCATATATTTTTGTGGAATTATACTATATAAAAGTTAAATAAGTTCATTGTTTTTATTTATTTTATTGGCTTTCCGCTTTATCGACACATAGCGCAGAAATGTAATCTGATCGTAAAATTTGACTGAACCAGAAATAATGTAAAAATCCAACTATATAAGATAATTTTCAATTCATATCAATAAATGCCAGCGTTACATGGGTATGCTTTTTGTAAAATGACAGTGACACTATTTGACGTCGACAAATACAATATTTTAAATGTGTTATAGTAATAATTGAATTGTTTACCTGTAGCAAACTTTCCTTTCTGAAGTGCTTAGAACAACCATCTTTAGGACATTTCCATTCATCTTCTGTATCAGCTCCTTAGAAATATAAAACAAAATAACATTCACAAACACACTGATGATATAGCTTGTAAAGATACACTCAATCTCATTATCCTCAATGAAATTAATGTCTCAATTAGTTGCACACTAAAAAGATCTAAAAAAATATAAGATTTAATACTAACCAAGTGTTTGAGTTTGAGGTCCAGGAGTCACAGGTAGCTGGTCAAATCGGCACTTTGGCAACAAGGTTTTCACACGACCATATTTCTTGGGATCCTCACCAGCTGTAAAAGCTCGGACTCCGGGAACTAATGATTTTCTACCCCGACCAACTTTTTTCCTCATCCTAGTGAGAGAAAATAAATCTTAAATTCATTGAAAGAATGAGGATTAGAAATAATATAAAAGATATATATATATAATAACTAACCATATTCTAGGAACTGTTGTTGAAGCTGGCATATCAGTCTGTTTCAAGGAAAGTTCGGCTAAAATAGCTACATTTGTCATAAAGTCTAGACCAGCAGGAGGTACGTTCTGGTCAATTTCATAACAGTACCGCTTTAAATCTTCCTGATGAAGAATTCTATAACCATCGGGGCTACAAAAAAAAATACATATATATATATATATAGTTAGTTATTGTGACTCATCATGCCCTGGCATTAACTATGAGGTCATATCGTTCTGTCGCTCTGGTGGACATGAACCCCTGACTCATAAGGGTCTTATAACGAGTATCTGATATAATACAGGCTCGGGACCATCGCTTAACGTCCCATCCGCAGACGGCATAATCACGGTTTTTTCACCTCCCAAAAAAAAAAAATCCCAAGAGCCTCTGCCAGGTTTCGAACACATTCTGACATTAAACTCATCATCATTGAACCTCCTCCTATCCCTCTGGATACTACACACTCCCGATCCAAACTTATATAGGATGCTATGATATTCATTTAAAATTTTGAATGTAAATTTTTTGAAAAGACAAATGACACAAAAATAATATTGATAGGAAGTATTTTTGAAGAAATGTTTTATTCTCCTATATTTTGGAGTGGTTCTCCTTTGATCAACTAGAGGAAGGAAGATTTGAGAGAGAGTCTTTGATCATACATAGTCCGGTTAGCTGGAAATCTTATTTGGACTCCCCTCCAGCACATATTTTGGAGTGGTTCTCTTTTGATCCTCCAGAGGAAGGTAGATTTGAGAGACTTTGATCATACATAGTCCGGTTAATTGGAAATCTTATTTGGACTCCCCTCCAGCCTATACATAGAATAATCTCTTATCTTAATTTCTTCCATAAATAAAAATAATAATAAATGTTTAATATGATGAAGTATACCTCAAGAGAAATATATCCCAGGTATTTAAAGGATTAAGCAGAGCATGCTTAGACCACCCAGAAGGTAACTGGGAATCAGGAACCACTACAGATTTTCGTATTGTTCCTGGAAAAAAAGTTAGTAAATTAAGATCATATGAACAATGGGAAAAGTAGTTGGAGAATCACCAGTAATGTACTTCCCCAGAGCGAATTGATGAACTTTTCATTCTCCCCTCCAAAACTAGTCGGCCGTTCGGGCTAAAAATCAATAGTTATATACGGGCTTTTGAACCCTCATACTAAATTCTTTACATCGGCAGTTATTAGGGTTTCTGAGTCGAGTCCCTTCCTCTGAACACCCTTCCCCTCAGCCGATTTCCCGATATGAAACACCTACATTGGCAGTTATTGGAGTTTTTGAGTTGAGCCCCTTCTGATCCCCCCTTCTCTTTGTTCGATTCCGCTGAAAATTAATAAATGTCGTTCTTAAGGGATTTTAACTTTACAGAAGAAATTTCATGTCGATATATTCATTACAAGGGCAGTTATTAGAGTTTTTGTGTTAATGCCCTCCCTAATCCCCCTTTTTCATTTGGCCAATTTGTCTGAAAATAAATAGCTATCGTCCTTATGGTGCTCTGGATTCACATATGAAACTTCATGTCGATACATACATTCTATAGCGAGTTATCGTATTCACAGATACACACATACCAAAATTGTTTTTTAATTTTGTTATCAGGGGTGTCGCAAAACATGAAATTCCGCTGATAACTCAACTTCTAATTTCTGACTGATTACATGAATTACCGCTGGGAAAGTAAAAAGCTTGAAGCTCTAAAGAAATTTAGGAGGCAAAATCTTTTTGTGATGAACAAATAAAACTAAAAGAATGAAATTATTAAAACGGAACTTTAAAAATGGGAATTAAAAAATATATAAAAACTTACCATCGGCACACTCAATATTAACAGGCATAACCCCAGGAGAAATTTTTGATTTCCATCTTTTATCATTGAAGATTGAAGACGATACCTGGACTTTTGTAGGAAACCTCTCCTAAAACAATAACATTAAACAAGTTAGCGATTTTTTAGTATTTACTGGAGTATCCAAATGAAATACAATGATGAGTAGAATCAGGAAATACTACGTTCAGTTCAAATTTTTGAAATGGCGACATGAGAGGGAAATGTGCATACAAAAGAAGGGGATATTTTTCTCTAACATTTCATTAAATTCAAGAAGGTCCAATCAATGTGCAGTGAAAATAACTTCATTTAATTAATAAATGAGCATCAAAATTAATGATTTATAAAAATGATTTATAAATTAAATATTTATTGATATTAATTACCCAATTGTGGAAAGCGAAGTTTGCCGCCATATTATCAAACTCTAAAAATCAAAAGTCAACAAAACCCATCGAGTATATCTACTTATAGGGCTTGGAAAGACCATTCCAAAAATATATTTATTGTATAGATTTATTTTTTTAAATGATAAAAACAAAATAAATTAATTTAAAACAAACAAATATGTATAGCTTCAATTAAATATCTAATTTAAATTAATTGTAGTATCGCATAAATATTTTTTTCATATGTGGTTGTTTTTATTAAAAATTATTTTATATATATTAGTTATTATGACTATATATGTGTGACGCGGCTCTATAGTTAGTATTATAACTCATGCCTGGGCTTTAACTACGAGGTCATATCGCATACTATCAGAGCGCTCTTTCGTCACTTTGGTGAACATGAGCCCGTCTCTACAGTGGGAGGCCTAAATTTTGCCTACCTAAATATTCACCTAGGGTCGGGGTCTTTAACGAATACCTGACATCGTACAGGCTCGGGACCATCGCTTAACCATCCGAAGAACGTCGTGCTTAAGTTTATTTTACATCTCAGATAAAATAAACTAACAGCCTCGGTCGGGTTTCGAAGCCACGATCTTGAGCTCAGAAGGCAAGCACGCATACCACTGAGCTATCGGCGCCCCTTGTGGCTCTATATATGTGTTAGTTATTATGACTATGTGACCGTTAAAAAACTTTCTTATGCCAAACACATTTGTACAAATCACCCTTCTTCCCCCACAACTAATTTTATATTGGCATCACTGGGTTTAAGAAGGTCACATTCAGAATTACCCTGTACAATGAAACAAATAAAAAACCGCTGGCGCCAACAAATTATTTTCATATACCCAGTAATGCCAGTATGGAGGGGGGAGGGTGAGTGATTTGTACAAAAATGGTTGTTATGAAAAAGTAATGGATACATGTTTTCTATCAATAGTAAGAATAACTTACCAGACGAGTGGGGCGTTCTGGGTCTCCACGTTTCATGGCTGTATCAGAAGAAGAGTCAAGACTTTCATTTTTATCAAATGCTCCTCGCTTTCGTTTCCTTCGTACACCCTTCCCTGAATGTAACGACTTAAGCATTGCTCTCTCTCCATCTACTGGTGTTTTACTACCCTCACTGGGTGTCGCCACTATAGTCGGTGGAGGAGGACTTTTACCAAAATTTCCTCTACTCTTCACAGGAACTACATCTTCTCTAAAACTTTTCCTTCGAGTACCTTTTGTCAGTTGTTCAGGATCAAAAACATAATCATCAAAAGTCTTCTTTTTCCTTTGTCGACGAGCCTCCTTCGAATCAGCGTCCATATCTACGAAGGTATCCGCTTCCGAAGGGTTGGTATGGTGATACTAAAAATCAAATAAGTGAACATAAAATACAATATACACTATTATCAGTAAACACATATAATAGTAGCAAGAAAGAAAAAAATTTCGTCGAATACTCAATAGTTGACTTGAAAGAGGATCCTAAATCCTCACAGTAATTTTTGTGTCAATAAATTCATTGCATTACCAGGGTTTTTGAGAAACCCCTCCTTTCCCTTCTTCCGATATCGCTGAAATTTGAAATTATGACTTCAAATATGAAATTTCATGTCGCTTCATTCATTACCTCAGCAGTTATTAGTGTTTTTGGACAGAGCCCCCTCAACCCCCTCCTTTCCCTTCTTCCGAAATCGCTGAAATTTGACAGGTTATGTCCTCATTGGTTATGACTTCAAATATGAAATTTCATGTCGCTTCATTCATTACTTCAGCAGTTATTAGTGTTTTTGGACAGAGCCCCCTCACCCCCCTCCTTTCGAAATCGCTGAAATTTGACAGGTTATGTCCTTATTGGTTATGACTTCAAATATGAAATTTCATGTCGCTTCATTCATTACTTCAGCAGTTAGTGTTTTTGGACAGAGCCCCCTGAACCCCCTCCTTTCCCTTCTTCCGAAATCGCTGAAATTTGACAGGTTATGTCCTCATTAGGTTATGACTTCAAATATGAATTTTCTTGTCGATTCATTCATTACATCGGTAATTATTGGGGTTTTTGAGTTGAACCCCCTCCCCCCCCCCCTTTCCCTTCTGCCGATGATAATTAAAAAGTCTCATCCTCATGGGATTTTGAAACAACATATGAAATTTCGCATTAATACATTCATTACAACGGCAGTTTTTAGAGTGTTTGAGTTAAGTCTCCCCCTAAGTCCCCCTTCCATTTGGTCGATTTGGCTGAAAATAAATAGGTGTCGTTTTTAGAGTGTTCTGGATTCACATATAAAAGTTTGTGTCGAAACATTATCGGCAGTTATCGTGTTCAAACACATACACAGTATGTTTTTTCCTTTTTTGGAATCTGAAGGGCGGAAAACATGAAATTCCGTTGAAAACTCCGCCTCAAATTTTTGACCGATTACATAACTTCCACTATACTTCGAACAGCTGGGGAAGTAAAAATACTAAGGAAGTTGATAGCCTTTTCAAAAGTGTAGGAACAACAAATTTGAGTTAAAAATCAAAATAGTTCTTTATAACATATATTGTTTATACATAGTCTACCAGAAACCATTAAAAAGACGTAACATACTAACTGTGAGAAAATAAACCTAGATTTCTAACTCAAATGTTTTGTTCCTATAATTTTGAAAATGCCTGAATGGCGCAACGTCAATCAAAATATTATAATATATTTTGGGAAGACCGAAGGCCGATTTGTTGTTTGTTTCATCAAGTGAACATTACACTGGTTTCAAAACAAGGATAAAAGATATTTTTCCTCAACTTCAAATACTAAGGAAGGTTAATTTAAAAAACATTAACTTACTTTTGCAACCTCCTCTTCTGTTGTCTTATACAGATGATCTTCCTTTATCGTTTTTTCAAAGCCATCATAAAACAAGACATCATAAGAACCTATTAAAAAAATAAATATATTATAATTGAAACCGAATAGCCTTACATTAGTATTACATTTTTTGTCTATAAGAACTAAAATAGCGCCAGCGGTGGAAGAACTTAAATCTAAAATGTAGCATATACAATATATAAGCTTCATACCGATCTTACAATCAATTTAATATATATTTTTAATAAATTCGCATTAACTCGGACCTTCAGTAATTAATACTTGACCTAATAACATTTGACCGAATTAGCGAGATTTCACTGTACAACATCGACAATTATACCTGCTTGTATAAAGGAAGGGTTGACGTTGATAACTGAAATGTATCAAGAAGAATGTAGGATCAATATAATTCAAAATATGTTACCAAATTAAAATTTCTTCTAAGCCACTATTTTAAAATAAAAATGCAGAAATCAGATGGCTGAACTGTTAAAAGCAAATTGGAACATAATGGAAAACATAAATTATCGGTGCGGTAATCCTGAATATTGGGCTTCATTATCATCAGATCTTTAAGCATTAACTTTTTTTTTTTGGTTGATCGACAATATTAGTCCGAATTAGCAAGGAATTTCAATATACAACGTAGACAATTATAGCTGCTTACACAAAAGAAGGCTTAAAGTTGATGTCTGAAATGGATCAGCTGAGAAATCTATAACCCACAACTGACTGAAAGGAAACCAAGAATGTTGGATCAACATAATTCAAATTAAATTTGCTTCTAAGCCACAATTTAAAATAAAAAAATAATTTGCAGAAATCCGAAAAGTGCAAGGATGTAAATCAGATAAACAATCATAAGATTTTTACATACAGTAAATCCACTTTCTTTAATCAAAGTCTATTTAGAGTTTAAATACATTTGTTTTATTTTGCAAACAAAAAGAGTAAAAAAAACAATTCATTTTTCGACTTTTGGGCAATTTCTGACTTACATCGTTCTCTTCCTTCACTATTCAATTAATAAAAACAAGGAACTTTACAGTTATACACATACATTTTTCGAAAAATATTGTTTTGAAACGTTTTTTAATTAAAAAAGAAACATAATTATACTGTTACTTTTTTTTGTAATTACTTCATAAGCAGGTTCATTGCGGGAATTTTTATTAATAACGGAATTATGTCGTTTAATAATCTATATAAAGCCGAACAAATAGAAATATATAAATAAGTATTGATAAAATAATGTTCTTTTAATGGGTTTGATCTTTAAGAAACCCCTTGTTCATAGAAACGTAAAATCTAATCTTCTATAAGAACCTATTTATAGGTTTGTAATTGCTCCTCACTAAGAGGCACCTTCCAACAAGAAATCAAAATGTCAATGTTAAAGTTTCACAATATAAAGATCATCAAGAGAATCATGTAACACTAGATGCTTACCGTTTTCAAGAACCGTCTTGATGATGGCTGGAAACTTTTGCATTCTGTGATCTGACCATTTGGCAAGTACTTTTTCACCGGATTTGAATTTCGAATATGACTTGGGCATGAGAGGTCGGATTTTGGGTTGATGCAATTTGGCTTTCCAACCTTTTCTACTTTTGAACTTGCGCTTCATCCGTCGTCCAGACATCCTGATAGGAGGTGATTCTATCTCATCATCCAGTGACTCCTTCTTAAGGTCTACAGGAGGCAGGAAGGGACGGGTGACGGCAGATTTGGGTGAAACTCCAGCTGCCACAATAGATTCAGTCCCCACTTCGTCCTCTCTTTCTTTTTTAATGTTTTTGATGGTAGCACTAATATCCTGATAGTCAATTGGTTCTTCCTTGAAGCCCATAAAAGCATCATTACTGCCACTAGATTCACTCGAACCTTTCGACTTCTCAACTTTTATTTCAGATTCTTCAGGGCTGTAAAAAAAAACATAATTACTGAAAAAAAAAACACCAAACAAATAATAAGTAATTCTTAAGAAGAATGATAAAAATATTGGGGTCAGATTTGATCTCATTTAAAACTTTCAGTTATTAGGATTAACTCATATTAAGGGGAAGTCAAAAGATTCATCGGAAACTTTAAGCCTAAAAATCGCATCCATTTTGCCAGAAAACCAGGTAAGTTCAAGTTAATTAAATAAATAATAAAAATTTAATAAACCATGGAAAAATATTCACTTTGGCGAACCACTGGGAACAGGCACTAATGGTGAGAACTTATGACATATATTATGTATAAATGAGGAAGGAAAAAATAGACGGGCCCAGCTAGTTATTAGGGTTAATAGAAGACATTAAAAACCCTGAAATATGATATAAATAAATTATTCATTCCAAGACGAGAATAATCATTACCTTGGCGAGGCGCCTAGCGCTTCCGGTTTGCTCCTCAGAAGGCGCTGACTATTCATAGAAACCCACTCATCTGTTTTAGAAATATCGTCATAATGAACGAGCACTTCTTCTTCCTCCCAGTCCACTTCAACCACAGTAGCTGCAAACCTAACAAAAACAAATTGAATAATACAAAACAATTATCATGACAATTTAAAAAAAAAAAAAAAAACCTTACCACTCCGATGTTATGTAGTTTTTGACATATATTCCACAGCCAGGAAGAAATTCTTGAGCATCATTTGCATCAGACTTGATAGAATCTAGAGCAGCGCTTATCTTCTCAGACTCATCCTCCAGAGGATCTCGTGCCTGCTCTTCAATAACTGCACTCAATCTTCGTTCAAAAGCCATGCTCTCCTCTTTCTTTACAACAGATGCTTTGGGTTTGGCTGAAGACACCACTGGAGCAAATTCATCCACCAGTGAACTAGAAACTTCAATATTCTCTTCCCAATTGATCCCATTTAATGCTTCATTTGATTCACTGTTTTCAGAATTAGTAGTATTGTCGTCGTTTGATTCTTCATTTACTCGAGTCAATTTTTGTTGTCTTTTCCTTCGCCCTGAATATTTACCTCGTCTAGTAATTCTCTCCCTCTTCAAAACGCGTGAAACCATCTTTTTCCTCATTTGATCAAAACATATTTGACCATTGTGCGTGTTCGAAGTATCCTTTACAGGCTCTGAAACAATATTAGACTTACTGTCGGAATCGCATTTCTTTACACTATTGTGTTGGTTGTCAAGCATGGGTAATCTATTTAAAATAATTTTTAAATCTTTTAACTTCATAATTTTTTGTATCTCATCTTCAGTGTAATTTACTATATTAATACCTCTAGCCTCCATGATGCCAGCAGAGGAAAACTAAATGCAAAGTTGATAAACAACTGTTAACCTTGAAAAGTCAAAGTTCCAGCAATGAAGCCTTTTGTTTTAAGGAAAGAATATAAAAACATTACCAAGTATCTGAAAATAAAACAGTTCACTGTGAAGCGTGCAATAACTTAATAAGCCTGATTCTCAAAAAGAAGCCTAAATGTATCAAAAGTTTAAGTCACACACTAACACAATCACCAACAAAACTATAAAAACTTAAATACTTTTTTCTTCTATTTTTTTCGAATTCAAGACCAAAAAACTATCACTATAAGTAAAACTTAGAATAACGTGTTGAATTGTTCATTATGAAAGATGGCGCTGAAGGCTTAACCTCAAGTAAAAACATCAAGTTGTTTATAAACAAAAAAGGTTATTATGACAAAGGAAAATAAACCCTTGATAATCTAATAGAAGTCAGCGCCGCCCATTTTGATGACATGTCAATAAAAATAGTACTTTACCGCAACAAAATAACCTACTCTTTCAAGTGGACAGTGATTTTTTAAGAGAAAAACTACTAAAGGTCGAAAAATAGAATGCCGAAGAAATTAAATCTAATTTTATTCCAAGAAAAAGTACAAATGTAAATACATATCTAAAAATAAATAACACACTTAGAGCAAAATTATTTCAAACCTTTACACAATAATCAGCTAATCATAGTCGTCTCCTACATCCTTTACATGCATGTTCAAAAGGTTCAAAAGTGTAAACAATAATGTAAATGAATGAAAAATATAGCCACTGTGCCTCTTCAGTAATCAATACAAGGAAATAGCATTGTGTGTCAATAAAGAGCAGCCATGAAAAATGGTCTGCTTGGAAGACATATCTACTCAAAAATATTTTGTCTCTTATTTCTAATTATTATTCAAGAATAATTTATATATATTTTTTATAATGCACTAAATATTTATTTTAGCAAAATAATAACAAAAGATTAATGTTTTGGAAAATATATACTGAGTGAGTATGGAGTTAGCATTGGATAACCCGGTTTAACCTCTCCCAAGCAACTTCAGAAGTTTGGTATGATTGTCAATATCGTGTAATTTGGGGTTTTGTTTATCCCCGGTTTTGATAATGTCAATTTTTGTTGAATCAAATAAATCATACATCATTTCTGTTATTTATTTTTCATAAAAGATGTACACTTTATTTTCTGGCTTTTACAAGTACATGGTGCAAAAGAATGAGTACTGTGTTTTGATACTTGGCTTGGACAATGCAGGGAAAACAGTGAGTGTTTCTTTGTATATATGGCCACTAGAAAGTTAAAAAGAATGTCTGATTAAATCGTTTTAAAAAATTATATAATTTCAGACTTACCTCGAAGCTGCTAAAACAAAGTTCACCAAAAACTATAAGGGAATGAATCCTAACAAAATTACTACAACTGTTGGACTAAATATAGGCAAAATTGATGTTTCAAGCATCCGCCTTAATTTTTGGGATTTAGGTGGCCAGGAAGAACTGCAATCGCTGTGGGACAAGGTGGTTTTTGGTTGCATTATGTCTCTTTTTCCTTGTTATATATATTTTTATTTATTTTTTTTAATTATTTTTATATTTTATTTTAGTATTATGCTGAATCTCACGCCATAATATATATTGTTGATTCTAATGATCGGGAGAGAATCGAAGAATCAAAAGAAACATTTGGTAAGACGAAGTTGAACTATCCTTAGTAGTATAGTGACAACCACAATATCCAACTATTTGGTTTGAATGTGTTCTCTAAAAACAACTCTAATGGAGTTTCAAACCTCAAAAATAAATTAAAATAGGTCAGTTCGTATTGTTTTATTAATGACGAACCTAACAATTTTTTCAGTGATATTGAAAGCGTTTCATTTGCACACTAATTTAATGTTTGTAAACAAAATTCCTGTCGATACATTTACTCTATTGGGAGTTATCGTGTTCACAGGCAGAGATAGAGAAGAATGTTTTATTTATTTTTGAAAACGGAGACGGAATACTTTGTATAACTGTGCGAGTATGGTGAAAACCTGACTGGATTAATATGTTATTATTTTTATAGATAAAATGATATCGAGCGAAAACTTGAATGGAGTTCCTTTGTTGGTTCTGGCTAACAAACAAGATATTGTTGACTGCATGGGCGTAAGAGAAGTAAAGCCTATATTTAAGAAAAACGGACACTTGATTGGACGAAGGGACTGTATGGTTATGCCAGTATCAGCACTAAACGGGTAACAACTTCAGTATGTTATAATCAGAGCCCGGATCTTTATGCAGTCAAAAACTGCGAAAAGTACCATATATTATGCAGTAAAAACCCTTATATTATGCAGCAAAAGTGCTCTAAATAAAAAAGACCTCTGACAAGAAAATAAAACTCAAAGCAAGAAAGGTGCAGAGGGTACATAGAAACTCTGGGCCGACGGAGAGGAAATACGCTGGACGAACTAAGGTTGGGATCACAAGAAAAGGAAAATATATATATACTAAAGAGAAACTCTAAAAGTGCACATTTTGATACATTTGTCAATGTCAATTGTTTTTCCATTTTTCATATCAATTCTAATAAATAAGAACTTATTGTTGTAATAGTTCACTACAGAGTTTTATAATATTGAAGGAACAACTCATTGATCATTTTGAGTATCAGATGTTTTGGGCATGTTCATATATCAGTTTTGTCAATTGGACTTATAGTCCGCATGTTTATAATAAATAAATATAGATTTGTAACAAACTTTTTCTAGAAGTGTTCGAAATATGCTTGCTTCATTTCAGCAAATTGCCTTTTCTTGATAAAAATTTTACAGCAATTTTTTTTTTTTTTTTAATGAAGTTTCTTTTTACCTTCTTAAATATTGTATTAGGTAGTTTTTGTAACTCGGGTTGTGACTATGAGGTCAAATCGCCTACTACCAGATCGCACTGCAGTCTCTCTGGTAGACATAAGCCCTGCTCAACTATGGAAGTTCTAAATTTTGCCTACCCTAAATTTTTATTCACCTAGGGTAGGATTCTTTAACGAGTACCTGACATCGTACATGCTCGGGATTTACTTTACGTCTCTTAATTTACGTTATAATTAAGCTACGATTTAAATTAATTCGTTCTTAATTTAATATATATGCTCAAGTTTATTTTTGCTTTCAGTGACGGTGTTGATGAAGGAATCAGATGGCTGGTTGATTGTATCAAGAGGAACACCCACATTCGTCCTCCGAGAAATCAAGATGAAATGTAATTTATCAAATATATGTATAATAATCATTCATTCCTGTGATCATTAATTATTGAACACTTTTCTATTTTATATTTAAAAAATATATAAATATATAACATTTATATTGTTAATTAAATTTTATGTTTATCCCTTAATGTTACATTCGTATTGAGGCGCGGTGACTGCCCAATTATATGGTTGAATAATGTCCCTCTGTAACATGACAAAGACGTACGATTCTTAGGACTTTGATTAATAGGATCTTGACAGAGGAATAAACTTGGAATAAACACGTTTCGCAGACTCGACAGAAAATAAAATGGCAATTTGGACTACACAAAAGGCTACTTGACAAGCGAAGATGGTAGTAATACCGAAAGTACTCGCATATTTTATATAAAATTTGTGAAGTATACAATATTTTTTTAAACATACATTTTTCTTTATTTTTATCAAGTATTTCACAATATCTCTCTGCAAAGAAAAAAAAATTTAAGTATAAGCTTTACACAAGTTCACGTCCACACTGGTGGGAGCTACTCGCTCGTATGTCGATCCGGTCCCGGTATATATTTAATTCTATATGTATAACCAACTTTTTTGTTGTGATCAACAACATATGGACGATGTTCTGTTAATCCACAAAAAGTTGAATTCGAGATACTCAAGTATAAGTAAGATTTTGATTTAAAAATTGTTATACTAGCAAAAATAATGACTATATATTATAAGTTTGAAATGTATTCATTTCTGAGTGTAAAAGTTACGTTTTTCTAGTTCAATTTAATATTTCATTTTAAATGGAGTTAAGTGAAATAAATAATTTTTGCGAATCAGTCCGTTCATTATGCCATTTTTGCGAATTAAATCATATTGAAGCTTAATGATTTTACAAGATGACTGCTCGCATAACTAAAAATCCGATTTTTGGGTTAACACATATACGCAGAACAGCGCCCATATATGAATAATGATTGAGTTATGTAGAGAATCAATATCAATACTGTCCGCAAACTATCAATATTATTTTTAATATTTGCCGATATAGATAATACACACTTTAAATGACTGGGATAAGGGTAGGAAATTAGAAAATCCGAAATAATCTCCAATATATATATATATATTTATAGACACATTCTGATATACACATGAAAAATAGTCTTTATATTCCATCATCCTCTCGTGATTAAAGTTGAAAGATTAAAGATTAAATGCATATTGCTACTATATACAAAATAGTTCAAACTGCACGCTAAAATACATTTCTGATTTCTATTTCAGTCTTTAATACACTTTAATTTTATTTGAATACATTTCAATTTTATTTTCTATACACCAAAAAAAAATTAATTGAATTTTTGAACATAACTCACTGAGATCCCTAATAATCCATTACTCTTGATATCATTTTCAGTTTAAATAAAATTTTTATGACGTGCAGAATGTTAAATTCATACTATACATATAAATGTATGTACAGACATCTACAAAAACAATATGGATGGCTTACATTTACTAGTTTTTATTTACATTAAAATTTATTTATTAAGTAAACTTATATATAGGAAAATGAGTAACAATATTTTAAAATATTAAATTATTTTAGTACTCAAATTTGAAAATAAACAAATGAGCCCTCTGCTTTCCCAAAATCGCCTAAAATATGTACTATATACATTAACAATGTTATTTGTAGAATGTAGGATTTAACTAAAAAGAAACAATTATATTAAGTACTTTAAAGAACAATTTAAAAACAAATAAACTTACAAATTCACTTTGGTTTTTGGAATGGAAAATGACTTTCTGACCAAAATGTAAAAAAAAAACAAGAGTTGGGGCATGGAGCGTAATTAAGTAACTAAATATTTTAAATACAGCTAATTTTAAACCTATGTACACAGATTTACATTATAAAGAGAAAGATATGTACATTTTTGAAAAAAAATATATATATGATACATAATCTTCTCTAAATGTGTATAAGACTATCTATTATATATCTATTTGGATTAACAATATATTTATTAAGGTGACTGTTATGAATTTCCGAATTTAAACAAAAAATCCATAAGACAAGCTTCTTGAATTAAAGTTATAATAAAAGAAGATTCATCCGGTGGAGGGTTAGTTAGTGAACAGTGTACCACTCTGAAAACATTCTCACGGAGCTACAAATGATCGAGTAGGTTTGGTTATCATGAAAAGACAGTTTATGTTTTTGAAACAGACATAAGAATGCCCACCCCTCAAGGACGGACTAACAGATGTTTCTACAGAACCGATGATTATTTAAGCTCCACAAACAAGTTCCGACACATCACAAAATAAAAATTTAAGAAACGTGAAAAAAATGTAGGAAAAAATAAATAATTACTACCGGCACCACTAAATGACAAAGAAATTTTTTAAAAAAATTAAAATTTCAGGATATTAAAAAAATTAAAAGTTGTAGATCATGTTTTGAAACAAATGTTTAAATCCAAAGTACATCAGCAATAAAGTCCATTATATAATAAATATATTTTGGGTTTTGTAAGATACTGAATTTATAAAATGTATTATTTCACAGCTTATATTTTTCTCCAAATTTATTTTTTGAACTTTACAACCTAGAAATAGAAGTTTCGGGAAAAGTTCATCAGTATCTCAAATAAGTCAATAATCAATGAAAATAATATATGACGTTCGGTTATAATTCATTAAACAAATAACACAATTATTCATTTTTTTTAAAAAATTATGGCTATTATAAGAATACTCAACTATCTATAATTTCTTTGTTGATCTTTATTGTAAACAATTTTTTATCTTATATTGATTATATTTTTTCGCTACCGCTCACCTGATCAGCCCTCAATACATTTTGTCTATCCGTTATATTTACTGGTACTATTCAATTAAATTTTTATCTGATTTCACACGGATTCTCCCCATCAACGACGGGTAACACAGCTAGTTTAAATATAATTGGATATACAATATTTAAAAAAACAAAAATAATATGGTAATTAAGTTACTTATATAGTATATAAAAATAAATTTCAATAATACAACAACCTACATAAATAATATAACAAATATGAAATATAAATACATTGTATTAATTGATGTTTCAGGTTAATAAAAGTACAATAAATAGTCCATTCTTAATAGCTTATTAACGTTCAAACAGAAAGTAAAGCACAAATTAAAAGGAAAAAAAAATATTTTTTTCTCTCTTTCAAGTGCTTTCAATGTATTTCTTCGTATATAATATATTATAATACTATTCTGTGAGCCAAACATTCCCTCCCACTAGTCACAAGAGTGGCTTTCAATACAAAAAATATATAAACACCATTTTAAAACAAAAAGAACATAATACTAGCGCTAAATTCAATTTTATGATCATTCATTATAAATAATGGAAAAATGTATATATATTTTACTTTTAAAAACCAAAAATTTAATTTAAAAAAGGTATTTTCTTATTAAAGTCAGTATTATATATATACACGCCCTCCGAAGCACAAAAAATAAAAATAAAATAAAAACTCAAGAAAAAATGAAATTTGAATTTTAGTTCTCTTTGGATAGTAATATATTTCTTTGGATATAAAAAGGAGAAATATTTCCTCATATTCAAATTTCCTTCAATTTCAATTCCTTTAATTATTCAACAATGATAATTTTTATGTTGAACACACGTTCAAAAAAAATTATTCCTTTTTGTATATTGTTGTGAAGAAGATACTTTATTGGTTAGTAATAAACTAAAATCCAATAAATTCTACTCATATTCAAAATTAATAAAGTATGCCCTTCAAATCTGGTAATATTTTTTTTAATAGATACAATTATTAAAAATCTAGCTGCATAATAATTATTGTTAAAAAAATGTGTTCTAAAATTTATTTTAAAGTACGTTTTTATTTTTATTTATTTCTTTATTTTTACTTATTTCTTTGACGATATCTAGGAATTATTTCTTCAAATTCCGCCCGAAGTTGCGTTCTATCAAACAGATATATACAGGATGGTTTGAATCTGTTAAAAACCTATGTGAACCCTAAGAATATGAAACACTAAAAAAACTGCATACGTACAATCACCAGACGAAAGAATTTTGACTTTATGCCCTTTCAATTTTTTTTTGTTTGGATGTTGAAAATGAAATATAATTAAGTAAATATTAATTAGAATTAAGTAGTAACAGACGGAGGTTGTGTTGGCTGAAACCTCCGAAGTAGTGTCCTGGGGTGGGGGAAACAACTGTTGTCTACTTGGAGCGGGATGTTTCATGTCATTGCCAGCTATCTGAAGGTAAGTTGCTGACCTCTGCCTGGTCTGTCACAGTAGCTCCTCCACTGTTGTACGATACTCTGATCCGCATTCGGAGGGCGCACTGAAACAATATCAAACCTCAGGAAATTTGGATAACAATGAGAAATGAAAAATTCAGCTAGTAAAAATGTACGGAAAGCGACCTGTAGCTCAAAATCAAGCTTTTTTAAAACACAAGTTAGGGATGAGGGCCGACAGCTCAGAGGTAGCATGCTAGCCTATTGAACTCAAGATTGTGGGTTCGAAAACCGGCCGAGGTCCTTAGATTTTTCATCTGGGAAAACGTTAAGCGATTGTCCCGAGCCTGTGCGATGTCAGGTACTCGTTAAACCCCACTGCCCTAGGTAACTAAACTTGGGAAGGCAAAATCCCAAAGTAGAGTCAGGTTTATCTCCACCAGAGCGACGAAAGAGCGCTCTGGTAGTAGGCGAAAAGACCTCGTAGTTAAAACACGCGCATGAGTGTGGTATTGATACTTAACATTTTCTGAACTAATATTTTTTTTTTAATAGTGTCTACTAGCAGTAATACCCGGCGTTGCCCGGGGAACTTTGACTTTTCTCCCAATATCTCCTATAAGGCTATTCAGTTCCTCGACAGTACATTCATGATGTTATAATTTTCAATTATTCATACGGAATAAGGCTTATAGTCCTTCAACTGTAGTAACGCTAGCTTTGGAGCTAAAACTAATTTATTCAAAAAGATTTCTTATTAATCGTTGCAATGGTTTTCGAGTTACAAAGATTGCGTGAGTGGATGCTGGGATCGACCAGGGGTTATTAAAAAATAGACCTTAACCTTCCGGTAGATAAAACTTATCTATTCAAAAAGATTCCTCATTAATCATTGCAGTGGTTTTTGAGTTACAAAGATTGCGTAGGTGGATGCTGGGATGGACCAGATATTGAGGTACTAATACGCCTATAACCTTCCACAGACGATGACGAACAAATTTAAAAAAAAATTAATCAAATCCATCAAGCCGTTCGTGAGTTATAGCGGTACAACGCACAGACATTTTCAGCTTTATATATATGATTTCACAATATATATGAAATATATGGGAGTATTTTCGGTATTGCTACGATCTTCAGCCACGTCCCCTTCTTCAACCCCCACGGGGTTCTTCCCTGTCCCTCATGAACAGTTACAGTTAAGTCTTTTATTTAAAAGTTTTCCATACTTTTAAGACTGTACATGAGAGGCAGGCAAAAACCCCGCGGGGGCTGGAAAAGGGGACAGTTTGGATTGTAAACTAGTTAAGTTTCATTTAGTATACATTTGTTTAGGTCGTAGCTGAAGATGTTAGCAATGCAGAAAGTACTCCCATATTTTATATATATCTTGTGAAATAGACAATATCTTTAAAAAACATTCATTTTTCTTTATATTTTTTATGTTAGCTATTGTTTTATTATATTTAGACATACATACATACAACAATTTAAAATGGTTCCTTATAAACAATTTTTATCGTGGTGATCCGTTCAATTTTCAAATGCCCATCCTCATTCGTCTCAGTATTTCAATCCATGAAATGCCCCTGTTCGACTTGAGGCCATGTACAGCTGACAGTAAGAAAAAACTGGCTGTGGGAGATATATGCCAATATTCCAAGATTTTGGTCATTGCGAAAGCAAATTGAGTTCTTTACAATGAGAAAGGCAGCAATAATAGTATTAAGGTACGTTGACCAGTTGATGCGGTCGTTGCTCGTTAGAACTTCATAGTCCGAGGTATTTCGATGCAATTTTCAAGGTGTCATTTGAAAGCTTACATTATATTAAATTCAATTTGATTTACTTTGGCACATGTACACCTCAAGCACAGCAAGTAAAATGTCGCGTTAGATAGCGCCATGTTGAAACAACATTCTGAGAAAACAAATCTTGATTTGAAAGAGCAGTTATTCTTTTTCTGAATATCAGTGTATGTGTATATTTTATACAAAAGTTTTTATCAAAATCTATTATAAATTAAGGTAATTACCTGACTGGGAGTGGTGACACGTAGAACTTGGGTAACCACACCACCTTCTGGGATGACAGTACCTGAGGGAGGCATTAGCTGCAGCTGGAATGTCTGCAACATATAACTAGCGTAAGTCACAGCCAAATAATAAATATTCCGTATAGTTATAGGGATCACTTTTTATTTTTTTAAGCTCTAATTTGCCTTAATAATAAAAATAACAAGACTTTATGCTCTATATAACCACAAATTATGCGAATTAATGCACTAAGATTTTAATGTAACGTCTTTGAAAGAATTAATTTTTTTACTGTTTTTTTTTATCCCCAGTTATAGGAAATTTTCAATAGAATTTCATGTTTTCCGACCTCCTGATTCCAAAAATGAAAAAAAAAATGTCTATATATGTGTCTATGAACACGATTTTGTATGTATATCGAGAACCCTCTAAAGACAACACCTATTGAATTTTAGCCAAATCAGTCGAAGAGAAGGGGGGATTAGGGGGAGGCTTAACACAAAAACCCTAATAACTGCCGTTGTAATGAATATATCGACATGCAATTTTATATTTAAATTCAAAGCCCTATAAGGACGGCACCTATTAACTTTCAATTTCAAAAAGGTCAAAGGGAAGGGAGGACAAGAGAAAAGGGACTCGACATTAAAACAATAATAACAGCCGATGTAATGAATATGACACAAAATTTAGTATGAGGATTCAGAAACCACTATGTAAGTCAAATGTTGAGATTTAACCCAAACGGTCGATTGGCTTTGGAAGGAGAGCGAAAACGTAAATGATTAATTCTTGCTGGGGAAGTACATAGCTGATGATTCACCGTTGTTTTTTTTATTCAAGGATTTAAATACACTAAATTTTAATGCAGAAGCAGTAAATTCAAATTATTCAATAAAACATGTAAACATATAATAAGGACATTTAACGGTTGTCTTTCCCAACTATTTTTATTTTCCTTTTCTTCCAATACTTTTAAAATAAAAAAAATAATAACTGATTTAAATAATGAATAACCATAGTTCCATTTTCGATAGTAGATAGGTGGAAAATGAGTTGAGGGACACGAGAGTGTCTCCCCACAAGACAATGGGAACGCGTCGTCTGCCACCGCACCTATGGAAAATAGGAGTGTAAAATAAATACCCTCGGTACAGCAGCCTGGAAGATGAATTCAGTAAAGGGAGTGGAAGTTGAATTGTAGGCTGACACATTGACTACAGTCGTGTTGGGTGTCTCTGCCATCTTCTGCAGAGTAAAGTCTATCCTCAAACCACCTTTATCGTAGACTGTTTTTTCTGAAACAAATCAACAATTTACTTTTCAAGTACTTAGTGTAAATATTTTTTACACATCATTCATTCATCATTCATTCAATCAAATTCGCTATTCCTAACAGTAAGTTATGTAAGTTAGTGAGTGTGACCCATGGCTCGGGCTTCAACGAGTTCATATCGCCAGAGTGCCCTTTCGTCGCTCTTCTATAAGATGTCTATACATGGGCCCCTACTATGGGAGTCCTAAATTTTGCCTACCCCAAATTTTTATTCTTAACGAGTACCTGACATCGTACAGGCTCGGGAACATCGCTAAACGTCCCATCCTAAGGATTTTTTCACCTTCCAGAAAAAAAAAACTAAAGAGCCTCGGCCGGTTTTCAAACCCGCGATCTCGAGCTCAGTAGGATAGCACGTTACCTGTGAACTACCGCGCCCAGTTATGTTATAGAGTTATGACTAGCAGCTTACCCGGAATTGACTTCGCGTTATATTACTTTGCCTGTAGCTGAATAAGTGTGATACCCGGACCATGAATAAAAAGCTCCATCTCACACCCATCCCAACCTCTTGCATCCCTTCGCTAGTTGAAAATGTTATTCAACTACGTTAATTGTAACTTTAGCGAAAACATTTATAAAACAAAACTGGTTAAAATAAAGTTGTATTTCATAGTGATTCAATAAGATTTTCACATAGGATCAATTGTAACTGAGAAACAAGAAATAACGTTTTCTGTCTCCGTGCAGTTCATAAAATTCTGAAATCAAATGTATCCTAAAATTTATTCCTGAAAAAGCTGATTCAAAATATGAAGATTGGTTGAAATATCTTCGGCCATTTTCCCGTGGGTCGTTAGTTATAGTGATTCATGCCCGGGCTTTAACTACGTGGCCTACTACCAGAGCGCTCTTTCGTCGCTCTGGTGGACATGAGCCCGACTGTACTCTAGACGTCCTAAATGTTGCCTTCTCAGCTTTTGTTACCTAGGGTAGGGGGTCTGACATTGCACATGCTCGGGGCCATCGCTTAACGTCTCATCCGAAATACGGCAAGCTCAACCTTTTTTTGCTTCACTATTTTTACATGGTGATGGGACCAACAGGTAAACATTGTACAGATAGCCACCCACGAACAGTTTTATTTATAAGTTCAGAAGTTACACATAACCTTCAACTGTCAAGTCTATCTTCCGAAAAACAGAATGTGACTTACCCTGAGGCTGGACCAGAGGTAGAGGATCCGCCAGATAATCAGAGCTCGAATTGAGGGCGTTCAGGATATTGTTATTATTGTTCTGTAACGATATTGCTGTATCATTATTCACTTTTATATCTGCTGGTTTTTTGTCAGATATTATATCCATCCCAGAATCAAGACCACCTAGAGTTGAAGATTAAGAATTTATTATTTTTGTAAATTTATTTAATAATAACATAGCGTATAATATAAAACAATTAACTTACCAAGAAGATCAAGAAGATCTTGGTTCGTATCTATTGCCGGTTTGAGAGGAGGCTGCACCACATCGTTCTCGCCTGAATCTCCACCAAGCAGAACAAGGAGAGCATTCTACAAGAACAAACACACTCAGTTTATTACAATTCTTTAGACTAAAAAAATATTCATTTGTTTAAAAAATAAAAATAAAAAATAACATTTTTTTCAAAATATTGTCTATTTCACAAAATATATAAAGAGACAGTGTTTGTTTGATGTTCGGGCTAATCTTAAAAATTACTGGACCTATGTTCAATTTTTTTTTTTTTAATTCCTCATGTTCCGTGGTGGTTACAAACCAAAAAATTTTCTATTTTACATTTTTTTAAAGAAAATATTTGATTTTTGTGTATACAGTATCGATAGACGTAATCGAATCTCTCAAAAGTTCTCTTTTTATGGTACCAAAGTCGCAATATGGGAAGTCTATTAACGAGTGTTTGTGCCTCTTTATTGTGTTGTTTTCAATTTCTTTAGGCATAAATGTCAATTCAACTTTCTATAAATATATTCTAATGGTACTTTTCGTTAATTAAGTGGCTTTGATATAACTCACCATTAACTTTAATCAGAATGGAAAGCAATTTAAGGACTTCTAATTTAAGGTTGTGCTGGGGGAAAAGTTGTTCTACTATAACTTAATAGTTTTATTTTAGGTTCGCATTATTTATTTGACTTTATGAAAAGTATTAGAAGTTATTTATAACACCTTCTTTTCATGCTAAAGAAATAAAAGAAGAAAACTTTATGCCAAAGAATAACGATGGGTACATATACGCCTGCTTAGAGTTACCAACCTGTGTAAAGTTAGTAACCTGCTTAAAGTTACTAATCTGCTGAGAGTTACTATCCTGTGTAAAGTTACTCCGGGCGAAGCCGGGTAACCTGCTTGTATAAAATATACGGGAGTACTTTCGGTATTGCTACCAACTTCAAATACTGTATTTGTTGAGTTGTGGCTGAAGATGCTAGCAATACCGAAAGTATTCCCATATATTTTATATATCTTGTGAAATAGACAATATTTTTAAAAAACATTCGTTTTTCTTTACATTTTTTATCAAGTGTTTCACAATATCTCTGCGAAAATGTTAAGAATCATTTATTTGTTTGTGTTTGTTACTCATGCCCGGACTCATATCGCCAACTACCAAAGGGCTTTTTTGAAAAGAAGTGAACTCACAAGAAAAAGTTGTTGGTTTAAAGATTTGTCCAACTAATATAAGTTGAGAAATGCGGACATATTGTGGATAAATAATAAGTGCTACTTACTGATCCATGATTGTCTTGAACAGAAATGAGATCTTCTTCTTCAGCCTCATGGCCGGACACGTTTCCGTTCTCTATAGCTCCTACACTGTTTTTCTGTATTTCGAGAGGAGGCATCCTTTCCAGGAGTGCCGAACGCAGATGAGAATATTTGCCAAACAGCTGAGTGTACTCCACTCCTCTCTGTTGCAGCTCCATCTGAACGTGAGTCCCAAAGCTTTCTATGAGATCCCGGATTTTGCTGAAAATACAAAAACCATAAGAATACATAAAAAGCATATACAGTAAATTCTATATCTTCTGAATATATAATTCTAGAGGATGATAAATAAAACAGAATGAGAAAACCTACCTGGTCTCGGTGGGAAATCTTGTACTGAGTTTTGTGAGTGAAGTGAGGGCGTACTGTTTGGTCACTGGAGTGTTGTGGGGAGAAAACAGCAACCGCTGGTATACTGTCAGCACCTCCCCTTCTGATACCTACAAGAAATATTATATTTTGTGATGATAAACAAATTATAATATAATCTACTAATAATAATAAAACTGTATTTATTTCTTTAAATAAAAATACAAATACAATACAGGTTATACCGGGTCCTTTCAAAAGTCCTGCCGCTTTTTTAGGTAATTAAAAATTAAAGAAAATAATATATATACATAAAATCATTTTATTCATCAAAATAATCGCCATTACAATCAACAACCTTATCCCCACGTGACGGAAGGTCCCAAATACCTTTTTTAGAAAACGATGGATTTTTGCTGCCAAAAAACTTATTCAACTCCGATTCCAGGCTTTGCCGGTTATCAAAACATTTCTGCCTGAGGCTATTGTCTAGAGATCTGAAAAGGTGATAATGAAGTGGGGTATTGGTCTGGGGAATATGGCGGGTGGGGTAAAATTTCCCATTCTATCAATTTATCCCGGGTCAACCTTACCGTATGTGGCCAAGCAAAAGTCCTGAAGGAGCAAGGGTCCTTTTCTATTCACTAGTCCTGGATCGAATATTTTAAGTTTTACAGCGGTCTAATATCGTGCAGTAGACCTCTGCAGTGATTGTTTGCCCCTGACTTAGAAGCTCATAGTGCACGACGCCTTTGCCTGTCCAGAAAACAACCAATAACAACTTTTTTGGGTGAAGATGAGGTTTCGGAAATTTTATTGGTTCTTCATCAGCTGAGAGCTATTGATAATACCGCCTAAAATTATTGTATAATACCCATTTTTCATCACAAGTGATTATTCTGTCTAAAAATGGATCATTTTTTAATCGAGAAGCTAGAGATGAATATGTTGTTAATGGAATCATCTTATTGGCATCCGATAACTTGTGAGGGCCCTATTTGTCAAGCTTTTTTATTTTTCCCATTTGATGTAGGTATCTCCGAGCTGTTGCTTCTGAAATATCTAGTCTGTTACCTATTTCCGAACTTGTTTGACGTGGATCCGACTCTATTAATTCCCGAACTTGCTGTTCTTCGACAACTTGAATCTTCCAGGACGAGCCCCGTCCTCGAGCGTTTCGTCGCCTTGACGAAATTTGGAAAACCAAAATTGAGCTTTACGCTCAGAGACAGTCTTCTCACCAAACACGGAGCATATTTCTCGAGCGGCCAAAGTAGCTTTTAAACCGAGTTTAAACTGATAAAGTAAAATCGACCAAATTTGAATTTCAATTCAAACCATTTTAATAAATTTGTTTGAACGTCTAGCAGTGACTGGATATATTAAAATATTATACTGTTTTCACGGATAGTAAACAATGCTGGGCTCAGCAATGAGCATTTGGCACATTGTTTGCTTGAGTTGTTCCTCTCTTGGGGAAAAATGGTCTATCGCCTACCTTGACTCCGGATGCGGTGAGGAGAAGGTCACCAAACTCGCCAATGCACCAGGTGGCCACCTGGGTGAGGGGTTGGCGGTCGGCAGTGTCACTCTCCAGAGCGGTCCACAGTTGCGGCACCATGTACTCCTGCTGGCCTGGATTTGCAACCAACAACTGGATCGTACAGCTCACCACATCGTCACGCACGTAGTTACCAGCCTACACCATACAAAGCATCAATCAATATTTTATCAAAATAAAAGAGATAAGAAAGTTAAAGATTTATCAATTACGTTTTCGCTCGCCTTACAAGACCGTTTAGGCTAAAATATTTAATTACATAGTGACTTCTGAATCCTCATACCAAATTTTGTGTTGATACATTCATTCGCAGTTATTAAGATATTTATCGAGCTCCTCTTCTCTGATTCTCTCCTTTCCTTCGCCCCATTTCGCGAAAAATTATTAGTTGTCCTCCAACAGTCGTTACAACGGCAGTTATTACTTTTTGTGTTAAATAATCCCCTAACTCCCTCTCCCCTTAGGCCGAAAATCAATAGGTGTCGTCCTTAGATGATCCTAAATACAGATATAAAATTTCGTGTCGATACATCCATTCTATCGACTTCAATACTTCACATAGCCGGGGAAGTAAAACCGGATTAGTTCGAAAATTTAACATTTCAGAATGAAGAAATAAACAACAGAAGGTCATCGTCGATCTTAGCGTTTCAATGAAAAGCTTTAGGTTAAGTTTTATGACTCATGTCCGGGCTTTAACTACGAGGTCATATCGCCTACTACCAGAGCGCTCTTTCGTCACTCTGGAGGACATGAGCCCGACTCTACTGTAGGAGTCCTAAATTTTGCCTACCCTAAATTTTTATTCACCTAGGACAAGGGCCTTTAACGAGTACCTGACATCGTACAGGCTCGGGACCATCGCTTAACGTCCCATCCGAAGGACGGCGTGCTTAAGTTTATTTTATCTTCTAGATAAAATAAACTAAGGGCCTCGGTCGGGTTTCGAACCCACGTTCTTGAGCTCAGAAGGCAAGCACGCATACCAATGAGCTACCGGCGCCCTCCAAAGCAGAAATATATAACATTTATCAATTAATTAATTCATATATAAATACATACAGCTACAAGGACTGACAGAAGAGTATCAAGATGCCATTTGGTGGTGGGCGCATATTTTTCAGCAGCGAGAACAATACTTGAGGATGCCATTTCCTTAAATTCAGGTTCAGCTCTTTCTAAAAATGCGAGTAATTCTTTCATCATAGCTCTGATGTTGCCTGAATTAACTAAAGCAAAACTCAGCTCAAGAGCTCGTCTCCGGATTGAAACATCAGGATCCTTAAAAATAATAATTTATAAATTAAAACAACGAAAAACATCATAAAATACATCAACATACATTTAAAAAAAAATATTAAATCTAGTATTTCCTTACAATTCTCGTCTTTCATCAATGTAAGTATATTGAAACTGTACAGGAAATCTAATCCTAATTCTAGTTTTTAAAGATGACAATTCAATTGCCACTAAGGAATACATATGCTAACCAATTAGGGCTTATTGACAACTGGCTCTAGTTAAGAAAGCGTAAAAGTCACTATTTTAATCAAAAAAATTTAAAAGTGTCCAAAAATATCAATTTTCTCCAGACAACATTGGCGCCACCAGAGAATACCTTGTATATGGACTCAGTAGCAAAAGTGTTTGGAAATGTTACAACAGGCTTTGGAGTAATATACTAAGTACATTCATAAGAACAAAAAAAATTACATTACAAATAAGGGTCAAAATTAGGGGTCGGCAACTTTTATTATTTACCAATGAAAGTGAATAGAGAATGATGTTCGTCATTTCGAAACGTCCTAATATTGGGGACGTGACCCTACATATATATACATATCCCATATTTTTCAGGAAAGCACTAAGAGGTTCTGTCTACCTTAGAGTTTTCTTCTTCCTAGCTTCTCCTATAAACATTATTTGATTATCATTTTTAATAAAATTAGTTTCAATAACTGAAAAAATTAACTTTGAACAAATTCATTGAAAAAGTCCATACAGCGTTACTTTACACTCCAAAAAGCTCAAAAAAAAATAAGAAAAACTATAAATATCTCATTCTTAGTAAAAATTCGACCTACTGTTGTTTACCCCCGAGATACAGAAATATATATACACATTTTTTTTTACCTTGTATACCGTGCATCAAATGTCAAACTGTATACTATTTACAAATTTGTGAGCTTTTCATTTCCGTAAGCTATTCCCACAATTTGAAGATTGATTTTATGAGAATAAAGAACATAGTAAATGTACAGTATTCCAACTATTTATATGAGTATTTTTTTTTAAATTAAATCATTAGTAGCCTACCTTCAAACATTCAAGAATAGTTGTTCTATGCCTTTGCACTGCACTCGTATCCACATGTACAGTTTTCAGTAGAGTATTTAAAGCGACATATCTTATGTTCTTATCATTATTTAATAAGAATCTTCCAAGAATGTTAATGGCCAGAACCTAAAAATAAAAACATTTATATAATAAAATTTATTCGGTGAAATATCAGCGAATTAATCATATTTTCGCTCTCCCATTCAAAAACAATTCAAAAATAAATCAAAAGTCGAAAAAAATCAATACATAGGAGCTTCTAAATTTTCATAATAAATTTTGTGTCGATGCATTCACTATATCGACAGCTATTAGGATTTTTGAGTCGAGCCCCCCTCTGCGCTTTCGTCGATTTCACGAAAAATTAATAGACTCCATTCGCAAAAAAATCAATAGTTGACTTATAAGCTTCTGAATCTTCTTACTAAATTTCATGTATGTAATATATTCATTACATTGGCAGTTATTGGGGTTTTTGAGTGGAGTCTATCTCTGATATCCCCCTTCCCTTCGGCCAGTTCGGCAGAAAATTAATATGTGTCGTCCTTATGTGGTTCTGGTAACACATATAAAATTTCGTATGTATACATTCATTCTATCGGGAGTTATCATTTTCACAGACACACACATTCAAACAGATTATTTCTTTCCATTTTTGGAATCGAGGTAAAACTTGAAATTACTATGAAAACCCCGCATCGAATTTCTGACCGTTAAATAACTTCCCCTTGAATACTTATAACAATAAGATGAAAGAAATATTTTTTCTTAATAAATCAACTTACTCTAAGTCCACTCTCAGATTTAATATCCATGATTGATAGAACAGTCTCATATAGAATGGTGTTCCCGACGTTTTTGCTTGTCTCTGTATTAGTGGCCACCTGAGCCAGGATGTCATTCATTGCTTCTGACGCTTCTACATCGTTTTTACCCAAGATTCTCAAGAGTCTCAAAATTTTTACCTAGTACAAAAATAAATAAGAAACAATATTTTACAATAAGTTTAATTAGGGATTCCATTGATTTTTAACTTTGGTCGCATGGTCTCACCATGGTTTGCGGGTTCGAATCCCGTCCGAGAGTGAGTTTTATTTCATAGATAGAACTCCCTCCCGGGGGGGCATGGATGTCGTAAATAATTAGATAACACAGTGACATGGCTAATATGCATCGTACATAAATCATTTTAAAAAAACAAAAAAACTTTGAATTAACAAAAGCAAGGGTATTGATTGACACGTTCGAGTACCAGCTGAAATTATCAAATTTGCTCTTCAAACTATCAACTCATACCGACTAGCTACCATAAAAACATTATTGCGACTAAAAAATAAAAAAAAAACTGTTTTCTTTTTCACAAAATATACATAATAAATTATGGGAATACTTTCAGTATTGCTACCATCTTCAGCCACGACTTAACAAATACTAAATGGTAGCTTAATATGTTAACACATTCCGAACTGTCCCTTCTCCAACCCTTACGGTTTTTTTTTTTTTTTCTGTCCCTTTCTCCTACAGTTAACTCTTAAAAACATGGAAAACAATTAAAATGTTTTAAAGACTATACAGCAGAAAGGGACAAGGAAAAACCCTGAGAAGGGGTGACAACTTGTTGGACTACCCCTTAGTATTTGTTTAGTCGTGCCTGAAGATGGTAGCAATACCGAAAATACTACATACTAAAATATATATATATATTTTTAAAAATATACGTCTTTCATTCTTTTTTTATGAAGTATATATCTCTGCATTAGGTACAAGCATAAGTACCATTATTGCGATTCTCAGTCAGTCAAAATGGCAACCCTAATTTCCTTATTTTTAATAACTTTATTACTAAACTAAAATGTTGAATGTAATGCGGACTGCTGTGGTGCTGACTTCATTGGCATTAAATTAAATAAACCATATTTTTTAGAAATATTCTCAATTTTATATTGTTTTATAAATGTCAGAAAAAAGGTTGCAAATAAAATAAATTACAATAATAATGAATTAGTATAATAAAATGATACCTGGAGGAAAGGATCGCTAACTCCAGACACATCATGCTCAGGCGAATATCCAGCCAGTATCAGATTCTTCAAGATTCTGACAAGATTTGGAACAATCTGAAAGGATATTAATTTGAATTGCAAGCAATGAGGCTAGAATAAATTTTTGAAAACAAACACCAATCATGTAGTATATAATGACAGGCATAATTAAGAACATGATACACACAAAAAGTACTTAAAGGTAATTTAAAACAAGATATCATTTCTAAGTGATAATGTATTGATGAAAATGGCGTACATCTTAGTTATATTTAGTATTTTCTTGAATTTGGATCTCAATGAATTTTTATTAAAAATTTGGACTTTCCCAGGAGGATTTATTCAAAAAATTTACAAAGTTGTATGAAGCCATAAAAAAAAAAATAATAATAAGGAATTAAATACCAATAAAATAAAATAAATCCAACAACAATGAAAAGATGGTATTTTTTGATTTCATTACTCGATGTATACAATTTAGGACAAAAATTTTGAAATATTATATTTCCCTTTTCAATACTTATTTGAACAGTTAGTAATTCTGACTCATGCCCGGGCTTCAACTATGAAGTCATATAGCCTACTACCAGAGCGCTCTTTCGTCACTCCGGTGGACATGAGCCCGACTCTACTATGGGAATCCTAAATTGTGCCTAAAAAGGTTTATTTACCAAAGTTAGGGGTCGTTAACGAGTAATTGACATCGCACAGGCCCATTAACATCGTTTAACGTCCCAACCAGAGGACCAATTGTTGTTTCAAGGTTTTTTCATCTCCCAGCTAAAAAAAAAAGCGCAGTTTTTCAAATCCGCGATCTTGACCTCAGTAGACAAACACGCTACTTCTGAGCTACTGGCGCCCTCAACGTAAATTATGCACACTTTAACATAACGATTCAACTCTTCATACCTTCCTTCATATAATGTATAAAAAAACAACATGCAAAGTACAAAATATTTACAAACATTCAATGACCATTTAGCTAAAATATTTATGAAACCGAAAGTATGATAACTATCTGCTTTTTCTCTGAAATGATGAGACTAAAATAAATTTGAAAATATACCAAAATGAAAATGATGAAAAAAAAAAATGATGACAAGATACAGAAAAAATTGTCTAACAGAATAAGAGCATTCAACCTCATATAGACAAAAGAGCAGTTCATATGATAGTATTTTTTATGTGATACTTTTTTTTTTGTTCAGTTTTACATGCGCATGCAATGTGGAAACAGCGCATATAAAAAGAGCATAAAGAAAGAGGCGTTACCTCGGCATGACCAGGATCCTAAAAAGGAACGTCAGACATACAAATTATAATCAATACTATTATTTTCATTCTTTCTAATTTATTAAAATAAAAAAATATTGTTTTATTTTATTTTTTATGTACTCAAAAGATGAGCAAAAATAATATAATTACTAAGGTGTAGGATGTCCTTGATTTGAGAACAGTTGTAAATTCAATAGTAAAAGATGGTTCATAAACGTTACATATATATCCGTTGATGTTTCATCCATGCGGGAATTAACAAAACTATAGTTAGTTATTAGTGATTATGACACAAGCCCGGGCTTTAACTACGAGGTCATATCGCCTACTACCAGAGCGCTCTTTCATCATTTTGGTGGATATGAGCCCGACTCTACTGTGAGAGTCCTAAATTGTTATTCACAGGGCGGGGGTCATTAACGAATACCTGACATTGCAAAGGCTTAAGGACTGCGTGCTTAAGTTTATTTTACCTCAAAGATAAAATAAACTAAGGGACTCGGCCGTGTTTCGAGCCCGCAATTTTGAGCTTAGTTAGCAAGCACGCATACCACTGAACTACCAGTGCCCTCAAAAAAATATATATATATATTTATTTTTAAATGTATTATATATATATGAGGAGTTTGGAGCCAGAGCGGACCAACTGGTTTAAACTGAACAGGAAGAAAATTGCAATTGAAAATTGAGTACATTTTGTTTATCTCCATAAATGGGCCCCAAATATTTATTTATATTTGAAATTTTAGAATAGTATTGGATGAGTGATCCCTTTTTGTGTTCTATAAAGTTTTTGAAGGCCGTATGATCCATTGTGACTTTGAAAATATATGCACAAAATATTTGTGGACTAAACTTAAAGTCTGCTATCTATCACTGAAGTGAAGAAACTAAGTGATCCACACTGGTTTTGAAAAAAGGGAACCTATGCCAACATCAGGATGGTAATAACTCATTTTCCGAAAAATTGTGGGTTGGTCCGCTCTGGCTCCAAACTCCTCACATATAAACGTCATTATTTGACTATAAACAATAATGTATTATTGAGTTATATATAGCTTCGCCATAATATATTTACATCTACTGATAATAAATATATATTTTTGTATAAGAAAATGTATAGTTATTATGCTCATGCCCGGTCTTTAACTACAAGGTCAAATCGCCTACTACCAGAGCACTCATTCCCCACTCTGATGGACATGAGCTCAACTCTACTTTAGGAGTACTAAACTTTGCTTACTTGGTTTAGTTTGTCTAGGGTAGGTGTCTTTAACGAGTACCTGACATCGTACAGACTCAAACCATCGCTTAGAGTCCCATCCGAAGGATGTTATGCTCAAGCGGTTTTCACCTCCAAAATAAAAAAAAACATGGGCTTCAGCCGGGATTCGAACCCACGATCTAGAACTTAGTAAGCAAGCATGCTACCTGTGAGCTACCGGCGCCCTCTAAGAAGGAATGTATATTTTATATCTATATTTGCTTTAAAAAAAATGTACTTATCGTCAATAAATAAAACAAAAAAATAATACAATAAATTATTGTTTATAGCTTTGAAAATACCCTGGGGAAACCTTAACCGATATATAAAATATAAATACATTTGGGTGAGAATAATGCCACTGAATGTTGTTTTATCAATCACCCTTTTACTACTGCATACAGTTACCTCTATAATAATATTTCTACAGGTAAACAGTTTGTTAGGTGTGGAAATAAAATTCATAGATTAAATAAATAAACTAACAACACACTTCGAAATTGTTAATTCCACAATAAACATCTAAAAGTGAGGTAAATTAGTACAACATGGAAGGATTCCGTTGGCTATAAGATACAAAGAATTCGATGACAAGGTTAAGTTTAAATGCGACGCAGTGCCACATTCACAACTTTTATATTAATTTATTATTTTCAAAGAGCATATTTTGAAAAAAGAAAAGTGAGAAAAGACAGACAGTCTCTTTTAGAAATTGACAATGTAGAAATAACAACAAAAAATAATGAAATCCTCCTCGAAGGTCCAAACACTTCAAATAAATAAGAGTAAGACTGGTAATTCTAAATTAATATGAAAAAAATTATATTTAAAGAAAACAATAATGCAATGAAAATCCAAAGTCAAGCAAAAGACAAAACGAAAGGGAAAGAGCGGTGAAATGTGATATAAATTCATTTTGAGGTAAACGTTTGTTAAAAAAAAAACCGACACCAGGCTTTTTGGTTCATTGGTGACGAAAACACGTATTTCTGAATATTTCGATCAAATCCCATGCTATTCAAACAATGGGAAAACGAGAAAGAAGAAATAATTTTTTTTTAAACATGGATGGTACACCATTTATTTCCTGGCATATTTTAATTCGAAATTTAAAAAACTATACTTTGAAAGCTAGTGAAGGATGAACAAAAGAGTTGTTTCTCTCACAAGCATAGAACATAAATTTCGGCTTTGAGGGTTCATTTCAATTTTGCATTTTGACGACATATAATTCCGAGAAATATATTTTTATTTTCTCCATAGTTAAACAATGACAACTAACCTTTTTAAAGTGATGTAAAGTATCAACGCTGTTTTCACACATCTCTGTTATTAATGAAACGCCAGTTATTAAAACACCTGTAAACCATAAAAGCATATTAAGAGTTTCTAAAAATCAACAAGAAAAAAAGTATTCGGTGAATCACCAGCCATGTACTTCCCCAGAGAGAAACAGTCAATTATGTTTTCGCTCTCCCTACAAAGCCAATTGACGGTTTGGGCTAAAATCCAATATTTAATAGTCTAATAGTCAATATCTATTAGTCTATAAAACTATTGTCCTCCCCAATTGTAACTTACACTGGGGAAACTTGGTCGTTGACAAAAGAAAATGAAGAGACTCTGCTACTGTGGGAACGGAAAGTACTTAGAAAGATTTATGGACCTGTTTCCGAGAACGGCAGATGGCGTATCCGAAATAACAGAGAGTTGAGAGACCTCTACGGGGATCTCGACCTGGTATCCGTGATCAAGCAGGCGAGGTTACGTTGGTTGGGCCACGTAGAGAGAATGGAAGGAGGAAGACTCCCTAAACAGGCCCTCTACGGTAGGCCAGGCGGTGCCAGGAGAAGAGGAAGACCGAGACTCCGTTGGCTGGACGACGTCGAGGCGGACCTCCGAGTGTTGGGCATCAGAGGATGGAGGGCGAAAGTTTTGGATCGAGACGAATGGAGGAGGATTGTGACGGAGGCCCGGGTTCTTTCAGGACCGTAGCGCCGAAGGAAGGAGAAGTGTCTACTGAATCCTCAAACTAAATTTTGTGTCGATTTATTCTTTACATCGGCAGTTATTGGGATTTCTGAGTTGAAACTCTCCCCTAATACCCTCCTTCCCTTCGGCCAGATTTGACTAAAAATCAATAGGTGTCGTCCTATAGGTTCTGGATAAACATATAAAATTTCGTTTCGATACATTCATTCTATCGGGAGTTATCACGTCTACAGACAGATAGAAATTGTTTTTCCATTTTTGGAATGAAGAGGTTATAAAACATGAAATTCCATTGGAAAACACCGATCGAATTTCTGATCGATTTCATAACTTCCACTATACTTCGTATAGCTGGGGAAATAAAACGTATATAACTGAGGTAATTGTTCAATTTACATCAACATTGTTATTGTGTAATCTCAGTCAAGGTTGCCAGCTCACCTCTAATTACTAAGGATAATTTCCTGAATATCTCCAAATATAAATATCCTTTCGAAGGAAATACTTTTGACAAGAAACAATTTACGCTATCCGTTTCTTGTTATAAATCTAGTCTATCATTTTTTCTAATACCGATGGGTACATAAAAAACAAATAAGAAAAATTGCCTGGCAGAAGTTCCCAAACAAAAACTTACTCAAGAATAAATATTTATTATGAAGAACAATGGGTCCGCGTTGTTTCAAAGACAGAAAGGAAATAAGTCTCCGGTGAATCACCGGCTATGTACATCCCCTTCACGAATTAATCAATTATGTTTTCGCACTCCCTCCAAAGCCAATCGACTGTTTGGATTAAAACTCAATATTTGACTTTATAGTGGCATCTGAATCCTCATATCAAATTTTGAGTCGATACATATTAGATATTATAGGTTTTGAGTTATGCCCCTCCATCCCCTCGGTTGAAAATCAATGTGTAGCTCGAGCTAGAGACAAAGCATAAATCCGGACAATGGATATTCTGTATGATTTTTTTTTTAAATCAAATTTAGAGATGCCCCATGTTTTAAGATGGGAAACACCAGTCTTATGAAGGTATAAGACTAAATTTCACCCGTTGAAAGTGCTTCAAAAAATGTCAACTTTTCTTATAAGAATAGTTTAGTTTGTCTTAAAATGCTTTAAAGCTTCTTCAAAGTGATTTAAAGTGTATTTAGTTTCTTGAAGTGTTTAATTTGCTTTAAAATGTCTAAAGTTTAAATTATCGTTATATCTGCGCCATGGTGCAAAAACCACGAATGTCAAATTTTAACAAATGTGACTTAGGCATGCCACACAAAGTAGAAAAACTTTTATCTTAAATTGCTATTATATCTATATTATTTTTTATTTTTATATGTAAGAACCGCCAATGTCATAATAATATTATTGAAGTAAATGTCGTTCCAATGTCAACTACGTACTCCCAGATGATTCATTTTGTTTAGTGCAATAATAGCCAATGTCAACATTGGTGAGTAATGTGAAAATGTTTTAAATAAAGAACCGCCAATTGTTGACAATATGACAAATTGCATTATTAATTTAATAATACTTCCTTTTTTTTTTTTTTTGGAAAAAACAAGTATGAATGCCTAATTTATGGATTTTTATTATATTTGAATACGTTTTTCGTAACTAGCAATATTATTATACAAAATAATTATAAAGGGCTATTTAAATTCGTTTAAGGATGAGACAACGCGTTTTTATTTGAAATAAGTGACATTGGTGGTCACGACACGGTAACGCATTAAAAAAAATTATTATTTTTTATTTGAAGAACCATATTTTTTTTGCATACAAATTATCTTTTAAAAACAAATGATCCACTAAATACAAGTTTATGACATTCTAATTTAATTCATATGAAATAAATGATGTCTAGGTAATAACATAAAACTTCAAAGATTTAATTTTATTCAAAATCTTTACACCTTATTTTCTAATATTTGATAAAATTAACATAAGTGGATCTTGCACCAAGCCATAAATATATTAACGAGCTTCACAGCATAAAATTGAAGTAATTTTTCCCTGTAACATAAATTCCAGTAAAGGATGTCAACTCACCGTGGTTCTTTTCGGAGAGAAGAGACCGCGTGGCAGGAAGAAAAATCTCCATTAGTTCAGGAACTTTGAGGATGATCCTGTAGGCACAAAGAGCGGCTTTCTTGCGGACATATGCATTGGGTGACTTCATCAGACGTTCTACCTCACCAGCCAGGTCCCGGGACATCTCTGGGGAGGCAATGGCGCCCAGGGTACACAGAGCCAAACCAACCACGAACTGGGTGGAACTGTTCAAGTCACTAGACAAACACAAAACATACATGAAATTAATCGATTTTCAATATATAAATTTTTTTTTTTTTTTTGTGTGGGGGGGGGAGTTTTCATACAAATCATGGCTTTCAATAACAAAATGCTTGGAGCTTCGTGAATGTAGTGCCGAAGTAAAGCCTTAGTAATGGCACGAAAGATAGTGAATTCACCCAGCAGTACAATAAAAAGTCAAAATTTAAAAAGGGAAGAAAATAAGAGCGCAGGATTTAAAATGGATGGTGTGGATTTAAAAGTGGATTTAAAATTCAATAAATAGTTGCTAAACCATTTACCAACAAAAGCCCTGAGACTTGTCCGTCAACAACGAACCTTAAAGATAATTGAATATAATTAAATTATAATAATTTTATGAAAAATAGAATTTGGTGGAAACCTGTGAACTTAAAAACCTTAAAACCCCAAGAAAACAGATAAAATCAAGAAGTAACAACACTTACAGATCATAACTCGAGTTACATAGTAAACTCATGTCACTGTAAGAAGAAAAAAACAGAAAGCAACATTAGATTTATTTAAAACTAGCTGTCGTCCGTCATTGACAGGTAGGTAGCACTGAGTGAAAATATGTTAATATTAATTGGGGCATCTCCAGCTGCTGGAATCTCACTTCGCTCGTATTTGTTCTAAGACATGAATCTAAAAGATAGGTTCACTAAATAAGAAAGTGCGGACATCAGTTATATCATATTATGTCTCTGTATCCTCATTTCATCCCACCAATCTAAAAATGTTCCCAAACCAAGTTTGCTAGCGCAGATTCTAGATGTACAAAAAAGAGACACGTGAGTTAAACAGAGCAGGATAAGTAACTAACTTCATATAAAGTATACGTCGTAATCACTTAGTGAAATCAGTCATTTCATGAAAAAGCAAGGCATTTCATGAACTGTCGGCATAT
Organism: Aradus depressus; assembly: GCA_963662175.1. NCBI lineage: Eukaryota > Metazoa > Arthropoda > Insecta > Hemiptera > Aradidae > Aradus > Aradus depressus. The sequence goes on from OY759221.1 coordinate 23,511,458, forward strand.
GAGGTTACAGAGGTTATAAGCTATTTTTTATTTTATTTCAGTGTTAAGTTCAAAGCTAAAATAGTTAAACAAAGTGTTTCGCGATTGATGAAGGTGAAGAGCTATTATTCAATCATTACAACACATAATATGAATTGTATACTTACTTTTTTAGGCAATTCGTTATTAGAAGATGGACATCTTGTCTTTCGTCCAGAAGAAGCATAGCGCCCAAATAGCCAATACGTTTATCAGTAAATCTGGAGGAAGCAATCAACTTGAGACACTCAAGTTGTCCAAAATGAGCAGGATACCTAGACAACAGACAATAACATTAGTTAGCATATTTAGACATAAAACATTATAATGAATAAATATAAATAATAAATTGAATCTAAAGATTCAAACACATAATACAGAGAAACAAGATATATGAAAAAATTGCATTTTTAGAGTGACTTTCTTACAACCAGTAATGTCAGTATGAAATGAATTTGGGAGGGGGGAGGAGGAAGAATGGTCTGTACAAACCTGGTTGGTATAAGAAAGTGCTGTTGTGGCAACATCAAATATATGAAATTGTTCCTTTATTCTTTAAAAAAAAAAACTACCAATAATGCATACACATTTTTAAATTCATTGCATAACGCATGACAATCTAAAACATAATTTAGAAATATTTCACAAGAAAATTTACTATACATTCTTTGGGGGGCAATAACTTTGGTCGTAATGGGGATATCCCAAATCTGAAAGCATATTGCCGATTTATATAAAATTTAATAAGGAACATTTTTGGTAAGAATCATCGATGGGACTAACTGTTAATGCATAAATCAAGCGAACATCTAAAAATATAACTTTCACATTTTAGGACAGTTTCCAGCATTTATCTTGCAAATCAGCCTTCAAGAAATCGCATTTTATAAGAAATGTGCTTCTTAGTTTTTTCTACAACTTTGATTTGCATACTCGACCTCAGATTTCAATCCTCCCATATACTACATGTATAAGAAAGTAAAATTACACAAAGTATGTCAAATGTTGTACGACCATAGTTCAATATAGTGGAAATATTGACAAATAGTAGTTGTGTGTGTATCCTTTTCTTTTACAAAATACTTCTCACAACCTGACTTTTCACAAAGTAGATCTGAAATGTAATTAATACATTTTACTTGACTTCAAAAAAAGAGTTTCTCAATTCGATCCGTATATATTATCAATTTTTTTTAAATCGACAGTTCCTTATGAATAAAATTTTTAAATTCTCTTCTATTTTCACACCCTTTCGTCCCTTTGAAAGTTAGGATATGCAAATGACCAAATGAGATTTCGAAACCGAAACGAAAACAACTCCAGTTAAATTGCTGGGTAAGAATAGAACAGAAAACAATTATTTTTGAATCACCATGAGAAGAAAACAACAAAACACTTTGAAACTATTTTTAAAAGAACATCAGAGTGAAAAAAAACACAATTAAGAGCTGAACGCGCACGATACTTGAAATATGAAAGGAATCTGATGTTGTTCTAATACTGTAGGGTAGTTTACATTGCGCCGTGTAGTCATCTGCCATCTTAATTTGAAACTTAACTTTCGAAGGAGCGAAAGAAAATAGACGAACGGTTGTTATCCATAACAAAAGATTGTGTTTCATATTCAACAACATTATTTGATACACAGCTTTCATTTTAATTTTTTTGGCAGGGTGCCTACACAGATTAGGTTAGGTTAGGTTTTGTAACTCATGCCCGGGTTTTAACCACGAGGTCATATCGCCTACTACAAGAGCGCTCTTTCGACACTCTGGTGGACATGAGCCCGACTCTAATGTGGGAGTCCTAAATTTTTATTCACCTAGGGCAGGAGTCTTCAACGAATACCTGACGTCGTACAGACTCGGGACTATCGCTTAACGTCCCATCCGAAGGACGGCGTGCTTAAGTTTATTTTACCTCCCAGATAAAATAAACTAAGGGCCTCGGTTGAGTTTCGAACCCACGATCTTGAGCTCAGAAAGAAAGCACGCATACCACTGAGCTACCAGCGCCCTCTCCTCCACAGATATCTTCCTTTAACGTCTGTTGAATCTACGTTTTAATCAATATTTTTTATTACCTATATATTTTATTCATTTTGTTACAATTTTGTTATTGTTATTTCTCTTTTCTATATGTCACACTTATGGACTGAAAAACATCCCAAAATGCACTTGTGAAAAAGACACTTCCAGAAAAGTTATACGAAAATTATTATCTTAATTTTAATTAAATTAAACAATTTATCTACAGTATTTATTAATATTATTATTTTTTTACTCATATTTTCAAGTATTTACTTATTGATTTCGTTTTATTTTTTAGTAGTTTGTTAATTCTAATCAATGTGTTTCTGATTCTAAGAGTTAATATCTGTTTATGTATCTAGTTTATAAGCTATCTTAATGTATACATTCTTATGACGTATACTATTACCATGTTTCGGTTTAACGGAAATAAATATTATTATCGCATGCAATATTTTTTTTACTTATATTTTTTTTAATTTACAAATAGGTATTCACAACTGTATAAATAATAAATACAAATTAGCTGAAAGAGTAAAATATGGCATTGTCAAAATGAGAGTTGCACTCATTTATAACTCATTGTCACTGCGGCTACTAAGGTCTCTAAGCCATTGGTGCTTAAGCCGCCGTTGGTTAGGTTAGGTTTTATGACTCATGCCCGGGCTTTAACTACGAGGTCATATCGCCTACTACCAGAGCGCTCTTTCGTCACTCTGGTGGACATGAGCCCGACTCTACTGTGGGAGTCCTAAATTTTGCCTACCCTAAATTTTTATTCATCTAGGGTAGGGGTCTTTAACGAGTACCTGACATCGTACAGGCTCGGGACCATCGCTTAACGTCCCATCCGAAGGACGGCGTGCTTAAGTTTATTTTACCCAGATAAAATAAACTAAGGACCTCGGTCGGGCTACGAACCCACGACCTTGAGCTCAGAAGTCAAGCACGCATACCACTGAGCTACCGGCGCCCTCAAGCCGCCGTTGGGAAGTGTGACAGAATGGAGGGAGGAAAATAACTTTTTGTAACTGGATTTAGCTACTTCTGGGAATGCTGAGGGTTTTGTGAGAAACACAGTGAAGAGAATCAGCTACTGTTCGACGGATTTTGGATTGGATGCATTGCAGATTACAAACCTTGGCAGAACCCCAGAGTTCAAGTCCGCATCGGTTTCACCACTGAGTTGAATATAAATCGTCTTATTTTCAAGGTTAATTTAGATCTTTTGTCTAGAACTCTTGGTAACAGTTTCTAACGTCTGTTCATTTAGATAGCGGACATAGTTTTTTATAGAGATAGGATTATTGTTAAGGTATATTGGAAAGCAGGTGTACGCATGCAACTAAACCACTAATTTTTGTCATAGCAATAGTTTTCTAATTTGTATAGTTTTGGAGATATTTTAATTTGATTTATATTTCATTTCTATTAAAATAAGAGAACACTGAATTACCCAAGCATGTGGATGTAGAGGAGTTTAGCGATATTTCTACACCTCCAAACACTATCCTCCTCCCGGAACGTGGATCTGATGTAAGCACACTCCTTGTTAATGACAGCTCTCTCCTCGGCGGCGGTTCGGGCGGCGCGGATCTGGCGAATCAGATCCCGGAGTCTCATCGGTGAGGGCATCCGCACTGCAAGAAACAATAAATAAGTAAATAAAGCTACTGAGTAAAGCTCAATGTAAGTAGCTATAAAACTATAGAGACGCTCTGGTTCTGTATTAAAAACGCTTTACACACTATTTTTGACCAACGTTTCGAAAATTACTTTTCTTCAACACCAGGATCGAAAATGAAGACAAGAAACTAGCTCTGTATTGAGGCCGATGAATCATGTCTCTCGGGAGCCGGTATTGAATTGAGCCAAATCGTATACCTCCACTTGTATTGAACTGCGCTCATTCGAAAATAGGAATTAATTGAACTCCGCCAAAACACATTTTATTAACACTGCCACGTACATATTATATACTACCTTACAAAGTTTGTATAAATTACAAGAATGTATTAGGTATCACTATAAAATTGTGGAATTTGTAAATCCAGTTGATGTTTTCGAAGAAATTAAATTGTGACCCTCCCGTCGGCACTTTTAGTGAAACAGTCCAGGTTCTCTTGATATAGAGAAACATATAGTTCTTAAAAAAAATTATTTCTCAATATAAACGATATAGTATGTCAATTATATTTCCATTTGCTTTAGCTCGATATCGCGAATTTTTATAATATATCACAGGATTTCGATTATCGGACTAATAGAGAATATAAACACCGTCAGAACGAAAAACTGAATTTTGCAAATTAGATTCATCCCGATTCCAAACAGAATACAAATCATATAAACAAAAAATGTTTATATAGTTGGCGGAATTCAATTTAGTTAGAAAAGATGTTTGGCGCAGTTCAATAGTTTTAAATATCATAAAACAAGGGTAACTTAAAATAACAGGTATCCTATTGGCGCAATTCGATTTCGCCCTCTCGAGCCTATAGGCTGGTTGGAAGTGGAAGGACAGGCTGCAAGGAGCCAATAGGAGAGCGTCATGTTGCCTTGATACAACTATCCAACGTTGCCGCACTTCCCGCTCTATAGTAGCATTGCACTCCCTTCTCATTTCTGTCTCCTATCTGCCGTTTTACATTTTTTTTAGTTTACAATGATTAAAATAATGTCAATTGCTATAATATAATGTCAGTTGATATCAAGTTTTCACTATTATTTCTTATAAAACGAAGAAAATAACGATAATTAACGAAAACGATAGGCAGGTAATTCAGGGGTTGCATACGACAAAGCCAGAATTGAAATATGAGCCAAAGAGGAATGATGAATATTTCAGTTTTAAAATCTTTAAAAAATTGGGAGAGGTAATGCAAGGAATGAGAGGAACAAAGAGAAGTTGGGTAGAACAAGCGGTTGCCGCTGCAATGTTGCATTGGAGCTCACCCCAACGTTCTTCTTCTACTTCACTGTATGCGTACAAATAGCCTCTTATATCAAAATAGGCCCCAACATCTACAAGGAGCTTTATATTCTTGTCTCCAATTCCGAACCTGGCCGAAGAATAAAACTCACATTCGAAATACTGACAAAGAAAAAAAGTGTACAAAATTTGTGGTAGAACCTCGAGCACCTTCCTTCCATCTCAAAAAAAACACAGTAGTTATATACCATATGTATATATACCTCTTTCAACGGCATCATTAATAACTTGTTTGATGGCCGCCATGTTAAAAGCTGGGTTAAACCTGCAATAGCCAAAACATACTGATCACAAAAACGCAAGTAATAAGCAAAAAAATAAATAAGAAAAACAATAATTTTAATGTATATTTATGTAAATAACATATTTGGTTGAATAGATGATTAATCGGGTAACTGACTCAATTGCCTTTGCATTACCGTTGCATAATTTAAAGTTGTTTATTTTCATATTTATATCCTTCAACAATAAAAGTTAATGTTTTTGTATAATAAATTTTCACTGTCTTGTTTAGAAAACCTATAATTGACACACACGATTTAAGGATTCGCATTTGCCAAACTATATTTATTCAAGTCTAAAGGGTTAAAGGTTGTAAAGAAACAAAAGATTAACCCTTCTACTGCAGTTTTTTTTGTGATTAAATTAAGGATTTTTAATGTAACAAGTCTTTTAATTTTTTAAAATATTTTCTTTATCGCAAACTTCAAACTTAACGTAAGTCGACAGTTTTTACTACATTCAATGGAAATTATATTATATACATATATTGTCACAAGTTGTTAACAATTAACTATAGTTTTTTAGCGATTACAAAAGCTAATAAATTTCAGTTTTTAAAATATTTTTAATTAACGAGAAGCATTGTGTGTAATACATTTGAAAAACATTATACGCTTAAAATTAACTTTGCTGCTAGGCTTATTTAATTCCGAATGTCCAGTTGTGACCGAACTTTTTGAGAAAATAATGTTATCTAGTTCTAAATGTAAAATTTGTATAACCATATTTTTTCTGTATGAATGAATCTCAAAGGTTTAAAATTAATCAAAATGAATAAATCATCTTTGTTGAAGTTACCACACCCTTCCTGTTATTTTCAAGGAAATTAGGTTAAAGAAAATAGGATAGGTATTTCTCATCCCAATCCGCGATTAACCATCCATCCAGCTCATAGTAAAATATCTCATTATTTATAGATTAAGATATTTAAAAAAATAATTTTTCATTATATTGTGGACGATGAAAAAAAAAAAAAAAAAAAAACAGATATCAATTTAAATATATATCAATAAACCTCCAGGAGTAATATATAGAAAAAAATTCTATAATAATGATATATATTTTTATATTTCATATCTGAAATAAGCAAACATGACTCAAAATTTACTCTCATTAAACCTTAATTAATATAATATAAAAGACATTAGAAATTAATTTGTCTTTCAAATGAGTTTGATTGTTGCAATTCTAACAGCATCTACACAATGGAAGTGTAGTGCAATTAGTTCTTTCAGAACATGTTTATTTCGTGACTCATTCGCGGCCTTTATCTACTTATTGTTAGTCATATCGACGACTATCAGAGGGCTTTTTGCAGCACTGGGGGGCTCTACTGAGGAGTCAAACATTTCTACTAATCAGGTTTGATTACGTTAGGGATTTGTAACAAGTTGACATCGCACAAGCTAGGGATCATAGCTCAACGTCCCATCCGAAGGATGACATGCTTTAAGTTTTTTTTTTTACTTTCCAGATAAATACAAGAAGAACAATATTGTACACATTTAAATTAGTATCATCGTATTATCTCAATTACCATTATACATATAAAACTTGATGTAAAGATTTCATACCCATGATCAGAGGGATTCATTATTCCTCTTCTGTAGAAGAATTAAAACGAAATGTTATTGTTAGCTGAAACAACAACATACAGCACAATAGGAAGATGGAAAATAAAAGCGCACAAAAAAAAAGAGAAAAAGAAAGAAAACAAAAAAAAAGGACAAACACAAACATAAAACAGAATATAATTGTATTAAAATAATTAATTCTTAAAACAAAATAAAACTTGAAACAAAAACTTAGTTGAAATAATGAAACTTTTTCACTTCGATGAAATAAAGAAAACTAAAAAATGCAATGATATTAACTCAAACTACTAATTATTTATTAAAAAAGGTATTTCTGCGTTAATACATTTTAACGATTAATAAAATATTTACGAACAGCCATGTCACCCCCTTACTGAATAGTACTGGTGATGAACTTTAGATGACCTTTCATTAACTAAAATAAAATTCTTGCAAAAGAAATATTAAGGCTAATAGGCAATATTACCTTAAGAAAAGAAGAGAAATCGACTCCCCGAAAATGTTCTCAAATCTTTAAGCACCAAATTTCATTTCAGCAAACTTGAAACGGATTTCACATAAAAGATAATATTATTAATGTGTATAACATGTGACGATGTTCATACGAGATGACACCACCATAAAATAAAACCGATAATTACAAACGAATACAATTAAAAATCACCTAGTTATTCAAGTTAAGAATTACTTTATATCGAGGTAACATTTACAACGACAGTCAGGTGGAGACTCAGGTGTAATAAAATCAGAAACAGGTTAGGAAACACAACATGTAAAGAGAATTAACAAAAACGAAATTGCAAATACTGAAGCAGGGTACGTAACAAATTAATGACATACTTTAAAATAACATACAATATTTAATGTTAATTATAATATGAAATAAACCTAGGAACAAAATGAATTTTTATAGCAACGTATTAGTGAGGAATAGAAACATCGATTATTACCTAAAAAATCAATATGTATTAATTTTTTATAGGATTATATTTGATTTACTAATATCTAATGTGCTAATTTTTGTAAGCACCCAAATATTAATTGAATATGGTGAAAAATCTTTACGACTTACCTCCTGTTCTGTTCGGGAGGAAGTATACCAAATTCATCCAGGTCGAATGGCCACATATCGTTCTTTGCTTTTGAAATTAATAAACAGAAATTTATAAATTAAATATCAATTTCGAAGTTAATTCAATTTTTTTTCAAAACAACGGTAGTGATACATCTACCCGACACCTGTCGCTTACATAACACTGATAAGGTGTTTGATAAGGATACCGATTTATTAGGAAGGATAACTTACGAGTAAGACAGTCTGTTTATTTAGCCTCGTCAATTTTAGGATACTAAATAACACATAATCATATCAGTCAAAAAAATATATATCAAAGACAACGGCCAACAAATTATATTATCACAGTGTATTGAGGCCCATTATATGTATGATTACATTCAAAAATAGCTATAATTCCTAACAATGTGAATTACTTTACCAAAATTTGAGAACTTCTACCTTCATGATCCTTAGTGATAGCCCCTTCCCTCTCCTCGTGTAGACTGAATATAGTAAATTTTGTTTTTGGAAAATATAGCAATATACTTTCTTGGCATACATGTATGTTATTACTAAAACATTGTACGGTATTCTGTAATAAATATATTGTAGTAGCAGAATATTCGGCGTTGTCCGAGAGTAGCTTACTATTACTCTTAGGGCATATATTAATGTAAAATTTAATATGATGAGAATTGCCACAATTAAAATTGGAGAGGTATCACCTTGGCGTAGTCTGAAAGTTGCGGGGAGGGGTGGGGGGTGGGGGGGGGGGGGCGTGAGCAGTGCACCCCACGTAGAGAGAAGAGATGAGGTGTGATCCTGAATAATATTTGGGGCAATAAAAAGGGAAACAGATATGAGAAATACTGTACAGTACAGGACCCGTAGTGCAGACGGGTTAGGATGAGCTAGAGAGGATAGAACTTGTGCAGACGGGTGAGGATGGGCTAGAGAGGATAGGACTTATGCAGACGGGTGAGGATGAGCTAGAGAGGATAGGACTTGTGCAGACGGGTTAGGATGAGCTAGAGAGGATAGGACTTGTGCAGACGGGTGAAGATGAGCTAGAGAGGATAGAACTTGTGCAGACGGGTTAGGATGAGCTAGAGAGGATAGGACTTGTGCAGACGGGTGAGGATGAGCTAGAGAGGATAGAACTTGTGCAGACGGGTTAGGATGAGCTAGAGAGGATAGAACTTGTGCAGACGGGTGAGGATGGGCTAGAGAGGATAGGACTTATGCAGACGGGTGAGGATGAGCTAGAGAGGATAGGACTTGTGCAGACGGGTTAGGATGAGCTAGAGAGGATAGGACTTGTGCAGACGGGTGAGGATGAGCTAGAGAGGATAGGACTTGTGCAGACGGGTGAGGATGTGCTAGAGGATAGGACTTGTGCAGACGGGTTAGGATGAGCTAGAGAGGATAGGACTTGTGCAGACGGGTTAGGATTGGTGGAGGGTTTATCATGAAAAGTTGAAAATCGGGATTGGATTAGTTCTTGGATGGTGGGTATATTGAGATCTCTGTGGAGCATCTTGTTGGTGATATAGGAAGGAGCATTGACTACTCGCCGAAGGGAATGTTTGGATTCGGTTTATATTTATTTTGATGTACTCCCTAGTTCAAGTCCTTAGCTCCAAATTGGACGCATTATAGTTTTGTAAATTAGTAGCTTGTTGTCAGTGGAAAGTTTAGACTTTGCTCCAAGTAGTCTACGTAGTAGTCCGTATCGTCGATTCAGTTTATGTCGTTTAAGTCTTGTACGTGGGTTTCACATTAGTCCAGATAGAACCCGGGATAGCGGACTAGGTTGGAGGAAGGAATTTGGACATTGTTATTGGTGATGACTGGTTTGGCGATAAAGTGTAAATATGACATGTATGCATTTCTCTTCATTTAATTTGATTTGCCAAAGGTTACACAATTTCTCTATGTCATCTAGGTGCTCTTGTAGAACAAGAGAGACTATAGCAGGATCAGGGTTGGTTGAGAGGATAGCAGAGCCGTCTGCGTAAGTCGTGATTAGTGTGTTGGGATGAACAGGAATGTCGCCAGTGTATACATTAAAAAGAATGAGACCTGAGATGTTAGTACCTGTTAAGTTACCAATAACAATATCCAAATTCCTTCCTCCAACCAAGTCCTCTATTTCGGGATCTACCTGGACAGTAGACTAACGTGGAACCCACATTCAAGACATAAATGACAGGAGTTGAATCGACGTTCGGCACTACTCTAGGACCAAACTAATAATTTACAAATCTATAATACAATTTTTGGAGCTATGATACTATGGTGTAGATCAAAATAATTAAATATAAACGCACCCAAACATTCCCACCGTCGAATAGTCAATGCTCCTTTCTATATCACAAATGCTCCATAAATATCTCAATATACCCACCATCCAAGAACTAATGCAACCCTGATTATCAACTTTTCATGGTAATCTCTCAACCCATCCTAACCCGAGAAATGTGGAATTTAGATAGATTTTAACGTTGACGGGGCCATTTGAAGTTGATTGCGATTCGACAACCCTATATTAAGTTATTCTGAGCAACAACCTATCGAGAACTTTCACTTATGGCCGGTAGATGCGATTAGACTTGAAGTTGAACTAACGGATTCGGTATGTACATTTTACATAATTTACGTGTTATTTGAGTTGTCATGCCTCGATGTAAAGCTTTGTCAAGATTGATTATTCTATTATCTATGTTTCACATCTATCTTTCCACGATGGAATCGTTACTTCCCTTCAGAATAAGCTTTCAGTTCGAATTGCGACAACCGTATACAATTATTCTTTAACTTCCACTTTTGGCCGGTAGGTGAGACTCATCTGTTATTCTTCTTTTTTCTGTATCGAAATAGTGAAAAACTGATAAAATAAATAAATAAAGAATTTGTTTAACTTTTATATTGTCTAATTCCATAAAAATATATACATATATCAAAAATATATACACATATTATACAAGTAACTCAATCATTCCTCCCGCTGAAGGCATGTTGTGGGTAATTTTAATTGGGATTGAGTCTAATGATGTGAGGTTATGGTAGTTTATATAGTTTTATCTTAAAATTGGCTGTTGAAACAAAAAAAAAAACAATATATCGGTGCAATTGAAACATCGCGTATCTCAGATCTAGTGACCGACATAGGTACCTTTCGAAGTTGATATTTTTATAACCTGTGTTTAACCTGTCCTGTGCGTTCTGTTAATCATATGTTCGTGATTTCAGATTTATAAAGAAATAAATGGCTTCGAAAAAGTCAAGTGTGCCCTCCACTTCAGTTGATAGCCAGATGCCTGTCGCTCAGCAAACATGGGAAATGTCTAATAACATTGAAACTATTAGCTCTGCCGATGAAATTTACCGATACGATAAGAAGCAGCAACAAGATATTTTAAATGCAAAGCCTTGGGAAAAAGAGTAATAATGTATTCTTCTTTGTCATTTTACAAATATTTTTTTAATTTGATATTTTAGTAATTTCTTGTTTTTATTACAGTCCACATTTTTTTACTGACATAAAAATATCAGCATTGGCTTTATTGAAAATGGTTATGCATGCTCGATCTGGAGGTACCCTCGAAGTAATGGGACTGCTTTTAGGCAAAGTTGATGCTAATACCATGATAGTTATGGATTCTTTTGCGTTGCCCGTTGAAGGAACTGAGACAAGAGTAAATGCACAAGCACAGGCCTATGAATATATGACAGCTTACATTGAATCTGCTAAACAGGTTTGTTTTTCCCATTTGTACCTTTTGTAAATTGTATATAGATTTTTACATTTTCTTTTCTTTCAATGTTTATTCTATTCAGATTTATTTTGTACTGTGATGCCAATCGAATCTGGATTGGAAACATCACTTGTGTATTGGGTCAAATTTCTTCTTTGTGTGTTGTTTTAAATTTAATGTTATTTAGAAGTTTATAGTATATGTCGCCTATGTTCAGGAAAACTAACTTTCTTCAAAAACAGTGCTTATAAGGTTACTGATGCAGACAGCAGAATGACATGGATTTAATGAGAAATAAGTTTATATTTAAGCATACGAAGGTAATTATATTACATTTCTTATGTACAGGAAAAGCACAGGAAAATCCATCAATAGTTAGTTACTTATTGATACTTATGTCCGGGTTTTAATTTCGAGTCCCTATTACCAGAGCGCTCTTTCGTCGGCCTGGTTGACATGAGCCCGACTCTACAATCGGAGTTCTAAAGTTACAAGGGTATATAGGAGTCTTTAACGGGTAAACATCGTACAGACCATCACAAGTTTTTTACCTCAAATAAAAATCCTAAGGGCTTCGATCTCCATTAGTATCAATAACTTTGAATCGTTTTGGAGTTAGTCTTATGCGTGAACCTAGGCGATGTTGTATAATAATATATTATAGAAGTCCTATATATGCATCTAATATATAAGACAATATAATGAATAGAAGCCTTTACTGTTGACCTACTTTTATCACAGATGAACTGTGTCTCAGAAAAAATTATTTTACTTTCGTTAAACAAGTAAAGTAAATAAATAATACTAATTGTGACCAAAAGCTCTCGAGGGCGCCGTTATCTGAGGTAGCATGCTTGCCTACTAAGCTTAAAATCACTGGTTCGAAACCCGACCGCGGCTCTTAGGGGCAGCAAAAAAAACCTTGAGCACGCCTTCCTTTAGATGGGACATTACGCGATGGTCTCAAGTCTGTGGTCAGATACTCATTAAAAACCCATACCCTAGGTAACTAAACTTGGGTAGGCAAACATTAGAATTCAGGAGTCATAATAACAAGCAGACATAACATACTACATTTCACGTGAGTGCTACAGTTCAGCTCGTGTCTATTCGTGATAATGTTTGTAATGCGTACTATTGTATCGGGTAAATAAAAATAAAGGACTTGTTTGGCTTTTGTGTATTGTCTAATTCCACAAAATGGGCGCTCCGAGAGTAAGCAGTATAAGCAATTTGTTTTGTGATTAATTAGACAATATAAATGTTAAACAAGTTCTTTGTATTTATTTATTTTGTTAACTTTCCACTATATTGGCACATATCGCACAAATGTATTCGATGCTAATTGGTCAGATATACTCAATTTTTTTTTTTTATTTTCTCTTACTGCTCACAAAACAAATAGCTCACAATTACCATAATCTGTTATTATTCTTACTTTAAATGGTTAATATTTATTACAAATATATTTCAGGTGGGTCGAATGGAGAATGCGATTGGGTGGTATCACAGCCATCCTGGCTATGGCTGTTGGCTCTCTGGCATTGACGTCTCTACACAGATGTTGAATCAAAACTTCCAAGAACCCTTCGTTGCGATCGTTATTGATCCTGTTCGTACTATTTCTGCTGGGAAAGTTTGTTTGGGGGCTTTCCGCACCTACCCCAAGGTACTTTTTATGTCACCAAAAGTTTTATTTTTTATATGTGATTGTTTTTTTTGCAAAGAACTTGAGTTTTAGAACTGGAGAAGTCAAATTTTCAAGTTTTAGAACTGGAGAAGTCAAATTTTCAAGTTTTAGAACTGGAGAAGTCAAATTTTCAATTGTGTAGATACTTCATACGTGTTTCTACTTTTTTTATTATATATTTCTGGAGCTTAAGTTGTTTTTTATAGGGAGGTCACTTTATTACTTCGATTTCAAAATTCATACTCCCCTTTTAATATGAGGAACACGGATATATTGTGAAAATTCGTAATAAATAAATAAAACAATCTTCTTTTGTTAAATGTCGCCTATTCCACAAAAAAAAAGTTTATACATAAACTACCCGTTTCGGCATTATATCATTGTCAGGTTTAGTTATAAACTAAGACCAGAGAGTGCGAACATTTAAGAATTTATTTGTTCTGAAATATTTACTTCGTTTTTTTCTCTAAATAACAGTGGTAAAACGATAAAATTATTAAATTCCCCTAAGATAATTTATACACTAATTAACGATTATGTATTAATCAAAATTATTACTGATGACATAAGAATATTGACAGAATTAAAATCAGAAGCTTTTCCTAACTATAAAATTAATAAATGAATAAAAATAAACATATAAATTGAAATTATTACGAAATATCGAAATGGTGATTATAAATATTGACTACGATAGATAATATTATGGAATACAATTTACTACTAAATACATTCATATGTGGAAACAACTGGTTCTAAGATGTGAACAAAGGGTAGTATTTGAAATAAATATGATCACTCATACACATGTTACTTTTTGTGACTTTATTTATTTCCATTTGTTCTGTAATCATATTTAAAAAAATTAGTTTGTTTCATTTATTTAATAATATTTGAACAGCCCTTTGCGGTCCAAGGCCTCATACGTCCTGCACTTGAAAACCAAAGCTTTAATATGGCCCGCAAGTATAAAAACTTTGCCAATGGTTGGGAGCATACGAATCGGTGGTTGTTATAATATGATAAACAAAACAAACTTCTTTTTGACTATTGTCTATACAGCAAAACAAATATATATATTATAAGTGTAAGGGCGCCGGTAGCTCAGTGGTTTGCGTGCCTGCCTTCTGAGCTCAAGAACGTGGGTTCGAAACCCGACCGAGGTCCTTAGTTTATTTTATCTGGGAGGTAAAATGAACTTAAGCACGCCGTCCTTCGGATGGGACAATAAGCGATGGTCCCGAGCCTGTACGATGTCAGGTACTCGTTAAAGACCCCTGCCCTAGATGAATAAAAATTTAAGGACTCCCACAGTAGAGTCGGGCTCATGTCCACCAGAGTGACGAAAGAGCGCTCTGGTAGTAGGCGATATGACCTCGTAGTTAAAGCCCGGGCATGAATCATAAAACCTATTATAAGTGTTTAGATTGTTGATTTTTGGGGATTAGCTGAAATTGGGGAGCATGAGCCATAGCCCTTCTAGCCCCCAACTATCAATTCTTGACAATAAAATATTGTGAAGTCTGCAGTTATCCCATGTATTATTTATATACATATGTTAGATAATTAATGTAATTTTCTTTTCGTTTAGGGTTATAAGCCAGCCAATGAGGAGCCGTCCGAGTACCAGACGATCCCCCTAAACAAGATCGAGGACTTCGGTGTGCACTGTAAGCAGTACTACTCGTTGGAGGTATCCTATTTCAAGAGTTCCTTGGACCGTCGTCTCCTCGACTCTCTCTGGAACAAGTATTGGGTCAACACTCTCAGCTCCGCCAGTCTTCTTACCAATGCTGACTATACCACCGGACAAATCCTCGATCTCTCTGAGAAATTGGAACAGTCCGAAGCTGCTCTTGGTATTGCTTTACTTCATTTTCATTTTTTTTTTTTTCCCCTGTTACGGTTTAAAATTAGATGGTGATTTTCCACCAGAATTTCATGTGTGTATGTGTGTGAACACGATAACTCCCGATAGAATGATTGTACCGACAGGGAATGGGTTCCCCTCAAAAACCCTTGCCTCTGAGGCTTTAAATTTTACAAAAAGATGCACGTTCATGGCCTGCCTTTGGGAAAATAGTGAACCTAAAATAATAAATTACTGATTTTTATTTAATTATACAGTAACTAATTACAATATTAATATTTCCCGATCGTGACAAGTAGGATATAAAATTAAATGTATTGTCGCGCTGATAAAGAATATATCATATTTGTAGGAAACCTTGCTCTTTTAAAGGGCGAAAATGCGCATGTTTTTTAATTTTAAATTTGACTCATAGAGGCACCTTGATGTGGGAAAATTAGTCAAAATCTAAAATAATTAATTACACATGCATATGTACATCCTCGGCGCTACAGCTCCATTCGAACCTTGGCCTCCTCCAGAGACTTCCCCCAAAGGTTCCTGTCCTGCGCCAGAGTTCTCCAGTTTTGCAGCCGAAGGTTCCTTGCGTCCCCCCTCGACTGCGTCCATCTATCTCTTCCTGGGTCTTCCTCGTCCTCTGTTTCCCTCCGGGATCACTACCATCAGTCTTCGTGGGGTTTCAGCCTCCTGCATAAAAAAATAAAAAAAATAATCACTGATTGTTAATTAATCATAAACATTCATTCATTTTCGCGAAATCTGTCGAAGGGAAGAGAGGGAGGATTCAGAGATGAGGGGCTTGACTTAAATACCCCATAAACTGCCGATGTAATGAATGTATCGAGACACAATTTACGCCACTGTGTAAGTCAAATATTGCGCTTTAGCTCAAACGGTCGATTGGCTTTGGAGGGAAAGCGAAAACGTCATTGATTAACTCTTGTTTGCACAACTGAACTTCTGTGAACATGTGAAAATATGAATTTCCTGTCTTAGACGACCTTACCAACTAGTTTATTAGAATTAAGTATTTAACTAACTTTAATTATAAACTTTTCAGGGAGAGGATGTTTCGTGCTGGGAACAACAGATCCCCATGAGAAGCGAACTGAAGACAAACTTCTGAAGGCCACCAAGGATAGCTGCAAGACTACTATTGAGATCATACATGGTCTTATGGCTCAGATGATAAAAGATCGTCTCTTCAATCAGATCAGAGCTCAAAAACCTGACACTACTTAAATTTATTCATTTCCTTTATTATTTAGCTTGTAAGCGTGTAATTCGTAATTATTTTCTTGTGTAAATAATAAAAGTATTCCATTTGTACTCATGTTTTATTATTTTCCTTGTACATATTATATTGAAAATGAACAATTGAATATAACCAAAACATAAACGTATATTAAACAAATAGAATACATAAAACACACATATGCAGACGAACATAGGAAAACGTTCTATTTCCTCAGCTATACGAAGTATAGTAGTTATGTAATCGATCAAAAAATTCCAAGTTGAATTTGCACCGGAATTTCATGTTTTCCGTCACTTAAATTTCAAAAATGAAAAAAAAAAGTTGGTGAATCATCGACTATATACTACTCCAGAACGAATTAATCTGTTACTTTTCGCTCCTCCTCCAAAAGCAGTCGACCGTTTATGCGCTTTTGATTTATATTTCCTAATTAATAGTTGGCTTACATAGGGGCTTCCTATGTATGGGAGTTGAGCCCTTCCCTTCGGCCGATTTTGCGGAAAATTAACAATTATTATATATACATATTGTTCTCATAAGGACACACAGACAGTAATTTGTTTTACATTTTTGGAATCAGGTTTTCGGAAAACATGAAATCCCGATGAAAACTCATCTTTGAATTTCTTATCGATTATTTAACTTCCCCTATACTTCGAAAAAAACGGGAAAGTAAAAATGCGTGTTTGTCTTTGAGCTCGATAACTGCCTTTGTAAAGAATATCGACACAAAATTTAAACTTTAATTGATTAATTTGTTCTGGGGAAGTACATTTCTGGTAACTCACCGACGACTCTTCTTTTCGTTAAGCTATACAGCATACTATATTATAAGGCTAAAGATAATTCTAACTTCCCAGTGTCCGAAAATACTATTGAATTTATGAAAAATTACTCACTTCGACGCTGTGATCCACGAGACTTCAAGACGCTGTTAAGAGGCTTCAGCAGGACCACCTGAACAAAAAACCATGACAAACTCCTAAAAAATATTAGAAATTTGCCATTGTTATATATTTTGATTATAATTAAACAACTTGGAGTTTTATGCTGAGCTTGAAAGTTATATTTCTTAACAATACTGCCAGGACAAAGGTCGTAGCAAGCGATACTTAACATTTTTTTGCAGAGATATTGTGAAACATTAAAAAATAAAAGAAAGACGTATGTTTAAAAAAAAATATTGTTTATTTTACAAAATATATAAAAGTATAGAGTATTGCTACCATCTTCAGTCATAGCATGTTTTCTATTTTTACTCGTTTGTACAAAATAAGATTTTTTCAATTAAACTTAAACCTTAAATAGCTAATTACAATATTTCAGGCACCAATATATGGAATGTTTACAGTATTATCATTTGAGAAGTTAGCATCTCCTTTCTTAACAATTCTCTAGACATCAATGAAAAAATAAAATGTTTTTTCACACTATTATACTTTTTTTGCGACTCAGGGAACTTCAAATTGTAATACCCATGGTGTACTGAGATTACTATGAAGTCTACTTTTCAGGGAGTGTGCTGAGAACAGAAGTAGGTCCTGATACAATTTTACCTCCGCCAGACTCTCATATATGCTCTTTCATTCTTAAAATTAAAATTATAAACAGGTATAGTATCGATGTTTAATAGAACCTATATAAAACTAAATTTCCCCAGACATCATGCCTGAAGCATACAGGCATACCACACTGTTCATTTGTAAGAGCCAAACCCATATGAGCTCATATATATATATTTTATTAGTTTTTTTTTTTTTTTTTTTTGAGCTTTTTGAAGTGTAAAGTAACACTATGTATGTACTTTTTTGAATTACTTTGTTTAAAGTTAATTTTTTTAGTTATTCAGATCAATTTTATTAAAAGTGATAAATAATGTTTATGGGAAGAAGAATATAATATATTATGATCTAGTTGGTGGACATGAACCCTACTCTATTGTGGGAGTCCTAAAGTTTGCCTACCCCTGTTCAGGTACTTAGATGCCAAGGAAACATCGCTGAACGTCCCATCAATCTGAAGGATGGGATACTCAATGTGTTTGCCTCAGTTGGCATTATTAACTTAACAAAGAAGTAAAGATGCCGTCAGAGCTAGAGCCAGGCACGATCACTCTACGGATTCCTCAATTTAGCTCGGGTCCGCACTGGCTTCCCTGTACATAATGTATATCCGTTCACTTTTTCGTTACAATTTCATGAGATAACTACTTTTTTTTAGGGGAGGGGAGATAACAACACATTTCAAAAAAGTTGTGAATGCATGCCATGGAATATTCTCTAACTTCATGCTGCTTCCACGTGCACAGCATTCCTTTATTTCTTACTAAATTATGTATTTAATGGATGAAATGGCAGTTGATATAAAACGATGGTCCCGAGCCTGTACGATGTCAGGTACTCATTAAAGACCCCTAACCTAAATGAATAATAATTTGGGGTAGGCTTTTCTTTAAAGTTCCCTCTTTCTCATATTTTCTTATTGTCGAAACATTTCTTTTTAGCAGCTCGTCCTCAAATGCGTTCTGGGGAAAATGGCGACACTAAAAGATATCTGGGGGTTGAAATCGTTAGTTTATAAAAATGAATAACAGAATTCTTAATATGCAAAACATTTTTTTAATAAAAGGAGAGAATTGCTGAAACGGCCTGCACCGTTTGAACCACTGTCTGTTTCTGTTACAGCATGAAAGGTCACCATCTAATCCATAGATCTGTATGAACATGAAACCACGACTTATAACGCAGATTAAATTCAAAGATGAAGTGCAGGATATTTGAGCCTGCACATATCATGGAATTGTACCAATGTATAATTTCTTAAGAAAGGAACGTTATGCATATCAGATATGCTGGCATATCAAGCTAGAAAAAATTGCATCAATCAACAAATGAATTTTCCGACCCCTCCCCCTTCGCCTATGGAATATTTCTCTCTTTACTTCTTTTCCTGTCTGCAAGATTTCAAGTTGAGTAAAATTTCAAATATAAAAAAAAATTTTACATAGAACAATAAGTTTATGAATGAGATTTGTATTCATTCGATATTTTTTTTCCAGGGATGCCAAGCACCCATCATGAAAAGGTTAATTTATTGTTTCTTTATAAGATAACCTGTGACATTCGTCACGTGTGTATATTTACTTTTTCGTTATTTTTCTTCTTATTTAACTTTTTCAAGATGGTACTGTATAATTTCAAGAAAATTACGGTCGTACCGACAGCTAAAGTAAGTATTCAATAGAAGTTATTTATTTTTTACGTTTTGTTATTACTACTACTGTTGTCTTCTTTTCATATCCACATTTTACTTTATTCTGTAATTACTGATGTATTAGGAATGAAAACCTTGTTATTTCTAATAATTGTTTCTTTCTTTTTCAGGATTTCGTTGATATAATATTGTCTAAAACGCAGAGGAAAACACCTACGGTGGTTCATAAACATTATAAAATTCCAAGAATTAGGTCTTTCTATATGCGAAAAATTAAATTTACGCAACAAAATTTTCATGATAAACTTTCCGTTATTATACAAGAGTTTCCAAAACTAGATGTAACTATTCTTTCATTATATATGTATATTTTTTGAAATTTTTTGGTTTTTATGTTTTTAGCGTTTTATTTGAGTGATTTTATCTAAATTCTAATTCTTTTGTAGAACGTTCATCCTTTCTATGCAGATTTAATGAACGTACTCTACGACAAAGATCACTACAAATTAGGTCTTGGACAATTGAATCAAGCTCGTCATCTCATTGACAAGTAATTTTTATATTATCTAATTATTTAAGTATAAGTATACATATATATTTATTTTCATGGGTATTTGTATTTTTTTTTCTTAGTGTTGGGAAAGACTATTTAAGACTTCTGAAGTTTGGTGATTCGTTGTATAGGTGTAAACAGTTGAAAAGAGCCGCTCTAGGAAGGTAATATTTTTTGTTTAACTTTCTATTTTTGCTCAAAATGATATTATTAATAATCACTTATTTATTAAATATATATTTTTAATGATAGAATGGCAACAATAATGAAAAAACAAGCGTCAAACCTGGAATATTTGGAACAAGTAAGACAGCATCTTGCCAGGTTGCCCTCCATTGATCCTTACACCAGAACTATTATTATTTGCGGTTTCCCCAATGTGGGAAAGTCAAGTTTCATAAATAAGGTATGTAAACTAATATAATATCATTGCTTATACTTATTGCGGCAGAAGGATGAGCTTCCATTTTTTTACTCTGGAAGTGTAATAGTTACTTCAGACGAATAGGCACCCATGCACCCCTAAGTTACCACATTATTAGTTGTGTTTGGTCATCTTCCGTAATAATGCGATGCCAAAAACCCTTCCTTTTTTGCCTTCGCAGCAAAAATTCACAAATGATTTTTCGTCGTTCAATGTCTCTCTCTTTCAACTCGTATGGCACCCAATTTCCAAGTTTTTGAACCATGCCCATAGCATGTAAACTTTTGATCGATCAACATTTAATGTTTCTGCCAATACTTTAAGTGTCTGACGTGGATTGTCGTCTAGTAATGCTTTAATAGTAATTCAGAGTCTTAAATCGTTTTGGCTTCCCTGGACGTTGACATCAAATTCATTGTTTTTAAATCTCTTAAACCACTTTTCGCAAGTGTTTTGAGAAGGAGCATATTCAATATAGACTTCCAATAGCAAACGGTAGGTTTGTGCTGCAGTTTTTTATAAAAGTAGTAATGCAACATCACTTCCCGCAAATGTACTTCATTCGGCACATAACTTTCCATTTTAAAATTATTTAAAAAAAGTTGTTAACACTTTAGCCAAATGCTTTGTACTAAATATAAAAGGATAACTATAACACTCGTTTATAAACATCTTAGCAAATAAAAGAAAAAATAAACAGCATGACTAATACCTCCTTGTAAGAAATCCCAATTTTTAATTCCCATACCTTATATGTATATATATATATACATATATATATATATATATATATATATATATATATATATATATATATATATATGTATATATAATTTAATTCGCATGGTTAATGAAGACAAAAGAAGTTTCACTTCAATCGTGCGCTTATGTGGGTGAGGCATACCTGTTGAAGAAAAAAACATAACTTTTCCATTACATTGCATGTATGAGCTCATCCTTGAGGCCCTTCTTACGAAACAGGAGGTTCCGTTACTTATACTTTTGTTGTTGTTTTGTGCTCTTAGATCACACGGGCGGACGTTGAGGTTCAGCCGTACGCCTTTACAACCAAGTCACTGTATGTGGGACACACAGACTATAAGTACCTCCGATGGCAGGTGATCGACACCCCGGGGATCCTGGATCATCCTCTAGATGAGAGGAATGTGATTGAGATGCAGGCGGTGACAGCCCTGGCCCATCTGAGGGCTGCCATCCTTTATGTGGTCGATCCGTCAGAACAGTGTGGCCACTCTCTTGAAGAGCAGATAGCCCTCTATCAATCCATCAAGCCTCTTTTTACCAACAAGGTGGCTACAATATTAGATAAATACATTTTATTAATCATTAAACATCATTACTGAAAAGACATTTCAATTTATAATTAAACCAGTCAATAATAATAATTTTATTTCCGTTAAACCAATACAGGGTAATAGGATAGGTCAAAAGAATTTATACATTAAGATAGCTTATAAATTAGATTTATAACTACTTGAGTCTAACACATATATGATTAGTAATAAGAAAACTATTTAAAAAAGTAAAATAAAATTAATTAAAACTGAATAAATAAATACTTAAAAATTTATGAATACAAAAAAACAAAAAATATTAGTACATTTATAATAAGTATTTTTCCATTTAATAAAAATAACTATCTTTTTTAAATATAACTATCTTTCAACTCTTCTGGAAGTGTCTTTATCACAATGATGTTTCGGGACGTTCTTACGTCCCTTCATCAGGTGCCAATGTGCGAGGTATAGAAAAGAAATGTAACAATAACAATATATAAAAAATAAAATATATACACATACTAATCAATTTTAAAAGAATAAATAAAAAATTAGAAATAAATAAATAGATCCATAAAATAATAAGAAGGATAAGATATAAACAAAACAATTATAATAAGTTTTTTTTAAATAATATTTTTCTGAATATAGTTTAAAAACATTTTAAAATAATAGAAATAATAAAAATACATTAAATAATATACCAAGAGAAATATGTAAATTCAAAGCCATGTAAAGACTACACCTATTAATTTTCAGCGAAGTCAGCCGAAGGGGTAGGTCGGTCAACTAAAAAATCCCAATAACACATTTCAAATATTGAGTTATAGCCCAAACGTCAATTGCCTTTGGAGGGAGAGCGATAACGTTAATTCGTGCTGGGGAAGTACATACTGATTCACTGACGGATTTTTTAGATACGATTTCCTGCAATATTAACTATTTGGACTGCATCCGTTTTGAAGAGACCCTTTGATTTATTAAAGAAAGAATAATATTGTAGAATTAGAAATAATTTGTTATTTTTAATATTCTATAATAAAGATTTTTATTTGTTTTACTATCTTCAGCCGTTGATTGTGGTGGCCAATAAATGTGACGTAGTAAAGGTGTCAGAATTGTCCGATGAGAAGTCAGAGTGCCTGAAACTGTTTACAGACAACGGAATACCCATTTTGAACATGAGCACGGTCACTGAAGAAGGGGTCTCTGAAGTGAAACAAGAGGTAAGAGGATTTTAATAATTATTATATAATGCTAATTAATAGTTAATAATTTTTTTTAAATTTTATTCTACAATGTTAAAAACAATAAGGAGAAGTGTATACACTTCTGCGATCTGTGATAATATAGTGAAAAACTAATAAAGTAAATAAAAACAATGAACTTGTTTAACCCTTGTATCGTCAATAACTAACTGGCTATTATCCAATGACTAACTCCACAAAAAGTACTTCTTTTGAATTTGGTGCTAACGGTGGCGTAAGCCTAAACCGATACACTTTATGCATATTTTTGTGAAATTAGACAATATAAAAGTTAAACAAATTCTTTGTTTTTTATTTATTATATTAAGTTTAAAATGTGTGAAATTTTATATTTTTAGTCCTGTGAGATGCTTCTTGCTCATCGCGTTGAACAGAAAATGGCCAGCAAAAAAGTTGATGGAATTTTGAATAGATTGAATGTTGCTTTACCTAAGTCCAGAGGAGAAGTCAAACCTCGTCCTCCTTGCATACCAGGTAAATAAATAAAAATAACTTTTTTATTGTCTATAGTTCTAAGTTATGCAGGTAGTGCATAAAATTAATTTTCAAGTTGTATTGCCTTCTATTTGGTTATGGGACTTCACAGTAGACCTTCAGTTTAGATCTGAATTGCTTCATTTCACCCACCATCCAATCATATTTTGTATCTACGACCATAACATTTTTTTTAAGCCTCCCTCTTAATTTCTTAATATCTGTGAGATAATTTTGGAGGAAAATTAGATTTAAAAATGTGCACTTAGCTGAGGTTAAGAGGGCTTCGCCACAATTATTTTTACTTGAAAACAATAAATAATTATGCCATTTTTTTTTACATAGATTCCGTCTGGGCAAAGAAGGTGCTTAAAGAACAACAGAAGATTGAAGACAACCTACCAGAGGAAAAACGCAAGAAAAGACTTGAAAGAGACATTGAAGTGGACCTTGGTGACGACTATGTCTTGGACCTTAAGAAGAACTACGATCTTCCTGATGACTGGAAGTACGACGTTATCCCAGAGTTCTGGGAAGGACACAACTTTGCCGACTATATTGATCCTGAAATATTCCAGGTTAGTAACCAATTTAAACAGTTAGTAACCAGTTTCATTAATAGTTATTATTAAAGAATTGTCAGGAAATGTACTTTGAAAAAATAGTGTGGAGAATGTTTATGCGTAACATAGGTTTTTTGCAGAAATATTAAATACCGTTTATTAATGAGGTACTAAGGAATTTTCATGTATTATATTTTTCTCTGAGCTTAAAATGTTTATACGTACACCAACCAGTTAACATCCCAATTTTACTGCCCCAGATATACGAAGTGAACGGGGAGTTATGTAATCGGCCAAAAATTCGATGCGGAGTTTTTGCCGGAAATTCATGTTTTTCAAACTCCTGATTTCAAAAAAAAAAAACATATGTAATATAGATAGAATAAATGTATCGTAATATAATGTATTATGTTTATTATTCTGTTTCTGCTTGTCTATATTTCTGTTTATTTTTTTAAATTGTGTATTTTTCATCTAAATGTTTCTATTAATGATTTTTTTTTTTTCAGAAACTTGAGGAATTAGAAAAGGAAGAGTCTCTGAGAGAAGAGGCTGGTTATTATGCGGTGCCTAAGATAGAGTTTGACCAGACAATGAAGGACATTCGAGCCTTGGCTGCTCAGATCCGAGAGAAGAAGGCTATCATGCAACATGAGGCCATTGTGCGGAAGTCTTCCACCAAGCCTAAGGTGCCAAGGACAGCCACCCCTAAGATTCGGGAGCGCTCTGTGTCCCGGATGAGGAAGGAGATGGGGAGACTCGGGGTGGACATCGGCAATGACGAGAAGGTAACTACCTCCTCTGTAATTAGTGATAATTCACAATACAACTGATCATACTTTACTAAATTAAAATTAATGCATTTTTCCATACATAAGGCATCAATGTACATATTTGCGTTAAATTAAATATCTCTGACAGAAATGATGTCATGATTTCTGCGAACATGTTTGAAAACAGGATTTTTGCGCATTTTCGCCTTTTAATAGAGCAGGGTTTCCATGTAATGATGTATTATATAAATATATATAATAATAAAGAGGGCGCTGGTAGCTCAGTGGTATGCGTGCTTAACTTCTGAGCTCAATATCCTGGGTTCGAAACCCGACCGAGGCCCTTCGTTTATTTTATCTGGGAGGTAAAATAAACTTAAGCACGCCGTCCTTCGGATGGGACGTTAAGCGATGGTCCCGAGCCTATACGATGTCAGGTACTAGTTAAAGACCCCTACCCTAGGTGAATAAAAATTTAGGGTAGGCAAAATTTAGGACTCCCACAGTAGAGTCGGGCTCATGTCCACCAGAGTGACGAAAGAGCGCTCTGGTAGTAGGCGATATGACCTCGTAGTTAAAGCCCGGGAATGAGTCGTAAATCCTAACCTAACTTATATAATAATAATAATATAATAGGTAAGGTTTTATGACTCATGCCCGGGCTTTAACTACGAGGTCGTATCGCCTACTACCGGAGCTCTCTTTCGTCACTCTGGTGGACATGAGCCCGACTCTACTGTGGGAGTCCTAAATGTTGTCTACCCTAAATTTGTATTCACCTAGGGCAAGGGCCTTTAACGAGTACCTGACATCATACAGGCTCGGGACTTTCGCTTAACTTCCCATCCGAAGGACGGCGTGCTTAAATTTATTTTACCTCCCAGATAAAATAAACTAAGGGCCTCGGTCGGGTTTCGAACCCACGTTCTTGAGCTCAGAAGACAAGTACGCATACCACTGAGCTACCGGCGCACTCTAATAATAATATAATAATATAAATATATATAATTAATAGGGGGCTTTAACTACGAGGTCATATTGCCTACTACCAGAGCGCTCCTTATTAACTCTGGTGGAAATGAGCCCGACTTCACTTTGGGAGTCCTACTTTTTGTCTACATAGAATTAGTTACCTAGTATGAGACTCTCTAACGAGTATTATACATCGCTCTGCCTCGGTATCTCTGTTATTCTCTAGCCTCCCTCATGCTTATAGATTTAAAAAAAGTACACTTCTTCAAACATACACATTGTTTTCTGAATGGATAGCAAGAATTGTAGGCGGGAAGTTTCTATGGTCTTTAGCCCGTTGAAAGTTTTCACACATGCTCTGTAGGCATGTTCTGTCTTTCTTTTAATAATAAAACATTTGTCTCTTTTCAGGCTGGATTCAAAAGGACAAGAGGTCGATCAAGGTCTCTGTCGACGAGTGGCAAGAGAATGCGTCTGGACTCAGAAGGACGGGCGAGGAGTATGAGCAAACCTCCAAGAGACGTATCAGGGGTTAAAGATCTACAGGTAGGAAACACATATATAATTTTTACTGAGTATAGGGGGTTCCTTCCTACCTTGTATTCTCTTGGATCTGAAGATACCACATTCTCCATGAAGAACCTTTAGTCCCCATCTCCTCAGCAAATCTAAAAATACTTTAGTGGTTTATTCTTCTAAGTCTTCTTCTATGATCATATCTTCCGAGAAAGAGATATCCGGAGAGCTACCGTCTCGTCTTCTTCTGCACATCTGTAACAGGTGGGATTGTCGTGCCCTGTGTGGATTTCTGTCAGTTGCCGAAGCTCGCTCATTTCCTTCGAATTTGTTTATAAAGAGTCTAATTAATCACTTAATTTTTATTGCAGTGAATTGAATGCTCTCAGTTTATACTAGACTGAAAGAAATCGGTTGTAGGCTTGAGGGAGGGGTGAAAAAAGCAGAACACATTACGTGTCGATGCATTCATTATGATGGTTTTGCATTAAGTGGGGAACTTCCCTTTGATCGATTTGACTGAAATTGTGAATAAACATACTGTCGGGAGATAGCGTTTTCACAGACTGTACTTCTTTTTTCATTTTTGGGATCAGGGTTTTGGAAAACATGAAATTCCGGTGAAAACTCACTCTCGAATTTCTGACCGATTACATAACTTACCCTATACTTCATATAGCTGAGGAATGAGAAAGTAGAAAGGGGGAGGGGGTAGGAGGTAGAAAGACTCGTTAATAGAATTTCGTACCTGGTCTTCGACCTACGGAAATTAACATAAGATATGGTTTTTGTGACTCATGCCCGGGGGGCTCTAACTTCGAGGTCATATTGCCTATTACCAGGATCGCACCCTGCAACACTTGTAAATTTTCAACCTGGAACATTTTTTATTCTTTGCATGTGGTTATTTTTCTCCACGACTTCTCCAAAAGGTCTCTAGTCCACTTTTTTTTCCGGGTTCGGTAAGGCTCTTTGGATAATCCAGGTTCTGGGCCTATAAATAGTTTTTGGAAAGTCTATCGGTTGCCTCGTTTCTCTGAATTTCAAAGTGAGGAATATAGGTGACTGATCAGAACGATACACCGTGGCACACATCGGTCACTCGGCAGTAAGCTCTTTCTCCAGTTCTTCTGGTGAGATGTTCACGAGTAGCCTGTCGCCACGGGGCGGCGTGTTTTGTGCCAAAATAGACTTGAAAATAAACCTACATTTTGAACTATCAAAATCGAGAAAATGCTTATGATTCTGACTATGACATATTCCAATGGATATCCCCAAATTAATGGACGAAACTTGAGGATCTTCCTTATTGGAAATTTTATCTTAGAAAACGTGTTCCCTTTAAATGTCAAAACACGATTGTGGAGTTCTTCACTTTTGCTAAACTAATACCAAAATTGTGTTTTGATCGAAAAATACGATGTATGCTTCATTCACCTGATTTTCAAACTGAAGTTCCTTGTTACAAAACTTGATTGATTTCAACGCGACAACGGTTTGATATTTCAAAGGATTGGATGGACACCACTCGTAGTGTGCCTTTAATTAAATATATACAGCAATAGAAATGTTTTTTCAGCATATATTGGCTATATTCTGAAAGATTCAAAACAAATTAACTCCGTTTACTACATAAAAGCGCTGATGGAAGGCTACTGACTGCAGTGTCCAATTGAGCCCAACTTCAAGTTGACCGACTCTTTTGTTGGGCAGTTCATCGAAAGACTCTCCACAATGCTATGGCATACTCCATATATGCTGGATATTCCCAAATTAATGGACGAAACTTGAGGACGTTCCTATTGGAAATTTTATCTTAGAAAACGTTTTTCTACTAACATCGGTTTGAAATTTTTTTTGATATGAAAACAGTAGTATTCTTGAAACGATTACTCTTCTAATCTCGTGAAGGCTTTGCAAAAAAATAAAAATTGTTGCTGAGGCTTCTAATTTCAGTCTTTCTATATTGTAGCTATTTTTCGAAATGAAATATGTTTAAAAAACAAAAAAATATAAATGTCATTTCGAATAATTCGTATAAATTGACACAGTTCTAACAAAACGAGATATTATAATAAATTAGGAGCCCAACTCTGCTCGCCAACCCCGGCTCTAGCATCTAGACACCTTCGAGAATACCTCCTTTTGACTCTGGCTACAACAAATGGTAAGTGAAGGTGAACGACAAGAAGTTCACATCGTCTACCCCCTACGTCGCATATATACCTGTCCTCCAGTATACCTTATCAATAATCACATAATTTCAAGTGATGAAGTCCGCTGTATAGGACTCCTACTCGACTACAGGGAACTTTCACACGAGACAGAAAATACAAGAGATGAACATACGCTACAAACTTTTAAAATAAAACGACTTGAATAAATAAAATAACTGAAATATTGTCTATTCCACAAGAAATGTATACATAAACTCACATAAATACAGCATCATCTTAGTTTATAACTAAACCTGATATATATAAATTTCTTGTGGAATAGACAATATTTCCAAAAAGAAGTTTGTTTTATTTATTTATTATAAATGTTCACATTATGTCCGCATTTCTCACTTGAAGTTGTAAAACGACTTATATATTCAAGTACAACGCAGTACTCAAACCTTTGTAGACTTACGGACTTCAGGGTTTCTGCCAAGGCTTCCAATCTTCATTCAAACAATCCAAAATCGTTCGTACAATAGCTAATGCTCTTTATTACATCTCCAACAAAACCCTTCACAACGTACTACCTTTTTCCAACGAAGTATAAAATTGTATTTACGTCTCTTAGTTGCCACAATAATCTTCTAGTCCGCTCCTTCCATTCTGCCATAGTTCCCCAATGATGCCTTAAGCGCCGCCAATGAGCACGTCCTTAGCAGCAGTGCCAGTGATTAGTTTCAAATGAGTGCACAACTCAGCACCTAGGGAGTGTCTGGGTGATTTCTCCCCTCTTGACATTTTGACATTGCCATTTTCTCTCTTAGCACAGTTGCTTGTTGTATATATTTTTTATACAGTTATAAATATCTATCTGTATATAAATTATAAAAATTGGCAGAAAAAACTCTGTAACGTGAAGACATAAAGGAGCATACTTGGCTGTAATATTTTTTTTACTTTCTTACATGCTAGATAATTTCTCAGACGAAAAAATAGTTTCATTTTACAAATTATTTTATTTGGATTCATTTTATACTGGTACCAATAGGTTTCTTAAGAGAAACACTTTTTCAATAATTTGTCATTTACATTTTGTCTTAAGCTGTTGAAAAAAAGTTGGAAATCCACTGAAAAGATATCGGATTATTTTTTGCTAGGTCCTGAAAGTTTTAGGAATATAAGTTAGGAAGGCCAAGTCTTGCAGCTTTAAAACATCGCATGTCGTAGACTGAATCGGCACTCATATCCAGGGTCTGAATTAAAAAAAAAACATGAGAGTTTTTTGGGGGGTTTAGCCTGAAATGTTTTATGTAATTGATCCGGAATTCTATGTTGAGTTTTCAACGGAATTTCACGTTTATCGGCCTGATTATAAAAAATAAATGTCTGTGTCTGTGAACACGATAACTCTCGATAGAATGAATGTATCG
Source organism: Aradus depressus (assembly GCA_963662175.1). Classification (NCBI taxonomy): domain Eukaryota; kingdom Metazoa; phylum Arthropoda; class Insecta; order Hemiptera; family Aradidae; genus Aradus; species Aradus depressus. The sequence continues at coordinate 23,541,654 of OY759221.1, forward strand.
AAACTAAATGTGTATTCAGAACCCCATTATGACGACACATTAATTTTCAGAGCCAAATCGCCCAACGGAAAGAGTGGGGCTTAACACAAAAACTCTAATTAACTGTTGATGTAAGAAAGATATCGAAATGAAATTTTATATTTAAATTCAAATCAGCTGAATGGAATGAGGGGGAGGGGTGGTGGAGATGGAAGTAAAAACTCCTAATGAGTATCGATATAATCAATGTTTCAACACAAAATTTAGTACGAGGATTGAGAAGTCCGATCCTTTGCGTTTAGGAGAGCGAAAATTTAGTTGATTAATACAGACTGGGGTTGTACAATGTCGATATTTCACTAACATTTTTTTTTATTGTTCAGTAAGTCAATTTTAAACAATAAATAAATAAATATATATTGTTCATAAGCCAATTTTAGAGGGGGGAGGGGGGTCATGGCGGTCGTGTGTGCTAGAGCGTAGGGCTTTGGTCGCATGGTCTCACCATGGTTTGCGGGTTCAAATCCCGTCCGGGAAGTGAGTTTTTATTTCGTCGATAGAACTCCCTCCCGGGGCCATAGATGTCGTCAATAACTAGATAACACAGGGACATTGCTAATATGCATCGTAAATAGGCAAAAAAAAAAGTTAATTTTATTTAATAGGAAGTTACCTATATCTTAAATATCCATTTGAGGAGAAACTGTTAGCAATAAGATGGTAATATGAGTTGTTGATAAATAAGTTATTAAAAAAAAAGAAAAAAAATGAGAGTGATAAATAAATATATAAAAGAAGTAGAATTAATTATATTGAACAAGACTCCATCCACCCTTCAATTTTCTAAATTTTGAAATAAAATACATTTAATATATATGTGAAAGAGTGAATATATATTTAATTTTTGGTTCATATGGTATACTAGCAGTAATACCCGGCGTTGCCCGGGGAACTTTGACTTTTCTCCCAATATCTCTTATAAGGCTATTCAGTTCCTCTACAGTACATTCATGATGTTATAATTTTCAATTATTCATACGGAATAAGGCTTATAGTCCTTCAACTGTAGTAACGCTAGCTTTGGAGCTAAAACTAATTTATTCAAAAAGATTTCTCATTAATCGTTGCAATGGTTTTCGAGTTACAAAGATTGCGTGAGTGGATGCTGGGATGGACCAGGGGTTGATAAAAAAAAATAGACCTTAACCTTCCGGTAGATAAAACTTATCTATTCAAAAAGATTCCTCATTAATCATTGCAGTGGTTTTTGAGTTATAAAGATTGCGTGGGTGGATGCTGGGATGGACCAGATATTGAGGTACTAATACGCCTATAACCTTCCACAGACGATGACGAACAAATAAAAAAAAAAAATTAATCAAATCCATCAAGCCGTTCGTGAGTTATAGCGGTACAACGCACAGACATTTTCAGCTTTATATATATATGATAAATGGTTATATTGCACAATATACAGCCAGTAACAAAAATGTTCGGACGGTTTGATTTTTCAATAAGAAATTATAATAATTAAATGCACAAGTAATAAAAAATAATTTAAAAAAATAATTCAAGCCATTTTTCAATCAAGAATAAGAATTCAAAAGTGGGTTAGGATAAAGGAAAAACAGCTTTGATTAGAACAAATAAATATTTTAATTTAATAAATTTTATAACAAGTAATGTAGGTAACAAAAATTTTCGGACAAAAATGTAAACAACTATAAATAAATTCAATGTTTTTTTTACGATTTCACAAATTCAAAAACCATAATGTTAATTAATATTTGGTTGGGTACCCTTTTTGTGTAATAACATCTTTCATTCGATTCGGCATTGATGATGAAACTAATTTTTTGGTGAAATTTGGAGATATTTTACCCCACTCTTCTAATAACTTTTGTTTCAATTCGTTTTTTGAAGCAATGGGTGTTAATCGAATTTTCCTGTCGAGCTCACCCCATACGTGTTCAATTGGGTTGAGATCGGGCGATTGGGGGGGGTTTCATAACTTTAGGGCAGTTATACAAAAGCCAAGTACGTACCAATTCACAGGTGTGTTTCGGATCGTTGTCTTGGTAAAAATGAAAAGTCCGTAAAATCCCAAGTTTTTCAGCACTCTTTTTCAAATTGCTCCTTAGTAATTCGGCATAAACTTTTCCAGTCATGGTGGTGTCAATGGTGGTGTCAATGAAAACCAGTTCACCAATTCCACTAGACGCCATACACCCCCACACCATCACTGAGCCACCCCCATGTTTTACTATTGGTTTTAAATTTTTTGGATTCAGCTCCTCATTACGCCTTCTCCAAATTTTGTCGCGACTGTCGGGACTAAATATATTAAACTTACATTCAAAAGTATTTGCTTGCAATAGAACAAACCGCAATAATAAAATATTCTTGTATCTTGTAACTCTTCACAACATAAAAAGAAATCTCAGGTCATGTAATGTCAGAAAACTAGATTTTTGTGATATGACGTTGGAAGAGAGCGACAGCAGCGCTGACCCTCGGCAGAAACCGTCCCTTCCCCCTACTCCCCCCTGACCCTCCACCTTCCCTCTAAAGAAACTAAGTACCCAATTTTTCTAATTTAAACGTTTTTTCTCCGATATTTCGACAAATAAATGTTTCCAGATCATGTCCGTTTACTTCCATGTAATATATGTATACATATACTATTACTTTACTTTTGTTTACTTCCCTATACATATAATATATGTATACATAATAATATGTACTAAAAATTTTGTAATCGTGTGAACATCAGAGATCAATTGCATGCGTGTGTTTATGTGAGAGCTCAAACGCTTTGACCTGACATCGTACAGGCTCGGGACCATCGCTTAACATCCCATCCGAAGGACGGAGTGCTTAAGTTTATTTTACCTCGCAGATGAATGACATTACTCCAAAAAATTTCTGAATGATTCTGGAACTCTTTTGCGAAGCTCAATCTTTTTTTTATATTTTTTTCACTCACAAACGGTTTTTGGTACTCTCCCATTATATCCTGCTTCTTTTAGAATTCTTCGAACATTTTGTGGGTGAACTTTCTTTCCCGTTTCTCTGTCTACCTCGGCGACGATCTGAGGTGCACTCCTCGAGGGCTTGTTTTTAATTTTCCGGACAACGCTACACCTTTCTCGCTCGTTTAATACTCTTGGACGGCCAGAGGAAGATTTCAAATCTATCCGATGCTCGTGCTTATACCTTCGAATTACATCGGCTACGGTGCTTTTACTTCGGCCTACCAAACCACCGATTTTACGGACACTTAATCCTTTTTCATAATTAAAAATTATTATCTGTTGAACTTCAAAAGATGTTCGACCCATCTTGACAGCAGGAAATACAAATAACTACTGAATGCAGTAATAGAAGGATGTAAACACATTTAATTTGTTCGGTATTAGCGGTTGGTTGAGAAGGGATTAAAGATCATGATCGTGAGTCGCATTTGTTTACAAAACAAACAACAGGTGTCCAGAAAATTTTGTTACGTGAATTTCTTGTCTTCAATTATTAATGCAAAAGTTCCTATTAGCTGTAAATGTTTAATTAATTGTTTTACGGAGTTTTGAAATGATTGATGATCTCGAAATTTAAAACTTTGCTTGAATTAAATATTTTGCCATATAACTATGTGTAACTGGAAAAGAAAAACAAAATTATAAATTGTCCGAAAATTTTTGTTACTGATTGTATGTATAAATAACGAAAAATGTATATGTGAAATTATTGAAAATATAAAATAAGAAGTTAGCTACTAAAAAAATATTATAATTTTTGAGTTTCTATTTGAAGAGAAGCGACATTTGTTTTATGTTTTATTTTATTTATTTTTGTATTGAGGAATGCAGTTGGGGGACTAGGATCAGAAATGCGTTCATGTTATATTTTTGATGTATAAAGCATTAGTGGGGGGAGCTAGGGTCTGTGTTGTTCGTTGTGTGTGTGTGTGTCCTGGAGTGTAGGTCTGTATCTGTGTGAGTGTGGGTCAGACAGATAGAGGGGGGGTAGACCCTCCCTACTTGCATGGTCAGGTCGACCAGGACCCAGACAGCCCGTTATCATTAGCCTGGCTCTGCAACTACAGTCCCTCTTATACAGTGGCGTTCAAAAGTATTTGCACAAGCAATATTTTACTCATAATCATAGTAAGGGACAACTAAAAAAATCATATAACTAGGTACACAAAAACCTTATTTATTTAAGCATATATTTACGTAAAACCCGTTAATGCGAAATAAGAATACATATTTTTACAACAATTTTTCTTGAAAAAGCTCCGTTCAAAAGTATTTGCACATAATATAAAACTTGAAATAAAAATTATTATAAAATCAATAAAACAACCTATAATATTTTTAATACTTGGTATAAAGTCCATTGGCGTCTATCACAGCCTGAAGCCTCCTTGGCATGGAATTAACTAAATTTTTTATGAAGTTAATGTCAACTTTATTCCACTCGTCCAATAAAATGTCTTTTAAATTATTTTTTTCCTTAATTTTATGTTTTCGAATGTTAAGGTCTAAATAGTTCCGAACATGTTCTATAATATTTAAATCTGGAGATTGTGGAGGGGTTTGTAGCATCCTGGGCGCATTATAAAGAAGCCATTCTCTGGTTTTATTGGCCTTGTGTTTTGGATCATTGTCCTGTTGGAATATAAAAATATTTTCCATATTCAATTTGATGGCACTAGCTCGGAGATTATGGCGCAAAATGTTGACGTAGGTATCAGCAGTCATGACAGATTCAATTGGGACAAGATTGCCTACCCCATTATAAGCCACACACCCCCAGACCATCACATGACCTCCACCATGTTTTATCGTAGGTGTGACATTAAGGCGTTTAAGCTCTTTATTTGGTTTTCGCCAGATATATTTTTTCCCGTCACTTCCAAAAACGTTAAATTTGCTCTCATCACTAAAGAGGACGCTTTGCCAAAATTCCATTGGCTTGCTGAGATGGGTTTTTGCAAATTCCAATCTATTTTCCTGTTGACCTGAGAAATGAAGGGCTTTTTCCTTGGAACCCTTCCATGAAAATCAGCTTTATAGAGCGCTCTTTTTACTGTTGATTCACTCACACGTTTTTCACAAGTCAATTCGACCTTATGGACTAATTGCCAACCTCTTGTGGATGGATGTGCCTTTACTTCCCGTACGATATCCCTGCACTCCCGTTGTGTCAGAGCCCTTGGTCGTCCTGTTCGTTGCTTATTTAACGTATTTCTTGTCTCCTCGAACTTTTTTATGACAAAACGGACTGTAGAAAAATTTAAATTTAAAATATTCCCAATTTCACGGTAGGTTTTGCCTTGGTTTCTCAATAAAATAATATTTCCCCTTACTGCCTGGGATAACTCACGTTTCTTCGGTGCCATGTTGACTGAGACTGGATTAAAATAGTAGACTATTCTGAAGAATGTTAATCCCTAATTGAGTGAGAAAGGAAATGTAAACAAAAATAGTAAACACACTTAGGTATAGAATTACTGTGCTAATTAAAATAACCAGTATAATTTGTGCAAATACTTTTGAACGGTCTTTTTCAAGAAAAAATGTTGTAAAAATATCTATACTTATTTCGCATTAACGGTTTTTACGTAAATATATGCATAAATAAATAACGTTTTTGTGTACCTAGTTATATGATTTTTTTAGTTATCCCTTACTATGATTATGAGTAAAATATTGCTTGTGCAAATACTTTTGAACGCCACAGTAGGTTCAATAATAATAATAATTTATTTCCGTTAAACCAATACATGGTAATAGGATACGTCAAATGAATTTATACATTAAGATAGCTTATATATTAGATTTATAACTACTTGAGTCTAACACATCTATGATTAGTAATAAGAAAACTATTTAAAAAAGTAAAATGAAATTAATAAAAACTGTACAAATAAATACTTAAAAATATATATATATATATAAAATTAATAATAATAATACAAGATACGTTCATAATAAGTAGACACATTTTTCAATTTAATAAAAATTAAGATAACTATTTTAAAAAAAAAACTCTTCGGAAGTGTCTTTATCCCCCAACGATGTTTCGGGACGTTCTCACGTCCCATCATCAGGTTTTTAAAATCTACCATCTTTCAATTTTTACATAAAGAGTTTTATTTTATCATTTGAATTAATTTTTACTTCTCAGCTGTACGACGTATAGGGGAAGTTATATATTGGTTAAAAATTCGATGCGGAGTTTTCAACATGTTTTTCGATTTCCAAATTCCAAAAATGTAAAAAAAAAAATGTTTATCTGTTTGTGTATGTCTGTGAACACGATAATTCCCAATAGAATGAATGTATCGATACTAAATTATACATGTGAATCCAGAACCCAGGATAGGAGGAAGGCTTAATTTAAAAAACTCTAATAACTGCCGTTGTAATGGATGTGTCGACACAAAATTTCATATGAGTATTTAGAAGACCATATGTAAGTCAACTATTGAATATTAGCGCAAATGGTCAACTGTTAGAGAGGAAATAAAATGTTAGAATTCGTTGTGAAAAAGTGTACATCGCCGGTGATTTACCAACTTTTTAAAACTTTTTTTCCACAATTTAATCGATAATTTTCAACTGTGAGAACACAATAAGAAAATATGAACATAAGCAATATATAAAAAACATTTGAGTCCTCCTCAGGGAGGAGGTGAATTAATTTCTGAAGAGAAAACGTTATCGATACGATTAGATCAACTTCTAAGTCGAGAAACACGGATTTTCAGAAAACTTATAATAGAAAACACAATATCTATTCCACAAAAGTTGTATACCCACTACCGGTTTTGGCGTTACACCATCGTCCGGTTGAGTTATAAACTAAAGACAGTCTGCTGACTGCGAAACAGTCTTATATATCACGTAAGGAAGTCGTTGGAATTTCAACTTGAAAATTCCCGTGGCTGTACCGTTAGAAATTTGTTTTTCGTTTTTTTTTTGCTAATATCTAGGTTTATTCAGCAATATATCGACACGAAATTACATATGTGCATCCAGAACCCTTTAAGGAAGACACATTGATTTGCAACCAAATCAGCCAAAGGTTAACACTAATACAATAATAACTGCTGTTGTAATAAATGTATTGACACAAAATTTCATAAGTAAATATAAACAAGTCATCTAATAATTTCCAGTGGAATCTGAGGGGCTCAACTCAAAACTTCTTATTAAATTTTATATTCAAATTCAAAACCCTATAATGATGGCACCTATTAATTTTCCGCGAAATCGGTGGAAATGAGATAGAGGCCCCCTCTGATTCTCCAATCCTTCTGCCGATTCCACTGAAAACTAATATGTCGTCTTTATCATTTCAAATTCACATATGAATTTTTGAGTCGATACATTCATTACAACGGTAGTTATTTGAGTTTTTGAGTTAAGCCTCTACCCCAATCCCCCCTCCCCTTCGGCCAATTTGGCTGTAAATCGACAGGTGTCTTTATGGAGTTTTGCTTATACATATACCAAGTCTTTGACGAGTACCTACATCGCAAAGACTTCGGATGTTCGCTTAACGTTCCATCTGAAGGACGGTATGATCAAGGTTTTTTCACCTTCCAGTGATAAAAACCCTAAGGGCCTCGGTTGGGTTTCGAACCCGCGATCTTGAGCTCAGTAAATTTTATAAGTGACATACGTGAAATAATGTTTAGAGAAATGATTACTCACGACATCATATTATGTATCCCATTACCATGTTATGGTTTAACGGAAATAAATATTATTATTAAAAAAATTAAAACGTGAATCTTTTTGTATGTTTAAAATGACTAAATGATTAACAATGAAGATATAAATTGAAATGATAATAGAATAAATAAGGGATAGATCAAATAGAGATAATCATAATTGACTACGATTTATGACATATGTAACAAACATCACCTTCACACTAATTACATACACATGTGGAAACAGAACTGGTTCTATGGTGTTAACAAACACAGCATTTCACCATTTCTCATATAAATTAGTTTTTTTCTTTGTTAGAATCTAATATTTTATTTATCTTTAAATTTACTCAGCTTTAAAAAAAAAAAAAAAAATCCTAACGATAAAGCCATGGGGATTTTTCAGTTCAAAATAATTTATTTTGTCGGTTGAAACATGTTTAAATTGAAACGAAATACATTATTAAATAACTAAAACAAAATTGTTATTGAAATGTTATCTATTTCACAATAATTGTATGCTTATATTATCGGTTTCGGCTCCATCGTTTTAGAGTTTATAACTAAACCTGACGATGGTATAATGCCGAAACTGGTGGTATACGTATACAACGTTTTTGGAGTAGACAATATTTCAAAAATAATTTTGTTTTAATGGAGATGGAGAGGAAGACATCTTAATTAAAGTGGATGAAAAAAAGTATAGGTGAAGTTATGTAATTGGTCAGAATTTGATGTTAAGTTTTCATCTCAAACCTCGTTATAAACATTTTTTAAAAACAATTCTGGAAGTGTGTCTGTGAACAGATCCAATAAAATGAATGTATCGATTAACGAATGGATGACAGGAGAGGGTGCCGACTCAAAAATATTTCGTGTCGATACATTCATTCTATCGGGAGTTATCGTGTTCACAGACAGCCACACACTCACACAGCAATTTGGTTTTTTCATTTTTGGAATCAGAAGGTCGGAAAACATGAAAATCCGTTGAAAATTCCGCATCAAATTTATCTTACCTACCTATAAGAACGGCTGCACTCAACTAACTAAACCCGACGATGGTGTAATGCCGAGCACGGATAGTTTATGTATAACCTGTTTCTTTCGATAATAAATATTTCAAAAAATAAGTTTGTTTTATTTCTTAATTGAGAAGATCCATACTTAAATGAAAACATTGCTAAGCTCATTTTCTCAAAACAAATGCAAATAAAATGTATAAGTAATTGGCATTCGATATTAATTTAGATATCTGGACAAAAAGTTATGGTGGATAAAAATGTAATTTTTTTCGGGCAGTATTGTATTTTATAAGTATTTTTTTTTGTTTCAGACGAGACAAAAATTGAAGAGGGTAGCCCATAAAGCAATTGCAAAGAAAGTTGGTAAGAAGGGGCTCAAAGGAGAGGCTGACAGATTTATCGGCACCAAAATGCCGAAACATTTGTTCTCTGGAAAGCGAGGAATTGGGAAGACCCAGCGGAGATAATTTTTATTTATTAATATCTGTTCAAATATCGATTCAATCGTTCAAAAAACCATTATTATTGTTTAGACAGGTTTTGATTATTTCATTTGTATTCAAAAATAGATTTTATATTTTTTTTTGTCACAACACTGGCTTGCATTTCGTTAGGTAGCCATCTTGGATAAAGATGGCAGTGGATTGTATACATTTAAATATATTATGTATTATTAATTATTATTTGTAAATGAACAAATTAAAGAAATATATTTTTTTGTTTCTTGAAATTATTTAATTTAAGTTTATTTATTTTCTTCCTAAAATATAATATTGAGATGTAGTTTCACTGGAGTAAGGTTGGTAGTGGTGTGTCATGGTGAGTGTTTGGTGTTGTTCGCTGGGTGTTGTGGTGAGTTTTCTCTTTTTTACATTAATGTTTGAAGTTGTGATTATGCAAAATTTTCTTGAAAAGTTCATTATTCACCACTATATTATCAATTCACATTTGATACCGTCGTGTTTCTGAGAAATACAAAAAATATTCGTTTGGCGGTAACTTTAACTATACCACCGGCCATGTTCGTATTGCATAGCGAATGAAATGGTTACTACAAAGAAAGCAAAAATCATTTTACAAGTTATACTTTAGTTTCTGATCGTGACTGCTATTTATTTTGATGAAGGGTTGAAATATTTAGGTTAACAATAAGTGATTAAATATTTTTAATGTGGCATAAGTTTTAATTTTTTTTGCTCATAAGTTTATGGCGGGAATAGCATTTTTTAAACATTTTTTGAAGGCACTTTAATCTTGTGTATTATGTCGTGATACGTGTTTCGTGTATATTAAGGGATAATAATTATTCAAAATTAAATTTCACTGATCTTGAAGTCTTATTTTGATTTTAAAAACGATATTGTAGTTCGAAGTATTATAACATTTTGAAATAATTCTGATATTTGTTTTCACTTTAAATTGTTATATTTATCCGGTTTTATTCTAATTATTTATCATTCAATTTACGTACAGCTTCGATCTTGCATTTTATTAATTTTTTCTATTAAATTATGCACATCTTCGAAGTTGCATAAGTATTATTTTTAAGGAGTATTGGTTGTTTCGCATCAATTTATCGAGTTTATAATACTGTAAAAGTAAAAAAAAACAATAATAATGAGTTATACTATTGTTTTCTGGTGACCTTGATATGCCCCGCCCCCATTTCGTCTACATGACATTTCTTCTTACAAGATTCAAATATTTTACAATGACAAGCACTATTATCATTTTGACATCTGTAAATGTGTTGAAAACGATTTGTTTTTGAATACTTGGAAGTGACTGATAGATTTTTTTTTTTCATCTAATCACTTTTTATTCTATTAGTTACTAGTCTCAGATTTTTTTAACAGTTTTTTTGTATGCAATATGTCTAGCTGGGATTTCGATATGCGAAAATTATTTAAATATAATTAAAAAATGATTTATACATTTCCCAAAGGGATTATCACAAACTAATTCCGTCACATTTACCTTATTTTCTTCACATATGGCATATAGCGACGATAGCCACAGTCATTTTAGTAGTATTAAAACTTTTTCTTGACACATTTACTCATTACCTTATATTGAGATTTTCAATCTCGTAGCATTCCGAAAAACATACGTTGTACTGGTTTTGTTCCATAAAGTCTTCGTTGAAAGATCAGATTTGAATCGTAAGTCTGGAAATGAACAAAAAATATATTAAATGCTTATTGTTGTATTAGCAATTTCTTTGAAAATTAGATTATTATTTTTTATAATTTGAGCATGTTTCTTATCAAAACATTTTGCAGCAATATAACGAATAATATAAACAACATGAATGCCTTAAGTGTAATATTCTATGCTTATATATTTTTTCAAAAATAGCATTTTGTACACAAAAAATAAGTCGAATTGAATATGCTATGTACTTCTCCAGATAGAATCTGTTACGTTTTTGCATTACCTCCAAAGTCAAAAGTCTGTTTAAGCTAAAGCTCATTATTTATAGTGGCTTCTGAACATTTTTTGTTCTTCGAACCATTATTGTTTCTTCGACTGATTTCGAGAAAAAATAATAGGTGCCATCATTATAGGATTGTGATTTTAGACAATACATATATGTATAATTATATATATAATTTCATATAGATAAATTCATTAAATCGACAGTTATTGTGATTTTTTAGTTAATCCCTCTTCCCATTTCGTCTGATTCCGCTACTGTCGTCCATATATTTGGATTGTACCTATGAAATTTCAATACATTCATTACAACGGCAGTTAATATAGTTTTTGTTTTAAGCTTCCCGCTAATTAATCCCTCTCTTCTCTTTGACCGATTTGACTGAACATTTAATGTGTCATCTTCCATTCTATCGGAAGTAATTGTTTTCACTAACACAAGAACTCAGAGAACTGAACTATTTCATAACTTGCTCTATATTAAGGAAGGTTGATAGATGTGTCGATAGGGAGAGACCGTTCAAAATGTATGAAAGTGCATTACAATGCAGAAATGGCCATTCGGTCACTAGGCATCAGTAAATTACTTTATTCTATTAACCATATTAATATTTCGCTAATTCAAACATTATCAGAGTGTCTTCACATGTCTGTTAAAAGTAAAACACAATTTTTGTAAGTAATCTCTTATTATAAGCCAGCGTACTATCTTTAGTGAGAACAACAATTGGAGGGCTCAGTGCACAAGTGAACCAAGTCCATTTTTTCACTTTGTGAGGTTTTTCCTGCCAAAAACGCGTAAAGTAATATCTTCCAATGCTACAGTGAACCAAGTCCTTAGCTGATTCTAACGCCGCAGGAGAGCAGCTTCTGTCAAGTCCTTGGCATCAGTTTTTCATTCATAAGAAAAACTTTGAGAGCCAATTGCTCCGAATCAGATGTGATGGACTTGGTACACTTGTGCTCTGAACCCTCCAATTTACATACCGGTTTTATGTAAAAAAGTAAGGTATGTAAATTGTTATTCTCACTAAATTTTTAAAGGTAGCACGCTGTCATATAATAAGAACTGTGGTGAAGAGATTGTTCGGCACAAAAAGCGCTACTCACAATAAAATAAATAAATAATAATAAAGACGGTAGTCAGGGTATAATATCTTGAACAAGCTTTCAGTCGACAGTATGGCAGAGGTTCCCCAATGACTAAGGTAGCGGCTCCAGAAACACTGCAGTTCTGAACCTTGTCGCTAACTCCAATATGAAGTCTCGAACGTTGAGAACCCCCAATGCGTTGGCCGCAGGTCAGTTTGGTGTCTAGGAGGACTAAGTAATTTACTGATGTCTGGTAACTTTAATATCATTTCTCTATATTTTGTATACTGAGGACGTAAAAAATACAGTTAAAAAAATAACTTCTATGGAAATTTATGAAATATAAAAAAGTAACTTCTTATATAATATGCAGGTTTTTAGGTAACTTTAGTAATAAATTCTATGTATAATTGTTTTTATTATTTAAATACTTATTGGTTTGTTGTTAAGAGGTAGGTTATTTTATAAGTTTTCATTATTATATATGAAGTAAAGTAGATGTTAGAAAATAGGTCGGTGGAGTGGGCTACGTGAACTTTCACTTCAATCTTGGATGTTATGTAGTAGAAATCATGTGATCCCCACTCTCCGGAGACAATTTGACAAGTTTTCAGAACATTGACAGAGGTGTATTGTTATGATTTAAAAAGAATACTCTATTCTCAATAACATTTCATATTTTACTACAATTTATCATCATTGTATTAAGCAAAATGCCACATGGTTGATATTCTCGAATCGTTGTACTTTGTTGAAGTATAGTTCCGCAGATCAGATTTTTCTGTTTTTAATCTTCTTTTTTATAAGAACAATTTTTATGCAGACTTTAAAACAAAAATTACAGTTGACGTCTAGGAAAAAAAAAAGACGATAGAACTTGGTTATGGTTTATCGATTGGCAAATTTGGAAAAAAAAAAAATTGAAAATAGGAAAGTATTTTTGTTTGAGACCAGAAGAAACTTCAATTGAAAACAGTCTTCGGTTCATCACAAATATACTTCCCCAGCACGTATTAATTATTAAAGTTTCGCTCTCCCTCTAAAACCAAAGATCCCTCTGGGCTAAAAGTCAATAGTTGACTTACATAGTGGCTTTTGAATCCTCACTCTAAATTTTTTATCGATACATTCATTACATCGGCAGTTATTAGGGCTTTTGAGTCGGTGCTTCCTCTGGTCACCCCTTTTCCTTATCCAGATCCCACTGAACATTATTAGAGGGTTTTGAATTTACATATAAAATTTAAGTTTTTAGACTTTTTGTGTTAAGCCCTTCTTTCCCTTTGGCCGATATAAAATTTCGTGTAGATACATTTATTCTCTGGAGTTATCTTGTTCAAATGCATACACGAACAGACACTTTTTTTTTCTCATTTTTGGAATCAAATGTAAGAAAACCCGAAATTCTGTTGAATACACAACTTCGAATTTCGGACCAATTGCATAACTACTTCTTTAGTTCGTATATCTGGCGAAAAGAAATGTGGTTACAATAACACATAGTTTCGGTCTCCCAAATATGTCTGTTTTTTCATGTTTGACTTGTAAGGATTAGTTGTAGGATTGTGTAAGTTGATCTAAATATTCTTGTTAAACAATTTACATTTACAATCTGTGATTATTAGTTATTATGACTCATGCCCGGGCTTTAACTACAAGGTCATATTGCCTACTACCAGAGCGCTCTTTCACTCTGATGGACATGAGCCCGACTCTATTATGAGAGTCCTGAATTTTGCCTATTCTAAATTTTATTCAGCTAGGTAAAGTGTCAACCGAAGGACGGTGTGATTAAGTTTTTTTTTTTTTACCTCCCAGGTAAAATAAACTAATGGCCTTGACCGGATCTTGAGCTCAGTAAGCAAGCACGCATACCACTGAACTACCGGCGCCCTCTTTTTGTAGTTTTGAAAATGTCCGATTGGGTGGAACATTAACAAACATTGCTAGTTATACTGCTTACGATTAATCGGGGTAATAATGGAGGCTGGTACCATGGATAAAGTGAAATCACGGTTAATCCAATGGCTATAGTATATATGGTCAGTTCTTTTATAGTGTGGGTTAATAAGGTTAAATTATGTGAAGGACTCTTATAATCCAGGGCTGAGAATTATTCATTCATTGAACTTTAACTCTTACTTGAACTTTACTCTTACTGGAAGCTTACTTCACTTTTTTTCTCCGCACGCATTCTTCTCTTCCTCTGAGATGGAAAGTATTGTCAACTAATCTTTCTCTATTAATTACGCCATTCATTCCTTCATTTTTTGTAACGGTACATTTATATGTGGGACTCCTAAATTTAGCGTACCTTGGTGTATTCATCTAGGGTAGAAGTCTTTAACTAGTACCTGACATCTTAAAGAACGGGTTTCGAACCCGCACTCCTGAGCTCAGTAGGATTTTAAAACTTTTAATCGGCACGATATATAACCTGGTTATGCCGCTACATTGTTGATCCGCCTCCAAAAAAATTGGGAATAGAGTGTATTTTTACCAGTTTCAGATAAGTATAGTATTTTGAATAATACTTCTGACGATAGACAACCATGCAGGTCCTGCTAGAAATTAAATGGAAAAATCATCTTTATTCTGGGACATACGTCCCCTAAGGATTTTATAATAAGAAATAAACAAAAGAATAGAAGTATCAACCAATTAAGACAGAATAAAGAAAAAAGAAAAGAGGCCTTTAGGAATTAATTAAAGAAATATTAAAAGTTAAAGACAGGCAATGATTGAAACAATGAAAATAAACTTGTTAAAAAGAAAATATGAAGAAAAAACAAAGTAAGAATTATAATGTAAATAATAACAATAATGAGTTACAATAACAATATCTAAATTATTAAGAAAATCAGAGGCCCCCGAGAAAAAATATTTATATTTATATGTATATAAATATGTATATATTTATATATATAACACATAGGAATAACCATTCTCACATATAAGTTTAGCGGGTGGAACGGCACATCTGAGCTTCAATTGTTCGCCGAGAGAGCCCAGGTTATGTCACTGTTGTGTGCATGAAGTTATTACACGTCAAAAGTTTGAATTGCTCCTCCTGAAAAATCACAGTTTTTGAGTTATGTCGCTGTTGCAGCAAATGAGCGATATGATGTGGTATTGCTTAATGAACTCAAGATCGCGGGTTTGCGAACCCGGCCGGGGCCTTTGTTTCTTTTATCTGGGAGGTCAAAAAAAAGAATGCATGCCATCCTCCGGGCGGGACGTTAAGCGATGGTCCCGGGCCTGTACGACGTCAGATACTCGTTAATGACCACTATCTTAGGTGAATTAAAATTTAGGGGAGGCAATATTAGGACTCTCATAGTAGAGTCGATCTCAGGTCCACCAGAATGACGAAAAAGGGATTTGGTAGTAGGCGATATGATCTAGTGTTAAGGAACATGTGGTAACAATTGATAACCAAGTTATGTTCCAACTGGGCTGATGAAACAGTAGAGTGACAATATGTCCAGTGGAGTGAGAGACTTATAGGAGGACGAGAACTATCCAATAGGATCCAGCCTTAGGAATCAGAGGTTTGCTGAAATATGAGGTACTGCAAGATGGGTACTAGATGACAGGAGAGCAGCTAACCTGCAGTTGCTAGGGATGGATAGTAGGCAGAGTGGGTGGGCGTGGCTAGCCACCATCACTATTTCCCAGATCCCCATTGACCCATACACTCTTCAATCCAGGGTTGGCTCATTACAAATAGAAAAAGTCGTCGGTGAATCACCTGGCAATGTACTTCCCCAGAACGGATTAATTAATTTATTTTTCGCTTCCCCTCGGAAACCAGTCGACAGTTGCGTTAAAAGTCAATATTTGACTTATACAGTATAACCTCGATGAGTCGAAAACCTCCAAAACTCGAAAAAAAGTTTTGTTCCTTTCCCTTCAAGCCCCAAAACCTCCATTACTCGAAATCTCAACCCTCTATTAGTCGAAACAATCAGTGAATCCGTACAAGCCATTTTGGTACATATTTTCCCTCTATAACTCGAAAAAATAAATTGGACCTATGTATCTCGAACATAGCAATGTTTTATTTTACAACCTTTACAACTCGATTATTTGAAACTTATTACCTCTATGGCTCGAAGAAAAATATCATAACATTTAGGAGTATACAATAAATAGGATTACCAATTATCTAAAGCAAAAAAAAATTATTGACTTTTTTTAATACCTACATATACTACGTATTTTTTATTTTAAGGATGTTTTGAAATAATGTTGATTTATAATAAATATAAATATGTTTGTTACCTCTGTAACTTGATTTTTTATTTATTTCACCTCTCTAACTCAAAATTAGAATGAATCTTAACCTCTACAAGTCGAATCAAAATCCGCCTAAGTCGAAATCCTCCATAAGTCGAAAACTATAACTCGAATTTTTTGGCGTCTCCCTTGATGTTCGACTTGTAGAGGTTCTACTGTATAAGGACATCTGAATTCCAAATTTTTTGTCGATAAATTCTTTCATCGACAGTTATTTTTGATCGACGGCTAATTTTGCTGATAATTAAGAGGTATCGGTAAATTGAATTTAAATATAAAATTAGGGAGTGTCACCACTGGGTGATTTCTCCCCTCATGACATTTTGACATTGCCATTATGTCTGTATTAGCATATTTGCTTGTTGTATGTATTTTTATACAGTTGTAAATATCTCTTTGTAAATAAAAAAAAAAAAAAAAAAAAATATATATATATAAAATTTCATGTAGATACATTAATTATTTCGGCAGTTATATGGGTTTTTGATTTGAGTTCCTTTAACCCAATAAAGACGACACCCATTATTTTCAGGGGAAGAGGAGATAGGACTCAGCACAAAAATCCCAATACCAGCCCATGTAATGAATACATCGGCATAAAATTTAGTGTGAATTCACTATAAAAGTCAAATATTTATTTTTACCCAATATATTGGTTTTCGAGAGGACGAAAACGTAATTGATTAATTGATAATTTTGTAAATATTAAATTAATTTTGGACGAGCTCACTTATTACATTCAAATTGTTGACAAACGCTCAAATTCATCATCTGTCAGAAACTGGTTATAATAGAGTATTTTCTTAAAATTGAGCCATAAAACATTCATTTAAATTGTTTTTGTCCACAAAGTTTTGGAAGGGAGGGGATCTTGAAAGGAAAAGTACAACTTCAATAAAACCAATATGGAGTAAATTATGGAAAATTAAGGAAATTTACTGTGTGACATTTATAAATAAAATATCTTATGTAACTTAGACATAGATAAAACCTCTGGATTCCTAAGGCGGGCTCGCTCCTATGGATAGTTCTCGTCTTCCTATAAGTCTCTCACTCCACAGGACAGAATGTCACTCTTCTGTTTCATCTGTCCAGTTTTAGCGATTAAATTCACATATAACTCACTATTGTTATTATGTTTTACATTATTATTCATACTTTGTTTTTTCTTATTTTAATTTTATTTATTTATTTTTTTTTTTCATTAATTTTCACCCGTTTATTTTATTGTTTTAATCATCGCCTCTCTTTAACATTTAATATTTATTACTAGAGACCTTTTCTTTTATTTTTATTCTGTCTCAATTGGTCGATACTTGTACTCTTTTGACTATTTCTTATGTTATTATTCTTAGGGGACGAAAGTCCCAGAATAAAGATTATTTTTCATTTAATTTCATAATTGTTGTTTACTTTTTCCCGGTATTTCTTCCTTTAATTTAGAACTCCCACAGTAGAGTCGGACTCATGTCCATGAGAGTGAAGTAAAAGCGCGGTAGTAGGCGATATGACCTTGTAGTTAAAGCTCGAGCATGCGTTATAACTAACTCTTCTACTGATAATCTAATTTACTTTTGCAATATTAAAAATGTCTCCATGAGAGCTCTATACTATTTAAATTTTGTTCAAATCGATAAAGACCCTTATCCAAAACATTGGTCGAGGGAAAAAAAACATCTATTGCTTTTCATTGCATACATTTTATGAACATTGAATCTCCATATAAGTACTATTAGTTATAATATTTCGATATATCATTTCACCTCATGTATTTTTTCTCCGACTCCGCACCAGACAAATTCCTGGCTACGCCCCTCCAGAAAACATTGCCCCCCCCCCCCCCCCCCCCCCCCCTCCTAGTTTTATTTGTAAGTTGTTCTCTGAATGTTGTGTGGTAGATGAGCCACAGAGAGAGAGAGAGGTGGGGAGAGAGATACGTCACCCAGATATTGATTTATGTCCCGGCCAGACTCGGTCAAGTTCGACTAAGTTCGGCTTACCGATACATCAGGTTCCAGCTTACACTCACCCGGGACTTATATCACTTGCTTTACATTTACAGTTATTGTTTACTTTAAGTTAGTATTTTGTTTCTAACTGTTATTCATATTTATGAGTTTCTAAATATCAGTTTACCTCCTATTTTTCTTTCTTTCTCCTGAAAGGTAATTAATTATATATTTATTATATATATCATTGATTTATTATATTATTAATTATATAAAGAAATGAGATATGTTTTCTTTATAACTTAATGTTTATTTGTGTTTCATAAATTATCGTTTTGTTGTATGTAAAGTGTCAGTCAATGTATCATGTATCATATTGATTTGTTTCTATAGAAACATATATTCATCCATACATTTACTGTAGTTATATAAATGATAAAATAAATTTAAATAATAAGGTTTCAGCGGTATCAAAATCTTGAACAAAATTATGGATTTTAGGCTCGAAGAAATTGAGGTTTTCTGATTTGTCAAGTTACATTACTTTTCATTATATATGTATACATATTTGTACTACTGTTTATTTAACTAGAATTTTCATTCTTACTATATTTTTGTTTATCTATAGTTTCAAATGCTTTTATTTTTGTGTTTTCCTACAGTGCACCCGATTTTTGTGCTATTGACAATATTTTATTAATTTTGATTTATTGGTAGATAAAAAAAATATAATAGTTTAGCTACACCAAAATGTTCAATCACCGGCAATGTACTTCCCCAGAACAAATTAATAAAGTTTTTGCTCCCTCTCCAAAGCCAATCTAATTTTTGGGGTAAAAATTAATATAAATTAAGAAAGGATTGACCAAGGATGTAATAAGAAGGAGAGATCAGGATTGTGGTCGAAGAAAACAAAATCCAATCTTTCGACACTGAGTGTGCTTTAAACTTAGCCGGTTGGTAATAACATGGTAATATTGTTTCATTTTTCATGTCTAACCTACTACTTCTCCCGATGTACAAAGTATAAGGGAATTTATGTAATCGGTTTTGAAATTCGATGTTGATTTTTCACCAAAATATTATCTTTTCCATCCAACGCCCTGATTACAAAAATGAAAAAAAAAAAAAACTCTTGTCTTTGTGAGTATGAAAGTCTGAACATGATAACTCTCAATAAAATGAATATATCGACACGAAATTTTTTATGTGTATTCAGAAATCTCTAAGGATATTGTTTCTCTATTGTTTTTTAGCCAAATCGACCGAAGGGAAGGGGGGAGAGCCACAAGAACTCTAATAATTGCCTTTGAGCCACTATGTAAGTCAAATGTTGAATTTTAGCCCAAATGGTTTTAAAGGGAGAGCGAATACCTTTTGACTATTTTGAACTGGGGAAGTACATTGCCGATGATGCACCGGCGACATTTTTTTCACTTCTAATGTTGCCATTTTTTGTCTGAAATATTATAATTCTTTTTTTTTTTATTCAAAAATGTTTATTTATTATCATTTTACTGTAATCTTGTAATATATTTAGGTACTACACTTTATTTTAACAATATTTTTTTATTTTTTTCCAGTTTTTGTAGAATTTATTGAAGATTCGTCTAGGCGTTCAGACACTACAGAAATGTTCAAGAATATTATACACATGGTAATATTTTTTTATATAGATAAAATAATTATAGTTTAGCGAAAATATACTTAAATTCTTATATAATCGCTGTCATCTTACTGCAGAGATAAATACTATAACAAAGCTCTGCTCTCTTGCGGTGACTTCATACAGCAAACATAGATCTCACAATTTTGTGAGACTAATGTAATTAAACATTTATTTACGAAGTGTATTGTTCTGTTAATTTTAAGTCTACTACTAGTATTTGTTCTGTGAGGTGTTTCTGCGCAGAATATAACAATTCTCATGACATCGACACATCTAGTGGCAAAAGTATAAACTACTAAGTGTAGATTCTAGTAATTATTGATACACGGCACAGATTTTCGGTCTCTTTCAACTTTTATTAATATAAAGAAATAATTTTTATGCTTTTTTTGCTTCGATAAAAATATTCTTGGAAAAGGTTAATTGTTTGTTCATCTGTACAAAACGACACTTCAAGGCTTTTTTAATGTTTCATTTTATAATTCAGAAACATAAAGTTGAAAGTAGTTATACTTTTTTCTTTCACCAGCCACTCGGTCGGTGTCTTTAATCCAACTTCAGCTTTCTCCCCTGTTTATTTTATGTTTTTCTCATAGACAATTATTTGTATTAGATATTATTGGCATTAATTTTAATATTTCTGAGAATATATCAGTTTGGAGCGAAGTCGGAAATGATTTTATGACTGAAATATTCTTTTACGACCATAAAAGTGTAAGTTTCTTTACCAAATCTGTGAACAAAAAAATCGTCGGTTAATCTGCGACAATGTACTTCCTCAGCCCGAATTAATCAACTAAGTTTTTGCTCTCCCGCCCAAACTAACCAACTTACACCGGGATTTTCGAAATCTCATACTGAATGTCCTGTCGATACATATACATGCTACTTTTTGAGTTGACCCCCTGATTCTCCTCTTCATTTCTGTCGATTTCGCGAAAAATAATACGTTTTGTCCTTGGTTTTGAATTTACATAGAAATTTTCGTGTCAATACATTCATTATTTCGGCAGTATTTCAGTTTTTCTGTTGAGCCCTTCTGGGGGGGGGGGGGGGGAGGGAGATTCCCCTTTCCTTTTGCCCGATTTGGCTGAAAATAAATAGGCGTTGTCCTTATAGCCTTCTGGGTATACATATAAAATTTCATGTCGATACATTCGTTCTATCGGGAGTTATTGTATTCACAGACAGACAGAAATATCCGAAGGATCGGAAAATATGGATTACGGTGAAAACTCAACTGATTACATAACTTCCCCTATACTTCGTTTGCTGGAGAAGTAAAAAAAAGGTGCCGAAGCTGCGCGTCATTTGTTAGATGCTTTTAATTTAAAATGGTTTTTATGTTAATGGGAAATTGTCGCACAATTCAACAGGAAAATCGTAAAAAGAAGAAGTTTTATTCAGTTTGATGACAGAAACGTTCATATGACTGGGAAACATCATATTTGCCTGATGTTCTTATTACGATTTTATTATAGGTTAGGTTAGGTTTTATGACTCATGCCCGGGCTTTAACTACGAGGTCATATCGCCTACTACCAGAGCGCTCTTTCATCACTCTGGTGGACATGAGCCCTACTCTACTGTGGGAGTCCTAAATTTTGCTTACCCTAAATTTTTTATTCATCTAGGGTAGGGGTCTTTAACGAGTACCTGACATCGTACAGGCTCGGGATCATCGCTTAACGTCCCATCCGAAGGACGGCGTGCTTAAGTTTATTTTACCTCCCAGATAAAATAAACTAAGGGCCTCGGTCGGGCTACGAACCCACAACCTTGAGCTCAGAAGTCAAGCACGCATACCACTGAGCTACCGGCGCCCTCCGCTTTTTTTATATTTAATGCTTTTGTTTCTAATTATATAAGTTTGGTAATTGTGTGTTGAAGTGTTGTTTTTTTGAAAGTTTGCATATATTTCTGTACTCATATGACTGTTTGAATTTTTCAGAAGAATGGCTTGGCTTCGTAGAAAACAGAAGAGGTCGTGTCGGCTGGATAACAAGTCTCGAGATAAACCTAAACCTACCCTAGTACAGGTTAGCTACCAACTTTCTTATGGTTTGTTTACTTTCTGACCTATATGAAGTATAGGGGAAGTTATTTAATCAGTTAGAAATTCGAAGTTGAGTTTTCACAGAAATTTCATGTTTTCCGAACCGTAAAGTCCAAAAATTAAAACAAAATCTCGATAATTACAACGTAAATAAATATATAGACAAGAAATGTTATAGGTCTATCCAGAACCCCATAAGGATGATGCCTTGTCAGCCAGGGGGTTAGGGGAAGACTTTTTTTATTTTTCAAATGGATATTTACAACTGTATAAAAAATAAATACAACAAGCAAATGTGCTAAGAGAGAGATAATGGCATTGTCAAAACGTCAAGAGGGGAGAAATCACCCTGTGTGATTTTCGGACTCGTTACAATAAATTCTCTATGTGCTGGGATGTTAATAAAAAATATTTTAGTAATTCTTTGCTAAGCGATACATTTAAAAAAATAATTTTGAAATATTTCTTACGGATAATTATTGTTTAAGGCGTTATAACGTTTGTCGTATTGATTCTAGCTCAAATCTGAGGACTTATTAGTGATTGGAAATTTTATAAAGAACATTTTTGATGAGGTTTACTTTCTCGATAGAACTAACCGTTTTCGGGTAAATCAAAGAAATGTCTAAAAATGTGTTTGAAAACTACATTTCAAGACGGTTTTCGGCATGTATCTCGAAAACCTGCGAAACATAGTTTTGTTTTATGTAAAATATGTATTTCAGTCTTTTTTTTACAACTTTTACTTGAAAAGATTTTTGATTGTATTATAAACGTAGGTACCATGTAAAATGTACTTAGGCCCCGGAGTAAAGTGGTCTCAATTTTCATCTGATTTCTGTCAAAATCTAATCAGACCTAAGGTTGCAAATGTGACCGCTTGACCCCTTCATTCCAAATTTTAAGTCCATAACCCCAATCATTTTTTCGGTAGAACGGTCACGACTTTCCAATCACATTCACGTACGCATAAACAGACATCATCGCGACAATGGACAAAACGTATTCAGGGGACCTTGAAATGAAAATCAGTTGACACCTCGATCTCAGATTTTCGCACGATTACAGTACTTCTTTGTACTATAGATATAAGAAAGTTAAAAATATTTGCGAGAGCAGTACTCGCATTATACAACATGTGCTAAGTTTAAGATAATAATATCCTATGCATTGGACATTCCCATCTCTGCTTAATAATATTACTTTAAATACATTTGTTTTCTTAATTTTTAGAGGTCACCTGAGAATGTAATATCTTCTTCCAAGTTGTTGAGAAAAAAGAAAAGGAGCAAGAAGGCCAAGATGATTCAGAAGGAGACCCATATTGTGGATAATCTGGTAAGTGGCAGTTTTATTTACCTGTTATGCACCATTTTCGATGTTAAAGGGGCCTTGGAAAGTTTTTTTTTTTTAGTTTTTAGACTTTCACAATTAAATTTCAGAAAAATAATGTGATAAAGACAAATTGTAGAGTATAAAATTACGTATTTGATAAGCCTACGTTCAATTTTTTAAATCTTACGAATCAGAAGATATTGGTGGCGCTTTGAAGGGAAATGTCATCTAATTTCAAATGAAATGAAAATACATTTTATTCTCTGACGGAGGTCCTCTAAGAATAAATGCTTACAGAGTCAACGAGAATAGAGACAAAACATCAACATGCTCGATAAAGAAAAATAAATTAGTTCTATAGTAGAGAAAAACTAGACAATAACAAATAAATAGAAGAATATAAACGAAAATAGTGAAGAAAAGACAATCAATTGAAAATAGACAGCATAATACAATTAGGACCGTTTATAGGACTGTTTATAGTTGATCAGAGGACACTACTAATAAATTCTAATATCTGTCAATGTAATAACAAATATATATAATATATATAACAAATTATATAAAATTTGTTATATATATATATATAACAAATTTTATATAATTTTATTATTAAAATATTATTAATATACATATATGTATATTAATTATATTTGTTATAACCCTATAAACGGCCCTCCTTGCATTCTGCTCTGTCTATTGCCTTTTTTTCACTATTTTCGTTTATATTCTTCTATTTATTTGTTATTGTCTAGTTTTTCTCCACTATAGAACTAATTTATTTTTCTTTATAGTGCATGTTGATATTTTATTTGTCTCCATTCTCTTTGACTCTGTAAGCATATATTATATTATATTAACATAACATTTAATATGATGATTCAGAAGAAGCGCCTGAGTAAGACACCTATTTTCAACCAAATCAGTGTTTGGTTTGCAGATAGAGAGCGAAATTTAGTTGATTAATTCACGCTGAGGGAGTACACTACCAGTGATTTTACTGACATTTTTTTAATTGGTTTTTATTCTAATGATTGAATTTGATTTATTAGGTGTTGGAAGAAAGCAAGGAAAATTGGGCTAGTGAGATGGTCTATCGTGGAGAAGAGATTACAGTACCTTCTGAGCTCCAGATCTTTCCTACGCAACAAGGTAACCCTAACACGTTTGATCCTCATCCACATTGATTTGTTTGTGGTTATTCAAATGAGAAACGTAACTTCTTATAAACAAATGAAACATTTTTTTTTTTTTTTTTAAATAGCTATATTCCACAGGAAAATGTATACATCATTGAAAAATGTATACAGTATCGGTTTTGGCAATATATCGTCAGGTTTAGTTATTTAGCGCACGTAGCAAACAGTCTTAGTTTGTAACTAAACCTGACGATGGTGTAAAGACGAAACCGCAAGTTTATGTATAACGTTTTTTATGGAATAGGCAATATTTCAAAAAAAAAAATCTAGCTTTATTTATTACCAGGCTGTATGTTATATTCATTGTTCCCTCAGAGAGCCTAATGTCAAACTCTAAAAATCAGTCAACAAATTAAAGTATTTACAATAACGATTCCAAAAATATATGTATTGTAAAAGTTTATTTAGAAAATAAATAAATTAAAAAAAAACAAATACCAGACTATGAAAAAAAGTCAGATATACTCAAAAAACAGTGAAAAAGTTTATAATAGCATGTGACGTTCACATCAACGTAAGTTTAAACTTGGATTTATAAAAAAAAATTGCAAACATCATGGTCGAGTCCTTCACTTTAATTTGGTGTTTTGTTACCTTTAGACACCGCATCCTATTATATTGGTTATATTATTTATTTTTTATTACAAGTTTCCACAATATATCCGCGTTTCTCAACGTTGGAGAAGTTGGTTTATAACTTGTTATATTTATCTGTTTTAAGGTGACGGAGAAAAAGATCTAGCGGAGGGCGGTGGAAGCTTAGCTGTGTCTGAAGAGCAGTACATGTACTATGGATACGAAGAACAGCCCATTTGTTCGGAAGCTACCCAAGAGGTATGTTTTGTCTATTTTGAATTTATGTCCGTAAACATTTTTGCGATATAGTGAAAAGCGAATAAAAATAACAACTTGTTTGCTTTTTATATTGTATAATCCCACAGAAATATTACCTGTGTATTAGTAAATAAATTGGTTACTAATAATTTAATTTAAATAACAAAATTTTATATTTTAATTAAAATCCCCTGAGGAACTCACATATTAAGTTTCCGCGAAATCGCCATGGGAAAGGAGGGGGATCAGAGGGGGAGGCTCGACTGAAAACTAATAACTGCCGGTCTAATGAATGAATTGACACAAAATTTAGTAAGAGGATTCAGATGCCCCCATGTAAGTCAACTATTGTTTTTTAGCCCAATCGGCCTACGACTTTTTTTATTCATTTAATTGAGCTGAGTTTACGAAGCTCTTTCTTAGGCGATTCATATATTTCGTTGTACTCGTACTCCTCCTAAACCCCTTTACCGATCACATTGAAATTGTGCCACGATGGTAGTGGACACGGTGACGATGGTTTACTACTAAAAAAAATCTGAAATCGAACATACCACGGAGGAATAATTACCGAAAAACGAAATCCTCATTGAAATTAATTGAGAGACAAAGTTCTCGCGCAAAATAGAATTTTTCGTTTTCAAATGTAAAAATCCGGGCGAAGCCCTTTTCGGTTTACCATCAAACACCACTTTTTTTGAGCGGTTTTTTTCAGTGTTCTAACGTACAAACTTCGACTTTTTTTCTATAAAAATATATTCATAAAGAACATACAAGGTGAGAAGTTACTGATA
The DNA here is from genome assembly GCA_963662175.1 of Aradus depressus. NCBI lineage: Eukaryota > Metazoa > Arthropoda > Insecta > Hemiptera > Aradidae > Aradus > Aradus depressus. Next base: position 23,568,044 of record OY759221.1, read on the forward strand.
ATTATTAAAACATTAACTGAGTTTTTTATACAGAAAAAGTTCCGGTAAAGGTGCGCAAACTTGAAAACCCTACGGTTCCATCCAGTGATCACAAAACGGTTCATATGCCCCATTTCAAATGCACTACTTGTATGTTAACCACACACATTAACAGTTTGATTCAATAAATTTAGACTGACAGCTTAGTAAACAGCAGAATGCATTGCACACCTAGTTTAATTTTGTTGATGTAAATGTTTTGTTGTGTTGACAGGGGGACTGGGAAGGGTTCGACCCGTATCTGTTCATCAAACGGCTGCCTCCACTGACGAGGTCTCGGTGTCCTGCCCTCCCTCTCAAGACTCGCTCCTCTCCTGACTTCTCCCTCGTCCTTGACCTTGATGAGACTCTTGTCCACTGTTCCCTCTCTGAACTCCCGGACGCCTCTTTCTCCTTCCCTGTTCTCTTTCAGGACACTGAGTACACCGTCTTTGTCCGAACTCGCCCCTACTTCCGTGAGTTCTTGGAGAGGGTTTCCTCCCTTTTTGAAGTCATCCTCTTCACAGCCTCCAAGAGGGTCTACGCTGACAAACTTCTCAACCTTATTGATCCTGCTCGACGTCTCATCAAGTGGGTGCTAGTAGTTATTTACTAGAAAATATTCATATTTCTACAATTTGTGTAAAGATCAATATGAATTGAAGGGGCGAATAGGTGAATCTGTTATGTGGCATTTTGAGAAAAATTGAGATTTTTCATTGAATGAATATTTTATGGGTCAGTGTAGCTTAACACGAACTTAAATATTTTGCGTTGATAAACGTATTATGTTGCTTTATTTCACTTCTTGAGAATGAACATTTCACAGCATCCTCTGAGTGGATGATACTGTTGCTAAATCTTTATGTCAAAGCAATTTTTATATTAGTCCATTCTATTTTTTACTCAGGCCCTTGGTCATTTATGTTTTTCAATGTTACTAAGTGAAATACAAATAACTTGACATTAAAACATATTGTCTACATGTCTCAGCAAACAATATAATGGAATAATAGTATAAAAAAATATATATATATATACATAAAGGTATAGCAAATACATTTGAGATGAGTTAGCATTTTTGTATGTAAAAATTACAAATTGTTTTAAATAAGTAAGATGTTACTTATTGATTGTATAAAAAATGTTCTAGATACTGTTAATGGAAGTTTTTACCGAAATGTCTGTATTTTTTAGGTTGTAAAAACCAAAAAAATTAATGAGAATAATATATCTGCTGAGAAATATATTATAGCGAAATTGAGAATTTTATAAAATAAAAGAAGACCAAACAAATCTCACCAATAGTACAATATTCAAACAAATTTCACATAAAATCAATTTGTGGAAAATCAAATGTTTGTAACATAACATGTTCATATCCAGTTGCCCCTTTAATTGTTAGTAATGTCTCGGAGTTTGGGGGTTTTGCGTTATATGTATAACGAAGAGAAGAGTTGATAAAATGATCCGAGATAGCTAAACTTATATTTTGTGCGTTGGTCGACTGTTGTAAAATACACAACTGCGAGACTCAATTGAACTAATTTGTTATAAAGTGGCGTACTGTTATAACTTGGTTAACTAGCTCATGTAACCTTTTTCAAGGTTCAGTCACAGTTCACGTCACATTTTACTAACTTCATTATCACATTGCTACCTTTAACGTATCCGCTCGGAAAATACTAGATAAATAATGTTTTCAGGTGATCACGGATTATTTCTTCATCTTGCAGTAGTAGCAAAGTATGTACTGTAATAATTGAAGTTACATTTTATATATTCTAACTTTAGTGGACACCGGTAGCTCAATCGTATGCGTGCTTGCTTACTCAGCTCTTTTTTTTTTTTTTCTGGGGGATTGCTGACCTCCGGTGGAGGCCACATACCCGTTCGCCAAATCTTCGGGAAAGAGGGCCTAATAAGTTTATTTATTTAAAAGTCTGTTGCTGTGGTATTGGCGGCGCTGCTGGGCGCGCCGAGAGAGCTCGGGATAAATGTGGGCGCTGGCTGCATGTAATACGGTGGTGGGCGTGGGCCTCCCTGTACGGTGGTGCGCCGCGGCTCCATGTAAAGGGTTCAGAACACCGGCCGAGGCCCTTAGGTTTTTTTATCTGTGAGGAGAAAAACTCTTGAGTATGCCGTCATCGCAAGAGGTAGAAAAGGCAGTCTCATTTTTCAGATCTAAATTCAACTCTTTTTAAAAGAGAATCAACAGTTTCAGAACGTCAGAAAAATGTTGTAGGAAATGGTGGAGAATACATCATCGATTAAAAATTAACAACATTTTTATTACCTTTTTACATAAACCGACATTATTTATGGGATGACAACAGATAGTTCCTGTCATACAGAACATAATTACAGTGCCCATACTATCTCACTTTTTCTCACTCTTCTTACTCTCACTTTTTGATTTTCTAAGGAAAATTTTAAACTTTTTTTATTTTTAAATACCTTTTAAGGAATCTGTTTTTCCATCCACATTGGTAACGGTACTCATCGTATTCGGGGATTTATAGTTGCGCCCAAGAATTTAATTAAAACTGTTACAATGGAATATGGTATTTTACGGTTGTGAATAATTTACACAATATAAAGATTAAAACAATAAAACGCAGACAATTGTTTTCTTTTAATAAAAAAAAAGACAGTATGAGTTTTAATTGGAGTTTGTGTCTGCGGAAAGTCATAAATCAAAATCTGCTACGTGTTGTTGTATTCTTCAAAAGTAAAAGTGTATCATTCAACATAAGAAAACCTATTAATAACTCACTTTTCAAATAAATTTTACATATTATGTTTCTTTTATCACTTTTTATTAGAAAATGTTTTCTAAACTCACTTTTTTTAGAAATGTTCACTCACTTTCTCACTTTTTTCACCCACCGAAGTGAGTATGGGCACTGTAATTATATTCAGGCCTTATTAGAGCAGGAACAACAATCCGATTTCGTAATTTTTGTATCGTATTTGTTTTTCTTTTTTTAAAGTAATAGATGAAAAATAATTTCTCCTTTTTTTGTGTGACAGGTATCGTCTATTTCGAGAACACTGCGTCTGCGTCAATGGTAACTACATCAAAGATCTCTCAATTTTGGGCAGAGATTTGTCTAAAACCATCATCGTGGATAATTCCCCCCAGGCTTTTGGTTATCAGGTTGGTAATTTTTAGTTATCAGTAGCGAAAGGTTTAAGGCGGCCTTTCTGTCCTCATCGATTCTATTACCTCGAAATAACTCATTCCTTTTCATTCAGCTGGAAGTAACTCATCACATCTTTTCGTCACCTCGATATAATTTTTCTCTATATTTAACTAAAAATAATCTGTTATTAAACACATAACTTAGAATAACTTTTAACTTAATGCAATTGTATTTTTCTCATGAAGCAACACAAATAAAATTAAAAAATGTAATGTAGTCATTTACCATAACAGAACTTTCTCATATCAACCTTGTTTATACTGATCTCCTCTCCCCCCTCTAAAATTTATTTCCTACTAACATTACAAGTTATAAGAAAATAATGTTGGCATCAGCGCTTTTCCTTGTGCATAATTTTGAGACTGACTTTCTTATATTCAGTAATGCCAGTATGAAATGAATTTGAGAGGGGGGAAGGAGAGTGATGTGTAAAAGCATTGTTCATATAAGAAAGTCCTGTTCTGGATACATCTAGTATATATTCTATTTTGTATTCATTTGTGAGGGCACCGGTAGCTCAGTGGTATGCGTGCTTGTCTTCTGAGCTCAAGGTTGTGGGTTCGTAACCCGACCGAGGCCCTTAGTTTATTTTATCTGGAAGGTAAAATAAACTTAAGCACGCCGTCCTTCGGATGAGACGTTAAGCGATGGTCCCAAGACTGTACAATGTCAGGTACTCGTTAAAGACCCTGGGTGAATAAAAATTTAGGGTAGGCAAAATTTAGGACTCCCATAGTAGAGTCGGGCTCATGTCCACCAGAGTGAAGAAAGAGCGCTCTGGTAGTAGGCGATATGACCTCGTAGTTAAAGCCCGGGCATGAGTCATAAAACCTAACCTAACCTATTCATTTGTCATCTTTTTTAATGAAAAACTATCAGTATTAGAAACATATTTTGATATTTATTGCTATGCGTTTCAATTTGAACTTTTTCCTATAGACATTTATTGTTCATTTTTTGGAGCATTGTAACTTTGTTTTTAATGGTCCTAATCAAAAAAGAGGGCATTTTGATAGCTGGAAATTGAATAAGGAATATTTTTGGTAAGAATCAATTTTTCGATGGGACTCACAGTTTTCGCGTAAATCAAGCGAACGTTTAAAAAAATAAGGTTCAAGACGTACTTTTAGGAGCGGTGTCGTGTAAAATGCACAGTTAAGTGGTCTTAATTTTTTTATTAGTTAGCAAAAGTTACATTTTCATATAATCGTGTCTGGGTTAGTGCGCTCACAAAATTCCAATCAACATACAGACAGTATCGCGAGAAAGATCAAAATATGTTCAGGAGACCTTGACACGTGCATTTCAATTGAAAACTCGATCTCATTTTCCCATATAATAAAGGTACACGAATTAAAACGACTAGTTGCCGACATTTTAATTAATAAGATAAAATATTTAGAAAGTGAAATCTTTTACAAGTTATACTTTAATGTATTCAGTTGATGCTCATTGTTTTAATAGGTTCTGTTATAATTTATAACCTATATCCTATACAAAATGTATTGTTTTGTTATAGTTGGAGAATGGTATTCCGATAGAGAGTTGGTTCATGGACCGCTCCGACTCTGAGTTGATGAAGTTGTTACCTTTCCTTGAGGATCTTGTCTATATGGTAAGTACCATTTTACCTGAATACCAATGGTATTTTTTCGTTTTTTATTTGCTATCTATATAAAATATATACAAAATAAGCAAATGTGTGGTAAAAATATAATATATATATATTATGCCAGCGCTGACACTCCCTCAAAAGTTATTTATCATTATTCTCTATCAAAGAGAGATCGCGAGGCCACGACTTAAGCGGCGGGGAGGATTTTCAGGATGGGAATGAGAGGAAAGGTCTTGTGCGAGAGGTTTTGAATGGGAAGAAAGGTTTCTGTGGAATGATTGGAATCGGGATTTGATTGATGCATTGGCAGTGGAAATAGTGAGATCTCTGGAATCTTGGAATGCTTGAATACGATTGACGTTGGATTGTTTAGCTGTACCCCAAAGTTCGAGTCCGTAGGCCCAAATTGGACGTATAATGAATGGTTTTGTAAATTGTAAATTTGTTGTTAGTACTTAGTTTCGATTTTCAGTACTTGTCGTTTGAGTCGTGTATGTGGGTTCTATGTAACTCTACTGTCTAAGTAAAACCCGAGATAGCGAACTTGGTTTGAAGAGGAAATCAGGATGTTAATAATGACGGGAGGTCAGGATTGACGGCGTAAGGTAAATGTGACTGAACACTATTTTGCTCAATTATAAAGGAAACAAGAATGTTTTTTAATATTGTCTATTTCACAAGATATCTTGTGAAATAGACAATATTAAAAAACATTCGTGTTATCTTTATAATTTATTAAGTGTTTCACAATCTCTCTGCAAAAATGTTAAAATCACTATTTTGCTCATTTAACTTCATTCTCCTGAGGTTGCACCACCTCTCTATTTCATTGAGGTGCTCCCATGAATAACTTACAATAGAACGTATGTGATAGTGCTTTGAAATAATGTCAGTTGAGTTAGCTCTACGTTAGTTGCGGCACAGATGGATTATGATTATTCAAATGAAATTTTATAATTTTGATTGATGTAAAATGTTTATCACAATAAGTAATTACAAATGATTGATATTTGTTTTTCAGAACGAGGACGTTAGACCACACATCAGAGATAAGTTCAGGCTGTTTACCTTTCTTCCTCCAGACTAAGCACCTTGCCCGCAGAGGTCTCCCCTCCATCCACCATATTAACACAAAATAGAGATCTACAATCTATTTAAATATTGTTATATCTCTTTTAATCGGGCCAGTTTGATTTCAGTTTTTAGCATATTTTAAGAATGAAAATTTTATATTGAAAGAGAGGTAGGATGATAGTTGTTCATTTTATTTAAATATATATATTGGTTGTCTGGGGCTTCCAAAATACACTGACCTGTACATTGTGCGCGAGCTGGTTGAAGAAAATTTTTAGAACTGAAAAATAAATAGAATCTGAACAGTAGTTTTTTTATTTTTTATTGTATACTTTAGGAAGTAAGCATTTATTTTTTATTGTTGTGTTGTGTTCGTTGTTGACTATTGTAAGGAGGTTGTTCGTTGGGTGTATATATTATTCCAAAAAGCCGATTTACCCATTGTTCGAAGTTCTTATCAGCAGCGTGTCCTGAACCAAAGGTACACTACATCGTTTCAAGGTAAATTCAGCAGAGGATAAAATGAAGAACTCGTGGTATTAAGAAAAATGTTAATGTTCGTTGTGTTGTCTCATATTCTCACACAGGAGCCAAATATTATGGACAAATAACTTTTTTTCTTTTGTAAGAATAGTTAACGATTCTCAGGCTGTAACTTTTTTTGCCTGGTAACATAAGTGAACATTAGACACAAATGGGTGGGTTACAACCAAATCGTTTTCTGTAAGCAGTGTAGGGCTTGATTTGCGGGCTCCCAGATTATATTTAATGTTGACACGAAAATAATTTAAAGTTCATTTTCAACTTAATTTTGTTGAATGTATTATGATTATATGGCAGCTAGCGTTCTGCCAAAATGTATTTATTTTACGAAAATTAGCTGTATCCGATTTTAACAATTATTATTACCATTGAACATATTGAGATATTTTCCATGTCAAATAAACATATATATTTTTTTTTTAATTGCAGTTCATGTCTCACATTTTTGCAAAATGTAGTAATGGGGATGTTTAATTAAATGTCACTAGTAGCTGTGTGAATTTTATTGGGAATTATATTTGCCTGATTGGTTGATTTTCCCTGAGTTTTATATATCAGATTACAAATTTGCTCATTATTTCAGGATGTAATTGAAATGTAGATTTGAATTAAATAGCTTATGGATATCGCGAATTTCTTTTTCGTTTGTTCGCTCGCGCATTATAAGAAACTTTGGTTAGCATTTCGAATTTTTTCTGTGAACTTTTAAGTGGTTTCTACCACTAATTTTCTGTGGATGAAAATTATATTTTACGGTTTCGGTTCCATTTTCTTTATTTTTAAGAACTTTCATTACGTCGCTTCTCTTTGAGAAAGATTTTTTTTTTTTTCACTTCGATTTGGCATTACCCAAATTAACCTGATCATTTTGACTCGAACTCTGGCCAATTTTTTCGAACCCACTTATTGAGTTGTTTGAGGGATATTATAACTTCTAAGTTACTTTTGAGTTGTCCCCACTTGTTGAGAAATTAGGACATATTGTGAAAACTATAAATAATTAAAACAAACTTTAAAAACAAAGAAATGTACACATAAACTACCGATTTCGGCATTACACCATCGTCAGATTTAGTTATAAACTAAGCAGTGCCGGCGTTAGCCAACGCGAGGCCCTGAGCCGTGGACTTTTCGCGAGGCCTTCGCGGTTAAAATTAAATATCAGCTCGAGGTTTCACCTCAAGTAACATTTGGGAAGAAAGTTTGTAGTAATACTGCGAATTCATCGAATAATCATCATCATTTAATAGTATTGTTATGATATTTTTCAATCGATACTCCATTGAATAATCCATCGATTATATTCGAAACTCGTTTCAAATGGAACTAAGATGTATTCAAACGTCCATGCAAACACTTATAAATGCACAGTAATAAATTGATCAATGTATAAATTTTTTTAATTTACAAGCGCGAGGCCTTTTTTAGCGCGAGGCCCTGGGCGGTGGCCCAGGTTTGCCGCACCTAAAACCGCAACTGAAACTAAGAGACATGATTTATAACTTAACCTGAAGTTGTAAGGTGTAATGCCGAAACAGATACATTTCTTGTGGAATCGGCAATATTTTTTTAAAAATTCATGTTGAACTATTTTGGGTATTAATGTTAATATGTCTGAAAATAAAATAAACACATCTTGGGTATTGCCAGGATCCTCTTTAAGATGAAACCATTCTCAATTACATTCTGAGAAATAACCATTTTTGTAGTTGGTTACACAAGAAAAAGGATGCGGGAAAATCAACCAATCACAAAATATTTGACAAAACATGTAAATTATTCGAGAAAAAAAACTCTTTTTGCACCGCCTCACACTCAACACACATCTTCATCAAATTTTGTTGTAAGTCGGAATAGCAACATATTTTGGCTGTGTTTTTGACAGGGCGTGGAACAACTCCATTTCTGGAGATTTTTGCGAAACATTGTTTTTGTGCCTTTTCTTAAACTTTATTTATGCGTTTTTAAAATAAATTCCCAAATGTTATTCCTATTATAATTGAACTAACAATAAAGCTAAAAAATAAAGGCCTAACGATTACTTTAAAACTCCTCTTATCCCTAAAGTTTTTGCATACTTCATTTATAAAATCATTGATTTTAATTATTGGATTTACTTGTGAAGTGAGTTTTTACCTTAATAGTAAAATATTTAACAATATATTTGTTGAAAAAAAAAAAAACTTTATCCGTATTCAATTTTTTAATTCTAAAGTATTAATTTAATTGCGCACACTTATATTGGTTATATTTAAGTAAATATTTTTACCATTGTAAAGTAAATTTACTTTTTACTGTTGAAGATAATGATAAAAATTCTGATATGTTTACTGTTGGTATATTTTCATTTTGACCGCGCACAATGTTGGTGTTTATGGACCTAAAACAGACGTAAAACCTCTTTTTAAGTGTTAAAATGTATGAAGGGCATAGAACTGAAATGTATTCATTATTTCGTGAATTTTTCTACTTATAATAAAGTGTATTCAGTTTTCCAAGTTTACACAGGGTTGTTTCCTTGTGTACCCTCCATGTTCACAGGAAATCTCTTCCCCAGCCATTATTCCTGGAAGTAATGCAGTGAATTTTTTAGATTTACATTAATTTTTGACGATACTCTCATATGACTATTTCAAAATTGGCTTGAGAATCTCAGGTATAAAGATTGATACGAGTCGACAGTATATTTTCACTGTTGAGGGAAACCTGAGGTTCTATCATGTAAATAAAAAATTCAGTATTTGGCCAACTATTTATTTCCTTCTTCAGAGCCCTTATAATAATGACTTGAGTGTGGTGAAGGTGGTATATGTTTGTGTCTGAGTGATTCTCATGTCTGGACTAGAACATGAACTGAAGACGGTCAGTACTATCAGACACAAACATACCACTCAAGTCATTATAAGGCCCTGAAGAAGGAAATAGGCCAAATACTGAGTTTTTTTATTTACATGATCTCAGTTAGTTTGTTATTATATATAACCTAGTCTAAACATTCAGATTCAGAAATCTATCACGTCTCTATGATAAAAATATTTATATATTTTCAACAATAGAAATAAAAATGTTAAAATTGAAGTAATTTTGCATCCATAGATATTCTTATTGAAAAAGCTAAAACCCAATTCATATTCTTTACTGTCCATTGATATCATGAATACACTGATACAAACTAAATTTCTTCCTATTCGAAGTATTGTCTTCATAACTACAATTCTCTGAAGAGTTATAAATTAAACATGACGATAGTGTTTTGCGGAAACGGGTAATATATATTTTCTTGTGGAGTATACAATATTGCATAAATAAGTTTTTTTTTTTAAATTTATTTATTACACGTTTTCACAATATATTCGCATGTATAACTTTGAAATTTTCCAGAGAGCTTCAAACAATCTTTGCCCTACATACTTATACATTAATCTTGTTGAATGGTGCAAATATGAAATGTATTAAGGTAGTTTTGTATTGCTGAGTACCTTTTTTCCAAAATTTATGTATATTTTGGATACCCAAATGAGAAGAAAGATTTTTTATATAAATGAAAGATGTATAAAAAGATGGCATAATTTATTTTATATATGTACATTCAGATTATATAAAAATAAAATTAGGAAAGTGATGACTAAATAGATTTTTAAATATTTACTCTTTATTGTTTAAAAATTTTATCTGAATGAATAATAGTTTTAATAAAATGTAATATAGTATACATATTTACTTTTAGTATAATATTATCAAATAACATTATTTTAAGAAATTGAATTACTTTTTTTTACAAATGTTTATTTGTGTTAGTTCCTTTATGCCATATTTTTTTTGTTGCTGAAATTAAAACCACGTTATTTTTTTTATTATTAAGTTAATTTTTTTATTAATTTTCTATTTCAATGATAAGGATTTCTGTAAAGATGAATAAATAAATTAGAAGGAATGAATATACGCTATTTTTAAAGGTAGAATTGTTTTTAAATTTTGAATTTTTTATATTAATTTTTTCATTATTAATTTGCGATTTATGGCTTCCACAGCTTAAAAATATATTTTTTTTGGTCATGGTCATACATTTTTTGTTAATAAATAGGTACTACAAAGCCGACATGATTCTATCAAGAATTAATGGCCTAATTTTTTTTTTGTAATTATGTTGGAAATGCTTGATACCGAACCTGCGCCATGGCATTATGAATATTATTAATTTTTAAGTGTTTCTATTAATTTTAAAGAAATTTTATTATTTATTTATTTATTTTTGTTAGTTATAAACACATGACTTATAATACATGCTAATTGTAGTATAATAAATCATGTATTTATTCTTTTTAATATGTTGTGTTATTTAACGAATCATTTGAACATAGTTGAAGCCTGTTCAAAGAAGGAATTGATGTTAAATCCAAGTGGATGGGAGTAAAATTGTAAATTTAGATATTTTTCTTAATTTTTTCCGTTATTGTTATTCTGGGGTAATTATTGTGGATATTTTCCGGTTTTTACCGTTTTCTGATTGTTTATTTACTAGAGCTTATCATTTTATCCTCTCCGTCTACTGGAAACTTATGGTTTTTTTAATAAGATTTTAGTATAAAAATGTTTCCTGTAAAGCAACAAAAAACATAATTGTTTTTAAAATTATAAATTTTATTACTAAATTTATTTAAAATATAAAAAATAAATTAAATATTGTTAGTAGACTTAGTTTTTTTTCTCATGCCCGAGTTACGTCTATGAGGTCATTTCAACTTTGACTTGAAACATAATAAATATAGAGAAATTTGGAAAACATCCTTTTTCTTCGTAATTTACTTGAAAAAAATAACACTACTCCACTTGTTAAATAACTTCAATGCATTTTTACTTCTAGACCAGAAAACACAATGTTTACACTTCGATTTTCCTTCACGTTGCACCCAACGACACTAAATCAAAAATATTTGTAATTTTATTATTATTATTATTATTAATGTTATTCATAAAAAAATTTTGTTTTATTTTTTTAATTCTTAATTTGTGGATCAGACCTGAAATTTGGTTTCTGGTGGTACGTTTGGGTCCAATGATGGAATGACTTATGTTTTTGATTTAAAATAAAATGATGTGCCATTTCAGAACTGAACCACTTTTTTGTAAGTTGCCTCGTTTTTTATCGTGTAAATGAAAAATTTTATATAATATATTTATCACAGAATCACTCCCGTTATCACCTTTTAACTGCTGGAGCCGTAATTTTAAGTCTTCTCTGCAGACTGCTATCGGTAAAACGCGGCACGAAACGTTCGACAATTTTCCAGTCCATTGCTCTAAGCACATTTTTACATGGACTTATTATTGATATCCATGAGTGTTTTAAAGAGATACCAAGTTATTCGGACTTATGGCGTTTACGTAACAAATTTATATATATATAATGATACTATTTCTGCATCACTTCTCCATTTATTTTTTTGCTTTTTAAAACTAATAACTACAGAAGCTTCAGGAAAAACTCTTCCATTTCAGCAGTATCTATAATTTATCTGTTCTTTATAGTTAACATTCTCTGTCAATCAGAATCTTTATTTTATAAAACGTATTTATATAGTCGACATCTATATTTAAACACCAAATGTTTTGACTTTTGATTATAGAGGTCGACTTAATAAATATGTTCGATAAAAGTAAAATTCTGATTAACAGAAGGAATGTTGACATAAAGAACAGATAAATTATAGATACTGATGGCAGTACTTCGCGAAACGTCTTTGATTACTATTTTAAAAAAAAGCTCCCAAAAAATGGGAGAAGTGATGTTGAAATAAATATATTATATATGATCTCAGAATCTCGTTACACAACCTAAAAACAATTGTAGTTTTCACGAAATAATACAAGGAAATATTCCGTATATTAAAAGATAAATTAAGATTTCTTTCTCAATTATTCTGTAACCGGTTTCACTAGTCTTAGTAAGAGGTCATCCGAATTTCCTGTAATTCATTTTCGTTGAATTGAACCTTATATTCATGATGTGATAAAACTAGGCAACTTATGGTATTTTCGTAACAATGTTATATATTATTTTTTATTGTAAATTTTTTTTTTAATTAAAAAAGTATAAGAGTTATATAAATAAATTAAATGTGAATGTCGATTTTTAAAAATTTTGTATGTGAATATGTTAACTTGCCTTGGGGCCATAACACTTTCCGAGCTTATTTTTTTTTCTCTCTGATATCTTCTGTCAAATTTTATATTGTACAAAATAAAAAGTATTTGTGTTCGTTACTATTTTTCTGTTCTTGTGCAATTGTTGTATTAAGTATTGTAATTATTTTTATTATTTTCTAATTAAAATGTTTATTTTGTTCAAAGCATACTGTTGTCTTTCATTTATTTCAAAGAAAAGATGAGAAGTAAATGTAACATTATTATTATATGAAAAAACGTTTTGATATGATTTTACCATATATATGTATATGAACAAAATAAAATTATTAATATAAATATATATATAATATACAGTTGAGTCTCGATAATCCATGTTGCAGCGATATTTATGTATAATAATATTTTGATTTGTTATTTAAAACAATATAAATCACCATTTTTGTCGTGAAACAAAGCTTTGCTGTCTTTTCATAATTGCTTTTCACCATCCATGATCTCAAACTAGATGCCTTCCAAAAAAAAAAAAAATTTGAATTGCAAGTTTCCAATTTTGACTTATTGCGTTTTTAATCACCGCCAAGTTATGGCACTAATTCCTGCGCTCGATATAATTGCATTCAAGCTTGCGCATTTAACTTCTCTTTCTTTGGCAGCGAAACTCAATATTAGAGTAAGTTAACTGATTCGTACTAGTCAAAATATCATTGGAAAATAAGAAAAAAACTGATTGAGAAGTGGGGAAGGGGCTTAATCAATTTTCTACAAATAAAGGAATATAATACACTCAAAATCTTCTTCAATGATGAGATCTACTCGGATTATCCAGACTCTATTGTAATTTGTTAGAGTGTTTGACAGAGCATTTGTTAACATTAGTGTTCCTGTGTGTTAAAAGTTATGTTTATGTACATGTTGCCCAGTGTTTAAAGTTGTACGCAAACATTACTTTATTATTTATAAACAATTGAATTAAAAAAATAAATATATATATAAAGATTGAAAGAAATTATATATGTAGAAATATTAATGTTAATTGTATATTAGTCATTAAATGTAGTTATTGTATAAATTGTTTTTTGTTTTTTCTCCTTCTCCCGGTATATATTGTGTTTTTTGGATGACATTTGGAATGGAAACAATGAATGATGGTTTTAAATAAAAACAAAAAACTTATTCCACAAAAATGTATGCACTGTACCATTTCGGCTAAACACCATTGTCAGTACAAAGTTCAAAAGTGACATTTAAATTGCATGTTTATACAATGTCCTGGTTTGACACCCTGTCTCCTATGAAAAGCGGGGTTTCGACCCCACGATCTTGAGCTCAATAGGCTAGCAGCAAGCTACCGACGCCTTCAAACATCACTTCTTATTTGCATATATGAGCCAACCTGAGTAACATTCCATAAATTTGATTTGTGGAAAACATTTTCAGTAGTACACATTGAGGAAATATTATATATTATATATATTCAAAATTATACGATTTGTGCTGTTTCATCTGTCGATATGCGTCGATGTTTGCGATTTAAGGACGTTTTCATTTGTGTAGAATTTATGAGATACGAGACTACGCGTGCTAGCCTACTGCGCTCAAGGTCACGGGTTTGAAACCCGACCGAGGCTCTTAAGTTTTTTAACTGGAAGCTGAAAAAGCCTTGAGCATGCCTTGCTTCGGATTGGACGATAAGCAATGATCCCGAGCCTTTGCGATGTCACTTTCTCGTTAAAGACCTGGTTGAATAAACCTAGGCAGGCAATACTTAGGACTCCCACAGTAGAGTCGGGCTATGTACATTAGAGTCACGAAAGAGCGCTCTGGTAGTAGGTGATGTGACTTCATGGTTAAAGCCTTGGAATAAACTACAATAACTTGTTTGCTCTCGCAGAAATCATGTATTGAATGGTGCTGTGAGTACTACGTTAAAAGAACATTGTGTTGAGAGCACTAGCGTGGCAATTGAGCATTCAATTCAGAAATATGACAGTCCATTCCGAACGAAATTATTGAAAAACAAACTAAAAATAAAAAAGGTATTTATATGACTTATGAATGCAATATTTATTATTATTTTTTTTTTGGTTTGGTCTTTTTCTTTAGAAAGAAGAAACAACTGTTGCTGGATGCAACAACCAGCATCTATAATACATATAGAGATATGGTGGCGTGTGAGAGGAAGGCCGCCCAGTGGTAGGTCGTCGGGAAGACAATTTACCTATTATTTGGACATTTGAAGTGTGTCACAGTAAGAAAAAAATTAAATAATTATTAAATAAATACAAAGAGGATAGAAAGATAATTTCGATGGATGGAGGGAAATAATGTTGAAATATAATAATATGAGAGGGCGCCGGTAGCTCAGTGGTATGCGTGCTTGACTTCTGAGCTCAAGGTCGTGGGTTCGTAACCCGACCGAGGCCCTTAGTTTATTTTATCTGGGAGGTAAAATAAACGAAAGCACGCCGTCCTTCGGATGGGACGTTAAGCGATGGTCCCGAGCCTGTACGATGTCAGGTACTCGTTAAAGACCCCTACCCTAGATGAATAAAAAAATTTAGGGTAGGCAAAATATAGGACTCCCACAGTAGAGTCGGGCTCATGTCCACGAGAGTGACGAAAGAGCGCTCTGGTAGTAGGCGATGTGACCTCGTTGTTAAAGCCCGGGCATGAGTCATAAAACCAAACCAAACCTATAATAATATGAATATCAATAATGATAATAACAATTACAGATGTGAAATTTCATCACGATCCGACCATCCGGCTAGAACAATTTATATGCTTTAGCCTCTATTGTATTTGGCAGGTTAGGTTAGGTTTTATGACTCATGCCCGGGCTTTAACTACAAGGTCATATCGCCTACTACCAGAGCGCTTTTTTGTCGTTCTGTTGAACATGAGCCCGACTCAACTCTGGGCGTCCTAAATTTTGCCTACCCTAAATTTTTTATTCACCTAGGGCAGGAGTCTTTAACGAGTACCTGACATCGAACAGGCTTGGGACCATCGCTTAACGTCTCATCCGAAGGACGGCGTGCTTAAGTTTATTTTACCTCCTCCTTATCCTCTATATTTCACTTTATTTATTCTTCAATATATTGGAGTGGTCCTTGACAGTAACCATAGTCTGTATAATTGGAGAAATAAATGAGATGTAAATAATAAGATTGAGTGAGTTATTATGACTCATTCCCGGGCTTTAACTACCAAGGTCATATCGCCTATTACCAGAGCGCTCTTTCGTCGTTCTGTTGAACATGAGCCCGACTCAACTGGGAGTCCTAAATTTTTATTCACCTAAGGTACGGGACCATCGCTTAACGTCCCGTCCGAAGGACGACTTGCTTAAGTTTATTTTACCTTCCAGATCTTGAGCTTAGTAAGCAAGCACGCATACCACTGAGCTACCGGCGCCCTTGTTGTATTTGGCAGACGGTGATTTGATATAAGTACCGTAGCAACGAAACATATGTTTTATCTTAATCATTTAGTTTTTATTGTTGAGAGCCAGCACTATATTTATGTGAGATCCTTCGGATGAGACGTTAAGCGATGGTCCCGAGCTTATACGATGTCAGGTACTCGTTAAAGACCCCTACCCTAGGTGAATAAAAATTTAGGGTAGGCAAAATTTAGGACTCCCACTGTAGAGTCAGGCTCATGTCCACCAGAGTGAATTTCTTTCATATCATATTTACGTTGATACGCTTTGAATGGCACCAAAGCAGAGTCGATATCATTATTCATTCGCGAGATTTCGTGCAAGAAAAATTGTCCACGCACATACCTACTCCTTTTCAAAAATAGTGTAAAAATACTGTAGTGACCTTAAAACATAAAAATATGTTGAACATTTTGATTTCGATTTTTGGACCTATTACAATAACTTCCCTACATGCTGGGAAGTAATAACTAAAATTGACAGAAATTAATTATAATTATTTTTTAGGGTGTTATAAATGACGAGTGTAATAATGAAAATTTGTAGTTTTATTGCATTACGTAAGATTTCTTAACAGCTCCCCCCCTTTCCCTATAATTTAAGTGACCATGAACGTATAGGCCGACAGGCTGACCGTTGGCAGAATAAAGATGAAACCTTAAAAAAGAAAATATCTCCACCACTTAGCATATTATGTTGATTGGTGGAGGGGGCATTCTGGAGATCAGTCGGGCTATGCACTTAGACGGAGATTCAACATGGCTCCAAGGTTCAAAGACGGGTGAGTTCCTAGCGTTAATATCTGTCGCATTGACTTATAATCAGTTTCATAATAAATAACATTAACTTGTATTACAATAAAATTGACATATAATCAAAATTTTACATTTTAAATGTTAGTTCTATCCATTTGGGGGCCTTGGTGCACGATTCTTCGAATAAATGTTATGATTTGTATATGTGAAGATTCTTTTTCGGGGCGACATTGAAAATGTTGACTCCTCCCCGGTAGTAGTAAAGGTTCTTTTATTTAAACTTATTAATAAAAGGGTGCATTATGCAAAAGTGCAACATAGTTTCGTCGTAGGTTGAGGGATGTGCCAGGTCCGGCCACTGGTGGACTATGTCGTCCCCATTCACTCTTACACCATTTTCTTTCGCTTTTGCCAAGAGGTTACAAGTCGGTCGAATAACGGGTAGTCAGTCTACGCCACCAGCTCTTGTAGGCCCAGTCTCAAGTATGATCTTGACCCACGAATCAACTTCACCCTGGACTGGTCATACAGCGGACAGTCGGGTCGTTAACCTTTTAACTGCTTTGTAGACTGCTATCATCGTAATTTATAGCAGGGGCACAGAACAGGCCGTACTTTTACATTTGACAGTTTTACAGTCCATTGCTGTAAGCGCATTTTATTAGGGACATTATGTTATTCGAACGTCTGATACATGGCGTATAGGTACCAAATTCTTATACAGGGGCGTAGCCACGATTTTGAGCAGGGAGGGACAAAGACTCCCGAGGGCACAGCCCGCAGTTTCCATGGTTAGCATTGCAGACTTTTTGTTATTAATTTGGGAGACTCAGACCTCTAAAATCTCCCCCTGAGGAACCACTGACTGTAATACTTAAGTTGACTTTACATGAGCAGCAAAAATGCGAAGCGCAGCAGCAGAAAATTCCCTGTGGTTTGTGTGCTTTTAGAATTAAATGACTCACATCTAATAGCCTGCATTTGCAGTTGCTGCGCTTTGCATTTTTACTGCGCCTTTAAAATCAGCTTTAAGTGTTTAAAGTATAACATAAATGACGATCTTGAGCGTTCTTATATAATATATTTATCACAGCATCATTTCTCCCATTTATTTTGTTGCTTAAAAAAAAAAAAAAATTTACTTAATAGTTAGTAAAGAACACATTATAAAGACTGATGATGGGAATGCTTCCCGAAACGATGCTAATTGTTATTTTTTTAGAGAACAAAACAAAAAATTAAAGCCAAGATTATCAACCCTGATTTTCCAGGTGAACAAAAATTATACATCTTATGTCAATTGTTTGTTTACTTAGTGAATATAGAGAAAAATCTATAGTTGACTTGCATAGCGGCTTCTGAATGATCATACTAATTATTGAGATGAAACATACCTACATTGCATTGTTATTAGGCTTCTTGAATCGAGCACAAATTAATAGGAGCTGCCTTCACGGGGTTTTGAACCTAAATATAAAATTTCATGTCGATACATTCATTTCACCGACAGTTATTGGTGTTCTTAAGTTGAGCTTCCTCTGATCTCCCTTCATACATACATTGAAGAAAATATGTGGCCTGTTTATATCTACCACTCTCGATAGCAATGTGACTGAAGTGGAACTCATTTTAAAAAAAATTATCACAGACTAGACATTAATTCATTTGTTGTTGTTATTAATTAATTGCATTTTTAAACTGATATGAGATAACATTCTATATTATGATAATGTCGCATAAGATATTGAGAAATATTACTGTTCTTTACATTCTAAGTATTAGCCAGTCATATTTATTAATGATCTATCAGTTATTTAATGTACTATTTATAGTTCTGGCGGCAAAACTATAGGCTAGTCCAAGGAGCGGCTACCAATTAGGGATCAGTAAAAAACATAAAAATAAAACCATTGATTAAAAAAAAAAAAATTTTTATGCCAATCAATATTTACAGAAATAAAAAATAAAAACAGAAAAAAACTAACTAAAAAGAAAAAATGATTACATCATTCGCGGCTATCTCTTCGTAGACGACAAAATGAGAGTGTGGGAGAGTGAGTAGTCAGCTAGGACAATACAATGGCTAGTAGTTATTAACGTTAATAACTAGAAAATTAAATAGATAAAATGAAATGATAGTAATATTATAATAATAATAAAAAATAGCAATATTCTCGTAATATAAAATGAAAAGAGAAAAAAATAAGATAACATTTAATAAATAAATAATGAAAATAAAAATAGAATTATATAATAATAATAAAAATAGCCAACATATCTGTTACAAAAAATAACATTAATGAACATACTCTCATTACATATTTATGAATATGAAATTTTTATGTGATGGACAGCCCCAGAGAGAGAGAACGGAGCAAGCATGCCGTCAGTCACTAGTCAGAATAAACAGAACGGCATAGACTTAATGTTTCTCTAAGAACTTGACTGATTTTCTATTTCTAATTTTATGTCTTTGGGTAAATTATTGAAAAGTGTGTTTATGTCAGGGTACATTTCTGCGATCTGTGAAGTAAAAATAAAATTAATATGAGAGGAAGTCCTGTCTTAGTGGGACATTCTGATTACTACAAATATTTAAACAAAAACAATAGCAACAAATTTGAAAATAACTAAAGAAATGGGGTTTATAGTTAAATGTCACTTTTATTATTTTTTTTTTGTTTTTTTTGGCCTCGTGTACGGATGCATATTAGCCATGACTCTTAATAGCGGTGTTAATTAGTTATTTATGACATCCATGGCCCCGGGAGGAAGTTCTATCTATGAAATAAAACTCACTCCCAGACGGGGATTCGAACCCGCAAACCATGGTGAGAACCCCCAAAGCCCTACGCTCTAGCCCGCACGGCCACCATGACTCCCTCACTTTTCATCTTTGTGCTAACGATGGCATAAGCCGAAACTGGTAGGTACAGTTTACATTTTATTTTATAATTTTGTGGAATTAGATAATTATAAAACTTAAATTAGTTCTTTATCTTTATTTATTCCATTGACTTTATTTCATTGATAACAATAAACATCGATGGCCAAATTTCAATATCGCCATGAAGGATGAAAAGTGAAAAATCATTTAGTAAGAAAGAGAAAGTAAAAAATGAAAGACTTAGAAAATAAGCACAGATATGAAAGAGATACTGGCTACCTTTGAAAGATGAGTAGCCATTTGGCTCTAGTAGTTAATTAGTTAGTTATTATGATTCATGCCCGTCTTATGGTTTAACTACAAGGTCATATCGCCTACTACAGTAGCGCTCTTTCATGAGCCCGACTCTACTTTGGGAATCCTAAACTTTGCCTATCCTAAATTTTATTCACCTAGAGTAGGGGTCTTTAAGTCCTGACATTGTACAGGCTCGGGACCGTTGCTTAACGTCCCTTCCGAAGCGTTCTTAAGTTTTTTTTCCCTCACAGATAAAATAACTGAAGACCTCAGCCGGTTTTCAAATTTTAGACGAGAAAAAAAGAAGACAGATTTGGTGTTAGTTAGTTATTGTGCCTCATGCCCGGGCTTTAATTACGAGGTCATATCGCCTACTACCAGAGCACTCTTTCGTCACTGGTGGACATGAGCCCGACTCTACTGTGGGAGTCTTAAATGTTGTCTACCCTAAATTTTTATTCACTTAGGGCAGGGGTCCTTTAACGAGTATCTGACATTGTACAGGCTCGGGACCATCACTTAACGTTCTCATCCGAAGGACGGCGTGCTTAAGTTTATTTTACCTACCAGATATTTAAGTGTTAAAGAGGCCAATTTTTATAAATTTAAATTTACAGTGCTGAATCTATAAACAAAGAAAATATATTTCCCATGTTACGGGTTGGTACTATCGACGACAATTACAATTATTACCGATCCCTTTGTATTTCGTTATAATACAGAACAGGAAATTGACGAGTAACAAAACATGTTATTACAATAAACAGAAAGAGGAAAATATAAAATTAAATCCTACCATTGTGTGTTACAAATTACCGGAAACGTTTTAACCGACCTGAATATTGGAGACTATTTCCGCACTATACAATTATTTATCTGACAATTGTTGCGGTGTTACGTTAAATATCCCCTTTTAAAAAAAATTGTTAAAATCCTTCCGTTTGGAATTAGAAAAGCCATGAAGCTCAGTGTTCTATTGGATAAGAATTTTGTAGAATAATGTAAATGTTACGATAAAATATTATCGGTTTTTAACGAGTATCTAACATTGAACTGGCTCGGGACCATCGCCTAACGTCTCATCCGAAGGATGGCGTGCTCAAGGTTTTTTCAAATCCCAGATAAAAAAGCTAAGAGTCTCGGCTGAGTTTCTTCTACCTCTGAGCTACCGGCGCCCTCCCTAAATTGATGCTGTATGAGCTACAACGCGTGTTCATCTGTTCTTGAGGAGCTGATATATTTGTCAAAATACAGTACTCAATGAAGGGTCGGGGAATTTTTTAAGTATTTTTTTCTTGTTCTGTACACCAAAAAACATAAAGTACCTATATAAGTTTTATAATTTTGACCAGAAATTTATTCATTTTGCCCCATTGTGCGGCGTCCTATGAATAAAAAGATTGATGAAATTTGTAAATTGAAAGAGAAGATATTTAATATAAGATAAACAGAACATAGACTAACTACACATATAATATAACTTTTATTATAGGTGAAAAATATAACGATTTAGAGAGGGCGCCGGTAGCTCAGAGGTAGCCTGCTAGTCTAATGAGCTCAAGATGGCGGGTTCGAAACCCTGTCGAGGCCCTTAGGTTTTTTATCTGGGAGGTGAAAAAATCTTGAGCACGCTGTCCTTCGGATGGAACATTGATTGTCCCGTGTCTGTGTTAAAAACCCTTACTCTAGGTAAATAAATCTAGATAGGCAACATTTTGGACTCCCACAGTAGATTCGGGCTCATGTCCACCAGAACAACGAAAAAGCAATAAGAGCTCTAAGTTAAAGCTTGCGTATGAGTCATAATAACTAATCGGACTAAGAGGTAGATAAAAGCTCGATACACTCTCTGTGACTTCCAGTGGGCTACTGACCGGCTTAAGTAGAGCCTACTTTGGTAAACTTTAGGAGATGCAAACTTAGGAGGGAGGAGTCTGTAAACCTGTAAAAATTAAAATGTTTAAACTTAAATGATAAAATTTCAAAATACTGTCGAAACAGTGAATATGCACATTCCCAGTAGAACATGTACATTTACCAAGAGCTCTCTGAATCACCGAGTATGTACTTCCCCAGCACGAATTAATCAATAACGTTTTCGCTCTCCCTCCAACCATTAAGGATAAAACTCAGTACATACTCACAATCTTCTGAATCCTCATACTAAATGTTGTGTCGATATATTCATTACATCGGCAATTATTCGGGTATATAAGCCGAGCCAGTCGAGCCCCCTCTACTGTCGTTCTCTCTTCCCTTCGACCGATTTTGCGAAAAACTATTATGAGGCCCTGATAGGGTTTTGAATTAAAATATAAATTTTCACGTCGATACATTCATTAGATCGGCAGTTATTTGGATTTTTGAGTTAAGCCCCCTCTGATCTCCTCCTTCCCTTCGTTTGATTCCGCTGAAAATTAATAGGTGTCGTTCTTATAGGTCTTTGAATTTACGTATGAAATTTTTTGTCAATATTACAATGCCAATTATTAGAATTCTTGAGTTAAGACTCCCTCCTAATCGTCTTTTCCCTTTGGCCGATGAAAATTAATACGTGTCTTTCTTAGAGGATTCATTCTTGAAATTAGGGGGTTAAACATGAAATTCCGTTGAAAACTCAACTTCGAATTTCTAACCGATATAACTTCCACTATACTTGGTATAAACTGGAGAAGTAAAATAGGATGCTAAGCAAGGAAAATATCTGATATGACAAAAAAGTTGTCAAGAATACTTGATACGAACCTGATGAGAAACAGACGGATGGTCGTGAAGGTGGGTGTTGAAGGCCGAATGAAAAAAAAGAAAGTTTCATTATAGTCTGTAACAATGTTATACGTGTCTTGCCTTAATGGAATCCAAGAATTATTTTATATTTAGTAATTTCTAAATAAATAAAACAACTTATTTTTTAAAATATTGTCTAATTTTTACAAATTATACATAAACTACCTTTAACGTCAGGTTTATTAACTGAGACAAGTTCGTTGATTGCGAATCATTCTTTTAGGTAAATCAGGTAGTTAGGAAAGGTATTGAAATTTTGGTTTTTTTCATAGGGAGCTGACAAAACAAATATGCTTAGCAGTTCAAAAGTATTTGTCATTCTATGTCTGGTGTCAGCTTCGAAGACTTAGATATATCAATCGTTACTCTTCTTACGTATGCTATTAAAAAAATAGTATTTTAACGTACCTAAGACTATCTATTTCCGGAGCTATTCGAAGTATAAGGGGAGTTATGTAATCGATCAGAAATTCGATGCGGAGTTTCAACGGAAATTCCTGTTTTCCGACCTCCTGCTTCTAAAAAAATCTGTCTGAACACGAGAACTCCCGATAGGTTAAATGTATCAACATGAAATATAATATGTGTATCCAGAACCGTCTAAGGACGAAACCTATTGATTTTCAGCCAAATCAACCAAAGAGACGGGAGTATTAGGGGGGAGGCTTAAGGCTTAACACAGAAACTCTAATAACAGCCGTTGTAATGAATGATTAACACGAAATTTCATATGTTAATCCAAAACCTTATAACTTACTCTTACTCCGTTGGCGACGAACCCTGAAGATCCTTAGCCGCCCACACTAGCCTTCTCCACCGCGATCTGTCGTGCGCCACCTGTCGCCAGTTCACCACGTGGTGTTCCACAGCATCCTTCTTCACCAGGTCAGCCCACCTCAGCCTTGGTCTTCCTCGTGATCTGGCTCCTTGGACCTGAGCGTCCATGATGCGTCCTATGGCTGTCTGCTGTCCGCTTCTCACCACGTGTCCAGCCCATCTTAAGCGCCGTGATTTCATATCTGCAACTACGGTCGGGTGATGCCAGAAGATGTCCCTCAGCTCCCTGTTGGTTCTGATCCTCCACTCTTGGGTTTCTCTATCCTTGACCGGACCTGCTATCTTCCTCAGCACTTTATTTTCAAACGTCTGGAAACGTTTCTCCAGATGTGAGGTCAGGGTCCAGGTTTCACACCCATAGATCAGAACGGGCTATACCATGGAGCTGTAGATCCTATACTTCAGGTTCCTTGACAAGGCTCTGGGCCGTAGCAGCTTGATGACAGAGAAATACGCTCTTTGGGCCTGCAGAAGTCTTCTGTCCACCTCCTCCAACATCGAGTTGATGCTAGTTACCGTGGACCCGAGATACCTGAAGTTCTCAACTCTTGGGAAGGAGAAGGTCCCCACATTTAATTCCTGCTCCAGATGAATATTCTTACTGACTATAAGGTAGTCGCTCTTGTCGACAATATAAAACCTTATAAGGACGACACCTATTACTTTTCAGCAGAAATCAGCAAAAGAGGAGGGGGGCATCAGAGGGGGCTCAACTCCAAATCCCAATAACTGCAGATGTACTGAACGTAGGGAAGAGGAGTTCGACTTAAATACCCTAATAACTGCCAAATGGTATATAAGTATGATTAATGCGTGCTGGGGAAGTACATAGTCGGTGATTCACCAACACCTCCCTAGTTTTGTATGTTTTAATATTCCTAATAAATATTTTTAGAACAATTATAATCCAAAAATTGAACCATTTTATATTTATAGATTTAGGTAAACTAGTACAAAGAAATCATATTAGGATATTATGATTTCTTTCTCCTAGTTTACCTAAATCTATAAAAATAAAATGGTTCAATTTTTGGATTATAATTGTTATAAAAATATTTATTAGGAATATTAAAACATACAAAACTAGGGAGGAATCTAAAGTGAAACACGCTTGGAAGTTTCACTGTAAAGTGTTTCTTTAGTCAACACACTATACGGGGGAGGCACTGTTGATGATGACGCAGTTACGTTGAAAATCAGTTCAGATGAGAAATAAAACAGTGGGAAGACAATGTCTTTGATTTCTGTGAGAAATCTTGGGCTACATTTTAGACCTACGAAAAGAGTGCATCAGTTCGTGTCTCATGTTAAAAGTCTCGAAGAAGAAGAGGCATTTAATACATCACAGAGCTTCAAAAAGATCCTTCCTTCGTCAAAGAGTTAGGATAATTAGTGATTTACTAGAGAGGGATTGTTATATGGGCTTTCAGGGTTTGCATAATATGGGTGCAAAACTCACCCCTGCAATCAATCAATAACTTATCTCTTGCCTGTTACATTTCCGGTCCCACTTTAGAACATTAGGGCCACTTCGCACGACGGATTTGAATAATATTTATAGAAATGAGTCCACGTGATGCTATTTCATATTTGGCTTCTGACGGGAGTCCTGCATAGAGGCCAATGAGTGCAAGCGATCGGCATGAGGGATATTTCTGGGTAGCTGTTACTGTTCCCTTTAAGTAACATTTACAGTGTAGTAGGTACTTTTTAAGTTGTTAAATATAAAAGTTGTATATGAGTTATATACTGTTAGTTAATGTGACTCATGCCCGGGCTTTAATTACGAGGTCATGTCGCTTACTACTAGAGTGCTCTTTCATCGCTCTGGTGGACCTGAGCCCGACTCTGGAAGTCCTAAATTTAGGACTTCTACAGTAGAGTCGGGCCCATGTCCAACAGAGTGACGAAAGAGGGCTCTGGTAGTAGGCGATATGACCTCGAAGTTAAAGCCCGGGCAGGAGTCATAAAACCCAACCAAAAGTAATATTTGTGGGTACAATTACAAAATGGCAATCAATCATTGTTAAAAAAAATAATAGGTTAAATAGAAAAAGATTAGTCACATTTACAAACTAAATAGTTTTATTTTGGGAGCAGTTTGTTCATTGAATATTCACAACGCAGAGCAATGTAAAAATAATATAATAGAATAACAGTTTAGTAGGCCTTAACAAAACAGCATATAGCAGGACATGATAGCAACATGAGAGTAACGGCAAAGCAGACTAACAGGTTATATCAGCTAAAAGTTAGTATACGCTGTTATATTGCAGAATGTAAATAACAGACTGTGAATCTAACAGACTGCATAATTGGAACACATTACTTGAAGGAACCTGTTCTCCTATGGGTTGGCACGGCCTACTTCTTATTAAAATACAGTTTGGAAGGTCATCTGAAAACTTGTTTTAAATTCAAACGCATAAGTTCCCTTTAATTATGTTCACACGTATAACTCAAACATGCAATTACAAAGCGCAATATTGTGTGATGTATGAAAATAATACACACATAAAAAAATTATTAATATAAAAAAAATTAATTATATTTATTTTTCTATAAAAAGAAACTGAATTAATAAATAAATAATAAGAAACCATTTCTTTTAAAACAAATGAGTAAAACAACAAAACGCGGCCATCAGCTTTTTTTTTAGTGTGTGTAGAGACGGGTCGAGGCCTGGGTAGAATGGCGACGGTCCGAGTCTGTCGAGAGTGGTGTTTGTTTAGGCTTAAATGTAATGAACTAAATAGAAGTGAATCGACGGTGAAATTGATCCGCAAAGAAGGTACTGTTGTTTGTTTATATATACAGGATATATGTCCAGAAAGATATAACTTAAATTTAAAGAATGGCTAAAAAGAAAAAAATTGAAATAATAGTTTTAAGAATTTAGTTTTTAAGGGTTTTTCTTTTGATTTCTGTTTGTTTCAATGTTTAGTTTTTTATTTTATAATGTAGATGATTAAAGAAAATAAACCCAATATTTGTTATCGTAAATTCTATTCTATTCATTTTCCCTGTTGGTCCAGTAAGATAATTTGAAAACCTTTGGATTAGATTAATATTATTTAAAATGATTAAAAATGACATCTCTTTAGAAATCCAAATGAAAAGATGGTTAATTGAATTTTTTTTAAAAAATACTTTACTTAAAAATTGCACGTCTTGAACTTTTGATATTTTTAGGGCCCTTTTCGAAAACTACTGAAGAAATTAAAATTTAGTAAAAGACCAAAGAGATCCAATTCCTACAGGAAATGTGGTAATTTATTGTTTATATTATTATATTTCATTATTATTAATTTTACTTATATTTTTTTGATTTATTATAATTTTACATATACCTAATTCTTTTTTACCACAATTGCCAGCAAAAATATTGTGTTACTCAATGTGACGTTAGTAATTGCGACTCATGCCCGGGCTTTAACAACGAGGTCATCTCGCCTACGAGCGCTCTTTCATCGTTCTAGTGGACGTGAGCCCGACTCTATTGTGGAAGTCCTAAAGTTTACCGAACCAGGTTTATTCACCTAGGGTAGGAGTCTCTAACGAGTATCTGACATCGTATATGCAAAGGGCCCATTCTTAACGTCCCATTCGAAGAAGAGCGTGCTCAGTGTTGTTTTAGTTGACGGCGAGCTCAAGGTTTTTTTTCATCTCTCAGATAAAAAACCTAAGGGTCTCGGCCGTGATTTGAACCCGCAATCAGTAAGTGTCATTAATTTTCCTTCACAGCAGAGTGTCCAGAGAGAGAGTTACTGGCAAGGATAATATTGATAATGAATAGGTATTTTAAAATATATTTACATAATAAGAAGATACAAAAACTTTTTTAATTTATCAACAAATAATGTATAGATATTGCATTGTTAAGTAATCGGTCTTTAACCAAATACTGATAATAGAATATTGACAGAGCACTTTTAAAATTCATTACATTTATTTACGTTTCAAAAGGTTTGTATAAATAAATAAAATATACTGATAATATATAAATAATAATATACTGATAATATATAATATATAAATAATAACCTAAATACTGAAATGTAACAGTTCTGATAAAGGTTCTTAGGTGGATTGTCAGGGACATTAACTAACAGACATTTCTTTTTATTTTTCATTCACAACATAAAAATTATAATAATTTATATAGATTACAACTTTCCAATTTCTGGCACTCGATTTATAATCTTCTTGTTTTTCAGACCAAATCTTCTTAAATATATGTGATGTGGTAATTACCAACCACGTTACAGATCACTCTCTCTCTCTCTCCCACTCCCCCCTCTCAAAATCATTGCATACTGGCGTTACTGGATATATGAGTTGGCGTACAATTGTTTTATTCCATTGTGCAGCCTAATTCTGAAAGTGATTCTCTTATACCCAGTAAGGTGGTTTTACGAAAGCAGTCTAATGATGATTGGTTCGATGAGGACCGTGAGATTGGAAGAGAAGGGAACCAGATGATCCTATCTTACCCAACTTTCCTTTGAGTGGGAACGTACGATCATATTATGAATATTGGGGTCAGAATCCTGTTTTCTGTTTCTTGAAAGGTTTTTGATGGTGTCACCATATATATGATGGTATTCCTTGTTCCCAGAATCCCCTTTATCCCACCAAATATACATACACTACACTGACACTAAGCAAATAATTAATTATTTGCTAATATAAAAATATATGGGACATATAACATTATATTTATGGGACAAATAAGCTGATGTAATTTAGATCCAGATGGAATAAATTGGCCTTATAGAACGAATAGAACAAATGGACCAAATTGACCCCTTGTCTAGATTTTAGTTTTACCAAAATATATATTATAAGGCCGATATAAGTTTTGTAAAATAAATTTAAAGATGTATATATAATATACCCAGACCGGCAGAGCGACACACACTCACTTTTGTACAACCACATAATCACTATCTTGTATTTGTATTCTTGTCTTCAATTTTTCATTGTGGGTCTATTGTATTATATTTATTAATTGTATCTAGTTATTTCACTTATATCTGCCGAGCCGTGCCTGGACCCCAATTGTAAGTACAATATATATTTATCTGTTTCTCTTGTGTCTCTTTTATTACGACACCACTACCCCTTTTTAGATATCACTTCCACCCTGTTATAGTCGTAATAAACTGGTAGCCATAATAATAATACTGGTAACAGGGTAGTTACCGTAATAAAGTGGTAGCAGATATGGTGGCCATCGTAATAATGGATTCAGATTCCTCAAATTTGAAAACTCCTCTTCTCTTAGGGATCTTGGTAGAATCAGTAATAAAATTGAGTAAGTTGACCAGATGTCCTCGTATTTCTGGGAGTGTCCTCTAATGTGAAGTCCTGTTCCCGGATCTCCATGTGGTTATTCGTTATTGTTATTATATCTTGTGACTACTGTTCATCGGTGTATTGCGAGTCCCGTTTGCACATTCGATCGGTTTGTTATTGTCAGCGTCGTTCCACATATATTTTTAACTTCTTTTTTTCAATAATCAATATAAGTAATGGAACCCCTGGAACGAGACCATCGCTTAACGTAACACAAATAAATTGTTGAAGGGAGTTTGTAGTATGTTTATATATAAGTCGGTGGTTCAAGGGTACTGCTTCATACCTATCTTAGGAATAACTTCTGTTTATTATTTTTATTATTATCAGTTATTTACAATTTACTTTATTGCTATTTATTAATTTTTATGTATATATATTTTTTTGTTGTTGTATATTTCGCTCTTATATCACTTTGTGACCTAAGGAAGCAGTTCGTAATCGCCTTGAAATATCATCCTAAAATAAGATTCGTCTTAAAGAAATATAAAATATTCATAATTTAAAGAAAGAGTTATCCATTGCATTTATTAATATTAGAAATTTTACATTCATTTATCTTCTATTATTGTTATTTGTTTAAATAATTATTATTTATTTAAATAGGTAATAATTATTAGTCTGTTAGTTATTATGACTCATGTCCGGGCTTTACCTACGAGGTAATATCGCCTACTACTAGAACGCTCTTTCTTCACTCAAGTGGACATGAGTCCGACTCTACTATGGGAGTCCGAAATTTTGCCTACCGTAAATTTTTATTCACCTAGAGTAGGGAGGGGTCTTTAACGAGTATCTGACATTGTACAGGCTCGGAACCATCGCTTAATGTCCCACCCGAAGGACGGCGTGCTTAATATGTATTGCTTTTACCTCCCAGGTAAAATAAACTAAGGTGCTCGACCGGGTTGCGAACCCGCTATCTTTAGCTCAGTAAGCAAGCACACATACCACTGAGCTACCGGCGCCTTCTAATAATAATAATTATTTGTTTAAAGCATTATTATTTGTTTAAATTATTATTATTATTCATCTCCTTTTTGTTTATATTGTAAGATTTACTACAGGTTGATGTATATATGTTGATAACAGGAAAAATGTCTCCTTCTACAAACTTTGGTTTACTCTTAAGGTTTTTCATATCCATAGTATTTTTTATGGAAAAAAAAATGTCTGGAAATTTCTACTTTCAATACTAAAATAAATCCCATCCAAAAATAAGTTGATATTTCACAGAAAAAGTGCATTTAATGTATTCCATCAACGTGCATACTGTTCTGAGAGAGGTGCAGACGGATGCGATAGTTGATGGCCGGATGTACATAGATTCGTGGCCAGATCCGGTGTTCTGTAGTATTGAGAAGCTCATTTTAGTCAGATATCTCTCAGGGTACAGATCACTTACATGATCATGGGTGTCACTCTTGGTGTATTGCCGGAGACAACAACAGTATCTGAGTAAGTTTAACTCTGGTTAATTTGGTCAACTATGTTGGTTAGAGTGCTATGTGTTGGCTAACTTTTTTGGGTATTGTTTCGAGTCCAAAAAAAAAAAATGTATATACAGGGTGGCCCAGATAAGCGGGCCACAAGTGAAATAACTCCTAAACGGTTAGAGATATCAAAATTGTGCATAGGACTAAAGTTGTAGCACTGGCCGAGAGCTATTGTATGGCGTTCTCGAAAAGACAAAAATGACCCTTTTAATGGCTCAAACAGCCCTTCGAAGGGCGGGGTTCCCTTTTGACCCTTAAGTTTCATTACATTTTATTAAAGTACTAAAGAAACAAGGAAGAACTGTGCAAACAGATTTTTGATACGTCAAGTAGTTCTTGGAACAAAAACGATTAAAGTTGAACGTTTTTCTTATTCTGAAGTTATTAAATTCCAACTAAATTTCAAAGAACTAGTTCAATATTAATATTGTCGAATTAAATTTAAAAAAAAGTACAGAGCTTAAAATCGTGGGTTCGAAACCCAGCCGAGGCCCTTAGTTTGTTTTATCTGGGAGGTAAAATA
This sequence comes from Aradus depressus, assembly GCA_963662175.1. Lineage (NCBI taxonomy): Eukaryota > Metazoa > Arthropoda > Insecta > Hemiptera > Aradidae > Aradus > Aradus depressus. The sequence continues at coordinate 23,599,032 of OY759221.1, forward strand.
CCAAACGGAACTTATATACCAAGTATCATAGAAATCGGTTCCATGGTTCTTCAGTTAACCGTGTTACAAAACTGAAATCATCAATCAATTTCAAAAACATTGTTCGCTCTCAGAAATGATCACATAGTTTCCTATTTCCTTCGGATATGCGAGGAAGCAAAAATGTAGTTTTTTTTCTCTTACAAGACATTGTTAGCGCAACATTTGATTAATTTTTGATTTTTTGTAGAGGTATTTTTTCTTAAGTTTTCTTCCATTAATTATTCTAATAATTATTAATATTATTATCATAATAACTATGGTCAATATTACTCATGTAATTTATTCTTATGTTTATATTACATCATATTAACAATTTGTGGGAGGAGCCTATGAATGTGGGGGAGTGGGGAATAGTTCGTTTTATGACCGCTGGTCAGTGTTGGACAGATAGTCTTCCATGGTCCTTCAGCCTGTTGACATTAGGGCACTCCTCAAGGCCACCAACTTCTCTCGTCAACCCGGATCGCCTTTCCGTGGACCTCTGAAGTCTGGTACTTGGCTCATCTGGTGTGACGGCGTCCTCAGCCTACTCCCAGATCTTCTCGGCCTTGTTTGGAGATCAGTTCATCAGCCCATCTTCCACATTCACCCCTCCACATCAGGAGAGTTAACTTTGTTTATTTTTGTTTTTCCTTTTAACTACGCCGACTGGCCCTTGTATTTGAAATGAAATATAATTATATCATTTTTCAAAATCTAGTCTATGTTATTTATTAACATAGAATTTGGTGATTCCGGCCAGGAACATATATATTTGCTAAAATATGTATTTGAATTTTGTTCAAAGATGTATTCTAATCCTACTTTGGATTTAATCCTATTTTTGTACATCTAGCTATTTTCTTGTTATTGCGCACCTCATACCTGCCTATAACCTTCGTGTTATCATTTATGATAGTAATCAGATGTTATTATTATGATCTGGAAATAGGTCATATAAGGTAAATAACATTCTTCTATCCATTAATCAGTGGATTTCTATTTTTATTTTTATGTTGATAGACTCTTCTTTTATTATAATCTATTTTTTAAATAGTTTATAGTCTATCATTTTCTTGTGTTAAAATACATAAATATATATTTTTTCAACCTAATATTTTCAGTGGCACTCATTTAGGTTCTTGTATTTGTTTTGATTCTACTAGAAGGTTCAATGTTTGTTTATATTCACTCTAGCTTCTTTTGTTAATTTCAACTTCAGATATATTTATTATTTTAATTTCATTTTCTTAGAAATACTTCGTTTCATTTTCATTTTCTTTTAATCATGGCAAGTGAGGAAGCGGATGTTAATGTTGCTGCTTTCTCCGATTCTCGGACAATAATATTAAGACGCAAACTTTATTCTTTATGTCAAGATATTAAATCTATTCGAGAACAAGGCCGTGCAGCTAAGGTAGATAACAGTCAAACGAATCTATTTCAAGCGATGTTCTCCGATCTTTCAAATCTTCGAAGTGAATTAAACTTTACAAATGAAGCGTTGGAAACATACTTTGTAAATGCTCAGAAAGGCGAGGATTATCCCACGGATAGAGATTCTTTGATTTTATCGAACTCGAAACGTTATATCTATGAGATCCTTATGATTCATACGGAGCTTTGTCCGCCTCCCAGGCCAGCTCGAGAACGAGCAGCTACTCCAATTCAAAATATTTCTGTTATCAACGACACCAGGTCGCGCCTCCCAAAAATTAATATTCCAAATTTTTCAGGCGAATTGACAGATTGGCCGCATTTCAAAGATGTTTTCATTTCTTTAATTCACGATGAACCGTCACTGTCTAAAACTGATAAATTTTATTATTTAATTTCTAGTCTGAATGGTGAGGCTCGATCTCTTTTAAAGTCCATACCTGTGACGGAGGCTAATTATGACCTAGCCTGGAAGACTTTGATGGCTCGCTACGATAAGAAGCGTTTCTTAGCTACAGCCTTCTTGGACAAACTTCTCTCATTTAAATCTCACCCAGAGGTTTCCGAAAATTATAAATTATTTTTATCTCATGTGGGTGACAGTATGGAAGCTTTTCAACTTCTAAAAATTCCTCATGAAGCGGAATTTATCTTGTTTCATCTTGCTATTCAATGTCTGGACCAGAGAACAAGGGAAATGTTCGAATCCAAGCATATTAAGGAAGAATTTCCGCGATGCAACGATCTTCTGGAGTTTGTCAGAGACAGACAGCAAATTCTGAAGCTGTCTTCCAGCAAACCCGGTAAGTCGTCTTGCCCGAAGGCAACGAAGACCCATAATAAATCTTCTTCTGTGTTTTTGACGACCAAGAGAGCTTCGAAACCATCGGATGTGCGCATTTCAAAGTGTCCATACTGTAAATTGTCTGGTCATGATTTGACCAAATGTCCCAATTTTTTGAATCTGTCGCCGTCGCAACGCTTCCACTTTGTAAAAACCTTCAAGGGATGTAAATATCATTTAACTTCGGGTCATACTACCGACGAATGCAAATTTAAAATTAGATGTCTCATTTGCCAATCTCTTCACCATTCCTTACTTCATTTTTCAACAAACACCCTCGTTGAAGATACTAGGCCTCCATCTATGGGGACGCCTTCAGGAACTTCGAAATCGATTCTTACCTTTCGTGGTAATTCTTTTGATGTTCCAGCTCAACAAATACTTCTTAGTACTGCTACTGTTTTCATAACAGATGTTCGAGGATGTTTTCATCCCGTTCGTGCTCTCATTGATTCGGGAGCTCAATCCTCATTGGTGACTTCAGACTGTGCTCGGCGACTCCTCTTGACGGTGGCGAATGATTCCCAACAGATAAGTTCTGTCGGGGACCTTAGTGTTCCGTCCTTAGGAACTACATTTTTTGAGATGAAATCTATTCATCGTAAAGCCCCTCTACTAGGTGTCCGCGCCACAGTTGTCACCAAAATAACGTCGGATCTTCCATCTATTGCAGTTCCGGAAATTATAATCAGAAAAATTAACCCTTCGATCAAATTAGCCGATTTGAATTTTGGACTGCCTCGTCCTATCGACTGCCTTTTAGGTGCCGATATTTACTATAAAATATTGGAAGGTAGACCCATCCCTATTATCGGTACAGATTTAGCCACCATTAAAACATCTCTTGGCTGGATTGTTACTGGTGCCTATTCAGTTGATTTTGAGTCCTTCCCCAGGCCATCGGTTTTGACCCTCACGACGATTCCCTTTATTCACCGTCAACTTGAACGATTCTGGGAATTGGAGGAACCTAGCATTGGAGTTGTGACCGATCCGGAAGAGGAACTTTGCGAAGAACATTTTGCCCGGACTCATCGTCGTTTGACTTCAGGGAGGTACGTTGTTGCTCTTCCATTTAAATCTCCTTCACCATTATTAAGTGATTCAAGATCGCAAGCGTTGAAGCGGTTCTACAACTTGGAAAAGAAATTGTTGAGAAATCCCACATTGAGACGGGAATATATCACTTTTATGGAGGGGTATCTCTCTCTGGGACACATGGAAATCGCTTCCTTTCCTGGGAAATACATAATTCCCCATCATGGCATTTTAAAAGAGACTAGCTCAACAACTAAGTTGAGAGCGGTCTTTGATGCGTCCATGTCGTCGTCGATTTCTACCGGCTCTCTAAATCAACATCTTTTTGTTGGACCGAAACTTCAACTTGATATTGCGGACATCATGCTTAATTTTAGACTTCATCGCATTGTGTTTGTGACGGATATCTGTAAGATGTACCGCCAAATCCTTATCAATGAACCGGATCGTCTTTATCAACATATTTACTGGAGATCGGATCCTGCTGATGACGTTAAAGAATATGAATTGTGCACCTTGACTTACGGGATGTCCTGCTCCCCCTACTTGGCTCTTCGCGTTCTTAAACAACTCACTCTGGATGAAGGTCATCATTTCATCCATGCGTCCAAAGTGTTACGCGAGGACGTATATATGGATGATATCATAACTGGGACATCAAGTATCGATGAAGCCCTCAGCCTTCAACAACAACTAATTGATTTACTCATGAAGGGTAATTTCGAGCTTCGTAAGTGGGCCAGCAATTCAGAGAGTGTGCTCAAGGCAGTTCCAGAGAAGTTTCATGAAAGGTCTATTTCACTTTCGAAGGGAGAAGATTGTGTTTTTAAGGTGTTAGGGGTCCAGTGGAATGCTCAGTCAGATGAGTTCTCATATAATATCACCACCCCACGTCCTCAGTGCACTAAACGTGGTGTTCTATCTGCAATTGCGCGTATCTTCGATCCTCTAGGTTATTTAACACCGGTGATATTTTTGGCCAAGCTCCTGTTGCAAAATATTTGGAAATTAGGCCTCGGCTGGGACGATCCTCTGCCAACTGAGGTCAAACTTGACTGGGAAAATTTCATGATGGAAGTTCCCCAATTGGTGTCCATCCGTTTATCACGTTTCATCCCGGTGAAACACAGTAACGATTGCCAGTTCGTCGGTTTCTGCGACGCTTCAGAGAAGGGATTCTCGGCCATCATTTATATTAGAACGGTAACGGATGACAATGTTCAAATTTTTCTCTTGAAAGCAAAATCTAAGCTGGCTCTTATAAAACCGCTCTCTATCCCAAGGCTTGAGCTTTGTGGTGCTCTTCTTCTTGCAAAATTATTCAGCTCTCTGAAAAAATTTCGAGACAGAATTTCGATAAATCAAATATTCTTCTTTACGGATTCCGCTATTGTGTTAGGTTGGCTACATACTCCACCTCATTTATTGAAAACCTTTGTGGCCAACCGTATTGTAGAAATTTTACAGTTAATTCCTGAGGTGTCCTGGCGTCACGTGGGCACATTGGACAATCCAGCTGACGCTGCCTCACGGGGTCTCCGCCCATCTCAGATTTTACGTAGTGATCTATGGTGGAACGGACCGTCTTGGCTACAACTTCCCGTCCATGACTGGCCAAAGATCGAAAGATTTTGTAGCCGGACAACAGTTTTGCCCGAGCTTAGGGGCGGTATAATTGCTACTCTCAGTTCAAAGGTCGTCCCTGACCTTGTGTCATGGATCGAAAACTTCTCATCATTTATGAAGCTTCTCAGGACGGTATCGTATGTGCGGCGATTCATCCAGAATACCCGCAACTCCAATCTGTGTGGGCCTTTGACATTAAGAGAATTGAACGCGGCGGAGACAACCTGTATCCGTCTTATCCAAAATTGTTATTTACCTAACGCTATACACAGTGGCGACGAGGATTATGCCTCCACTAATCTCCGAGGTCTGACTCCATTCTTGGATCCCTTGGGACTTTTGAGGGTGGGCGGTCGTCTTCAACAATCACCTCTTCCTGAAGGTATGAAGCACCCTATCATCCTACCTCATCATTCCCACCTCTCTAGACTTATAATACGTCACTATCACCACTTGTATTTGCATGCTGGTCTAAATCAACTCCATGCCTTGATACGTCAACGTTTCTGGATCCTCTCAGCAAGGCGTTTAATCAGACAAGAGTTATTTAGATGTGACATTTGTTATAAGTTTTCAGCAAAGCCAGCTGAGGCTCTGATGGGCAGTTTGCCTACGTGTCGTTTTGAAGCTGGCCGAACTTTTATTAATGTTGGCGTCGATTTTGCCGGCCCATTTTCTATCAGGGAGTCTCGGAGAAGAAATTCGCCTGTTAGCAAATCATATTTATGTCTGTTTGTATGTATGACTACTAAGGCTCTTCATTTGGAACTGGTATCTGATCTTTCGACAGCGTCCTTCATGGCCACGCTCGATAGATTCATTTCACGTAGAGGGCTCCCTACTAAAATTCTGTCAGATTGTGGCAGCAACTTTGTCGGAGCGGCAAGGCATCTCTCTGACATGCAGAAATGGTTACATAAAAAATCTGTCCAAGAGGATTTGTCTTCCCATCTACTGACGAGAGGTGTGGAATGGGTTTTTAACCCTCCTTACTCACCCAATTTCGGAGGTATCTGGGAAGCCGGCGTCAAGTGCGTGAAGAGTCATTTTAAACGCGTTCTCAATGATACAGCTTTCACTTTCGAAGAGCTCACCACCTTGTTCGCAAGGATTGAAGCGATTCTAAACTGAAGACCTCTTTGTGCCTTAACATCAGATCCTACTGATCTAGACATTCTTACTCCAGGTCATTTCTTGATTGGGACAGCTCTAACAACGAGACCAAAAGTCGACTTTACGGACAGTCCTGAGAATCGACTCACCAGATGGCAACTCGTACAACAAAGAGTTCAACACTATTGGCAACGATGGAGGAATGAATATCTTACAACTCTCCAACAACGACCAAAATGGTTTAGAACTACTTACCATCCTCATGTCGGTGATTTGGTTCTTCTTTGGGACAAACATTCCTCACCTGCTCAATGGCCTCGCGGAAGAATAACTGACGTCTTCCCAGGTCCCGACGGAATTGTTAGGGTTGTAAATGTTCATACTCTTAAGGGTATTTTTAAACGTCCCCTATCTAAGTGTGTGCCACTGATTCCCCAATCGGGTGACTCAGAGAAGTAATTTCTTTAAATTTTTTTTCATATAAAATTTGGTGGGCGGTTATGTTAGCGCAACATTTGATTAATTTTTGATTTTTTGTAGAGGTATTTTTTCTTAAGTTTTCTTCCATTAATTATTCTAATAATTATTAATATTATTATCATAATAACTATGGTCAATATTACTCATGTAATTTATTCTTATGTTTATATTACATCATATTAACAATTTGTGGGAGGAGCCTATGAATGTGGGGGAGTGGGGAATAGTTCGTTTTATGACCGCTGGTCAGTGTTGGACAGATAGTCTTCCATGGTCCTTCAGCCTGTTGACATTAGGGCACTCCTCAAGGCCACCAACTTCTCTCGTCAACCCGGATCGCCTTTCCGTGGACCTCTGAAGTCTGGTACTTGGCTCATCTGGTGTGACGGCGTCCTCAGCCTACTCCCAGATCTTCTCGGCCTTGTTTGGAGATCAGTTCATCAGCCCATCTTCCACATTCACCCCTCCACATCAGGAGAGTTAACTTTGTTTATTTTTGTTTTTCCTTTTAACTACGCCGACTGGCCCTTGTATTTGAAATGAAATATAATTATATCATTTTTCAAAATCTAGTCTATGTTATTTATTAACAGACATCCTACAGACATTCAAATTAGTGCACACAAAATGAATAATAAGTTAATTGTTAAGAAAACTTGTGGTCACGGTATACAGTTAATGGAATTGCAAAACATTTTTAGAGAGAAAACTCTTGCAAAAACGATTTTGAAAATCTCTTGACATAATATTTTCATCATTTCCTTAATTTATTTATTAACTTTATTGGATAGACCGATCGGTGGTCCTCTCCAGCCCGTCACATTGCTTTCTTCTGCTCCCACTAGGTGCCGATAAACCGGCTTAACACTAGGTAGCTGGTTTCCGGCACCAGCTCCGCAGGTCCAGTCCCCGGGAAAATAGATCCGGTTCCGTGTATCCAATATAATCCAATTTATTGAATTACTTTTAAATGATTAATTGATCAAATAGAAAAAAAAAATATATATATATTAGGGTGGTCCAAAAATGACAATTAAAAAAAAAAACGTGCACCCCCTAGTTTGGAAGAACTCATTTTTTATCATTTAACAATAAGTAAATTCATTTTATTAAGTGTTTTGGAGGTCGCTGATTACGAATTTGATGTCAAAAAATAATTTTGACTCTTGACAATTGTCACAAATGCTGTCAACAAATCCGTGTAATCGAGAGGAAAATTGGAGTTAATACCAATGTCCGAAACACAATTCAATAATTTTTTCATTTGGTTTCTGGACATAATCAGAACAGATAAATTCTTCCAGTCATTTTCAGTTTTGATATCTTTTATTTACAAATTACAGCGACCTCAAAGACACTTAATAAAATGAATATATCGATTGTTAAATGACGTCAAATTCGTGTTCTCCGACCCCAAAAACCATAATGTGGAAAATGTTTAGCCTATTTTGATGAAACGTGGAAGCGTTTCATCTTTAATACATATGAAAACCCTTGTAAAATTCCATTACAAATTCAAATGCGGTGGGGCAAGGGTTATTTAAAATATTTTTATTTTTTTTTGCGCCAAAATTTTCCTTTCGTTGAGTTCTTCCAAACTAGGGGGTGCACGTTTTTTTTTTTTGTTTTAAATGTCATTTTTGGACCACCCTAATATATATATATCCTTTCAAAAGTTCTGTCGTTTTTTTTTATAAGGGAATGTTTATTTTGACTGTAGCGTCTTTGTTATGATTCTAATTCCAATGCGACCTTTGCTAATGTAAACAGCATTGTTTACTATCTGTGAAAACAGTATAATATTTTAATCGAGACACTGCTAGACGTTCAAACGAATTTATTAAAATGGTTTGACTTGAAATGCTAATTAAGTCGATTTTATTTCATCAGTTTAAACTCGGCTTAAAAGCTATCGTGGCCGCTCAAAAAATATGCTCCGTGTTTGGTCAGAATGCTATCTCTGAGTGTAAAGCTCAATTTTGGTTTTCCAAATTTCGTCAAGACGACGAAACGCTCGAAGACGAGGCTCGTCCTGGAAGACCTCAAGTTGCCGAAGAACAGCAAGTTTGGGAATTAATAGAGTCGGATCCACGTCGAACATGTTCAGAAATAGACTCATAATTTCGATGAATAGAATTATTTTATATATATTACTTTCTTTAATTTTTAATTACCTAAAAAAAAAAAACAGTACTTTCGAAAGGACCCGATATATATATTGCAATTCAAAGATCCCATTTAATTGATCTGTTCTTGAAATACTGGATTTTCAAAACTTCGTTTTTAACGTACTGATAAAATTTATCAGTACGTTAAAAACGAAGTATATATATATATATATATATGTATATATATATATATATATATTTAATATATAAATTGACTATGAGTCGAAAAACAATCAAACTAACTTAAATCAATTAAAAAATACATCTTTATTGGTTCAGCACACTTATTGCTCTTCGCTTTAATATAACAACTTATGTGCAGTAGATTATATATTGTCTTGGTATAGCTGGGGTTTCAGTCGCCTGTTGAGGATGATCCGACTGAGATTGAAGAAGGTAACGGTCGACACATCGACAAGACCATACTGGAACTGCTGGGTAACCTGGGTGATGTGGTTGCCTTTTGGCTATTTCGGACGAACCAAGGGACCTTTACTACCAATCGGAGAACCTTGTTTTCAAACTTTCTTCATTTGTTGGTTTATTTTCCTGGTCTGCAGCCAGACGTAAAATAAATTATTCTTATTTATATTACATGTTTTTATTTTATTTTTTTTTGTATTTATGTAGCCATTTGTCGCCACTGCAACATTGTTTCTGAACCACTCCTTTATTTTCAATTAACATTTTACGTGTATCTTTTTATTTTCCCTGTATGTCCATCTTGGCTTTACGAACATTTAAAAAGATATTTTTAGAAATGTACTCAAGTTGTTTGATTTCTTTTGTTTTAAGTGGCGTAATAATTTTGTTCGAAATGTCGTGATTATCCTGCAAAGCGGACGTCCTTCGGGAAAGCTTCACCCAAATTATTTCTTAATTTCCTCATAAATTTGTTTTTAATTGCAAAAAAGAAAAAGTGTTTCTTTTTTCATGTTTTTTTTTGTGATTTTAACAATTATTTCATGACCCACACATAAAAGTACAGCGTAATTCTGAGAATGACTTTTCCTATGCAATGCAAGTATGAAATGAATTGAAAAATGGAGAAGAGAGGAGAGGACTTTCAATGCTGGACTTCAATGGACTTTCAAGAGAGGACTTTCAATGCAAGTATGAAATGAATTGAAAAATGGAGAAGAGAGGAGAGGACTTTCAATGCTGGACTTCAATGGACTTTCAAGAGAGGACTTTCAATGCAAGTATGAAATGAATTGAAAAATGGAGGAGAGAGAGAGATCAGCTGAAAAAGTGTTGGATCGATTCGCATAAAGAAAAAAAAAGAAAATGAACGCTTAATTAATTAACTACATAAAAACTGTAAGACCAACGACTGGGCTGACATATATACATAGGCAAAGTAAAGATGTAAAAAAGAGACGAAACATCAGGGGAGGGCGAATCTTAATATTGTCTGACAGCCAAGCAGAGCTGCAAGCGTTGCGAGCTGTCATCATAGATTCCAAAATCGTCCCGGAATGCCTTCAAGCACTGGAGTCCCTGACGGACCAAAATAGTGTGGAATTGAGATGGGTGCCAGGGCACCGGGGTTTTGAGGGCAACGAAAGGGCTGATCAACTATCCCGGTCAGGAGCTGACAGAAAACCTATAGGACCGGAACCCTTCTGCGGGATCTCTAAGAGCACCGCAAGGCCGACAATAAATGGTTGGCTGACCAGGAATCACATCCAGTTCTGGAGAGGGGTCCCAAAGCAAAGACATTCAAAACTCGTTGTAGCGGAACCCTCAGAAAAAAGGAGCCGAGAACTCCTGAATATGAGCAGAATGGACCTAAGAGCTATGACAGGGCTGATTACAGGACACTGTCATATGAACAAACACCTATACAATAATGGTACAGGAAATGTGGCGAGGAAAATGAGACTCCGGTTCATATTCTAAGCCGGTGCGGGGCACTAGAAAGCAGACGATTTTACTACCATTACGGAACCGAAGCAGGTAATGGAAGGAAACTGCAGAAGAATCCTGGACTTTATTAAATATACAGGATTGCTGTAGGGACCAACACATACAGGGCACACAATAGGCCTACTCAAAAAAAAAAAAAAAAATGTAAAAAATAATAAACAATTACATGAAAGTTTTGAGAGAGGAAAAACAGCCAGCGGTGACCCCTCATGACATCACTTCATAACAGGAGATGTCTATGCCAAACTCTCTTTAACCTTCTTGTAGGATGTGGAGTACATTAGGATTTAAAATTTTGCGAACTTCCGGATTGGTGTGTAAATACATTTTGGTGTAGAAGCGTTAGTTTAAGTGTTTGATTGTTGTGTCTATGAGTGTGACGTTCAAGTCGCCGTGTTAAGTCTTGTTGCTTACGGTATGTATGGTGGCCATTATGTGATCAGTCAGAGAGTCTTGGATGATGTAGTATTGTGCACATCATGCTAAGCATAATCAGAATTGGACTTGAAAAATAAAATAAAACTTGTTTATTTAATATATTGTCTAATTTCACTAACTATATAGGTATACATGGGAGTACTTTCGGTATTTCTACCATCCTCAGCCAAAAGCATAAGAGATAAGACTGCTTTTGGCTGAGGATGGTAGAAATACCGAAAGTATTCCCATGTATATTGAAGTGACCTTTGCTTGGGGGCTTTAAACTTTTATTAATTACTATGAAAATGATTTTACTTTTGGGGTTAACATGCGTACTCAGAAGGTGAACTAGGCTGTAGAGAATTTAGAGAACAATTTATAAGACAACATACATTTATTAACACAATTATTGACATATATTAGTGAGGCGTCCCTCCATAATCGCACATCTGGAATAAAATATCTATAAAACATGAAATAAATTATATAGACTTAAATGTTCTGGTAACTCCCGCAACATGAAGGTGTCTATTATTGATCAGCCAGCCATTCGTCTCGATGTCGGAGAAAAATGTAAAATAAATGATTCCGTTACCTTGTAAGTCTTCTTTTTCTAACCACACTCAAGCCGGTGGTCTCTCCTCCAGAATTCACGACGAACTTCCAGTCCCTTTGAAGTAGGCAGCAGGGATGATTTCCCTCTAGCAGCAAAATGAGAGTCTTCGGTCTCCTACGTCCGGTCAAACAGGAGTCTCCTTCTTCCCACAGCTCAGCCAGGAATGTCTTCTCCCTCAATAGCTCAACTCTGAATAACTGTTCAGCTCAACAGCTGAACTCGGAATGACTACCTCATCTAGTAGCTCAACTAGGACTCCTTTCTCGTAGCTGAACGAGGACCGACTACTTCCTCTGTAACTGAAGACCGACTCCCTCCTCTGACACTTCAACTACGACCCTCTGATACTTCAGCGAGGAATCCTCCAATTTCCATCCCCTCCACTTCATGTATCTTCCACTAGTGCGCTTCTCGTGGTCGCTCTCATAACTATAATTAACAATCGTTCTGGGATATGCGATATATCACAATTGCCTCCCTTTGATTAAAAAAATTGCGGAGATACATTAGTTAAGGTAGCGACGTAATTTTTTTTTTTTTTACACTTGGCTCTAACTTCACTCACTTCTGAACACTTCTTATATTACACTTTACAATCTTATACTATATTACAATTTTTTACAATATATAACGATGGCTTTAAAAATGGCTTGAATATGTTAGTCTGTCTCGTACTTTATCAACTTCGTCCTGTCTGTCTGTCTCATATTTTATCAGCTTTGTACTGTCGGCTTCTTTAATTAATTATTACTTTGAATTATTTATTATTTATTCCTCAAATTCTCCTTAATTCTTTATTATTTATTCTTCAAATTCTTTATTATTCATCGAAACATGTGCCTTGGTAATAAAATTCCTTTTTTTTTTTTTTTTTAACTATCAATCTTCATTTTCCTGCTATCATATCTCATTCCAAATACCCCACTTAGGTATCAATTATTAACGACGATCGACGAAGAATGCTTCCACAGCATTAAAATACTAATAACGACGAAATATGCTCTCAACGCATCTATATCCACAACTACCACAAATATCGACGAAGAATGTCTTTCCTGACATCGTAGATTGGCCCTATTTCGGCTCACAAAATTCTCCATAAACTTTCATATCATTATTTATCGTCTAATATCCTTCTCTGTTTAATAATTACCAATACCATTCTTTCTTTACTTCGCACCATATTTAATCATCAAGGCATCCAAAAATAACAATGTTAATAAAGTTTTCCTTATTTATCTATCTTATTTAATCAGCCGACAGTCAAAAGAATAAAAATACTCTGTCTGTTGAGATATCTTCCAAGGTGAAAACCCGCCATCCTAACAATGCTACTAACTTAATTTAATTTTTATACTATCTCGAAATGTCCTGTCCTGTATCGTCATGTTGAAACCTGAAGCCGCTATCTTAACACTGTTCTAAAATTAATTTGATTTCTATTTTGTCTATTATTGTCGTCAGGTTGAAACCTGCAGCCGCTATCTTAACAATACTGTTTTAAAATTAATCTGTTATCTACACTATCTTGAACAATCCTGTCCTGTCAGGTTTAGACCTGAAGCCCGCCAAAATGAATAACTAACAAAAGTATTAACACAAAACGAAACGAAAAATATATAAACGCAAAACTATATAATACTTATTTACAATTTTTATTTACAAACATGCCCAGTATGGATATTTTCCTGAATTCCGAAAAATACCCAATTGCACTCAACTAGCCGGGGGTTCGTGAGACCCCAAGAATCCTGGTCAATTCCGTCTGCGGCGTTGATTTAGTCCCGGGCTCTTCCCTTGTCAATTTCCCGCGTCAATTTCGACCCTTTGTTCTTATATTTTTTCAAAAGAGAAATATGAAAACGTCCCCTTTTTTGTCCTGTATTTGAGTTATGTTTAATTGTTACTAAATACGGTCCTTCCCAGTATATCAATGGTTTATAAACTTCTTCGTTATTTTCCTGTATCCTTAATGGTTCAACTAATACTAATCCCCCCATGATTAATTTCTGAGTTCTATGTTGTCTATCGTCTGTACCTATACGGATAGTATCGTCTGTCTTATGTATGCATACCAGTGGAGACATGTATTGGCTTTCTGTATCCTCACTCATTTGTACGCATTTGTCTGTCAGTTCTGTTTTCGTATCTACTATCTCTTTTTCTATCATGTCCCCTTGTTGTACAGTTTCCGTAGTTAATTCTTGTCCCTGAATGTCCATGTCAGTCTGTAATTGTTTATAATGACTGGTCATGTCCTCAATTTTTATGTTCATTTCTTGGAGGCCATCTTGTATATCTGTCTTTAGTATCTTTGTCATTTTTGTCATAAACAATTTATTATTTTCTGTCATCTTTGTCATAAACAATTTATTCTCCGTCCTAATTGATGTCATATTTGATTCTATTTTTTCTGTCATCTCTGTCATAATTGATGTCATATTTGCTTCTATTCTTTCATTTCTTTCTGTCATCTTTGTCATAAACAATTTATTTTTTAATTCATTACTTTCTGTCATAAATTTCATTAATGTTTCAATGTCTAAACTACTGTTTCTGTCTGTCGTCTTTTTCGTTGTTTCGTTTGTCTCTAATACTAATTCTCCATTCGTCTCTTCGTCATCCTTTTGGTCACCCTCTGTCATTGACTTACGTATTTTTGACCTTGTCCCTTCAGCCATTTTTAAAATACAAAATAATATAATAGATATAAATCAATATAAATTATAAATTGTTCTCTTATCTCACCGGATTTCTTTCGTACCCGGCACAATCCACCATAAATTGTGTTGACCTTTGCTTGGGAGCTTTTAAACTTTTATTAATTACTATGAAAATGATTTTACTTTTGGGGTTAACATGCGTACTCAGAAGGTGAACTAGGCTGTAGAGAATTTAGAGAACAATTTATAAGACAACATACATTTATTAACACAATTATTGACATATATTAGTGAGGCGTCCCTCCATAATCGCACATCTGGAATAAAATATCTATAAAACATGAAATAAATTATATAGACTTAAATGTTCTGGTAACTCCCGCAACATGAAGGTGTCTATTAATGATCAGCCAGCCATTCGTCTCGATGTCGGAGAAAAATGTAAAATAAATGATTCCGTTACCTTGTAAGTCTTCTTTTTCTAACCACACTCAAGCCGGTGGTCTCTCCTCCAGAATTCACGACGAACTTCCAGTCCCTTTGAAGTAGGCAGCAGGGATGATTTCCCTCTAGCAGCAAAATGAGAGTCTTCGGTCTCCTACGTCCGGTCAAACAGGAGTCTCCTTCTTCCCACAGCTCAGCCAGGAATGTCTTCTCCCTCAATAGCTCAACTCTGAATAACTGTTCAGCTCAACAGCTGAACTCGGAATGACTACCTCATCTAGTAGCTCAACTAGGACTCCTTTCTCGTAGCTGAACGAGGACCGACTACTTCCTCTGTAACTGAAGACCGACTCCCTCCTCTGACACTTCAACTACGACCCTCTGATACTTCAGCGAGGAATCCTCCAATTTCCATCCCCTCCACTTCATGTATCTTCCACTAGTGCGCTTCTCGTGGTCGCTCTCATAACTATAATTAACAATCGTTCTGGGATATGCGATATATCACAATATATAGTTAGTGAAATTAGACAATATATTAAATAAACAAGTTTTATTTTATTTTTCAAGTCCATTTGAATTATTTCACAATATCTCTGCAATAATGTCAGTTTTCATCAATAATCAGAATTACTTTTGATTTAAAATATTTCAGTCTACGGCTGGTATTCAATACATGTTTGCACCCCGAAAAAATGCACTTATTTGTATCTAACATTCTTGGCAGATAATGAATTGCATGTAAATTATAATTTTCATCTTATTTCTGAATTATGAACAGAAAAGTTAAAATGGTTTTCCGTGAACAGAATAGTTTAAATAGTAAATATCTGGATTTGATTTGCTCATCCTTTCAGCACGTTGAACTCACCAAGCCTAATCTTCCTATAATAGGTATTTCGTGGCTATTTATCAACTTGTTACAGTGTTCAGTTCAACAATAGCCTATTATAAAAAAAAAAAAAAGTCATATTCTGTTCATTAAACTGCGGTTATGACATACACGTATGACAATTTCATGCATGGGGAAGGCTTCTAACTGCCGATGTTCCTGTGAACTGATATTTCGTTTTACTTGTAAAACCTGTTTATTAGATAGATTGACAATTTCATTTATAAAAATAGTATGTTGGAAATCTTTGAATGAAATTAACCCCCCTGATTCCCCTGGGTTCGCCTTTGCCCGGGCAAATCCCTACATTTACTACGCTACATATGCATAAATCTTATGAACTATTTTTAATTAAAACAATGCTTTTTTTCTTTCTGTTTCAGATCACAAGGGGAAGCGGTGAAGTTAACAATAAACGGTAAACCATATACAGGTATGAACCATATTTATTCTTAATTGCTGACATTTCTATTATGAAATTTATATTTAGTTAGTTATTGTTAATCATGAATAATGTAATAACATTGGTGTAACTATGAATTTCAGTGTCGGACGATGTGCCGGCAGACACTACACTGAATGGGTTCATCAGAGAGTATGCCCATCTGAAAGGTACCAAGTTCATGTGTCTGGAGGGAGGATGCGGTGCCTGCATTGTCAGTGTTACCTTGGCACATCCTGCCACGGGCAAGTCTGTCGTACAGGCTGTTAACTCGGTAAGTCGTACAGGCTGTCAACTCAGTAAGTCGTACAGGCTGTCAACTCAGTAAGTCGTACAGGCTGTCAACTCCGTAAGTCTGTACAGGCTGTCAACTCAGTAAGTCGTACAGGCTGTCAACTCAGTAAGTCGTACAGGCTGTCAACTCCGTAAGTCTGTACAGGCTGTCAACTCAGTAAGTCGTACAGGCTGTCAACTCAGTAAGTCGTACAGGCTGTCAATTCGGTAAGTCTGTACAGGCTGTCAACTCGGTAAGTTGTACAGGCTGTTACTCGGTAAGTCGTACAGGCTTCAACTCAGTAAGTCGTACAGGCTGTCAACTTGGTAAGTCTGTACAGGCTATCAACTCAGTAAGTCGTACAGGCTGTCAACTCGGTAAGTCGTACAGGCTGTCAACTCGGTAAGTCTGTACATGGTGAATCACTGGGTATGTACTTCCCCATCGCGAATCAATGAACTATGTGGCTCTCCCTCTGAACACATCATACTAACTGTTGTGTTACATTGACAGTTATTAGGATTTTCATTGAGTTTTAGCCCAAACAATTGATTGGTTTTGGAGAGAGAGCAAAATCTTAATTGATTAAATTGTTCTGGGGAAGTACATTGACAATTTTTTTGTTTGTTCAATTTGGTAACTATTATATTTATATTTAATTTTTTGAAGTACCTCTGAAAACTATCTAACTTCTATAGAAATAATCCTTTATCCCATGTTAACTTTTTTTCCTTTTGTTTAGTGTTTAGTTCCTATCTTTGCCTGTCACGGATGGGCTGTGACCACGGTCGAAGGTCTGGGCAACAAGAAGACAGGCTATGACAAGGTGGTCAAAAGACTGGCTGCTGCCAACGGCACTCAGTGTGGCTACTGCAGTCCTGGCATGGTCATGAACATGTACAGGTGAGCCCATATGAAGAGTTTGGAGCCAGAGCGGACCAACCCACAATTTTTCGGAAAATGAGTTATTACCATCCTGATGTTGGCATAGGTTCCCTTTTTCAAAACCAGTGTGGATCACTTAGTTTCTTCACTTCAGTGATAGATAGCAGCACTTTAAGTTTAGTCCACAAGTATTTTGTGCATATATTTTCAAAGTCGCAATAGATCATACGGCCTTCAAAAACTTTATAGAACACAAAAAGGGATCACTCATCCAATACTATTCTAAAATTTCAAATATAAATAAATATTTGGGGCCCATTTATGGAGATAAACAAAATGTACTCAATTTTCAATTGCCATTTTCTACCTGTTCAGTTTCAACCAGTTGGTCCGCTCTGGCTCCAAACTATTCATATATTTATTGATTTACTTTATTTATAAATAAATATGTGAATTTTTCTTATAGTGAAAAATTTTTGTTGCCACTATATAATCTAGACAATAGGCAATCTACTGTATACCAGAATGGTTTGAACTTGAATACTTAAATCGTTTCTAACTTCTAAGTTGATATATCGGGTTGTAAAGAAGGTTCTGTCCGAATTTCGGTAATAATTAAAAAAATATATATTTACATTACTAAAAATATTTAATCTACAATTTATTCTCCATCAAGTTCCACTACTACCTTCAACCCACGTTCGGGCATCTTATCAATCCTATGAATATATATCCTAAATATATATATATATATATTTATATGAACAGAAGCATATGTAAATTACTTTAATCTATGAGTAATTTTCTTTTAGCCTTTTGCAGACCAACCCTAGCATCACAATGAAAGAGGTGGAAAACTCTTTTGGAGGTAATATCTGCCGTTGTACCGGATACCGACCGATACTGGATGCTTTCAAGTCTCTGGCCAGCGACGCTCCCAAACATCTCGTCTCCAAACTTGAGGACATTGAGGTAATCCTTGATGACATGTAATTGTGATGTTCCATATTTTGTTTCCGCAGCTAAACCTACTGATCACTCGGCCTTAGATCCTTCTAAATGTTAATAGGCTTAGTTAGAGAAACATCTACAAGTTTTTTTCAATACGTTTTATTTAAAACAATGCAAGCACGTGCAAAAATGCTATTTTTATGTGCATTTTTCCAGCATCGGGTACGGGCACACCCTCTTGATCAAGCCTTGCTGCTGTGTGCCTGCTGATGGGCACCAACCGAGTGGATATGAAGAGTGAGTGGTCCGATCATGCCATCCCTTGTCCCTGGGTCTGGTTGGCTTCGCGGGTTGGGTGCCCCGGGGTTCCCGATCTGGTCCTCCCCGTTACCCTCCATACCCGAACATACTCGCTCCGACTTTATAGGACTACAATTAGTCTTACGGCAAAAAAAAAAAAAAAAAATTATTTACTACTTCGACTGTTATAATTATAAATTTTCAATCAATTCGAAAATGGAAAATTATATAGGTATATATATTTTTTGCCGATCCTTGGAATTGTATTAGAACATCTATGAAACCCTTCAATGTGATCAGATAGTTTAGTTTGTTTTCTTCACTTTTATAGATTTATTTACAGATTCATCTACTTTCAACTTTAATTTCAGGATCTGCTCTGTCCAATGAACGGTCATCCCTGTTCGAACGGCGTCTCTTGCTCCAACTCATGTGGGAGAATTGCTCCTCCTCTGGCGGGTACCCTCCGGTTCCAGCTTGATGATGGTACCTCTTGGTACCGCCCCCTCACCAGACAAGAAGTTTTTGAACTATTTGACATGATAGGGGATAAGACCTATCGCTTTATTGCAGGGAACACTGGTCAAGGTGTGAAATTTTCTCAAGTTCTTTTCCCCTTTTGTCATTTCTACTTATATAAGATCCTAAGTTGTCATTTGACCTCAGTGATAATAAAGTAAGTTCTCACTTTTGTTTAGTGGAAAATTAAGCGATGGGCATAAAATTTGTGTGACAGCATTGGCATTTTTTTTATATATTTGCTTAGTTTACGGTAAACGGATAATTCTATCGAGAAATTGGTCCTTACCATAAAATGTCCATTAATAAATTTCCAAACATCAAAATGCCCTCAAATTTCAGGTAGGACTAACTCCGACCAAAGTTATAACGCCCCAAAGAATGCACAATATATATCTGTAGGAAATATCCCATCTAGGTAATGTTTAAACTGTAACGCATAGTAATGAATTTTAAAATATCTTGTTATTATTGGTGGGGGCGCCGGTAGCTCAGTGGTATGCGTGCTTGACTTCTGAGCTCAAGAACGTGGGTTCGTAACCCGACCGAGGCCCTTAGTTTATTTTATCTGGGTGGTAAAATAAACTTAAGCACGCCGTCCTTCGGATGGGACGTTAAGCGATGGTCCCGAGCATGTACGTTGTCAGGTACTCGTTAAAGACCCCTATCCTAGGTGAATAAAAATTTAGGGTAGGCAAAATTTAGGACTCCCACAGTAGAGTCGGGCTCATGTCCACCAGAGTGACGAAATAGCGCTCTGGTAGTAGGCGATATGACCTCGTAGTTAAAGCCCGGGCATGAGTCATAAAACCTAACCTTATTATTGGTAGTTTTTTTTTTAATTAAAAAAACGTCTCCTTTCTTACTCTCCCGCTTCACTCACTTTATAGGCGAACCCTTAAATCATGACAGACAGTGATACAGACTCTGAATAGGAGAATAATGGTCCAGGACCGTCGTCCAAAAAGAGGAAATTAAGTTCAGAAATTACAAGAGTTGCATTATGTTCGAAGGAACAACATTTTCATATTAATACCTAATCTACTGATAATGAATCACAAAAGTGAGTGTACTCGCGTTCAAAAACCTACATTTCTTATTTCTCTTATCATAGGCCTATTGTCTCTACTTTGGAATCAAATGTAGTGATTTCTGATGTTCCTAACAACGAAAATAATGTTGATTTAACAAATGAAAAAAAAATAACATAAGCCAATAAATAAAACTGTTTGCACCTAAAATGTTGAGTCAATTGAGAAATCCCATTCAACATAAAAATTATATTTATAGATCAAAAAACAAAAAAATTAAAAAATCGCAAAAGAAGTTTTACCTGTGTTTTTTTTTTTTATTATTATTTTTTTCTTTAGTTATATTTAGCAATAACAACCATTGCCCTATAGAGTTAGGTATATTCTGTTGTAGGTGTATACCGTATCGAGACTCCACCAGAGGCATACATCGACTTGAACGGTCTGGCTGAGCTGCATGGCTACGAGTTGACTCCTGAAGGAATCACCCTAGGCTCTAACATCAGTCTTACCGAAGCCATGGATCTCTTCTATAGACTAGCCAAAGAGCAGCCTACTAAGTTTAGCTATTGTCAGACTCTAGCTGACCATATCGATCTTATCGCCAATGTCCCTGTTCGAAATGTAAGTATAATAATTATAACCTTAGTCTGTCTTTAGTGACTTTTATTAATATATATGACATTACAAGTCGTTCAAATCGGAAAATAAGTTATTTTGACTCATTGCGTCAATATAGAACTGGATACGATTTTTGGAGAAGGTCGCAGTATGCTCATTTGAGTGGGAATTGCTGTGTTATTGAGCGAATGTAAACAAAAAAAGTACTACTTTGTTCACTCCAGGAGGCCTGTTCTAAATTTCAATAATAAATATTTATTTTTAATAAATAATCAATTAAATTGTAAAAATAAAAAATGTTAAATATATATGCAAATTGTACCGAGAACTAAGACCCCTTAAACATTTTGATCGGTATTTCAGGTCATCAGTGCGGACATTTTCAGAAAATTCAGCGTTTCTCTTGTTTTATTCTGTTAGAAAAATTCCTGTTGTTATAGTTCTATTAGTCTTGTTAAAACTTTAGTTTGTTATTATTATATATCACGCCTACTACTTGAGAACTCTTTCATTTCTCTGGTGGACATGAGCCCGACTCTTCTATGGAAGTCCTAAATTTTGCCTACCCTAAATTTTTATTCACTTAGGTTAGGGATCTTTGAGTACCTGACATCGTACAGGCTCGGGAGCATCGCTTAACCTCCCATCCGAAAGACGGCGTGCTTAAGTTTATTTTACCTCTCAGATAAAATAAACTAAGGGCCTCGGCCGAGTATCGAATCAGTGATCTTGAGCTCAGCATGCAAGTTAAAACTATATAAAACTATCAAATTTTGTTTTTATAAATATTTTTCAGACTGGAACTTTTGCTGGGAATATTACATTGAAACACGAAAATGAAGAATTTCCATCAGATATTTTTCTCATTTTAGAAATGGTGGGAGCGGAAATGCTTATTGGTGATATACATTTATTTATGTTTCTAAATGTTTTAGCATATTGTATATATTTTCATATATTTATACATAAATATTTTTTTTTTCTAGCTGATTTGACTGGTATCGAATTGAAAATGGGACTTCTGGAATATTTACAAACAGATATGACCAAGAAGTTAATTGTTAAAATTTTTTTACCAACATTTGACAATCAACACTATGTAACAAGATCATATAAGGTGCATATAAAATATATTTTTAAATAGTAGCTGCATTGCTTATCTATTAATTTTAATTTTGTGCAATAATTTATAATAACAATATGTATATTTTTTTAAGATAATGCCGAGAGCCCAAAATGCACACGCTTTTGTCAATGCAGGTTTTCGGGTGAAGGTTGACAAGAAAAATGGTTTTCAAATTATGGAAAAACCTACTATAGTTATTGGAGGGATCAACCCCACATTTGTAAGTGATAATAATGACATTTAATAAGCCATTAATTTATACTATGAAAAAAAGGGATAGCTTTGAAAAATATTCAGTTTTATTTAATTTAATTTTTTCAAACATTTTATGGACATATTAGGTCATCCCATAAGTAATGTCAGATTCTCTTGCAACGTGAGCCGTCTCGTTTTCCTGGTGGAATAAAACTCCGCGTCTATTGATCAGAGTATGTTTTTTCTACCAAGTTGTTCACAGTAGACCTCGTTCGTAATTCGACGCATGTGCAGGACAAAATCGAAATCATTCAGTGGTTAGATTTTTATCTGCGTTAACAATGACAGAAAAATTCGAAAACATTTTCCAATATTTTCCCACTATGGGGCATAGCTTCCTGCCTTGTGACCGAGATTTTGGAGTTGCCAAACGGCGCCTCAAGAGATTGGACCGAGTTTATACCGCAGATGAGTACGCCAGAGACTTAGCATCATCGAGCAAAAAGGGAAATTTTGTGAATCACATAGACTCTAACATCATTTATGATTTTAAATCAGGGGGGCCACCATTCAAAAAAAAAAAAAAAAAAAAAAACTTTTTCAATAGAGTCCATGTGAAAAGGAATCCCCAAAGATAAAAAAAAAATCGTTTGGAATTTCTCAGTTTTTTATGTTTGAATATCATAACAACACTCGAGGTACTGTGATTGTGAGGTACTGTAAACATACGTTTAAGTTACTAAAAACAAATAAGTAAGTTACTCTCCCAACTAATAAGGCACTCTGCGATTCTGTTAATCCAATCAACTTGAAAAAAAAATAGAGGACATAAGGAAAGTTATCAAGTTTATCCTTCAGGAACATCAAGACTTTTATAAAGGTATCCTTTCATGGCCAACCACATGGTCCGAGAGAACAGAGGTCCACCATTAGGTTAAAACATTATATTTTACTACGTTTATTTTTGAAGGAGCACTTGTCCTTAATGTTAATTTAATTTTACCAATGTCAATAAAACATATACCTATAATATTAATTTATGCGTTTTATAAATTACCCTTTTTACCTTAAAGACTAAAAAAGGTGAAGGTTTTTGAGTCGAGAGACGAAAAATCGCATTTATGCTTCTACTGAAAAGTTTGGTTGAAGGGACATGTGCCCTTTCAAAAATAATAAATTTAATTGTCTTGTTACATTTCAAAAATGTATAATGGATAATTCCTCATGTATCCCACTAGTCAATAATACCTTCCGCTGAAAGTAACTGATGTAGTCTGCGACATTGGCGTCTTAAACCAATGCCGAGATCTAAAGTGTCCTTCTCCATAAATGTTTACCACTTTTTGGTTTTTGGAAGCCGCATTCTCGATTTTTTTTAAACTCCTACATCGCCGAAGATAGTATATATCACTTCCATTTCAAAACGTAATCTTGAGAGAAAATCCCAACCATCATTGGGTGAAACAGTGAGTTAGTAATCCCTTTTCAAACACTATTTGTACACAAATCGTGATCTAGAGGGCATTAACCTGGTGAAGTAAACAATTAAAATAATTTCGAAAAACCGACATTACTTATGAGATGACCTTTTAACTCTTTTGAAGTAAATATAGGGCGTATCTAATAACAATGTTGCATGTATTAAATGATAATTATTCTATGTAGTAACTTGTAAATGATTTATTTCAGTTGCATGCAACAAAAACTGAAGAATATCTTACAGGTGAGGCAACTTTAATTTTAATCTTCTCATTTTTTTGTTTTTTTTTTCTTTCTTTTGGAGGAATTTAAAAAACCTAAAAAGTCTAGTGCCGAGCAAATGCAAGAGCTACGGCAGCATCGAAAAGAAAATGAAAAATCATTTTATCCCGACGTTTTCACGGAAAATCTAAGGCGTGGACCTTGACTACGCCTTAATGTATTTTTTTTTGTATATAGTAACTAATGATATTAGATTTTTTTAGTGTAACTACAATTTTTCTAGCATTTCTAAATGTATTATCTTTTTGTATTTTGATTGAATTTAGTTTAATCAATCCTATTGCCGCTTTATAGATTCCTGATATTAACTTTTATATACGATTTTTTTTTTTTTTTTAGGAAAATTTTGATGTAGTAATTATTGTTACAGGCAAAAAACTAATGGATGAAGCAACCCTCCATGGGGCAGTCTCCATCCTGGAGGCAGAGCTGACCCCAGACCATATTCCGCCTGATCCCAGTCCAGAATTCAGGAAGGGTCTCGCCTTGTCCCTCCTTTACAAGGTAACCCTGACTTTATTTTTTTTTAAATCGCTTTATATTTAAGGGATGCTTGTAAGAATTCAGCTTATGCGCTACCCCGGTTGGTAATACCTACGTATCTATGGAAACTACCACTATATATATTGTAAACCTTTCGTCCTGCGTGGGAGTGCAAATTACTTAATTAGTAAAAATAAAATTAATGTTGAAAAATTATTTAAATCGAAAATTATTTAAATCGAAAATTATTAAATCGCGACTTTAAATTAAAAATTACCTTGGATAGCTGAATACACTCCTCACGGGAAGAACGGTTACAAGTTAATAATGTGTAGTTGTCACCAGTAATTAATAATAATTAATTACTGTTGTCAACTAGAAGAAGCATGAGTGGGGGGAAATGGAATGAATCAAACTTAGAACTGTAACGTATTTATTTAAAAAAAGAACATATAATATTTACAAAAAAAACAATTTAATATATAATTGGCCGTATGTCTGAAGGACTTAATTATAACTTAACTACGAGGTACCTCGATAATGATATCCCTGGCGATGACGGTGTGATCATCCTTATCTAGACATCCCGCAGAAATCATTCGGTCACATATTTTAAAGTCGTTGAAGATCTGTCTGATTCCGAGGCTACATTAGAAGTTACATTTTTCACTGGCTTTACACCGTCCGAAATACACTATAATTCACTGTAGTTCGAGTGGCCTGACCGGCCCAAGCATGAAGAAGGAGTTGATTTACTCACATATTTAAAACTCAACTGTAAAATCTAAAAGAAATATATAATTGACGTGGTCTTTCTGGCCCCAACTCTCAACGTTGACTGATATCACATATTTAAACTGTAAAATATAAACTGACGTGATCTTAGCGGCCCCAACACTGAAGGAGAAGTGAACGTTGACTTGAAGAAGGACTGACATCTTCCCGGGCACAACTCGGGGTGGGGGATGGATCCCGACATCTTATTGGTTGTTATTTCCCGCCAAATCCACCTCCAGCCAATCACCGATCACCGGTTGCATCAGCTTCTTCTAAGAATAGGGGAGCTCAGCCCTCCCTGGTCGTTCATACAACTCCGGAAATAAACAATTATCTTGCTTCCTTTCTTTCCTCTATCTATATCCTTTGTTCTTGTTTTCGCTCCTAGCGATCGCGATTCTCTCGCAGGCATCGCTAGTTCCGAGCATGTTCTTCCAAATGAAATTATCTTCAATTTAACTCCAAAAAAACCAAAATTCGCTCTTGTTTCGCTCCTAGCGATCGCGATTCACTCGCAGGCATCGCTAGTTACGAGCATTAATCTTCTTAATAAAATCCTCTTTAATCAGCTCCAAGTGGCCTCGATTCGCTCGTAATGTCACTCGTCCTTGCTGTATATTAATGATAATAATTGTCTATACTAATACGATGATCGAGGTGTCATTTGAAAGGGCTTGAAAAAGTATAGATATGCCAAATCTATATATTTTGTGTACGCGTAACTCCTTCTAAACTACTGATTTTGATGAAAACTCGTCCAAATATAACATGCACCGATATTCAGAAAAATAACTCCTCTTTCAAATCAAGATTTGTTTTCTTGTTGTTTCAAAATGGCTCTATAATAACAAAACATGGTGTTATTTGAATATCCTTGAGGGTAAATGTTCCAAAGTAAGTCATATTAATTTAATATCATATACGTTTTAAAATAACTCGAAAATTGCATCGAAACAACTTGGACTACAAGCGCATCTGTGATTAGTAATAACAATAATAGAAACAATAAAACAAATAAATAATTGAAAATAAATTAGTAAACAAATAATAATACTAATATATACAATAGTTATAGTAATAGAGGGCGCCGGTAGCTCAGTGGTATGCGTGCTTGTCTCCAGAGCTCAAGAACGAGGGTTCGAAACCCAACCAAGGCCCTTAGTTTATTTTATCTGGGAGGTAAAATAAACTTAAGCACGCCGTCCTTCGGATGGGACGTTAAGCGATGGTCCCGAGCCTGTACGATGTCAGGTGCTCGTTAATGACTCCTGCCCTAGATGAATACAAATTTAAGGTAGGCAAAATTTAGGACTCCCACGGTAGAGTCGTGCTCATGTCCACCAGAGTGACGAAAGAGCGCTCTGGTAGTAGGCGATATGACCTCGTAGTTAAAGCCCAGGCATGAGTCATAAAACCTAACCTATACAATAGTTATAGTTTTTAATTATATTTTATGTTCCTTTTTCACGTCGATATTTCGGGGTGTCCCTTTTTCACGTCGCAAAAGTGAAACTGCCGAGCTGGATACGAAAGTAGAACCTTTACCTCACAAGGCAGACACTTCAGTTGAGCTAAAGTTGCTTGTGTACTGGGTCTCTTATTTTTTTAATGTCTATCGAATAACGTTAATGTTTTATGTATTGTTTATTTTAAGTTATATTTTAAGTGTTATATAATGTTTCAGTTCATTCTCTCCCTGAACACTTGCAAGATGGCCTCAAAGTTCCGAAGTGGAGCATCTCTTTTAGAAAGACCTATAAGCACGGCCAAACAGGACTTTCAGACCGACAGTAAGCTCTGGCCTCTCAACAAACCTGTCCCTAAAATTGAAGCGCTCACCCAATGTGCAGGTAAATCGGTAAACAATTAATTTTAGTTATTACTTTTACACCTATACGAAGTACAGTAAACTCCCGATTATCCGTGGGATTGACTGGCGTGGATACCGCGGATAATCGATTTTCGTGGATAAGCCACAAAATTGCCGATAATGATTAAAAAAAGGCCGAAGGCACTAAAAAAACAACACACAAGTAGTGCTTTAAATAAGTTTATTATACAATAAAAGGACGTACCTGATAACAAAACTCAATCAATGTCATGTAGGTTATTAAAAAGTCATGTTTACTGTTTAACAAAAAAGTCAGTCATTTGCTTTTGCTTTTTCGTAGTGAAACACTTTATCTTTATTTAGGTTTTGAGTTTTCTCAACACCATCTTGTCACAAAGTGATGCGTCGTCTTGCTCTTCAAGGTATTGAATAATGCTGTCAATGTGTCCTAATGATGTATCACGTGCAGATGACTCACTGGTCAGGCGATTCACTCGCACGCTAAGTAAGCAAACATCTGCAGTGCCGCTAGTCGCGTCCAAAAGTGCTCAAGCACATACTACGTATATACCGATATATGTACTGCACAGTAATACTGAACTACATAAACGTTTTGTACTGTACATACATTATTAAGTGTACTGTACTGTATGTATATTTGTGATTTACGATTTTTATTACGTTTAAGTATGTATTTAGTACCTTTATTTCAATTTTTGTGAAATAATTTTCGGTTTCAAAACCTTCCTTTTTTATAAAAATGCCTCCTACAGGCACCGCGGATAATCCACAAAGCGGATAAACCGCCCGCGGATAATCGAGAGTTTACTGTATAGGGGTAGTTATGTAATCGGTCAGAAATTTGATGTTGAGTTTTCATTGGAATTTCATGATCCGATCCAAATAAATATTTCGAACATTTTATATATCTATCTAGAACCCCATAAGGACGATACCTATCAATTCTCAGCAGAATCAGCCAAATAGAAGTAAAGGATTAAAGGGGGCCTAACTCAAAAAACTGTCGATGTAACGAATATATCAACACGAGATTTAGTAAGATGAATCAGAGTCCTGAGTATGACACCAATTGATTTACAATCAAATCGGTAAATTAGTTTCAGAGGGAGAGCGGAAACTTTTCGAACTGTTCGCGCTGGGAAAGGACACTGCCGGTGATTCACTGAGGACTGTCTTATTTTATAAATATTTTGATAATGGTGATCGTTTGATTTTCGTTATTTTTTCTCAAAATTAACTGCTAAAGCGAATCCTTCCTTCTCTATTTAAGAAATATAAGGAGGTTAATATCTTACAGTATCGCAACCCGGTAAGAATAATGTCACAACTCAAAAATGCACGAATTTGAGTTATTCCCCAATTCAAAACAACAAATTTTGTTTCTACAAATCTAGAATAGTGACATTTATGTAGTTGCAAAACTGACCACTTGGGAGCAGAAGTGTCATTCTAGTAGGCAGTCATTCTGATCTCTACCAACCAAGAACAGTGTCACATTAGACATTTGTTACAGTGAGATAGTGATATATGTTTCATCTTTTTGCTGGATTACTGACACTTTTCGAGTTGTGACAGTCTTGATAACATTAATCGCGATTACATTAAGTGGCGTGCATTGTACTCGTATATAATATATGTAATCACGGTTAAAGTTATCAACCGCTTATTGTGATCAAAATAACTTGGAACGGGCCCACGCATTGCATTGAAATTTTTCCGTTTATTGTTATCAACATTTCGTTTATTGTGATCAATGTTATTATTTTTTAGTTGGTTGTTCTCAAAAATGACAAAAAAACTAGCTATTGCAGTTGTGATCATTCTCAGACCTAGTTCTTTGTTTCATTTCCTGAGAACCGAAAAGACTGGAGCTAAAGTAAACATCCGCTTCTCCCATCACAGCAGTCAGAGCTCAGTTTGTTTTCAAATTTCGTGCAAAGTGGAATTGTTTAGTGAAATTAAAGCGTTAGGATTTAAATAAACGAACAAATGTCGAAAAGTCGTGATCTCAGCTCTTCAGAGATATTAAACATCTTATGATCGTATAATCGTCTTTCTACGGAGATGAGCCAGCGTAAATTTTCAATTGAAAATTTCTCAGCCCTTGCTGAATAAACTCCCAAAGCAACGAAAGGCGATCGAGAGTGCAGCTCTTCAGAACGACAGCCAAAATAGAAAACGAAAAAGAGGAAGAAAAGACGATGTGGAGTGCGCTCTTAACTTTATTTCGGCAAAAAGCTGAGGAATCAGCCAAAAAAATTGGGAAAACTTCCTAAAGATTCATGCACTTAGTACGTACTTTGTAATGCGTACCTAATAAACACTGTTTCTTATATACATAATTTTGTTTTGTTTTTGACTCTCCTGGTGCCTTTTGTTTATTGTTATCGGTTAATGTGATCATTTTGTCAGGGTCCCAAAGTGATCACGTGCACTATATTCTAAAGAAACTATCTACACATTTATTTTTTATAATTATTATTTGTTCTGTTATTTCCGGTGAAAGGTGAAGCCGAGTATACAAACGATATCCCAGCAATTCCTGGTCAAGTTTGGGGACAGCTCGTTCTGTCAGAGAAAGGAAACGCTGTTGTGGCTAAAATAGATCCTTCTGAAGCTCTGGTTAGTACCTTGTTGACTATTCAACGACTGTATAGCTGGCGTGGCCAACTACTCGACCTTAAAAGCCTAGTTCGCACTAGTAATATAGTAACTA
Source organism: Aradus depressus (assembly GCA_963662175.1). Lineage (NCBI taxonomy): Eukaryota > Metazoa > Arthropoda > Insecta > Hemiptera > Aradidae > Aradus > Aradus depressus. The sequence continues at coordinate 23,628,656 of OY759221.1, forward strand.
AACGTGTGTGAACCTCGAAAATTTACTCAAGTTGTTTATTAAGTGATTTAGTCGAGTCGATCCATTTATTTCTATTTTTTCGGGCGAGTAGCACCCCCCACCACTGTTTACTTAAATCATCCACTAAACAAGTCCAGCTCATTCTGAACCTCTAGTCGTGCTCATTATTTATTTTGCAAAATGCCGTTTCGTTGGAGCGAAGAGCCCCTGTGGAACGTAAAATCTCCGCTGTATAAAAATAAACTAATAAAACAGTCTGCATTTGTTGAATTGGAAAAGACGATGAAAATACCTCCATATTTTCTTTTCTTCATCTCACTAATTTCTTCTTCCACCTCTTCCAAAATAGCCACTGCAATACGCTTTATTACATTATTTACTTTGTTGCGTTGCAGCCAGTTCATTTCTCACCAGAAGAGTTCGGCACTCACTGTCAACATCACTCTACTTACACGTCTCTGCAAACACTTTTTGGTTAGTTCTAGTCGTTTTAGTTACTAAATTACTCGCCACTCGACTAAGTTACTAGTATAATGCGAACAAGGCTTTACGGAGCCGCTATAACTAACATTATTTACTACTATAGAAGCTACAAGTAGCTAATAACAGTCGTTGTATTCAACACTGAGATCATTGAATCAAAATATCGATCTCTTTTAATCGAAGAACATTTAGGTAATGAGGACATAATTAGGTTGAATTAAAGTGCCTTAAGGAGACGACAGTCAGGAAAGTCCAGTAGAATCCATGTGGCTTTCCTTGTTTTTAATTCTGAAAAATACAATGGATGACGTGGTCAGATGGCAAAAAATAGCAGAAAAAGTTTAAATTAGATAACTTTGTCGTGAAGAATGACATCTTGTACGTTCACATATGTTAGAGAGGGCGCCGATAGCCCAGAGGTAGATTGCTTGCCGGTTCAAGATCGCGGGTTCGGAACCCGGTCGAGACCCTTCGGTTTTTTATTTGGGAGTTGAAAAAAACCTTTAGCATGCCATCCTTCGGATGGGATATTATTTGGGATACTCGTTAAGAACCCCTACTATAAATATCTAAACCTGGGTAGGCAAAATTTAGTAGGTTTTCTTCTTTCTTCTTCTTCTTTTTTTTTTTTTTCTTCTTTTTTTTCTTTTGGCTTTATGTACGGTGCATATTAGCCATGTCAATGTGTTATATATAATTATTTAAGACACCCATGGCCCCGGGAGGGAGTTCTATCTACGAAATAAAACTCACTCCCGGACGGGATTCGAACCCGCAAACCATGGTGAGACCATGCGACCAAAGCCCTACGCTCTAGCCCGCACGGCCACCATGGCCCCCAAAAAAAAAAAAATTTAGTAGGTACTTCCACAGTAGAGTCGGGCTCATGTCCACCAGAGCAACAAGAGCACTCTGGTTGATATGATCTCATAGTTGAAGCTTTTGTTTATTCATTTAATTACCTAGAGTCAAATTGTCAAGAAATAATAATAGTATTATATTGTTTATTAGTATGAATACAATAATACTTAATAGAGTTGTGTAGTAAAAATAAATTAGGGCGTTACAAGGTCCCCTATAAGTTAACTTTTTGAGGATATAAACTTATTATATGATAATAATGTAAGTATATCCCCCCCCCACCGGAGCACATAAGGCCAACACAAAAAAAAAAACATGATAAGCTGTCGTAAAGCCGTATGCTTTTTTTGTGCACATTGAACGTACAAGATGTCATTCTCTTCAGGGCGATTACTTACTAAATTACTACATAAACTCAACCATCTGACCACATAAATAATTTCTTTCACATTTCAAAATTCATTTTGTATCCAATGCATTTTTCGGATTAAAAATAAAATCTATGAATACGGGACTTTCCTGATTGTCGTCATAAGCAGCTTATTGAAAAAATAAAGTAAAGCCTTTAGCAGTAAAATGTTAAAAACAGAATATGCCTATTTATTGATTACGTTCTGCAACAACTTCTCCTACCAGACAAAAGAAACCTGATGTAGAAGGGTAGAGTAATGAACCGGCTAGCAGAGCTGGTCACCCAAAAATACCCCGGAAGGCGTGGGGGGATGTTGAGGTGGCTCCCTCGGCTTCAGCTGGATAGATAGACTGGTTTCTTCTTTCATGGCAACAACGTTGGTCACGATGCCCGGATGGCCGAACGACATACGCATACTTCCCGGACGTCCGGGTACGCCTTGACTCAACATGGGTACAGCCTAATCACTGGACGTCTCAAATATTATCAGGTCATGGTGATTTCAACTCCAAGCTGTTCTTCTTTCACAGGAAGAACACCCCGAACTGTTCGTGCGGCGGTATCGAGACTGCAGAACATGTGGTCCTCGAATGCCCGCTGTACGACCAAGCTAGGGTGGAGTTGATTCATGGGACAAGATCGTATTTGGGACTAGATCTACGGCAGATGGTGACGGAAACTGACTACCCGATGTTCTGCCGATTCGTCGGCTCCTGGCGGGAGCAGAAACAGGCAATGTAATGATCCCGAGCTTTGCCTAAACGTAGACTGGGTGATGTTGCTGCAACGCAAGGCGCACCCTCTTTTAAAACCAACTAAAAAAAAAAAAAAAGATAGACTGGTATCCTTCCAATAGTGTTGTCCTCTGCACTCTGCTCCTGCTTCGTTTCTTGAATATGTGTCGAACCCCGAGCAAGCCGGGCGGGGCACACTAGTTGGACCAATGGTATCAAAAGTTCCAACTAGCGGCCCCTTAATCCAGAGCTGCTGAGGGAGTGGGAGCCGATCAGGGGTAGCGTCAGGCGTCAGCTGACCCTAGGAGCCCTCTAGCACGGATTCCCAACCGCTCAACAGCCCCGGACAGCACCCGCGCTCGCCAGGGGCCTAAAAGGTTTGAGGACAGTGGCGTGATGGTAGTTCCACCTAGTAGCTTAAAGGTGAACTACCATCACGGGCCAATCGAGTTAAATTGGGGAAGTTTTTATACTGGTTCTCGGCACGTGCGAGAATGTCACGGGAAGAGAGTTGTTATCAAACCCTAAACAGGCTTATAATTACGTCATGATAATAAATTGCTAAGGCATGTGCAACACTATATCATATTTTGCATTATATTTTCAGGAAATGCCTGGAGTTATTGCATTTTTTTCCGCAAAAGATATTCCTGGCAAAAACAGTTTTTTAGCATCAGCTCTGAACAACTTCGAAGAAGAAGCAGTAAGTAATTCTTCAATTATTTTAAATTACAGATTACTTTTAAAGTATCAAAGGGGATGACAATAATTGTTTACAACATAGTATGAGGGTTAAGTCTAACCGCATCCTTTAATTGTCAATTAATTCCCAAGTTATGAAAAATATATAACAGTATAGTTAATAACAGTTCGAAATCCGGCCGTGGTCGTTAGTTTATTTTATCTGGTAGGTAAAAAAAAAACTTAAGCACACCGTTCTTAAGCACGTCAGTTACTTGTTAAAGCTCCCTACCCCAGAGGAATAAATTAAGTAGGCGAAAATTCACAGAGCTGCAAAATTTAGGATTTCCACAGTAGAGTCGGTCTCATGTCCACCAGAGTGACATAGTAGTTAAAGTCCAACCCTGATTGATATTATCTAACTATAACTATAACAATATAATTTATTTTACTATTTAATATTTTGCGAATATATAAGTACTTTTATTGATGTATCTGTATTAGTAATTTTTTTAATGTATCTGTGATAGTATATTTATTGATGTATCATGATATATTTTTTTCCAGATTTTTGTAGACGGAAGAGCTCGATATGCAGGTGAAGCAGTAGGAGTTATTATTGCTGAAAGTCACACTTTGGCAATTAGAGCTGCGAAAAAAGTTAAAATAACATATGGCGATGAGCAAAAAGTGGTGATAGATATGAGGAAGATTATTAAGGAGAAGGAGAAGAACAAGGAAAGGATAAAGGAACAGGGCAAGATAACTGCTAAATCAACAGGAAGTAAGTCAGGAAAAATGTATACTATGATTGACGTAAAGAGAAAATACCCGCGCATATGGAATCAGATCTTTCCGTTCTTATCTCACCTCAGTGTATACACACCCTCCATTTCGTCTGTAGTCAGACTGAATGAATTAATATATACTTTATTTGTATACAATACTGACAATGGCCAGGGCCGTCTGTCAGGGGAGAGGGTCATAAAAAGTAAAAATAAATAATGAAAGTTCCATCTAAACAAAAAAAAATTCCTGTACAATAATTGTACCAATAAGACATATAAAAAATAAAATAAATAAAAATAAAAGAAAGTAAAAATAAAAAAAACTAATAAATCTCATTTGTGATGAGATATTTCCTTAATATTTTAATCCTGGTGTATTTTTTAGAGGACATCAAACACAAGGTGCAAGGTCAGTTGGACCTGAAGGCCCAGTACCACTACACGATGGAGACACAGAGCTGTGTGGCGGTGCCTACAGAAGACCACTTGGAGGTCTATCCTAGCACTCAGTGGCCATCCGCTGTCCAGGAGGCCATCAGCAGTGCACTCGACATACCAGAACACAAGTAACATACCCATTTCATGTTTGATTTTTTATGTCGAAGTAATTCCGAGTCATTAGTTTCGCTAAAGTAGTTGAAGTTTCACTTCAAAAAAGTAAAACATTTGACGTTATTTATTTGTGTAGGAAAACTATCTGTACTAATATTTGTTGCAGGGTGGACCTCCGTGTGAGACGGCTTGGTGGGGGCTATGGAAGTAAGATCTCCCGGAACAACCATATCTCCGTTGTGACCTGTCTGGCGGCCCATCTTCTGGACCGGCCCGTCAGGATAGTCAACAGTCTGGAGACGAACATGGACTGGATGGGCAAGCGGTTCCCTGTCTACTGCGATTATGAGGTAGGTTCACCATTAACCCAAGAAATAAATAAGAAAAATGGTTCTTTTGATCCACATCTCAGCCCTGGGGTAACGGATCAACTAATGCTCTTTTTTACAAGCATTTATTTAGCTTGCTTTGTTGTCTGTCTGCAACAAATCTCGCAAGTCAATTTTAACCCCTTTCCAATTAACCGATTGAGTTGAAATTTAGTACAGTCACATAACTCTAGTGACAACATATGCTTTCGGCGTTAACTGAAGTGCAATGGCAGATAGGTGGAAAAAAATGATCGAGTTAGATTGAAAATGAGTATGCAGTGATGTTACAGGGTGCGGATGTAGTATGGCGGTTGAGTATTCGGAAAATAATCACTGGTGACAATATATGAATATAAATTTTTAGTAGTGCAGGTTGTGAATCTAATATTAATAATAACATATCTAGTAAGTTTCCATACCTATGATGACAAATAAAATCAGTTCATTTCATTTCCGGATCGCATCACAAGACAATATCCACAATTTAAAATTTTCGTTGTGTTTCATCCAAGTGTTTTTTAATACGTTCCCTGCAATTATCAATACTTACGGCATTCATTACACTAACCGTAAGATATACATACAATTTACATACGTCCTACATTAACTAAATTACTCTCGGTTAATAGAGTCATAATTGAATTATGTTAAATTAAAATAAATAAATATATTGAATAATAATTGAATTAATAATAATTAAAACAAAAGGATAAATAAATAAATAATAAATATTATTACATTTCCTGCAGAAATTTCATAGATTGTCTTCTACTAAATTTTGATTTATACAGTAATTTCCAAAAAGGGCCCTAAAAAAATATCGAAAGTTCAAGCAGTGCAATTTTGAAGAAAGTAAACGTATTTAAAAAAAAATTTCAATAAATAATTATTTCAATTGGATTTCTTCTAAAGATACTAAAGATATGCCATATTGTTTTCTAAATTTTGTAAAAATGTTAAATCCAATCGAAAAGTATAAATAATTTAAGATTATTATTATAATATAAGATTATTATTTAAGATAATTATTATCTTACTGTGTTAACAGGGAAAATGAATAGCACAGAATAAGAGAACAAATATTTGGGTTTATTTACTTAAATCTACATTATAAATTTGTTAACTAAATATTAAAAAATTAAATTAATTTTTTAAAATAAATCTTATAAACTAATTACTCAAAACTATATCAAAAAGGGCATATATATTATGTACATATAAATTTTTCGCATCTATTTCAATGTTTTTCACACTTTTCTGGTTCACCACACCTTAAGCCTTAAACGTTTCTCACTCCTAGCCTGTCCACCTTCACATCTCGTCTCACCTCCACTCTCTATTTGAAACAGCTGATTGTCGTCTTTTGTTTTCCACTCATTGGTTCTTTTTAAAACAAAATGCGACTTCATATTTTTATCACTAATTTAGTTATTTCATTGTTTTTATACAAATAAATATAATTATTTTTATAATATTAATAAATTTGAATGTGTGTAATTTTATACATCAAAATATATTACACCTTCATTTATCAACTCTCCAACTAGGTTTGTAACTAAAATCTACTACCGAACCTTTGTCTCTCCGTTACTAATAAATGGTTTGCTGTTGTTAGGTTGGCGTTGATGATAAGGGAGTGATACAGTACTTGAATGGAAGTATCTACCAGGACAACGGTCACTGTGGAAACGACTCTGCCGTTGGAGAAACGATCCATTGTACTAAGAACATCTACGATCCTGCACGGTGGAACATCACTGGCTACGGGGTCACCACAGACGCCTCTTCCAACACCTGGTGTCGGGCTCCTGGTAACTTGCACTTTTTCATTATTTACTACATATAATTTCCATATTATATTTGACAATATGTGAACAGTACTTATTACAGTACTGGACTATGTAAAAAAATTATTTTCTTCTCTTCTTCTGTAAGGAACCAAAAATGAGAAAGTACATAAAAATACACTTCAATTCTTTGTATATCTGCCTATATACATATACAATAGTTGTAAATAAATATAACTTCATTTAGTGTCAACAATTTCTTCGTTGTCAATATAAGATTGTAGTTTAATTCTAATTTTAAAAAACGAGATATATTATATATACATATGCATATACCCTGCTTATGCTGGTTGTTCAGATAAATACTACCATATTTTAAGAGCAGATTCATTGTTGAGTGGAAATGAACGAATCGTTTCTTATAAACACGAATTAGTAAAGACGTTCGTTTTGACCTCTAGAATTTATATCACTTTTCAAAAACTAAATGGTATTCTACAATTTTGAACTAATTTAAACATAATGTTTTTTCTAAAATCTTCTTAAATGCAATTGATCTTTCTTTCCATTTTTATCACTTTGAATATTGTATGTACCATAGTTTTCGAATGAAACCTTTACAACTCCATAATTTTTGCAAATAATGTACCCTTTAAATAAAATATAAAGTATTTTGTTATTAAGGAGGTGAGAATCTTCTCCGGCAGCCAAGCAGCACTCCAAGCACTTGCCGGTGCTGAAATCAGATCAATATCAGTTTTGTGAATATTTTAGTGAAATATTGGTAGTCGCGCTCGTATAAGAAATAGCGTCGCATTCGTAAACTTTTCACTAATTTCTGCCCAAGGAGCCCCCTTGAAATTTAACCTTCTTGGTATATAAATAATCACTAGAGTACCATGTAAATCTTGTTTTTTTTGGCAGGTTCCACGGAGGGTATAGCTTTCATAGAGAATGTGATGGAACATATCGCCAATGTGACTGGGAAGGACCCGGTCTCAGTGAGACTGGCCAACATGAGCAAAGACGATCAGATTACACCCACCCTGATTGAGGACCTCAAGAAGACATCCGACTACAACAAGCGAGTCTCTGATGTAGAACAGTTCAATAAGGTGACGTATCTAGACGTTTGGTTAAAATCGTTTTTTTTTTCTTCGTTCAGATAATTGTAGGAAACTAAAAATTTGACACAGTTTGGTAGGATAGATGCACTTTATCTGCATTTTACTAAACTTTATGGGTGGAAACTTCATGAAATATTTCTGTGGTGTTGGAATAAAGGGGTATATGTCAGTTTTTCTGTTTTCAGTTTTCAGAGAACTCCCATGTTTCTCAGTTGTCCCCCTTTTCACTTCCTTTTTTTTCAATGATGTCATAAGATTCTGACTTATTTCTCTTTACCCCAACATAGAGATCACCTATCTAAAGCAAGTTATGACTTGCTTTAGAAAGGTGTTACCCATTTTCACAAAAAATTGACATATACCCCTTTACCCAAACAGCACAGATTTATTCGTTATACCCTTTGATATGTTTATGTGTTGTCGGGGTACCTACGGTGTAAAACAAAATATTTTTTTTTGTATTAATTGTTTTTTATTGTTTTCTATCTACTTTTATTTTTTATTATGTATATTTACAATCGGTCAAAAGTAACTATAAGTAAATGTGATGTCTTGTATAATGTAATATTATAATAAGTACCTGATGAATAATAAGTACCTTTATGGTGTACTATAAGCGCTATAAAATTGGAGATTTGGAATAATTGTTAAAATGTTTTTCACTTCTCCAGCTATACGAAGTATAGGAGAAGTTATGTAATCGGTCAAAAATTTGATGCAAAGTTTTTAACGGAATCGTCTAAAGGGGAGAAGGCTTAATATATAAGCTCTAATAACTGCCGATAGAATGAATTTATCGACATAAACTTGTATATGTGACACCAAAACCCCATAAGGACCACACATATGGATTTTCAGACAAATCAGGCAAAGAGGGGATTAGGAGAGAGGCTTAACTCAAAAACTCTAATAACTGCCATTGCAATGAAAGTATCGACACAAATTTTCTCATATGTGAATTCAAATACACATAAATTTTCAGCGGAATCGGCAAAAGGGAAGGGGAGGATCAGAGGGGGCTCAATTCAAAAACCCCAATAATTGCCGATGTGAAGAATGTATCAACATGAAATTTCATATTTAAAGTCAAAACCCAATAGGACATAACCTGTTAAACTTCAGCGTTATTGGCTAAACGGAAGAGGGGGTTCAAGGGGGCTCAATTCAAAAACTTAGTTTTAAAAGTAAGTTTAAAATTTACTATGAGGATTTAGGAGCCCTTTTGTAAGTCAACTGTTGAATATTAGCGCAAACGGTTGACTGATTTTGGAGGGGAAGAGAAAAATGATTTGATTAATTCGTTCTGGGGAAGTACCTACATTACCGGTGATTCATCGACAATTTTTTTTTTTTGTCGGAAAGGCCAATTCCGCTTTCTTACCCGGCTAAGGCCTTTGAAAACATTTTGACTGGATGCGTAATTCACGTTTTTTTGACTTATTATGGAATTAATTAATTATATAATTTGTTTTAGACGAATCGTTGGAAGAAGCGAGGTATTACCCTGGTGCCAATGAACTATCCTTTTGGTTTCTGGGGCAAGTTCTACGGTATGGTGTCCATCTATGGTCTGGATGGGACCGTGGCCATCACCCATGGAGCTATTGAGATGGGACAAGGAGTTAACACCAAGGTAGCACACCTCTTTGTTACCCCCCTGTTCATTTTTCTGTTACTTTCTTCTTTCTTGAAGTATGATGAATAAATCTTCACCAAAAATTGGTTTCCAACGGTTTTGGATGGTTTTCGGCATCTATCTCGCCAACCGAGAGACCGTCAAAAAAGTTATTTCAGTGTCTTTCAGTTTTCTCTACAAATTTTATTTGAAAAGCTTTTTCATTAGGTCATAAAATTTATATATTTATTATAAGCGGTATCTTGTAAAATGTACTTAATCCCCGAAATAAAGAGATCTAGTTTTTCTATTGATTTCGGCCAAAATCTAATCAGAGTTGGCAGATGTGACTTCTTCATTTTAAGTGTTAAGTTCATAGCTACAATCGTTTCTGCATTAGAGCTCTCACAAAGTTGCTATCGTATACACACAGACAGACATCATCATGAAAATGTCCGTTGAAAACACGATCTCAAATTTGTGTACACGACAACACACTACTCGCTACATACGCAGACGACACAGCCATTCTCTCAACACATTCAGACCCAACACAAGCAAGCTCACACTTACAGGAACATATACACCAGCTAACAGATTGGGCCAACAAATGGAGACTAAAAATTAATAGAGACAAATCTCTGCAAACCACATTTACCCTCAGACACAACACTTGTCCACCAGTTTACATTAACAACCAGCCAATTCCTGCATCAGACACTGTCTGATATCTAGGACTTCATTTAGACAGACGTTTAACTTGGACAACTCATATCAGACTGAAACGCACAGACCTCAAAAGACGATTTGGACGACTGAGATCAATCATCGGACGACGATCGACATTATCGCTTGAAAACAAACTTCACATTTACAACACTATACTAAAATCCATCTGGACTTACGGCATCGAGATATGGGGATCAGCCAAAAAATCAAACATACAACGCCTTCAGTCATTACAATCCATCATACTACGCCACATTGCCAATGCCCCATTTTACGTTTCCAACCTCACATTACATAATGACCTCAACATCCCATTTGTACCTTCTGTTATCAAGACACGATATCAAAATTTTCACGACAAACTCCATCATAACGCCAATCCACTTATTCTCCAATTATCCACGAACACTCTCCCCACAAATCCGCCAAGACGTCTAAAGCGGGCATGGCAGAGAGACCTGCTCCAGGACTAGCCTGGACTCCTCTTCGGTCACGTACCTCAGCAGTACAGCGACACACTTGCCACAGCACATCATCACAATCACTAGTGACAAAGTTGTCGTTGTGAATATGTAAATAAATAAATAAAAAATTTGTGCACAATTACAAAAAAGTATAAACAACTAAAAAAGATCAGCTATAGTTAAAATAGAGGATACAAATAAAAATGCAAAACTTTAACATTTAAAAGGGGCTGATTGATACGACATTATTCTTAAAAAATATTTTATTTTCACAATATATCTGGAAAAAATGTTAAGTATTATACTTGCTTGTGTAGGCAGCTCAGGTGGCAGCGTACATCCTGGGGGTGGACCTAGAGTTGATCAGTGTGAAGCCGACAGTCTCCATCACATCACCTAACAACTCTACCACTGGAGGCAGTATCGGAAGTGAGGCTGTCTGCTATGTAAGGCATCATACACTATACCTTTAGAGTTAACTCATGTCATTTTGTATTATCTATAGACTAAGTCATACTAATTTTCATGATTATCTTATTTTTAGTTGCGAAGTAAGAAAAGTTCTAGTTTAAAAAAAAAAGTCTTACTTGTTTAATGACATTTAGAGCTTTACTAATTTTACAAAATCTTATCTCCTCTGAACGATTATTATTATTTTATTTTTTCTTTATTATTATTATTTTATTTTCATTACTTCCTTGATCTTTATTTTCATTTAATTTTTTGTAGTGTTAATACTTATTGTATGTTTTTATGTTTGAACTTGTTTTGGTATAATTTAAAATTCAGAATGTCATTTATCTTATAAAAACATTCTTCTTTAAAAGTTGCTTTATATTTGTATTAAAGTCTCTTACTTCCTGTGACAAGCAGTTGGTGAACAGCTTCAGAAGATGATGGCTTCTCTTGGGTCTTAGAACTGGGCATTAGCCTGTTGGGTGCTTATGTACAAATAAATTATTATCTTTATAAATAAAATAGTAAGGGGGTGCTTGCACATTGAGAGTTTTTCATAATAATTTGGGTATTATCCATTTCAGGTTAACCAAAGATAATATAAGTGGTTTAAGTTAGCTTTCGTTTCTTGTTCCATCATGATGGGAAAATAGCTGAACATATTTCAACCCAACTTCTTATTTGGAATCTGTCTATTCAGGAATAGGTTTTGGGGTATACATGATTCAAAATCAATGAAGACAATAATTGTCTATAATATATAATAATATATAAAAATAAGATCCCCCTCCTACCCCACATCAATTATTGATGTGGGGTAGGAGGGGGATCTTATTTTTCTTCTTTGTCCGAGTATCGCACTAGTCAGCTTCAGGTGAAGTAATATAAAACACAAAATACTCTCGGCCAACGCCGGGTAACCTGATAGTTAGATATAAACATCTAATTAAATTATATTTAACAGGTTGAAATTAAAATCAATTCTTATATCATTTGATGAATATACAATATTTAGGATAATGCGTTAAAAAGTCCTACTTTTTCCTCATTTTTTGTATCATGAAAAGACTTGAATATATGCATTTACATCCCTATGCATTCCTGCAACATCCTCTATAATTTGTAATGCAATTTTTAGGCAATTAAAATGTGCTGCGAAGAGCTCAACGAAAGACTGGCTCCTGTTAAAGAAAAATTGGGAGCTAATGCCAGTTGGACGGACATTTGTCATGAAGCTTACAATCAGGACATGAACCTTAACCATACTTACATGTAAGTATACATAACAACATAGTACATAGTTATGTTGAATTCGTTACATTTTTCTTAAATGAGGATGTTTGAGTTAGGGTTTGATACCTAACTTCAATTTGAAAGCGTCTGTAGTTCAGTGGTATGCGTGCTTAGCTTCTGAGCTCAAGAACGTGGGTTCGAAACCCGACCGAAGCGCTTAGTTTAATTTATCTGGGAGGTAAAATAAACTTAAGAACGCCGTCTTTCGGATGGGACCCGAGCTTCTACAATGTCAGGTACTCCTTAAAGACCCCTACCATAGGTGAATAAATCTACGTATAATTAAGGGTAGACAAAATTCTTCAAGTGACGAAAAATCACTCTGGTAGTAGGCGATATGACCTTGTAGTCGGGGCATGAGTGATAATAACTAACTTCAATTCTCACCACTATTCTTGGGACTGCGATAGATGTGACAGGAAGGGCAAGAATTAGCGGCTGTTGAAAACAGCAATATGATCGTTTTACATGATGGCAGCGCTATTTACGTTAATAACATTATCCAGAAATACAACTAGGCTGTGGATGTTATCTTTGATCTCCGGGTTTGGCTAGTAAAATGGATTGGGAGACATTGACTGTTCCTCAGGGCTCTCTTCAGTTTGAATTTTCGTCACACTCATAACGGAACATTAAAAAATCTGATTGGAAAAAATAAAGAATATTTTGAGTGATAAATTCAAGAGTTCGGGTCCTCTAAATTAAGGTTAGGGTTAGGTTTTATGACGAGGTCATATCGCCTACTACCAGAGCGCTCTTTCGTCATTCTGGTGAACATGAGCCCGACTTTACTATGGGAGTCCTAAATTTTGCCTACCCTAAATTTTTATTCACCTAGGGTACGGGTCTTTAACGAGTACCTGACATCGTACAGGCTCGGGACCATCGCTTAACGTCCCATCCGAAGGACGGCGTGCTTAAGTTTATTTTACCTCCCAGATAAAATAAACTAAGGGCCGGTCGGGTTACGAACCCACGTTCTTGAGCTCAGAAGTCATACCACTGAGCTACCGGCGCCCTCTAAATTAAGGGTATGACTATTGTCTTAACGTTATAAACAAAGCAGCTGCAGAAGCAATCTTCAGATTTGGAAAATATATAAATCTTAAATTTAATCGTTCCTGGTGGAATGGAAATCGCAGCGATTTGTTGAAAAAAAAAAAAGCCGACTCTAGTAATTATAAAAAGAAATCAGATTTGAAGGATCTGATGAAATATGAACGAGCGGATGAGGAATTTAAGAAGGTCGTAAAAGGAAGTAAAATTAATAGCTGGCGTGAATTTTGTGGAAGTTTGAACAGATGCACCCTTATAAAAAAATAAAAGAAATTTGAAAAAAAAGGCCAAAAAACCTTATATTCAGTATGTAAATAGTGCCTAAATTTTGTACGATAACAAAGTATAATTGGAAAGAAAGGACATGAAAAAATGTCAATTATATGAGAAACAAATAATCAATAATAATAACTCTTAAAGAGTGGATGGGTAATTCAGTAATTGTTAACAATTATTCATATGGACTTATCTGGATGGTCCCAGGTCCTCCTCCCGGGGTGAAATCGTCGACACCTCGTATTTTCTTTCTTTTCGCTTTGAGATGCTACATGGTCTGATAATACGTGATGATGCCCATTGACTAGGGGCATCTGCAGGCGGATAAAATCACCCATCATTCAAGATGCATTTTTTGCAGTCGTAGGGACGTGATCCCTCCTGTAATCAGTGAGGAAAGAATGTGGCTGAATGATTAACACATAGCTCATTGCACATTTAACAGAGGGAATAGGGTTATTAACATAATTCAGCAGTGGTCTTCATTGAAAGGTCAAAAATGTTAATACATATTGTTATATTTAATATACTTATTTGTGTATTATTTTGACAGGTTTTCAAAAAGGGACAAAGTGGAGAATTACTCTATTTACGGAGTGACTGTCACTGAGGTTGAGGTGGACATTCTCACAGGACAATATCATGTAAGTTTCAGCATTATCACCATCGTATTGTGTCAGTCAACTGGAAGAAAGGAAAACCATTTACTAAAATCATCCTGTTCAGCTTTACATGTTACGATTATTTTTAATTGAAAAAATTAAAGAATAAATAACCTGCTATTTCCGAGAAACAACACATCACGAAGAAGCTATTACTAAATTGAGAAACGCGAACATACTGCGAAAACTAATTTTTGAAGTGTTGTCTACTCCATAAAAATTGTATACATTTATAATATATTTACATTACTACTTACACCATCGTTAGCTTTAGTTAAGCCTTAGTTTATAACTAAACCTGACGATGATGTAATGCCGAAATAGGTAGATTATATATACATTTTTTTGTGGAATAGACAATATTTCTAAAAAGAAGTTCGTTTTATTTAATCAATGCGAGTTTCCACAATATGTCCGCGTTTCTGAACTATGAAGTTGTTAATGATTTAAATTTCTAAATATTTATTTTATTAATTAAAATTCAGACTAGTCTTTTTACATTCTTAAACCTTTATTATAAGGAAGTATTATGCGATGATGTTTGTCTATGTCTGCGTGTATAGTGTATATATGCAATTGTGGAGGCCTTCTTGAATAATATTTATGAGCTTAATGTTTTATTTTCATTCTTGTCAATAAGGCTGATGTAATGTAAAGTGATTATTTAACAAGTTGACAAATGAAAACAATGATGGGGAAACCTGGTAAGCCCGCTGGCCTCAACTAATAAAAAAGCTCTAGCGGTAAGAATTGAGACTACGTTTCCATTTAATTTGTCCTTGGTAATTGATGTGGATGTTGCAGACGATTCGAGTGGACCTGTTAGAAGACGCAGGACAGTCACTGAGCCCCGAAGTGGACATAGGTCAGGTGGAAGGAGCCTTCATAATGGGCCTCGGCTACTACACTTGTGAGGAGATAGTGTACCACTCCGAGACTGGTCAACTCCTTACCAACAGAACATGGGTGAGCTATACTCGTATTGCTCCTATAGAACCCCATAGGTCAGGTGGAAAGAGCCTTCATAATGGGCCGCGGCAACTACACTTTTGAGTCGAGCCCCCTCCTCTGATCTCCCCACTCCGCCGATTCTGCGGATGTTATATTCTAGTAAAAGTAAAGCAACTCGTACTGGGAAGGATTTCTGACGACCAGGAAAGTCCATATGATTCAGGGGGGGTTGAACGTTCGGGAACAGCATGCTAAGAGGATGGGTTGCAGGGCTTGAAGTTTTGCGAAGTAGGTTAGGATTAATTGCTCCCTTCTATATTGTAAAGGTAATTCTCCCGCATTCACACAAACGTTATGGTAGGACTGGATCGAAAAGTACCAGTAGCTATTCTAAGGCCTGTATAATGGACACTGTCCACCATCTGTGATGTCCTTGGGCTGGCGGAACTGAAAGCCATGCACACATAGTCCGTGTCAGGCTTTTGTATAGCATCAGCATACTAGTACGGTCAGTACTCCAGGAAGTGCTACCAACCAGACAGCTTACATGAAGAGCCTTGATAATGCATCCAGATTAAAGTGTGGTCGTAAGTCAAACCTACGAATCGGATTGTGTCAGCCATCTTCACTGGATTAACATATGATGTGAGAGCTGAGATAACTGTAGGATGTCTTTTGTTGAACAGGACCGCAGTGGTTTTTGGTAATGAGACGTTAAATCCAACACCAGCTAACCAATCTGTGGCCTTACCAAGAGCAGTCTGAATCTGTCCGTGAAAAGCTACTAGACATTCCTCCGCAGAATATATCACTAAGTCATCGGCGTAAAGCATTTCACAGACTGTCGCATCAAAAATTTCCAGAACCTTATTAATAGCAATACTAAATAGTGTGGGACTAAGTACACACCCCTGTGGTATTCAGCAGATAGACACGCAGAGAGACGTTCCACAGCGTACTTGAAATGAGCTATTGCTCAAGTAGGTAACTTAACTATTTTTAATTACAAGACCAATACAATACGGTATACTCAACAAACAAGCACAAACGTTATTTTGATCACAAACTGTCAAGCTTCAAGTGATACTAGCAGTAGGAACTAAGCCCAACAATATGAGTCTCCCTCTCCCATCAACCTGCTAAGCTCAAGGGGTTGGTCTGAGTGACAAGCTTTGACCTGTCCTAGCAAAGGATAGATAAGGGATAGTATAGTATCATCTCCCAAAGATTTCTCGTAATTTCTTTGTATGGTTTGTTTCCATGGTTTCGCACACTTCTTACTCTGATTATCACTGTTTTCAGAATTACAAACCTCCCGGTCCAAAGGACATCCCGATAGATTTCAGAATATCTCTAAGAAAAAATGCTCCTAATCCAACAGGTGTTCTCAGATCTAAAGGTACATTATTATTGGATCAGTCATTTTATTGAATTATCAATTATTTTGTGTTTCTCTGATGGAAGTCTCCACAGAATTGGACGTTCATTTTTTCAAAGAATTTACTTACAAAGTACGAAATAGTTTTTCTCGAAATAACTTTTTAGTAAGAAATGAACAAGGCTTAACTGTTAAACTTAATCTAGAATGAAAAAAAAATTTTTACATTATATTTTTCTTTGTTTTCTTTACGTAATGCTTTGGGAGTCCGCGAGACGGTTTTCATTTTTATAAAAGTGCTATATGATTATTTTAGAAAACTCCATACAGCTGGAGATAACGTGGATTTAATCAGGCGAAGTTTCTAGATGCCTATGATAATAAAAAAAAGATGTAGTCTAGTAAATCTGAGGAAATGATTCCAATCTGTAGTACGCTATTAATATTTATTGTACTTCTGTCGAATCCAGCAGACGTTTAAAATAGGGTGGCAATCTGAAAAAAAAGCTGTTTAGTTTTAAAAAAAATAAATGAAAATAAAATAATAAGAGGGTTTTGTCTGTCAGTTTAAAATTTCCTTCTCATATTAGTTATTGTGACTCTTGCCCGGGCATTAACTACAAGGTCATATCGCCTACTACCAGAGCACTCTTTCGTCACTCTGGGGAACATGAGCCCGACTCTACTGTTGGAGTCCTATATTTTGCCAACACATGTTTATTCACTTAGGGTAGGGGTCTTTAACGAGTACCTGAAATCGTACAGGCTCGGGACAATCGCTTAACGTCCCATCACCTCTCCGATAAAAAACGTAAGGGCCTCGGCCGGGTTTCGAACCCGCGATCTTGAGCTCAGTAGACAATCAGCAGCATATCTGAGCTACCAGCGCCCTCTCTTCTAAACTAATTATTTATTCAAAGGATGGCCTCACATGTTTCTTCCAACCAGGCTAACCATTTCAAAGGATTCGACAAGAATTCGCAAATATATATGTCTTTGGTGGATCACAAGGATCTGACTGAAATTATAATCACGAAAACTGCAGGTTATTTCAAAAATAGCCCATCTTCATGTATCGTTATAAATAATCTTTTTAAAATTTCTGTACAGCTACTGGAGAACCACCGTTATGCATGAGTTGCTCAATTGTTTTCGCTATTCGTAACGCTTTGGAATCCGCTCGACAGGATGCTGGTAAGAAAGAAGAAATGTGGTTTGACCTGGGTGAGTATTACTTTTTTATATATCAGAATTAAAACAAATATATATATATATATATATATATATTTACTTTGACTCACTACACGGGTTTTAACTATGAGGTCATATCACCTAATACCAGAGCGCTCGTTCGTCACTTTAGTGAACATGAGCCTGACTCTACAATGGCAGTTCTAAATGCCTACCCTAAATTTTTATTCACCTGTCTAAACGAGTACCTGATATCGTGCTGGGTTGGGGCCATCGCTTAACGTTTCATCCGAAGGATGGCGTGCTCAAGCTCAACGCTTCACCTCCCGGATAAAAAATCGAATGATATCGGCCGGGTTTCAAACCCACGATCTTGATGAGCTCAGTATATATATATTTATTTTGTAAATTCAACTACAAAAAGTAATTTTAATTTTTTTATGCTTGAATGATAGAAGCAAAACTAATTTAATTTATTCGTTTATTTACAGATCTTCCGTTCACTGGGGAAAGGATCTGGCTTGGTGCCTTAACCAAAAAGGAAATGTTCAAATTGTATGATAAAAATTAATCGATGCAATATTGAGGAAGTGTTCTCCGCTGTCTATCGTCATTTAATATAAGCGAATAAAAGCAAACGCTTCTCTTAATGTATCATTTTCAACGTGTTCTGGAATATTCATATGTAACATGTGTATGTAACATGCATCAAACATGTGCAGTAATGCGACTTACGAGTCAATAATAAAAATATTTTTTAGAAGTTCTGAAAAAAATTAAGAAAAGAGAATAAATGGATCACAATTAATTATACTATAGTTTTATGTAATAAATAAAACAAAATATAATACAAATACTTGTTCCTTTGTTTCAGTTAGTTAACTAACTAATATATAACCCTTGTTTCATTTTTCTAAGACCATACGCGAAACTCTAATAACGAGTGTTTGACATGTCTATCTGTATGCCCCCTTTCCATCTTGGAACCTATTGAATCTATGTGATTTTTGTTCAACATCAATTCAAGTGTGTTAAAAAAATGTGAAAAAAAACAAAAAACAGTCGGTTAATCAGCGACAATGCACATTCCCAGCACGAATTAATCAATTAATTTCTTGTTCTCTCCCCATAATTAATCGACTGTTTGGACAAAGAATTATTAGTTGACTTATAGAAGTATCTTAATTATATTAAATTTTGTGTCGATACATTACATCGGCAATTATTAGGGTTTAATAATAAATTTATCTAATGTTATTATCGACACAAAAGTATGAGGATTTAGGAGCCTCTATGTAAGTCAACTGTTGAATATTAGCGCAAACGGTCGCCTGGTTTTGGGAGGGGAGCGAAACGTTAATTGATTAATTCGTTCTGAGGAAGTACATTGTGAGTGATTCATCTACGACTTTTTTTATTTTTGGGATCAGGAGGTAGGAAAACCCCCAAGAAGGTTAAAGAGAGTTTGGCATAGAGAGCTGTTATTGAGTGATCCCATGAGGATTCTTCGCTGGGTGTTTCTTTCTCAAGCCAGGTTGGGCATTTTTTTGAATATTTGTGGCTCTAAATAAATACAAAAAAAGAAAGAAATATTGTCTATTCTTCAAAAAAATGTATATATAAATTACCGGTTTCGGCACTAGACCATGATTCTATCTTTAGTCTAAATCTGACGATGGTTCCAATAAGTATATACTTTTTTTTTTGTGGAATAGACAATATTTAAAAAAAAAAGTTTTTGTAATTTATTTATTCGCTTTGTCCTCGTTCGTCTTCTTGTCTGAGAAAGCCCCAAACAAAATTGCTTTCGATTCTTGGACAAAGTATGGTAAATACATAATAATTCTTTAACTTATATAATAATAGTACCGCCCCTTCTTCAATTGCACAATTCTTTACAATATTCACGCACAAATATAATTAACCCCAAAGAAACGTATGTAGTTACGCTTTTTAAAAAGTTTCAACACTTATACTTATAATTACAGGTACCTGTAACTGTGACTTTGTAACTTTCGTGAAACGGGCCCCTAATGACAGTTCTATACAAAATTCTTCTTATTCTAAATGAATAACAGGATGGGCAATATGAATAAAATAGAAATGTAGAAATAGGGAACGTTTTATTGATTATTAAATGAAAAATTCTCAAATGAAATACATATAAAAAATACAAATATGCAAGTAAAAATCTTCTTACAGGATGTAGACGATGTAATTGAAGACGGAAAACATGTGATACCTGTTAAAATAGAAAGAAAAATAAAATAAATAAATAAATAGTTATTATGTATTTACACATTTCCTTTAATAGAATATATATATGTATATATATAATTTTCTTTGGCCTTCTGAATTTGCACATTAGCCATGACACTGTACTGAGGATATTGGTTATTTATACATTCGGGAGGGAGTTCTATCTATATGTCACAGGGATATGATAAAACAAGGATTTGATCAAAACCCTAAACTTATTTAGTGAAATGACAAAAATAACATTTCTAAGCTATTAAAAAGATTTATTTAGCAATCAAACATTCATTAGCTTTAATCGTTTGACGATTTGGCCAGCCACATTTGAGCATATCGTTTCCATTTGAAAAGGCTGGGATTTATCGGAAATAAGAAAAAATTTACATTCTCGTCCGGTGCTTTTAGTGAAACAGAACAGGTACTTCGGTTTTGCAAATGCTAATTCACGAAACCAATGAAGTTTTGTTTTGTTGCACATAGAGGGGTCGTTGTGCAAGTACTGACATGTTATTTTTGTCATTTCACTAAATCAATTTAGAGATTATCAAATTGTCATTCATCTCCCGTGAATTGATCAAGTCTCTTAGGGATTTAATCAAATCACTGTTTTTATCATATCCCTGCGACGTATATAACACTGCACTTACCTGCGAAAGAGAGAGAAATTAATGTGAAGATGGCTGATATCGTGAGAAGTGATTATTTCACAGGTTGCAAAATGAAAAAAGTACCGACAAAAAACCCCATTACATACCATACACTATTAGAGGACATAATATGTTAATTAGAGGACATACTCGTATATGCTCCATATTATCAACTTTATGTTGTGACAATATATAAAATGACCCCGTAATGATTCATCTACTAGGAATTGAAAACGGCAGTCCAATATAAGTGTTGAATAATGCTAAAATATCAGATCTAAAATAACAAGAATATAACATATTCCCAGATTTGATGCCGCATTTTGAACTTAATATAATAAAAAATATAAATATCAGCTAAAGGCTAGTACAGACATGCGAGCAACGAACCGAGCACTGTTCGGCTCGTTTTCAGTTTTCAACGAACACACTCCTAGCCGAACAGAGACGAGCCGAGCATTTGGATGCTCCACAACCATACTAACGAACATAACCTGCACAAGTTAACCTGCAGATAACAAATTTAAGTTTATTTGTATATCATTTTATTACTATTCAAAATCTTCAATCAGAAAAGGTAGGTAGCTACATACGTAATTAATTTACATATTTGTAGTACAATTAATACGGATACGAATTTATTATACGTAATTTATTTTTACATGTAAATTGTTTAAAATGAACACTTTTTTACGAAAAGTGTTTGAATAATTCCTCCCAAGCATCCAATCTCTTTATTTTATTAAAATGTAATTTCTGTTTTAAATCCCATATGACTGGGTACTGTCTTATAGCCTGAGCAAACTGAATTTGAAGCTCCTGAACCAGTCCACACACACCGCAGCCCGAGCCGAACATTCCTTTGATGGTTCGTCAAAAAACCGACAACAGGTGGAGCAGACCTTGAGCCTCCCTTGTTCGTCGAGCGCCTACGCACTATTCCCCAGGCATGCGCACTGACTAATGTTCGGCTCGTTGCTCGCGTGTCTATACGCCTCTTAAACAGAACATTATTTGTGAACTACGTTACCAGTTCTCCGTATCGTCCTTCCTTTCTAAACAGGTTCCACTAAAGATGAATCTGGAGATTTTTTGCCTTCGGTAGCATCACCTCCTAAAAAAAATAATCAGACGATAAACTTTTACTCTTTTGGCAATGGACAATCTTTAGATCCCCCTTATATTGATCATAGTCCTGGTTCAGAACACATTTCACGAGTCGATCGCTGTGTTTAAACTCTTTTGAGTGCGAACCCTTATAGGATAGATAATTGACGAAAAATATAAATTATAAAGTAGACTAATGTTTTATGGCACAAATTAAATAAAAGATAATCTATTTCTGGTCGAAAATTATAAAAACAAAAGCATAGCGCGAAATAAAACAAATTGTTTAATTGGTATATCCAATTATCTTTCCACGCTCAAACGGTAAAATAGTAACAACAAGTTGAGGAACGCGGACATATTGTGGAAACGTGTAATAAATGAATAAAACAAACTTATTTTTTGAAATATTGTCTATTCCACTAAAGATATATATATACATATAACTACCGGTTTCGGCTTTATACCGTCGTCAGGTCTTTAGTTCATAACTAGACCTGACGATGCATCGCGATGGTATAAAGCCGAAACCGGTAGTTATATGTATATATATATCTTTAGTGGAATAGACAATATTTCAAAAAATAAGTTTGTTTTATTCATTTATGGTAAAATAGTATTCAGAACCTCTTGAAAATTCTAATAAAATTCTGCTCGCTGCCTGTAGACGTCCGGCGTGCCTGGAGTCGTCACCGGCGCAGGCTCATAGTATTTTCTTCGCCAGGAGGCGACAAATCGGCTGAATCTCCGTGACCTGATAGTATCTGGGACATCCGGTGGTCAGACTGTCCAGACGTACCCGGATTTCCGGGAAATATTTATAGGTCGTTCGACCATCCGATGATAGTAACCACGGGTGTTGCCATTTCTCCACAATTCATTCCTGGACAATGTCCTTGCAACGCTCTAGCCTGGACTATCCGCACATCTCTTCCTCCAGGGCTAAACGTAAGAGCTCATCTATATCTGCTTCTAAAGGCAAATTGCATCTACAAAAGTACGAGGCGACTGCCTCGTCCAAGACCTCCTGCCAGTATCTGTAGCGAAGCCGTAGAGACAATATAGGCCTTTGTAACTCTTAAAAGGGCTGCTCTGGGCTTGCATCAGAATCACGCGTAACTTGCTACACCAAAAATTTAGTATAAGGATACAGAAGCCCCAAAGTACGTCAATTATTGATTTTTAGCCCAAACTCTCCCTTTTTTTGGAGGGAGAGAGAAAACCTAATTGATCGATTCGTGCGGGGGAAGTACATTGCACACATTGACTATTCTAAACAAATCATATACTTACAAGATTTTTTTACCAATTTTTATTCGTTATATTTGTTCTGCAACATACGGAAACAGAGCTGTGGATATTAAAATTTCTGGGTTTTATTCAATTGACATTTTTCATAAATTAATTTAAAAGATGATTTAACATTACAGTAAGTTAGATGTATACAATTTTCTTCTTCAACAAAAATATATGAAAAAACTGACGACTAAGATGAAACACATAAAACTAAAAAATGAAATAAAAATAACCCAGACGTTTTGTGGAATAGACCATATTTCAAAAAGAATAACTTCTTCAGAAGAAAGTTTTTTTATTGGTTCATCCGTTTCTCAACTTAAGAGTTGTTTCTATAAGCAACGGAATAAACAGTTTCAGAAACAAGAATGGCTGAAGGAGGAGAGGTAAGTCTTACATCGCTATTTTTAATGTTACATACAGTGTTTATAAAATAACCAATATTCTTCTCCCCTCACAATGTAGACATTAAAAATTAATATTAATAACGTAATGCATTGATGATAAATAGCTGAAATGTATAATTTAATACGTATCCCCTTTTAGAACAAACGATTATTTGGAAGGAGTGCCGATAGCTCCATGGTTACCAGAAAGCTACTTTTGTTTTCATAAAAAATTATTGATTGAAATTGTGTATTCGCTTTTATAATTTTTCCACAATGTTTTTTTTTTTTTCCCCCTGGCAATGTAGTCATTGGAAATTAATTTTTATTATAACATATATTTTCCAAAGTTTTACTCTTCTTCCAAGGTCGAATTTTTTTCTCATAAAGATAATCATCACCTTTTTGAAATTTTAATATGTTGCTGTGTACCATAAGAACTAATGACAAAATTTTAAACAATTCCTACTTCTTCCCGGAGATACAACCATTTAACTTTTTTTTTTTGTTTAGATTCCAACTTTGACCGGTTAAGGTGTATAAATAACATCAGATTTTTTTTTCTTTATCTTTTTTTCACGGCATTAGGACCATAATTTAAATTAAATTATATATGTATAAAAAAAAGAGAGCTATCCCGAGAAAAATCAAAAGTAACAAATTTAACTTTCGCACTGAATATCATAAAAACTAAAGGACTGACAGCAAAATACGATAGAGCGATCACCGATCTTCACACAAGAAGAGAGAGAGAAGTTGCTGAGAGGTAACGTGCTAGCCGCCAACCCCCTAGGTTTTTTATCTGGGAGGTAAAAAGCTTGAGCACGCCGCCCTTCGGATGGGATGTTAAGCGATTGTCCCTAGCCTGTCAGGTACTTTAAAGACACCCTACACTAGGTAACAAAGCCTGAGTAGGCAAAATTTAAGACTCCCACATTAGAGTCGAGCTCATGACTACATACTTGAAGCAATAATAGACATATGTATAACTTGAGAGTTCATACATATAAATACTATTTATTACATGTATCATATATAGCCAAGAAATAAATGAAAACGAAAAACATGAAAGAACAAATTAGTGAAATGGGACGGAATGACTCATGTATGATTGAATACGTGTATTCCTTTATATCTTAGTCTAACAATTACTTCAAAGGTTGCTCGGTAGTCCCATGGTAACGGGTGAGGTTACTCGAACGGCAAAACGTTGAAAAACATACAGAACTTTATTTTTTGACTCCCTGAAGTAATGAAGGTCAGTCATTCGAAAAATTGTTCATTAAATTTCTAATCTGGAGATATATATATGTTTTTTTAAATTTTAAATTGGACCTTTGTCAATGGAGAGACTCTCGTAATATAATTCTTTTTCTCGGGAATGGTTTCGTGAAATGATATATTATATATACATATTTCGCTTATTTTACATATTTTTAGAACACATTTTACCCATCGTTGTATGTTTAATTGTTGTAAATTTAATTCCATAGGGGCCGTTCACAAACTACGTCACGCAATTTTGAGGTGTTTTTAACCCCCTCCCTCCCCCTTGTCACAATTGGTCACATTTAATTGACCCCCCCCCCCCCCCCCTAAACGTGACGTCATTTTTTCATGACCCCCCCTCATTTAAACTGAGATTTTTTAAAAAGAAAAGTACTAAATTGTATAAAAATAATAAAACTTCAATTTATCATAAATACAACTTCAATTTATCATAAATGCAACATACATATTATATTGAGGGCGCCGGTAGCTCAGTGGTAAGCGTGCTTGACTTCTGAGCTCAAGGTCGTGGGTTCGTAGCCCGACCGAGGCCCTTAGTTTATTTTATCTGGGAGGTAAAATAAACTTAAGCACGCCGTCCTTCGGATGGGACGTTAAGCGATGGTCCCGAGCCTGTACGATGTCAGGTACTCGTTAAAGACCCCTACCCTAGATGAATAAAAATTTAGGGTAGGCAAAATTTAGGACTCCCACAGTAGAGTCGGGCTCATGTCCACCAGAGTGACGAAAGAGCGCTCTGGTAGTAGGCGATATGACCTCGTAGTTAAAGCCTGGGCATGAGTCATAAAACCTAACCTAACCTACATATTATATTCATCTGTATTCATAAATAAAATAAAATAACAGTGATTTAAGTATTTAACATTTCGATTATTCAAGCGAGATAATCCATATCATGAAAAAAGACTGAGGAATATTACGATTCCTCCCAAATCGGGTTTAAATGTTCATCTATAGTAATGATTGGTATTTCATGGTTTTCATGGTTGAATATATGTAGAATATTTTATACATAAAATGTATTTTATTTAAATATGTTATTTTACTTTAATAACATGAATTTATTAAAATACTAACGTTAAAAAAAATTGCATGAAATTAATTTTTAGAAAATTGTCTACGCTCTTATTTTAAAGTGTAATAATAAACGTGACGTCATTTTTTGTTTAGCCCCTCCCTCCCTTTTTTTTTTGGTACTTGAACAAAGTTCATAAAGAGACACATTTGAAAAGAATGAAAATAAAAGGGTTCTCATAATTGCTTTCAAATCATTTTCTATTCTCTAAAACAAAAAAAAAAAGTAAAGAAACGAAGCCAGAGGGAGCTATGCCCCATCATTTTTTTAAAATGCCTCCCTTTAACTTTTCAAAACATTATTTATAATTTTTCTCAGTCCAAGAGACATCGTTCGAAAGTATCTCGGTAGTCCCGAGATATTTAAAAGTGATTCATACATTTTGTATTGTATGGTGATAAGTCGGTTTCCATGTCTCAACGTTTCCAGGTTCCACATCGCAACAGCAAAGCACAAAGAAATTAAACAGAAAACATTTCGACTCAGTTTTATGTCTGTTTTTTCATGATTTTAAATATTGATTTGTGCCACGCTTTAGTTAATTTTATTTTAAATATTTTGATTTTTAATTATTTGATCAAAAATAAATACATATATCTATTTTTTGGGGGTAAATATAAATCTGCCTCCTACTTATCAGAATGATACAAATACACATACCTATATTGGATGTAGGGTGGGGGGTGGTGGGCTTGAGTCCTCTGATGGAGAGGTCATAGACCACCTCCTCTATCTTCTTCAGGTCGTACTTGAGGCCATCGTAGTGCTTCCGGAGGTTGTCATTCTTGAAGTTGATCAGTCTGAATCCTGCGTTCAGCTCGTTCACGAATTGGGAAATTGCAACTGGCTTCTTGTAGTCCGAGCTGGCTGCACTGTTCACAGCTAGCCTTGACTGAAAAATAAAGAAAGACATTTCATGAAACATGGAGCTTCAACTGTTTTGATACATTACCGTAACCCCTGAAAGCTAGACTACTATTTCCTAAATATATCTATAATTTTAAAAAATCTTGAGAACTTTCACTGCACATCTTCGTAACGTTGAAAGGCAGAACGTCAAGAGTGGTATCAATCGCTGAAGTTTTGCATTAAGGAATAACTATTTAAAAATTCGAATTGGAAGTTACGTGACAACGTTAACTTTATATCTTGATGTAGACATTTTTGTGGCATATTATATACTATTAATACCAAGTTATGGTTTAACGGAAATAAATATTTTTAAACAATTTTTTCTTTGGTGCTACAACTACGAGGTTATTAGCGCCCCTTAATTATTTATCCATGAGCCTTGACCACTGATCCTGAAATGGCTCTCCATTATGTGTCCCACAACATGGCTCTCTGAGCGCCTCGGAGTGGAAACTGGGACATGGACCGCGGCCGGAACATCTTCTGCAGCCGGGGAGAGGACAGCCCTCTCTTCCTAACTAGTTAGAAAACAAAATGTCAACAGACCATTTCTATGACTATCCTTTCCTATCATTAGTTATTATATATTATTAGTTATATACTACGGCAGTGTAATTAATTAATTAAATTAATTCTATACTTTTTTCGTTGTCCCACTCCATAAGTGTTGTTGATTCAGTATTTAAATGTTAGATGTGACCTAAATAATAATATATACATTTATTGAAGAAAAAATGTGAATTAATAGACGTTTGATTGAAAGAATTTATCAACTCAACACATCAAACTTACGAAGTCCGTCTCCACTGAACGCTCGAACAATGAATTTCTTCTGATGTACCGACACCAGTTGGAACTCGAACAGATACTTGCAAACGTTTGCACACGTTTTGCGCGCTTGAGATAAATATTAACCTACTGATGGTGGAGTATTTGATATTTATCCATTCATCCTTTAAAGACTAATCCTACGATAGTATGAATACTAGCAATCGTACGAAGACACAACACTATTTATAAGACAGAGGGTGGTTCAGGACCCGAAGCACCCAGTGAGCAGACACACCATCGGACTTCACTCTCAACAGGTACTTAGTTAACACATGTGAGACTTGAGAGAGCTAGACTTGAGATTGAGGATGTATATGGCCTAGAGGACAGCCCTCTCTTTCTAACTAGTTAGAAAACAAAATGTCAACAGACCATTTCTATGACTATCCTTTCCTATCATTAGTTATTATATATTATTAGTTATATACTACGGCAGTGTAATTAATTAATTAAATTAATTCTATACTTTTTTCGTTGTCCCACTCCATAAGTGTTGTTGATTCAGTATTTAAATGTTAGATGTGACCTAAATAATAATATATACATTTATTGAAGAAAAAATGTGAATTAATAGACGTTTGATTGAAAGAATTTATCAACTCAACACATCAAACTTACGAAGTCCGTCTCCACTGAACGCTCGAACAATGAATTTCTTCTGATGTACCGACACCAGTTGGAACTCGAACAGATACTTGCAAACGTTTGCACACGTTTTGCGCGCTTGAGATAAATATTAACCTACTGATGGTGGAGTATTTGATATTTATCCATTCATCCTTTAAAGACTAATCCTACGATAGTATGAATACTAGCAATCGTACGAAGACACAACACTATTTATAAGACAGAGGGTGGTTCAGGACCCGAAGCACCCAGTGAGCAGACACACCATCGGACTTCACTCTCAACAGGTACTTAGTTAACACATGTGAGACTTGAGAGAGCTAGACTTGAGATTGAGGATGTATATGGCCTAGAGGACAGCCCTCTCTTTCTAACTAGCTAGAAAACAAAATGTCAATAGACTATTTCTATGTCTATCCTTTCCTATCATTAGTTATTATATATTATTAGTTATATACTACGGCAGTGTAATTAATTAATTTAATTAATTCTAACTTAGTGAAATCCGTCATTTCATGAAAAAACAAGATATTTCAAGAACTGACGGCACATCGTGAAATTACATTAAATGCCTAGGCTTTTCAAATGATGTATTTAGGTCCGCGCTAGGCACCCCTGGTCTACCAAAACCAAACCTTTAACCTCATTCACGCTAAAAAATACATTCGAGACACGGCACACATCATACCCTATATACAATCAATTAAAAAAAAAAAAAAATTATTATAGGGATAGATAGAATTTTCAAGATATTTCACAAATAGCATTCTCATAAGCCCAGTTCAAACATACGTAGGTCTATAGATATTAAGATACCCAGCAACGGCGGGTAACCTGATGTTATATTTTAAAAATGTTGTTCATTTAATAATTAATTAATTAAAAAGAATGAATACACACCAGTTCTGACACCAATTGAAGAAGTCCATGCAGATAATCTTCTAGGTCAAGATGGAACCCTTCACTCTGCTCTTTTTTGACTGAAATAAATAAAAAAACATCTATTAGAAATTGTGAATAAAATAATAAGCCTTATTTTTCATTCTTCCTTCAACTTGATTTTAAATAGATCTGTTAGGTGGAAACATTCATAGTCCTATAGAATGGAGTATTTCTTCTTTTTCGAAATACGTTGAACCGAAGAAATGAAGCTGAGCTTCAATATAATGTAAGTCACCATTTCTAAGCAGTAGAAAAATTAGAAAACTTCATTCAAACATTTATCTATGTCAGGAATCCTTTTTTTCGAATGAACGTTTTTGTTCTTCTATACTTGTAAATAAATAATATGTTCACAGGAATACGGATCACATTAACCTTCGTTAATATTGTAATATTTGAGATTTACGAGAGTGATCTAAATGGCTACGGAAATACTTTCAGTAATTCAAATAAAGACATGTTAAAATATCAAATAGTGGTCGATTTTATTACGAATAACTTCTACGTTGAGACATATTGCAAAAACAAACTTCTTTTTGAAAATTTTCTATCCCACAAAAAATATATACATAAATTATCGGTTTCGTCATTATAACATCGTCAAGTTTAGTTATAAACTAAGACAGTCTGCTACTTGCGAATTCTTATATATCAGGTGTGGAAGAGATTGCAATTTCAACTAAGAAATCCCCATGGATTTACATCTAGGAATTTGTTTCTTCAGAAATATTTCCTTTCCTTTTTCAATAACATAGGAGAGGCTGTCGGTAACTTAGTGGTAGCCTGCTTGCTTACTTCAAGATCGCGGGTTCGAAACCCGGCCGAGGCCCTTAGACTTTTTATCTGGGATGAAAAAAAAAAAACTTGAGCACTCCGTCCTTCAGATGGGGCGTTAAGCGATATTCCCGAGCCTATATGATGTCAGGTACTCGTTAAACAACACAAGGTAAATAAATCTAGATAGGCAACATTTAGGGCTCCCACAGTAGAGTCGGGTTCATGTCTACCAGAGCGATGAAAGAGCGCTCTGGTAGTAGGCGATCTGACCTCAATAAATGAGACACAATAAATAACTAACTAGCGACATAGAAAAGAAAATTCTATTGAAGGAACTATATAAAAAAATGTTTTATGCAAAAAAAGATTAATTAAAAAAATATAATAAAAAAATAATGTAACTCTGAATATTCTTTTATGAATTATTATTTTAAGCAATAGTTGTAAATAGGCGGGCTGGAACATTATAATAATTTTTTACAATTTATTAGACTGAGAAATTGCTTTTTTAGTGTCTCTTACGGGATAGTCGAGTAGCGAGTTGCTCTCGGGTGGCCAGTCGCCCACTGCTTAGGTACTCTATCAGGGTGAGGCAGAAGACAGCTCGCTGGGTCACACTCCGCCAATGGTCGTGGTACTTATAGTACTCCCGGGAGGGCACAACTCCGCTCAGCTTCTGGTACACGCCCGCACAGTTGCCAATTCGACAACTCGCTTTTTCAAGTAAATCACCAACTGAAATCAACAACAATATTTGTAACTCAGAGCCAATAGATATACAACATTTCCATATAATTAAATAATTTATTATTGTATGAAATTACGATTATTGAAAGAGGACTCCAGATGAACTCCTTGTAGAATTGTACTCATCTGACGCACCTCTTTTTCTAACTCTTTCGCTGCATCGTGTATTGCCTTGAACAGTAAATAAACACATGATAAATATATGTACAACCAAAGTCTCATTTATAATGCAAATAGAGCAAATTTATGTTAGCAGAACTTGTTAATATAATTAATAAACTAATCAACATAATAGAAGGAGATAATAAGTGCAAATACCTCTCTCAAACTCTGTTCTTCATCGATGTTACGCTGAAAATTCCCAAATAACGATATGATATCTTCTGCATTAGTCGGCATGTTAAAAAAATTCACTAATTACTTTTAACAAATAACAAAAACAGAGCGGCTACTCTTCTGATATTACAACTTGTATAACCTTCCTAAGGCTGTATTGTAACCTTCCACAGTTTTACCATGGGTAGCGTAATCCCTTTTGGCCAATTTAAAAAACAATATTTTACGAACCTTGCTACTTACATTTTTACATGATAAGAATTTAATGAATATTTTTTTTTTTAAAGATTGAAGTAAAAGTTGTGAAATCAAATTATATCTCTTTCATAAATCTGAGTTCAGAGCCGAGGGAAGGAAAGAGAGGGGGAGCATTGGAAGCCAAATATATTCTTAAATATTACTGATGTGTCCATTACAGGACTTTCTTATACCAACCACGCTTACAGATCACTCTCTCTCCAGTAAAATATGTTTAGTGTTCTCATTCAAAACAAGATGGTGCTCCCCACCACGGTCCAATTAATAGTGTCTCGAACCAAAAACCAAGACATTCTTGATACATTGTTCAGATACCATATTGTTATATAACTTTACATGGTAAATACTTGGCTGATATGCTTAGCCCATAAGGCCACAAAACAAAAATACTTCTAAAATGTACTTAGGCCCCGGAATAAAGTGGTCTCTATTTCCGTCCGATTTTGGCCGAAATCTTATCAACTCCAAGTTAGCATATGTCATCCCTCCATTCCAAATTTCAGGTTCATTGACGTCATCTAGTGTAACACGGCTTATACTGAGATAAAAGTTACCCTATTTGACTGGATCCACTCCCTGATATTTTAATTGAGATTAGGCTTTCTGTGAAATGATGTGTTATGCTATGTCACGCTGACTTACAGATTATAAAAAAAAAAAAAAATTAATTCGCTATATTATAGATACATATATGATAATCTATTATCTATCTATTTACAGAGTGAGGAGGGTTATGACACCGAGGATGAAGATTTTCTTGAGGTATGTAGGCTTATAAATGATTTGCTTATGAAAGTCTATCCTACAATTTTTGTAAATGTGGTATCAATTTCTAAACCAAATACATTTCATTGTGAATTTTGTGTACTTCAAATCGGTGAAAGGGGATGGGGGATTAGGGATGAGGCTAACAGAAAACCCCTTCTTACTGCCATTGTAATGAATGTACTGAAAGGAAATTTCATATGTAAATTCAATGCCCAATCGCATTTCATATGAAATGTGTCTTTCAATTTTCTCTACAACGTTTACATGAAAAGATTGTTGGTTATGTCATAAACTTATGCGGTATATTGTAAAATGTACTTAGGTCACGAAGTGGTCTCAATTTTCGTCTAATTTCGGCTTTCAGATCGAAGTTAGTACATGTGACTTCTTCACTCCACATTTCATGTTCATAGATCGAATCGTTTCGGCGTTAGAGCGCTCTCAACTTTGGGATCTATCAATACAAGTAAATACAATTAAAGTATCGATACTTTTGACCGATGCAAGTAGTTTTGGTATCGACACTTTTATTTCTATACCAACTAAGTACTACATTCAATCGATACGAGTAGTTATCGATAATGTTTATTTGATACTTGAGTAGTATCGAATGTTTTATTAGATACCACTAGTGATAAAAGTATCGATACATTGTGGACCCTATCTCAACTATCCGTTACATATATACACCCTCACAGACATCATCGCGTAAATGGTCAAAACGTATTAAGGGGAGTTTGAAACGTGAAAATTCGTTGAACACTCGATCTGGGATTTTCGCTCATACACAATACTTTCTTATACTATAGGTATAAGGTATATACCTATAGGTATAAGGTATAAGGAAGTAAACAACTTAGTATGTTTGAAAGCATAGGTAATAATAAAAGTTCTATGAAAAAACGGCCTAAAACGCAGCTCAAATTTGTATTATGTTACCTTGGCTACCACCTTAACTACAAAAATAAATTGTTATCATTTAGCACACATGTGACTAACTGATACTTTTAAAAAAGAACATTTTGGACAATGGTTATTCTTAATTATTATTAACTTATTAGCTGTGGAAACTGAATATAATATCTATTGCTACTTTGATTTGAAGTGTGTTTGAAGTCGTTATTTACTATTCGGAGTTTATCTTATAGTAGAGAACTTTAGCTTTGTTGATTCCTAGGAAAAACTGAAATAGAAGAAAGCTCAGAAACATTATGTCGTCGCTACTATTTATAAAGACCTCACTGTTTATTAAAAGTGTAAGTAATTTATTATTTTGTATTTCAAAGCGCCATTTGTTATGGTTTGAAAACAAGCTAGTTTCTATTTCAAAATGCATTTAGTGTTGGAAACTGAGAACATCTGAAATGTCAGACAAAAATTAAAGTACAAAATTGACCAAACTGTAATTAGGTTCCGCACAACTTTCTTCACTTTTTTTTGGATATTTACAAAATAAATTAAAATAAATAAATAATATAAGTTCATAAGAAAATGTCTCTTCTAGCTCTTAGCCGAGACACTTTGAAAATCCTTGCCATATGCACTCCTCCAACTTCAGGGAAGCCTTGGGGGCCCGACCGATCCCTCTTGCTATCCTAGTATCCTCCATCTGTATACTGTCCAGCAGTGGAGGCGGATCAAGAAGGAGAGGAGAGCTGAAAGTGCGAGTACACGAGGGAAAACTATGATATGAAAAATCCAGCTGATTTAATAATTTGATTTTCTAATGTTGCCCACACTTGGGAATATCCACAGAATAAAATATCCAGGGGATATCTGTCTAGTGCTGCCTCATGTGGCCAAACATAGAAATAGGCACAGTTAGTACAAATTTATCTCAATAGGTGGGGCGGAAGGGGGAGGGGGGGGGGGGGGCAAGAGGACGCGTTTTTTTTTTTTTTTTTAAAAGAGAAAAATATAGATGAAGAGAAATATATTATTGTTTATTTTTATTCAATATAATATGGGACAGAATACTGGCTTTAAATTTTTTACAATAGATGGATGTCTCGAGTCATTCTCATTTATAATAGAATAAACATAAATTCATCGAGAAGTGTTTTTTTTACAAATTATATCAGTTTCAACCATTTGAATAATATCACCCATGTTGTTTCTCTTGTTTGGATAATATTTATTCGATTTGTTTGACTTTTAGATACATAAGAAACATACAATTATCCCATATTCATAATTTACACTTTTTGTTTTAATTTAGTGCTTTGAAGTTTGTTAATAATTTCCATTTTTTTTTTTTTTTGTATTTCCAGAAGACGGACCTCTCCTATATGAAGACCAAGATTCCTCTCTTTTATTCAGGAAAAGAAATGGTAAGATTTTACTTCTCATAAATGATGAAGTTAGTGATATAAAATAAAAAAATCGTCAGATATTGAAGGAGAAAATGTGTTATTATCGTATGATAATACTTTTTTTTTTGTCGTTAGAAAAAAGAATCTGTCGGTTACTAAATAGACTATGGAAAATATTTCTACAAGATCTCAATAATTCAAAACTTACGTAGTTAAATGAAAGCGAATTATAGGATTATAAATAAACTATATTTAATAATTTTAAATGCAGACAATTGCTATGTCGCTGCTTTACTCTAAACATTTTAATTTTGTAAATTGTGTCCATTGCATAATAATAAGTATCTATTGAAGATTCACTTTTGAACTTGGTGGGTGTATTGACGGTCAAAACATGTTGGCATGGAGCCAGAATAGGAGCGAAATGACAAAACAAAAGAGAATTGTCAAGTATCTAATAGGTTTCGAAACCTTCAACGTATATCTGAAATAAAACCTTATCAGCATCAAAGTTGGGAGCCATGGTGGCCGTGCGGGCTAGAGCGTAGGGCTTTGGTCGCATGGTCTCACCATGGTTTGCGGGTTCGAATCCCGTCTGGGAGTGAGTTTTATTTCGTAGATAGAACTGGCCATGGATGTCGTAAATAATTGTCGCGAATATGCATTGAACATAAGGGCAAAAAAAAACTACAAAGTTTTTGTTTATTAACAGTTATAATTTTTTTTTTTTCAAAAGATTTACCCTGATACCACCTTCCGGTGTAATAAATGTATCGACACGAGATTTTGTAATTTTTTTTTTTTTTTTTTTTTTTGCCTTGTACGATGCATATTAGTCTCAATATGTGTATTTATTCGTGAAGTAATAAAATGTCAAAAATATCTACGAAAAAATGGTTTGAAGTTTATTTTTGGGGCTCAAATTTCCCCAAACAAGCCATGATAAATTATTTGGAGAACATTTTCCGTTCTTATTTTGATTATTTCAAATTTTCACAAAAAAAAACTACGAATGCGAAAAAATGTAAAATAAAACAAAAAAAATGACTAAAATATGACAAAATTGAGTTGTAGACCATTTTCTTGTGAAAAAAGGCATATATAAAATATTATCACCTCAAAGTATATGCTTCTAGGAACATTTGTGAAAAGTTTTAAAAAAAATCGGTGCGATGACTTTTTGGCAATGAATTTTTCAAAAAATTTGATTTTAAATAAAAATTGCGGCCCCCCTTGCCATACAGGGTAAGACGGATTAAAAATTCGGATTTCTCGAAAAATTTCCTATAAGAATCATGTTTTTCAATATTTTTTTGGACAATTATTGCGTTTTCTAAGAGTTTGAACAGAAAAAAAAAAAATTAAAATTTCGATATTCATTTTAAAATTAAAAAACTTCGCCCTGGGCTTTCTATAGCATATTAGTGGCTATAACTTGGGAGATTATCATATCTTGTCGTCAAGAACATGTGTGCAAATTTTTAGCCCGATCCGTGGGGGTGGGGTTATCAAAGTGTTCACTTTGGCGCGGAATTCCTCACATCGAATTTCTGACATATTAATTTACTCCTCCTAACTGGGGAAGTAAAAAAAAAGGAAAGAAGAAAATATATAATAATATTATTTTAATATTCATAGAGATAATATTGCAGAGCTGATTTGTGTTTTTTAGGGGCGGCTTCCACCAGGTATGTGGCACATTGAATCCCCATTGGCAGGTGTTGAGATCCATTTTGCCGATGCCGTTCTACAAGAAACTATGGACAAGCTGGCAATCATCGCAGCAAGACTACCTCGCGTCAAACCCAAATTTGAATTTCGAACTCTGAGGGAGAGGTATTCAATTAATGTCATCTTATTCAAAGTTATTAAATTCATAAACGTGCATATACAATTTAGTTATTGTGACTCGTATCTGGGCTTTAACTAAGAGGTCATAATATCGCCTACTCCCAGAGCGCTCTTTCGTCTCTCTGGTGGACATGAGCCCGACTCTACAATGAGAGTAGTAAATTTTGTCTACCCAACATTTTTATTCTCCTATGGTAGTGGACTTTTACAACCTGACATCATACAGACCCGGGGCCGTCGCTTAACGTCCCATTCGAAGATAAAAATTTCCCAGATAAAAATCTAAAGGCCTCGGCCGGGACTCGAACCCGTGATGTTCAGTTCAGTAAGCAAGCAAGCTAACCTCTCTTATATTGAATTATTAATATTAAATTATTGTTACTTTTTTAGATTTGAATATGCGAAGAAGACCACACTAGATGTTTTCGACAAAGATTTCAACGAACCAGTCTGCGAGATGGATATTCGCAGAGATTATCTTAAACTGGCCAGAGAATTGTTCGTATTTTTGCAAGTATTAATAATTAACTAATTGAAATACTGAGACTTGGCGCCGTTCAGTCAATAATTCAAATGGCTGTCTAACCTACTTATTGTGGTAAGGAAGGTCAAGATATCTTGGCGATGATTAGGCTAATAGCCATTCCGAAGCCAAAAGGTCGTAGATGAATCACCGGCAACGTACTTCCCCAGAACGGACTAATGGAGCCGTACAGCTATTGCAAATAAAAATTGACATTCAAATATTATATCAAAACGTTAGTTTTCTATACTCTTTAGGAATAGAAACCATCAGCAAACTTCGTCTTCATGTTGAATTTCCAAGTCAAATCTTGGGAGGTCGACTCTAAAGAAGAATATGATTGATACGGGAAAAATTGTTGACATAAAAAACAGGAAATGAATTATAGATACTGATGATGATGATGGGAGAGCTTCCCGAAACGTCAGATGGGAGAAAAGTAAAGCTGTGATATATATATTATAAATGAATTGAGCATCACTCTACACAAGTGATGGGTTTTATTGTAAGACGCTTCTAATTGACTCAATCATTGTAGAAAGAAGAAAAACAGTTTAGGTCAAGATTCAAAGTTCTGCGGGTTACTGGCTCATTAACGTAACACGAAAACGAAGTAAAGGCGCCGTCAGAATTAGAGTAAGTCACGATGACTACGGAGAAACACATCTAACAGTGTCTTTGCTGCGTATGATGTATATCCGTTCGCTTTTTCGTCACACTTTCATTATTACTACAGTATGAAATTATTTTGGGGGTGTTAGCACGCATCAATATTTATTTTCTGAAATAGTGCGACCTGCTGCTATTATTATTAATATATATATATATATTTTTTTTTAACAGGAAAGAATTAGATAAAATACTCTCATTGGTTACATGTGAGATATCAATGGGCCATAGAGAAGTCTTTAAATTCTATCTGGATAGTGTGAAAGAAAAGTGCCAAGATGAGGAACTTCTTATAACCAAGTAAGTTTGTTTTTGTGACATGCCCGGGCTTGAACGGCGAGATCTTACCATTCAACTACGAGAAATGTGACTATCGTAGAAATGAGACTGACTCTATTGTGAGAGTCCTAAATTTTGCCAATCCAAGTTTTGTTCGGATTTTTAACGAGTACCTGACATCTCACAGGTTCGGGATCATCGATTAATAACCCTTCCGAAGGATTGCGTGCTCAAGGTTTTTTACTTTCCTTTTAAAAAACCTAAGGGCCTCGGCCAGGTTTTGAACGTCAAATCTTGAGTATAGTAAGTACAATGGTAACATTCATTACACTATTATATAGGTTAGGTTTTATGACTCATGCCCGGGATTTAACTACGAAGTCGCCTATTAACAGAGCGCTCTTTCGTCACTCTGTTGGACATGAGCCCGACTCTACTGTGGGAGTCCTAAATTTTGCCTATCCTAAATTTCTATTCACCTAGGGCAGGGGTCTTTAACGAGTACCTGACATCGTACAGGCTCGGGACCATCGCTTGACGTCCTATCCGAAGGACGGCGTGCTTAAGTTTACTTTACCTCCTCCTTATCCTCTATATTTCTTTTATATATTTTACTTTATTTATTCTTCAATACATTGGAGTGGTCCTTGACTGAAGCTCCAGAGGAACCATAGTCTGTATAATTGGAGATATAAATGAGGTGTAAATAATAAGATTTAGTGAGTTATTATGACTCATTCCTGGGCTTTAACTACCAAGGTCATATCGCCTACTACCAGAGCGCTCTTTCGTCGTTCTGTTGAGCCCGACTCTACTCTAGGAGTCCTAAATTTTGCCTACCCTAAATGTTTATTCACCTGAGGTACGGGACCATCGCTTAACGTCCTATGCAAAGGATGGCGTGCTTATGTTTATCTGACCTCCCAACTAAGGGCCTCGGTCGGGTTTCGAACCCACGTTTTCGAGCTCAGAAGGCAAGCACGCGTACCACTGAGCTACCGGTGATCTCCACTATTATATATATTTTGTAATATTATTTTCCACTAGGTATCGCAGCACCCGCTCCCTTTTATCACGAGTAAAACAATTACATATTGTTGATGAACTACTGACGAATGAACAAATGATAAAGAAGAAAAAATTACTTCGAACTGTGGGGGTAAAGTAATTTCGACTATTTAATTAGTTACAAGAAACCAATCTGTCCATTGGTCAAATAATAATATATATATATTTTTAAGACTACTTTATCAAGAGAAAAATTCGATCACGCCGTGCGACTATCTTATGCAAAAGAATACGAACAGGCTCGGGTAGAGTCTAACAAAATAGCTCTGACTGTTAAAGAGAAAAGCGTTGAGCGAAAATGTGCAGAGATGAAGAAAGCATTGGAAGACGAAAAAACTGTTCATGAGAGTATTGTTACATTTTTGGATAAGTCTATTGAAGTAAGTGGAAGGATTTTACGTAACTTTAAATGTATTGTGTTGTTTCCGTAAGTAATGTCAGTTTTCGTAGAATAACATTTCTAGAAATATCAACAATTCTGTTACTTTCATTATTCCATAACGTCTCATCTACCAGACAGGTTTTCAATTCTCTTTCTGAAGAATTTTGTTATTTCTGTGTACAAAATATGCTCAAATTTAGGGCTGCTTTTGTTTCTCTATTGTTTCATCTTCCCAGTTGGACCTCTGAGTTTTCTCTAAGATTTTCCGTTTTTCTTTTCTTTTTCCTTTTTCACTAGTTTATTTTCATTGTTTTTTTCCAATAACATTTATATTTCTTCAATTAATTCTTAGCGGCCTCTTTTCTTTTTTTTTTATTCTTCTTTATTCTCAATTTGTTGATAGGTTATTCTTTTGTTTATCATCTTATGTAATTATTCTTAGGGGACGTATGCCCCAGAATGAACGAATACATTTTGCATTTTGGAAGACCGAATAACTGCTTTCATTTGCTTTACCTAAGATGTCTTTCTCTTCCCCTTCAACTTATGCCATACATCTTATATTGCAGATTCTCCTTGAGAAGATACAATACTGGACGGAGGCCCTCAATGCGGATGTTGAATATAGAGATATGATGATTCTTAGTTTGAGAACAGAACGGACTGAGGTCGCTGCTGAAATGATGATCAAATTGAAAGATGTATGTATGCTATAGGTTAGAGTTGATTATTTATTCCACATGTTTATATACAATACAAGAGCAATGTGGGAGGATATGTTATAAATATATATATAGTATGTCCCAGATCCTACAGGGCCCACAATCAAAACAACTTAAAAACGGTTAGAGATATCTACATTTTGCAAAGGACCATAGTTGTAGCTCTTGTCGAGATCTTTCAGAATAAGTTCTTGAGAACTCAAAAAATTCCTCAGGTAGTGCTTAAATAGCCCTTTGAAAAGTCAAAATTCTGGAGGCTTAGGGTTCAAAGGTATTATAGTTAGTAACTGTAATATGCTAAATTATTCAACAGGTTTCATAACTTTATAATAGATTTTTTGAACTTCACGTAGCGTATATTAAACTTCTGATTCTCTTCTGAGTAATGATGTTTTTATTTATACAACTTTTTGTTTCGGATTTTTATAATTTATACAACTCCGAAATGATTGGGTATAT
This sequence comes from Aradus depressus, assembly GCA_963662175.1. Classification (NCBI taxonomy): domain Eukaryota; kingdom Metazoa; phylum Arthropoda; class Insecta; order Hemiptera; family Aradidae; genus Aradus; species Aradus depressus. The sequence goes on from OY759221.1 coordinate 23,669,043, forward strand.
TTTAAACAAATTAATTGCAGATCTGGAGCCTATATGGCATTATCCAGTAAACTAATTAAATATAATTAATTTCTTAAGAGTAATTGTCTTTAGATGAAGCACAAAACTCATTGATTCAAAATTTCACGCAAATTATACAACGTTTTCTAGGGAAAGATACTGTGCATTTTCAAGAAAAACTTTTTTTTCTTTTAATATTGTCTATTTCATAAAATATATGGGAGTACTTTCGGTATTGCACAAATACTATATAACAAATACGGTGTTAAGTCGTGGCTGAAGTTGGTAGCAATACAGAAAGTACTCCCATATATTTTGTGAAATAGACAATATAAAAAAAAAAAACATACGTGTTTCTTTATATTTTTTATTGTGTTTATAATATATCTGCAAAAAATGTTGTATCAATAAAAAAAAATAGTCTTTGGGATAGCTTGAAGCTCGCTCAAAATTTCTTAAAAACTTTGATTGTAGTGGACAGAAGGTATAAACATTCCAAAATTCGGGCTTTTTTTGTTATTATATATTATTGAGGGAGAATGGAGGGTTCCATACAGAAAAACTGTTGATTGACTGATTTGGCACAATTAAATATTGTTTAAGGGTAGACATATATTCGTATGTAATTCGGGAACTTTCCCATCATCAGGTAAAGACAACAATTCAGAAACTCCTTACACAACCCAAAAATGACATATATACGATTTTTAGAGGTGCGATTTAATCATGTTTGGTGATGTAATTACAACAATTTACATTTTTGATAGGCAGATAACTATAAATGAACAGAAATACATATATTTATCAATGCTATTATTTTTAATTTAATTTTTTTATTTTCTTTTTAGTACACAATGCGTGAGGAGGAGATGGAGCGCTACCTAGCAGAGAGGGATGTGCGTATGAAACTGGAAGAGAAACGGGAGCAGCTGAGCAGAATGGCGGTGCGGATCCAGGCCTGGTGGCGAGGGACGATGGTTCGGTGGGAGCTGGGACCTTATAGGATACAGAAGGACAAGAAGAAGAAGAAAAAAAAATAGCAGGCTCCCTTCCACTTCACACACACTCTTTTATATTTTATACATATATATATATATATACATATTTATTATATACAGTTAACATTGGTTCTATCCTGTATTATAAAAAATATACCTATACAATGGTTCTGGTCATTATTATTTTTGCTTAAAAATTTGAAGAATTTTTTACAAAAACAACTGTTTACTATAAGACGGCTCAAATTAATATTTTTTTTATTTATTCTTATTTATTTTGATTGGCTACAGGACTACAGTTTTGTACCCATGTTATCCAATGCCCATATAACAGCCCCTCACTAATATTTAACTACCAACTTTCCTATCTTCTTAATGAAGCGTCATTTCGAAGCTCTGTTTCCTCAAACTCATCCGGGTTGATGAACGCCCCATAGAAGATTCTCCATCTGAGATGTGAATAACCTTCACATTCGCTCAGGATGTGTAGCGTGATTTTCTCAATAATTTTTTATCTTCTGCAGAAAGAATCCAGAACAAAACTCATTGCTTTAACTTCAAGGTCATATAGCCTTCTACCAGAGCGCTCTTTTGTCAATCTGTTGGACATGAGCCCGACTCTATTATGGGAATCCTAAATTATACCTAGCCTAAATTTGTTTTCACCTAGGATAAGGGAGTTAACCTGACATCGTACAGGTTCGGGAACATCGCTTAACGTCCCATCCGAAGGATGGCGTGCTCAAGGTTTTTTTACTTTCCTTTTAAAAACACACACCACTAGTGGCTTTATATATTTTCAGTTGTTCTAAACTATCATTTTTGTTTTTTTGTCAAAAATGTATTTGGTGCCATTAGTTGGGTCAAAAGTTTGGTTTTTGTTGATAATGAGGTTCGCTAGAAAGGACCGGGTGCCGCGGTTCTTTGTTTCAGGCGTATGTACTTTAATTTTGTCATTAAAACGTCGGTCAGGTTGTTTACTGCCTCATGAGATTGTTAGTTTTAAAACCAATATTATATCTATCTTTTTCCAAAAATGTCGTAATTTGTCAGAACTTTTTTCCGTCACTAGTTACTGAATACTTAAGTTTCTTACTGAGTGGTGACCTGGGTTTCCACAATAATTACTGCCGTTGTAATGTATGATTTTTAGCCTAAACTGCCGATTAGTTCTTGCTGGGAAAGTTCACAGCTGGTGATTCACCGTTAACCTTTTTTTAGTATGTTCATATGTATTTTTCTGGTTTAAATGTATGCTCATAATATATTGTAATATATATATATTGTAAGAACGTCCCGAAACATCGTTGGGATAAAAAACACTTCCGAAGAGTTAAAAAAAAAAAATAGTTATCCTAATTTTTATTAAATTGAAAAATGTGTCTACTTATTATAAACGTATCATGATTAATTTTGTTTGTATACTCATATATTTTTAAGTATTTATTTGTTCAGTTTTTATTAATTACTTTTTTTAATAGTTTTGTTATTACTACTAATCATAGGTGTATTAGACTCAAGTAGTTATAAATCTAATATATAAGCTATCTTAATGTATAAATTATTTTGACGTATCCTATTACCGTGTATTGGTTCAACCGAAATAAATGTATTATTATTATTATTATTATTATTATTATTGTCTATGTGAATATGTTCACATTAAATGTTTTTTTTTCTGAGTATTTCTGTAACATGACCCTCTCCAATGAACTCTCCTGTATAACGGACACTTTTCGTCACCGATGTACATTATAGAGATGTTTCTCGTGTGTAAGACCGCAATTCTAACTGGGGTAAGAATTCTGCGAAAATAACAGTATTATCCACTCTCTTCACGTGGAATGTCAATTTAATTAGAATTAATACAGAAAATAAAAGGCTCTGCGCCTAGGTGAGGGGGAAACAACGATGGCGATGAGAGGAGCGCCGGAAATCCGGGTGCAGACGCCGGAAAATCCCGACCGAGGGCCGAATTCCGGAATATACTTGACCGGGTCTAAAAATAGTCTAGAAACACGTTGAACGGGTTGGGGAGTGGTTAATTTTAGACCGGCGCCAACATGGCAAGGTCAAATTGTCAACATTCCATAACAACCTGCCCCTCTTCATTCTCTCCCACATCGTTTTTCGTTTTCAATTTATTTATTTGTTTCTTTTTTGTTTTTTTCGTAAGCTTCGTACTCGTTTTCACCGCATTCCAACACCCCCATTTGTTTGTGTTTAGATAGGTATATAAGACCAGACAACTTGCATTTCGTTTTGTTTCGTTTCGTTAAGTGAGTCGATTTTATTTTGATAATTAATTAGTTAGTAATGATTGATTCGTATTTCAGAACGTACATAAGTAAATACTGTTGTTCATTTTCTAAAATTTATTCTGGTTTAAAAATGTAATTGAAAAATTGGCAACACTGAGTTTGTGGAATGTTTACCTGCTTTAGGCGTAATGTGCAAGGCTTTCAAATCCCCGCGGATCTATTTGTAGGTAAGTAAAAATGTGTTGTATTTCTGAACAGCCATAATTTTCTCATTTTTATTTTTTATAAAATGCTTACTAGTTTCTTCTTTTATTGTCTGATGTTTTAAATTTTGATTTCTGTTGTCAAATTAGAAATAATTTAAGGGTATTCTCTTATTTCCATTTAAATTTCATATTAATTAACATTGCTATTTCTTTTGCTGTTGTGTCAAATAATAGTTTAATATTTTATGAATTCCAATTGGTTCTTTAAATGTGAAAAATTGCGTTAGTTTTGACATATCAGCATTAAAACTGGCGAGTTAATTTAAAAATTCCAGAAGTTGATTATCTGATTTGATAATCAACTTTTCATTCCATCAGTCATGATGCTAATTTAGCTTTGGTGCATTAAGTTTTAGGCCGTGGGGGGCCGAATATAAAATCATAGCGCAATCATATTTTCGGCACTTGTTATCTACCCAGTTGTATCTTCGATACCTGTTAAAACCCCTAATCGGTATTGGAAAGGAAAAAGAATAAATAAATAATAATTTTGATAATTGTGAGCTGTAAACTTTTAAAGTTCAAAAACAAGAAAAATGAAAGGTTCATTTACAGAGATTAGTACTATTTGATAAGCATCATTTTAATCTTCGTTTTAATTTAGATGTATTGCAATTCTTATTTCAAGAGTCCAGCAAGTGACAGTTTTGTGAAAATTACATTTAGGATCTGAATTTTAAATATAAATTCTTATTTTTGTCTAGAACATAAGTAATTTTAATAAAATTTTATTGAGTAAGATCTTGATACACTGTCGATTTAAATTTTCTTCGGTACCTACATTAAAATGTATAAAAATTACTTGAACCACGAAAAAAAGTTGAGCTTGGATCGATGGTCACATATTAATAATTATAAGTGAAATCATTATTTATTTTGTAGTAATGTAGTACATCTCGGTATAATGAACTGTTAAAAATGGTAAAGTAACAGATTCATGATAAACAAATGTGGCTCATAAATCAAGATATACTTATAGGTAAACTTTCTCAGATGAGTATGATACATTACCAAAAATTTCCAATATTAATCCAATTCTTTTCGCTAAAGGAAAAGTGCTTTTTTAGTTTGTTCTATTTCGTTGGCGTCATAATTTTTAAATTTATAAGGAGGGTAAGAACGTATGGTAAAGTAACACTAATTGTAGAATAGTAACAATGGTTAGTGAAGAAGTAATAATGTCTCGTTAAAGTGATTATCTTGAAGCTTGTAAGATGGCAAGAACATGTGTTAAAGTAACACTAATTGTAAAATAGTAACAATAGTGAAGACGTAATGTTTCGTTGGCGTAATAATCTTGAAGCTTGTAAGGAGGACAAGAACATGTGGTAAAGTAACACTAATTGTAGAATAGTAACAATAGTTAGTGAAGAAGTAATAATGTTTCGTTGATGTGATTGTCTTGAAGCTTGTAAGGAGGGCAAGAACATGTGGTAAAGTAACACTAATTGTAGAATAGTAACAATAGTTAGTGAAGAAGTAATAATGTTTCGTTGATGTGATTGTCTTGAAGCTTGTAAGGAGGACAAGAACATGTGGTAAAGTAACACTAATTGTAGAATAGTAACAATAGTGAAGACGTAATGTTTCGTTGGCGTAATAATCTTGAAGCTTGTAAGGAGGGCAAGAACATGTGGTAAAGTAACACTAATTGTAGAATAGTAACAATAGTTAGTGAAGAAGTAATAATGTTTCGTTGATGTGATTGTCTTGAAGCTTGTAAGGAGGACAAGAACATGTGGTAAAGTAACACTAATTGTAGAATAGTAACAATAGTTAGTGAAGAAGTAATAATGTTTCGTTGATGTGATTGTCTTGAAGCTTGTAAGGAGGGCAAGAACATGTGGTAAAGTAACACTAATTGTAGAATAGTAACAATAGTTAGTGAAGAAGTAATAATGTTTCGTTGATGTGATTGTCTTGAAGCTTGTAAGGAGGACAAGAACATGTGGTAAAGTAACACTAATTGTAGAATAGTAACAATAGTGAAGACGTAATGTTTCGTTGGCGTAATAATCTTGAAGCTTGTAAGGAGGGCAAGAACATGTGGTAAAGTAACACTAATTGTAGAATAGTAACAATAGTTAGTGAAGAAGTAATAATGTTTCGTTGATGTGATTGTCTTGAAGCTTGTAAGGAGGACAAGAACATGTGTTAAAGTAACACTAATTGTAAAATAGTAACAATAGTGAAGACGTAATGTTTCGTTGGCGTAATAATCTTGAAGCTTGTAAGGAGGACAAGAACATGTGGTAAAGTAACACTAATTGTAGAATAGTAACAATAGTTAGTGAAGAAGTAATAATGTTTCGTTGTCGTAATAATCTTGAAGCTTGTAAGGAGGGCAAGAACTACCATGATAAAGTTACACTAACTGTAAGATAAATTAGTTTTAATCCACTACAGAAAGTTAGGTTAGGTTTTATGACTCATGCCCGGGCTTTAACTACGAGGTCATATCGCCTACTACCAGAGCGCTCTTTCGTCACTCTGGTGGACATGAGCCCGACTCTACTGTGGGAGTCCTAAATTTTGCCTACCCTAAATTTTTATTCATCTAGGGTAGGGGTCTTTAACGAGTACCTGACATCGTACAGGCTCGGGACCATCGCTTAACGTCCCATCCGAAGGACGGCGTGCTTAAGTTTATTTTACCTCCCAGATAAAATAAACTAAGGGCCTCGGTCGGGCTACGAACCCACGACCTTGAGCTCAGAAGTCAAGCACGCTTACCACTGAGCTACCGGCGCCCTCCACTACAGAAAGTTGTCTTTGTCCTAATGTATAGTTTAGTTTTTATAGGTTATATTATTGTGTTTTCCAAATGACACTAAAGACATGCCAAACATTTTTAGTCCATGAGCACATTCTTAATTATGCAACATAAATTTGTGGATACTTTTTTCAAGAACTTCGCACTTCTAAAGAACTAATCGCAAATCTATTTTCCAGGAGTCATGAGTTGGAAAATTAGACCATTTTAGTTAAGAATCATGTGCTCTAGTGAATATTTTTTATGAATTTCGATATTGCGAGCAGTTTGGTTAATTTTCATTGTGAAAGGCTGCAATAATTAGTATGAAGAGTTGGAAAGGGAGTTGACTAAGATAATGCGCACTCACCGGCCTTAAGTGGAACCTGCACTTTTTTAAGCGTGTTTCATATCGTTTTCTAATTTAATGTTGAGAAGAGAAAAATGTCTCTTAAAGCGAGAAAGAGAAAGAGAAAATGGTCTTGAAGAGTGAGAGAGAAGTGTCTTGAAGAGAACTTATCTTGTCATTGTGACTCATGCTCGGGCTTCAACTATGAGGTCATATCGCCTACTACCAGAGCGCTCTTTCGTTGTCATGTGGGCATGGGCCCGACTCTACTGTGAGAGTCCTGCCTACCCAAATTTAGATATCTAGGGTAGGAGTCTTCAACGAGTATCTGACATCATACAAGCTCGGGACCATTGCTTAACGTCCTCTCCGAAGGGCGGCGTGCTCAAGGATTCTACACCTTCCAGATAAACACTCGAGACTCTCGGCCGGGTTTCGAACCCGCGATCTTGAGCTCAGTAGGCTAGCACGCTACCTCTGCGCTACCAGCGCCCTCTTCTCTTGTCTTAAAGAGAGAGAAGTGTCTTTGTTTTTGTGACTCATGCCCGGGCTTTAACTACGAGGTTTTCATAAATGGCAAACGTAAGGTAACATCACTTGACCAGGATAACCGGAAGATTACACAACATAACCGCCATATCACTTCTTAATAAAAATTCATATGACACCAGTCACGAACATGTACGACTAAAGAATATTGACGTAAACTTATGTGGATAATCACCTGGAAGGTTACACACATATTTCTGGACAGAATGTGACTATAGAGGTGGGCTTGATTTGTACTTTGCTCTATATCGAAACGTTTTGAAGATAACTATGAAAAATGGTTTTGTCATATATTTTTTACTAAAAAAAATATTTTAGCATCATGGCTACCACTGGACTAGCGACGTCCCGTTTAGAGTGAAAATACTAGGGGTACTTCATTTGTTTGTGGAGTTCCAAATATCAGCTCCGAGACTGGCAGCATATCTGAAGTTAGTTGTGACTCATACCCGGGCTTTAACTAGGTCATATCGCCTACTACCAGGTACGCCTTCTTCGCTTTGGAGGACATGCTACCGATTCACTGCGGAAGTCCTAAATTTTGCTAAGCGAGAATTGTCTTAATGAAAAAAGTGTCTTCAAGAGAGAAATAGAGACTTGTTTAAACAAGCATTGTTAACGGAAATAGAAAGGTAAAGTACTCGACCAGTTATTCTTACCGTCTCTTACACTTATGACCCGAGCACATTTTTCTATTAATAATATCAAAATGTATTTTCATAACACGGTAATTTGATCATATAATTGAGGGCGCCGGTAGCTCAGTGGTATGCTTGCTTGACTTCTGAGCTCTAGATCGTGGTTCGCAACCCGACCGAGGCCCTTAGTTTATTTTATCTGGGAGGTAAAATAAACTTAAGCACGCCATCCTTCGGATGGGACGTTAAGTGATGGTCCCGAGCCTGTATGATGTCAGGTACTTTTGAGTATCTTTGGATCCCTAACCTAAGTGAATAAAAATTTGGGGTAGGCAAAATTTTGGACTTCCATAGAAGAGTCGGGCTCATGTCCACTAGAGTGACGAGTGCGCACTCTGGTAGTAGGCGATATGACCACGCAGTTAAGGCCCGGGCATGAATCATAATAACTAATATCAAACTTCTAAAATATAGATTATAGATATTAAAATATAGATTATAGATATTATATTCAATCAAACATTATTTTCGTCAGTAATAATTTCATTTTTTTTTTAAATACTAAATATTTGAATCTTGCCTTAATATAGACTCAAAAGTTTGGCCATTAAGGCAAGATGAACAGCCTTGAGATTTGAAAATGTATTTGGCACATGATGGGGCTTGTATAACCAATAAATAATTTTAAATTTATTGCTGACAGAAATACTCTTTGATTGAATATAATGTTTATAATTTATAATGCCCAAAATAGCGGTGAAACATCACAAGTAATTCATTTACTAATGAATTCAAGAATTATGGTGACGAAAAGCCCGAATCGTGTGTTGTACTTTACATCAATAAATATAACTAGCAAAACTGTAATAAAACATTAAACAGAAGTAATCATGATAGAACTTGGAAGCAAAGTATGAGTTAAAGCTTTTAGTTAGTTATTTTGACTCATGCTCGGGCTTATCTACCAGTCATATCGTCTAACAGAGCGCTTTTTCGTACTATGGCAGTTCTAAATTTTGCCTTCTTTATATTTTTATTCACCTAGGTTAGGGGTCTTTAAAGAGTACTTAAGAAACACACGTTTCATATGATAGTTATTTTTTCTTTTTTCAACAATGAGAAAAAAAAAAATAGTTTCCGAAATTTAAGGTTTTCTTTAACTTAAACATTTTTAACTAGATTTAAAAAATTTTTTTTATGCTATAGTAGAGAGTTAGGGGTTTTCTCCCTACTGACTCTGTGTACGTTTATTATATTAAAACAGATATGGTCTATTGTTGATGTAGATTGGAGCGATGCTGGTTCCAAGGTAGCCTCTACTAGGCTTTGTCTGTGGTCATAGTTCGGACAACACCTAGCAGGGCCTCTGTCGGAACTCAGCCTAACCACAGCAACATTCCATCAACAAGTCTTCTTCCCAGCAACACATCCATCTCTATTTGTCAACAATCTGGCTTAGTTTAAGTTTTTTCATATAATTTATAAGTTACAGATCTAAAAGAAAGTCCGTTCTGTCAATTGTGAACTTTTACTTGATCACGATTATTATATATTATTATATCGGAAATTATATAATCGGTCAGAAATTCGATGTTGAATTTTTACAGGAATTTCATTATTTCCGAAACGGTTCCAAAAATGAAAAATATAAACATTATCTTAAATGTATCTATGGTTGATTGTTTATGAACACGATAACTATCTTATCGACACAAAATTTTATGTGTATTCAGGAACCACATAACGACATCACCTATTGATTTTCAGCCAAATCCGCAAAAGGGAAAGGAGTGAGGTTTAACACAAATACTATAATAAATGTCTTTGTAATGAATTAAAAATTTCAAAAACTAATACTTGTTTTGACGTGAAAACGTCTATTCGCTCGTTAAGCACAGTGATAGCCGGTCAAACTTTCTTGTGTTACAAAATAGCGTCAGATTTCAATCGATAATAACTACAAGACTAATAATGCGATAACAACGGTTGAGGTCACAATGGATAGAGCATGTCTGTACGTGTTTGTTTCCCTTGTGACGTTATCGGGATAGTGTGGGCGCCGGCGCATGATTGTTGCGAATTAGCGTTGTGTAAAATTAGAAATTAGTGTAGCGTGATAACGCGTTTAGATAGGACGTTTATTCGGGTGTCATTGTAAAGAGCTTGAGAAGCACTACTAGGACTCAAAGTGAAACAATAAAAATATTGGCCGAAATATATGTAAAAATTGGTATTAAATTGAAAATTGAACAACAATTAAAGATGTCTCATATGAATCGTAAATATGCGCGGAATAATAGAAAACGCAAATCAGAGGTAAACTCGTATCAAAAGGAATTTAAAAAACGTAAAGTCTAGTGCCGAGCAAATTCAATAGCTACGGTAGCATCGAAAATAAAATAAAAAATGATTTTATCCCGATGTTTTCACGGAAAATCTGTGGCGTGGACCTTGACTACGCCTTAATGTTTTTTTTTTTTTTTTTTTTAAGTTGGTGCGATATGCTAAGTTAACTATATGATCAGGAATAATATAATTTCAGAATTGAACAGGTAATGGAATGTCTTGGAAGAGGGGAGAAAGTAAACACTGAGAATGTATTATGTAAGTGGAATATAGCCTAAGGGAAATATATGCTGGGTCAGCACTTGTCACCAGAGCAGCACTCCATCAATCTTATCATTAATGGGGAATAATGGTACTTCATCTGACGTAACTATGCTGTAGCCCCAATATAAAAAATATAATATATATTTTCCACAGTTATGTCAAATTTATTTTTTGGTCTTTACAACCTGCAAATGGACATTTTGGGAAGAACTCCCGTCATCAGTATCTTCAGAGACATTGCACGTCCGTATCTTGCTTCTTTGCAAAATGATTACCAATATATTTCAGTTTTATTTTAAATATCGTCTACGTAATGTTATTTAGTTTCTAATTTTAACTGACTGGTTATCGTTAGCTTCAAGCTGTGAATGCTTTGTCCTTAAACCAATGCGGCTGTGCTGCCAACAAACCTAGGATATGATCATCGTTGTAGCTGACCAATATGCCTCAGCATACTATAAGAGTAGTGGAAGATTTGTTTTTTTAAATTAAGCTACTGTGTAGCTACGTCTATTTACTAGGTTGTAAAGTAAAAAAAAAAAAAAAAAAAAAAAAAAATTGGGAGAAGAATCAGAATATCTTTATATAAACCCAAAAGTAAAAAAAAAATTAGACAACAAAAAATTGAGATATGTAATAAAATAAACAGAGCAGAAAGGTTTTATAGGCCTTTTTCAAATGATAAATAGTTCAAAATAACGGGACTAGGAGTGCTGCCGATTCAATTTACTCAACCTTATTTAATTCAGAGTTATTTTCTTTATTATATAGTTTTCGTTCTGAATTGAACTCTATTTGCTTTATGTTCCCTTTATTCCTATATATTTCTTGATTTTATTATTTTCGATATTAGCTGGGTACGTCTATCATGCAGTAAATTTGGTCGTTGCCCCTCTGTATGGGGCGGTTCGCGGGTTACTGCAACCACTTGTATAACCAGCACCCAGTATAATACAAATCTGCGAATGTGCATTCTTTTTATATACTTTTATATAGATTTAATTGTAAATTAAAAAAAAAGTAACTCCCTGCCATAACGTGACACGCAAACCCGCTTTACCGATTTTATTCTGTGGTTCAATGCAAGAGATTCCGAATGCACTCATGTCGAAGTGAATGAGTTTATTTATAAAAAAACAAAAAATTGTTGGTGAATCACCGGCAATGTACTTCACCAGCACGAATTAATCAATTAAGCTTTCACTCTCCCTCCAAAGCCAATCAACCGTTTGTGTTAAAAATCAAAATTTGAACTACATTTAGGCGGCGTTTTTTCCCATGTTTGCGATATAGTGCAACAGATCATGTGAATGTAGTCAAGCGTAAAAACTTAGTCTGACCTCTCGGAACCTAAGCGATGGTCCTGGGCCAGTGCGATGTCAGGTACTCGTTAGAATGTTAAGGTGAATAAACCTGGGTAGGCACAATTTGTGAATCTCACAGTGAGTCGGGCTGTTGTCTACCAGAGAGGCGAAATAGTTAATACTACGTAGCAGTTAAAGCCCGGGAATGAATCATAATAACTAACATCATCCTGTCTGCAAAAATCATATCAATTAAGAAAAAAGGTATACAAATTCTAAGGTCTAAAATAAATTCATAACAAAGATGACTATATGCGCTGAAAAGAATTGTTCTATAACATCAACCGATATAACATTTTTTTAAATATAAATTTAAATAGATATAATGAATAAATAAATATTAATATTTGGGAGCCATGGTGGCCGTGGGGGCTAGAGCGTAGGGCTTTGGTCGCATGGTCTCACCATGGTTTGCGGGTTCGAATCCCGTCTGGGAGTGAGTTTTATTTCGTAGATAGAACTGGCCATGGATGTCGTAGATAATTAGATAAAACAGAGTGAATTTATTACCATGGTTTGCGGGATCGATCCCTTCCGAGAGTGAGTTTTATTTCGTAGATAGCACAATAACTAGATGACACATGGCTAATATGCATCGTACATAAGGCCAAAAATAAAAAAAAATTTAATATATTTTCAAAGCTTTATTCTTCTCCAAATTTATTGATTGGTCTTTACAACCTAGCATGTAGACTTTTGGGAAGAACTGTATCATCAGTTTTTTAAATTTATTTGCTGATCTTATTTGTCTTATTGCTCATAATATTCTTAACAGTAATATTAATAAGAAAATATATATTCTTACATATGCCAAAAGTGAATAAATAAAATATATTTATTTATTATATATTTCCCTGGCGCTACGGTCCTTGTAGAACCTGGGCCTCCGCAACGATCTTCCGCCATTCTTCTCTATCCTCGGCCTCCCGTCTCCATCTTCTCATACCCATCGCTCTGAGGTCGTCCTCCACGTCCTCCAGCCAACGTAAGCGGGTTCTACCTCTTCTTCTTTGTCCTCCCGGGTGTCCCTCCAATATCCTCCTCGGCAATCTGTCTGGTTCCTTCCTCTGTAAATGCCCCAGCCATCGCAGCCGCCCCTGCTTCACTAAAGCCACCAGGTCCGGGCTCTTGCACAGTTCCCTCAGCTCCCCATTGGTCCGTATCCTCCATCTATCCCCCTCTGGAGTAGGGCCGTATATCTTCCTCAATACCTTCCTCTCCCACGTATTGAGTAAGACTTCGTCCCTCCTAGTCAGGACCCAGGTTTCACTCGCATATGTGACGACCGGTCTCAGGACTGATTTATAAATTGCTATTTTGGCGTCTCGGGACACAGTCCTCGATCCGAGCACCTTCTGCAGTGGCCGAGCATCTATTCCCGGCCGTTGCTTTGATGTACTTTGAATAAATGAAATAAAACTATATAAAAATAACAATTTAAAATTTCATGGATGGGGATTCCCCTTCTGAGTCAGAACTGGCAGCACGGAGTGCGTGAGGGCAGACAGTTCACCTATTATCCAATAGACGGTGAACTTAATAAAAAAAGTTGGTATAAATGTGCGGTCTTAGTCTGTCATGGCCCCTTTCATAAGACCCATTTCTGGATATTCCACTGACACGAGCCTTAACAAATAGCTATTCATCCTAGGTTCACTTTAAATTACTCATAAATCAACTTATTAGCCAATTTCATGCTTATTAGAATTCTTTTCTGAAAAGGTTGTGACCTTTCCCGCCAGAATTTACCCCTGGTTAAGGCGGGAACAAGGCTGTTATACAACTCCGACTATTTACATAATCTATACCTACTCTAAACCTGTAATTGTACACATAAACACTTTTTCTTAATTTGTCCCTCAAAAAGTTGGTCATTATTTTTTAGTGTGTTATTCTCCATAATTTTTTTTTTTTTTTTTGGATTGTACCCTTTATATATCATTGAAGTCATATTTTCGTATTATTTATAGTAGGTACTATTTATTTTTAAATTATATTTTAGGTGCTTTCTAGTTTTTTTTTGGATTTTACCCTTCATATATCATTGAAGTCATGAATTTTCGTATTATTTATAGTAGGTACTATTTATTTTTAAATTATATTTTAGGTGCTTTCTAGTTTTTTTCTTGGATTGTACCTTTTATATATAATTGAATTCATAAGTTTTCGTATTATTAATAGCAGGTACTATTTATTTTTAAATTATATTTTAGCTGCTTTCTAGTTTTTTTTTTTGGATTGTAACCTTTATATATCATTATTCTATTTTTATTTATTCTATTTTGAATGGCCTCATGAACGAAGCATATCAGCCATGACTCCAATTTTAAGAAAAGGTTGTTAAATGAAGGGGCACTTTATGGAGGTGATGAGGGTATCATATGGGATCTGAGAGGAACCGAGGGGCCGAGAAGTGGTCAGGAAAATGTAAAACTATATTAAAATATTGTTACTATTAATAAATTTGTATAAGACATCAAATATGCGAGGGATTTTAGAATAACTTAAAATTTGTTGCGAACCAATGGGTAAGGGTAAATTATTGGTAAGAATAATTTCGAAAAGGGGGTCACGGAAACTGTTGGTGAGAGGGCAAGCGAGGATGACATGATTGGAATCAGCTGTATATTGGGGATCACAGGTACAACTTGGTGATTCCAGGAGATGGATTTTAAACAGATGGGAAGGAAGTCTATATATCATTATAATAAGTCATGAATTTTCATATTATTAATAGTAGTAGAATATATTATATTTAGGAAAAATAAAGCACGTTATCTATTCAGTAATATTTATTATCTGTTGTTTCCTTCAATGTTCACCTATTTATTTTATCAATATATAATATAATGACACTTCTCTGTACAATTAATTTTTATATAATATATATTTTCACAGCTTTATAATTATTCCATTTATTTTGTCGTTTTTACAACCTAGCAATTATAGACTATTCGGAAAGAACTTCCTCATCTGTATCTAAAAATGTTTTTCATACAAAACATAATAATATAGGAGATGTTCATTAATAATTAATTAAGAAATTATATTTAAAATATTCATACACCAGAATGGTAACTTTATTTATTGATTTTTATTGTAAACACTTTTTCTCTCATATGATCACAATATTTTTTTCCCAGAAACTGTGGAATATTTATATTTTTTTATGTGTTAATTCACTTTTATTACACCTAAAATCCTTAATATATATTGTTAAGTGTGCCACTCATCCGAAAAAGATCCGCCCTCCATTTTTATAATTCAATTTTTTTTTAACAGCCCATATTTTGAATCGGGTGTTTTTAAAGTATACAAATTTCACGAATATAGGTTTAGCCGTTTTTGAGTTATTAGGAGAATTTGACTTGTATGTATTAAAATAAACAATGCCTGAGCGTACCGGGATTCGAATTCAGAATCTCCCCCAAATGATACAGATGTATACCGACTTCGTATATTATGTAGATCTGATACCTGGTACAACGTTGTTTAAAGAGTGCGTTGTAGTT
Source organism: Aradus depressus (assembly GCA_963662175.1). Classification (NCBI taxonomy): domain Eukaryota; kingdom Metazoa; phylum Arthropoda; class Insecta; order Hemiptera; family Aradidae; genus Aradus; species Aradus depressus. The sequence goes on from OY759221.1 coordinate 23,684,342, forward strand.
AGTTGTTGTGACTCATGCTCGGGCTTTAACTACGCGTTATATCATATACCTATTACCAGAGGGGTCTTTAACGAGTTCCTGACATCGTACACACTCGGAACCATTTCTTAACGACCCATCCAATGGACGGCTTGCTCAAGGTTTTTTAACCTCCCAGATAAAAAACTTAAGGGCCTCGGCATCCTTTATGTATAGATAAAGGGTGTTTGTTGCAGTTTTACAAATAATAGTTTGCAAAATGTCATATATTGTGATAAATCTGTTGTCCATCCTGATGACCGTTTCGTTGATGTATCTTGTGATGTCAAATACCCTCATAAGTACAGTCATGATTTGAAGATGATATAAACCAATTAAATAAAAAATTGTTCTCTACCCTGAAGGGTTGGGTTTTTGAATTAACGTCGGAGAGCGGTACGGTTGGCAGCATTAGTTGTTGGGACTCTTCCTGAGCTCAGCTGTTTTTGTAGATTTTCTACAACCTACTTTGTTGTGAAGTAACAGACGTTTTTGTAAAACAAGTTTCTCGTCTTTTGCTATTTTGTCAAATGAATCAAAAAGAAGAGCAACGCGTTTGTGTCAAGTTTTGTGTGAAGTTGGTAAAACCTTTACAGAAACTTTTCAGATGTTGCAAGAGGCTTTTGGAGATGAATGTCTGAGTCGATCATGGTGACATGAGTGGTACAAGAGGTTCAAAGAAGCTCGTCAAGTCAAATCAAATGTGAAGGTCATGCTCACTGTTTTCTTCGACTGGAAGGGTGTTATCTACTATGAATTTCTTTCACGAGGTGAGACAATTAATTGTTTTCGTTACCTTGAAACTCTGAGACATTTGAGCGAAGCATTGAGGAGGAGGAGACCTGAGCTGTGGGGAGTGGGTGCTGCACCATGAAAACGTGCCTGTTCATTCTGCGTTGCTCATTCGCGTCATACCCCACCCCCGTACTCACCTGACCTGACCCCACCGGGCTTTTTCCTTTTTCCGAAACTCAAGAGACCCTTAAAAGAGCAGAGATTTCACTCAACTGACGAAATTTAAAAATCTCTGGAGGAGCTGAACAACATTCCAGAAGATGAGTTCTCAGGGTCCTACCAGCAGAGATCACCCCTCATATTTCTGTTCAGGTGTTCCGCTTCCTCGTGCTATCCTTTCTACAAAAGATATTATCTAGATGAAATATATTATTTGTGAATAGGAGAAGTGTACTGTAGGATTTCATAGCCCGGCGCGGCAAAGAGGAGTCTTGGTTTGGAAAGTGTCTACTCAAAAGAGTTGTTTGTAGTTGCTTGCCTAACCACCAGGTCAAGAACAGATCATAAAATTTATTGCTTTCTTCACCAACAGTGTCCTTTATCCTGGAAACTTCCTAGTGACCCAGCGCAGGACATAGTTGATCCATAAACAACACGTTTGTATATCTCAAAACGACCATATAATAAACTACAAGACATTTGACATGAGAGTTAAGTCAGAGAGTGGTATTTTTAATTTTGGATGTCATGGAATTCCAGAGAGCTTTCGATTTGACGTATCATTAATATCCGACCCTGAATTACGATACTTACATATTGCAGTTGAGTACGATTTTGAATTGTGCAAAGGTTTTCAGGTAAGATAGTCTTTTTTTATGAAAGTATATAACTCACAACATCCATAGTAAATTTCGGATTTAAAATATGAATCTTTTGATGACCTTTTAATCCATTTGATGGGGATGTGAGATGTCTCCGAAATGTTTAGCATGATTATGTATTAATTATATGACTTCAAATAAATTGGAAGATACATAGCTGCATAAAAATGTATCACATATTTATTGCAGTAAACTCTGAAAGTAATTATAAAAATGAGAAGAAGTTACACAAAAACTTATTTACATAAATTACAACCATATAGAGAAGTATTTTACAATTACATTGCACATATCCCTTTTTTTAAAAGAAAAAATAAGCCTCCTTTCTTAGCCTCTGCAAGAGCACATCACCTCGCTGCTGCAGAGGCTAAGAAATCGACTCTACCAGCTGACACCTCTCCTCAAGAACTCTCAGCTCCCCCTCCGTCTCAAGAGGCTCTTTTATATGATGCTCATCAGGCCCATGTGGCTTTACGGCTGCGCTATCTGGAGTACTGCCTCCGATTCTCAAATCAAACGTTTTCAGACATTCCAGAATCAGGCCTTAAGAATAATCACCAGTTCGCCCTGGTTTGTCCGAAACAAAACTATACACAATTATCTTGAGATCCCTGAGGTGAAAAAATGTCTGCCCATTTGCTACGCCAGTCTGCTGCGGACCATGCAAGATCATCAAAACCCTCTGCTACGTGCCATCCCTCTCCACCTGCCTTCGCCAAGACCAGAACGTCGACTGAAAAGGAAGCACCATAGCGACCTTAATCAAGAGGACTGACGCTGGTCAGCGGCCTCATTTAAGTGCCAGATGTTTTTTTTAATTTGACTTTAGCACAATTGAATGTACGTTGTACGAAAATTGCCAATAAATGAGAAAAATAAAAATAAAAATAATTGTAATTTTTTTAATAATTTTTTCTATGTCAAGATATAAGGTAAAAGTTTGCTAATCGGCCATTCCATTGTTACGGATTACGGACAGGAAATGGACCTATGAGGTCATATCGCCTACTACCAGAGCGCTCCATTGTAGCTCTAGTGAACATGAGCCATACTTTACTATGGGAGTCCTATATTTTCCCTTCTCCTGTTTAGCTGTTTAGTTACCTAGTATGGGAGTTTTAATAAGAACCTGATATCGCAGAAGTTCGAGATCATCTTTTATCGTACCTATCCGAAGGACGGCTTTTCCTTTATTCTCCACGAAATTAAAGCCAGACATTTTTTTTACTTAGGTTGAAAAAAATTATAATTTTCTTACGGTTGGGACAAATTTTATTTTTCAGCCCTCAGGGATGTAAGGCTTTAGTTGCTTGTTCCTATGGTTAAAGAGCTCATGGGAGATCTTCTTTAGGCAGGTTTTTGTATTAAGGTTACAGGTCTTCCTACTTACCTTTTTTTTTTTTTGAGAGAGCTGATGGTATCACCGCGGCCAGAGTAGGCCTATTGTGTGCTTTGTGTGTGTTGATTCCTACCACATCCAAGGGCGGATCCAGGTTGTCCCATAAATAAGTCGTGGGGGCAAGAGAATCGTTTCGCCCCTACAATAATCTTCTGAAAATTCAAACAAAAAATTAGAAAAATAAAAAAATAATAATTGGAAAGGAGAAAACCAAAGGGAATGTCTCAAATCTCCGATATGGCATAGTAAATAATTACAAAACAATTTATTATTATAATAGTCGGCATTAGGAAAGAACGTATGGCGACATGTGTGGATGTGGGCAAAAATAAGCCTTCGCCATTTTGTCCTCGTGCGATATAAGCCCTTTATCCACACTAGTTGTACAATATACTATTAAATTCTACTTATGGTTGTTTAATTTATATATTATAATGTAGTATTATTTTTATTTAAAACGGCTAGATTTTTTTATTTGCCAGAAAGGGTGTGATCAGGGGGGGATCGGTGTGATTGAGTCGCCCCCACAACAAAAATGATCTTTCTATGCCTATGTTTCATACTAGTATTATTCATATGTATAAGAAAGTCACTCTCAGAATTAGGCTGTACAATGAAATAAGAATAACTGCGGAAGCCAATACTTTCATGTACCCAGTAATGCTTGAATGAAAAGAATTTGAGAGGGGGACGGAAGAGTGACCTGTGCAAAAATAGTTTGTATAAGCAAGTCCTTTAATTTCCTATTATATTTCAATTTATGACACTAATTTGAATGAAGTTTCACAGAGTCCGGGGTCCGGAGGTCGACAGTATACATTTTTTCCTATGAAGGAGAGCCTGCGTGGGAGTCAAACAGAGCTATGCGGGTATGCAAATTGAAAGGAAGAAGTCTGAAGAGGAGGAGGATATTTCCCAATAAGTCTTGACACTCTCACAAATGTCATGAGACTCTAAAAGAAATATTAGTAAGTTTGTGTAGATGGTTCCACTCTAATAGATTGGGTTATACAAGATATAACGTAGGTGCAGGTTCAATAGGCGAGTGGCGTGCAATCTACTGCCGCTTTTGGAAGTGAATACAGGCGCGTATACAGCCTAACTTCTTGGAGAGGGTCATTCGGAAAAAATTAAACACTACATTATATATATTATATATATACAACACTACATTATAATATATATATATATTAGGGTGTCCGTTATTTTGAAAAAGTTGAAATTTTGATGATTTCCAAACGGATTCTGGTTTAGAATCACGAAAAAATAAATCTCTCAAAATTTGGAATTTTTTGAAATGGAAAAACCCATGTCACCGATCATTTGAATTTGAAATGGAGTTTAACATTCGTTTTCGACACTTCAAGACATTTTACAGCGCGGTTCGTTTAATTTCTAATGTTTCGGCTTCAAAATTCATATTCTTAGGTTTTGGTGGGTGCTGATCACGAATTCGGTGTTAGAATTGTAGTCTTTCAGTTGACGTTTAAACAGCAGATTTTATTATTTTTTCAAAAGTTGACAGCATTTTTGACAGTTGTCAACTTAAAAACTGCAATTCTAACACCGGATTCGTGATCAGCACCCACCAAAACCTAAGCATACGAATTTTGAAGCCGAAACGTTAGAAATTAAACGAACCGCGCAGTAAAATGTCTTGAAGTGTCGTAAACGAATGTTAAACTCGATTTGAAATTCAAATGATTGGAGACATGGGTTTTTCCATTTCAAAAAATTCCAAATTTTCAGAAATTTATTTTTTCGTGATTCTAAACCAGAATCCGTTTGGAAATCATCAAAATTTAAACTTTTTCAAAATAACGGACACCCTAATATATATATATATATATATATATATATATATATATATATATATATATATAGAGAGATATCATCGCAAAAATGGTCAAAACGTATTCAGGGGACCTTGAAACGTGAAAATCAGTAAAATCACCATGGACCTTGAGACGGGCGGTTCTCACAGCCTTAGCTAAAATGGTACTACGAGGATGGTTACTTCCAAACTGCACCACCAACTGAGGTTGGATTCATACTGGCTGTGGTTACTGGCACCAGCACCGGATGCCAGTCCCCTGGCAGTTTCTGCTGCTGGGACCAGAGCGAAGTAGTAGTTTTTCCAATTCCTCTCCTATTCCAAGGCACTAACTAACTCCACCCTAGGTTGGATTCTATCCTCGGCGAGAGCCTCAGTAGCGCTGATGCGTGATTCCCACCAATTAAAAACAACACTTCCTTATATTATAGTTACAAGAAAGTAAAAACATCAAATTCGAGAGAAGGATCTTTGGAACAATTCACTGCAAAACAAACTTCACCATGAATTATTTCAAAAATTATAAAGATATTTTGCAAACACGGCGGTTGGGCAACCTCGTTATATTATAGACGGCGCCCAACCATGGTGTTTTGCAAATTTTCTTTATACTTTTAGAATAAATTCATGGTTAAGCTTGCGTTGCGGTGAATCATTCCATTCTCTTGAAATAGAGGCTTTATTAGGAGCCAACTATTGGGGCATTCAACACTGCAATAATCACAAGCTTACCAACCAGGGATGAACAGAAGGCAATGGTAGAGACTCCTTCTGTATTTTTAATACACTCCAGGATTCTGCTGCAGGTTCCTTCCATAGCCGACTTCGGTTCTGTTACAGCAGATCCGAAGCAGTAAAACCTCTTGCTTTCTAGAGTTTAAACTGGTTTAGCGTCTCATTTTCCTCGCTACAATCCATACATGGGGGTTTTCATATGACAATGTCATAGTTTTATGATCCTTTCAGAGAACTTACACAGCCACAAATCTAGGAGGTAGAAAGGCGGTGAACTATGGTTTGGAACCCGCACACTTTGGCTAGTTTTAATTTAATTAATTTTTTTTGTTTTTGTAGGAGATTGAAAAAGAGCCACGGCACAGTGTTACCTCAATACTTTGACGGAGCATGAAAAAAAACATATTGCATAAGAATTGCAAATATGTAAACATACATGTGTGTAAAACTTGTGAGGTTCCTCTATAAATAATATCAAATGAAGTTCTAATGATTATTATGAAGACCTCGTCTAACCTACGTGTAACATGGTACACAGTTGAGGTACCCACCTCCTGCCATAACTTATATTCTTCTACTAGAGTCGTGTTTGTGTATAAATGGGCATTTCTAGTTCGATGGGATTTGTAGCATCATCTTTAATAAATATAGCAATGCCACACAAAACATATTGATCATAAGGCACCTCCAGTGGAACAAAGATCTAACTGCGAAATTGTCATTTTTGAGATAAGGTAGGCAAATGTGTCAATTTTTTTTATTTATTTTTTGTCTTTTATTTATAAAGATACAACTGTTGCTAGGGTGATCTATGATGGTACGTATAGATATGATGGCGTGAATGGCGTGTGAGAGGAAGGCCACCCAGTGGTAGATCCTCGGGACGAAAATTTATCTTAATTATTAAGACAAAAACAAAAAAAAAAAATTTAAAGACAATATTGATGGATGAGTAGTACTCTTATCTCTCTAGATAATAAAAGTAAAGAAAAATAATGTTGAAAATATTTTCTCTTCGTTGGGGGTTATGTGGTAAGTGTTGTGAAGATAATGTACGTATTTCTGGGTTTGTATTTGTGTAAAATTTCCTAAAAAAACCGTATGTAAGTATGTTTATATTGTTTTGGCTACTGTGTGTATCATGAGATTGTTATGAAGTGTTCTGTTGTTTATGTATGGGGGGCACTGTGTTATCAGTCTGAGGGTTTTTGACTGAAACGCCTCAATTCGTTTGATGTTGGATGTTTTTGCTGAACCATATACCTGTGATCCGTATGTCCATAACGGTCTAAGTAAGTAAGTGTAACAGTTCCTTTTTTGTGTCATGTCTAATTTTGAACTTCTATTTAGAAGTCCGTAGAGTATTTTGTGTCGACGGTTCAACGTGTTTCGTGTGTGAGGGTTCTATGTCAGTCCTAGGTATCGTATAGTATTAGTTTTTTTATTTACAGAGGACTGAAATTTTCTAGCAAGGGAGAAAGGAAAAGTTTAACAAAGCAAATCTGACTGTATATGCGTAGTCTGTCAAAGATTTTATGTTGTGTTTTTAATCAAATTTCATGTTTTCCAACCACTCTCAAAAAAAAAAATGTCTGTGAACCTTTTCTCGGTTTTTCCCAGACTGTGGGAACCCTGAAAATTTGCTTAGATGTCTTTTAGACTGTCCTTTACAAATAAAATGCTGTAAGTGGAACGTTTTGCTATAACGTTTTTATTAAGTGAAAAAAGTTCCACTATGCGTCGTTTAATATGGTTTATACTATTTATTTCTACTGACAGACATGTCGAGAACATTGACTCTCAGAAAGTACCGAGAAAATGCTTTACAGAATGCCAGGAGAGAAAATAAAGAAAGAACAGTTGGAAGTTGTGGAAATAGATTTAAGAGAGACGGGTGTGTTTGAGGAGGCTTAGTTTTGCAGCGCCATGTAAGTAAGTTAGTAAAAGTATTTATATTTATGTCGACTGCACATGTATATTGAATGACAACATGTATGTTGAATGACAACATGTAAATATACTCATCAGTTGCTACTCAACAATTGAACAATTTCGTAAAGATGGGATTTTGTTATTGGCACTTACTTCATCAGCTACCTCTATTAAAAATCTGTTCAATAGACAGTAAACTAATATTGAATTTTAGAAATTTTGGAGATAATTAATATATTTTAGGCAAATACAATTTGTTACCATAATAAAATATAACTGTACAATTTTGTACATCAAAATAGTTTAGAAATTATATATATACATCAACCGATGTTAAATCTTAGAATACATGTACTTATGAGATGAATAATGAGAATTATATATTTTTTTAAATAATGGAAAGTAAATGAGTATAAAAATTTTAATTCCTAACCATAATAAAATTGGTTAGTTATTTTGACTCATGCCCGGGCTTTAAATACGAGGTCATATCGCTTACTACCTGAGCTCTCTTCCGTCGATCTGGTGGACATGAGCCCGACTCTAAAGTGGCAGTCATAAATTTTGCCTTTGTAGGTTTATTTAACTAGGATATGGGTCTATGACGAGTACCTGACATCGCACAGGCTCGGGATTATCGCTTAACGTCCATTCCGAAAAATGGTGTGCTCAAAGTATTTTCACATTCCTAAGGGCCTCGCCGGGTTTCGAACCCGCCATCTTAAGCTCAGTAAGCAGCACGAATATCATATATTTTTTCTTAATTTTTTATAATTTTTCAAAAAAAACAACAACACATATATCATATTTTAAAGTTCGTTGTTATAAGTTACGATTGAAAAATTACTTAGAGGTTAGGTTTTATGACTCATGCCCGGGCTTTAACTAAGAGATCATATCGCCTACGGCCAGAAAGCTCTTTCGTCACTCTGGTGGTTATGAGCCCGACTCTATTATGGGAGTTCAAAATTTTGCCTACCCTAAATTTTTATTCACCTAGGGGCCGGGGTTCTTTAACGAGTACCTGACATCGTACAGGCTCGGGACCATCGCTTAACGTCCCATACGAAGGACAGTATGCTTCGGTTTATTTCACCTCCCAGATAAAATAAACTAAGGGCCTCGGTTGGGTTTCGAACTCACATTCTTCAGCTCAGAAGACAAGCACGCATACCACCACTGAGCTACCGGCGCCCTTAAATTACTTAGATATATTCTTTGTAGACATTAGTTTACATTTTTCGGGGGCTATATAATTGTATACTTTTGTCGTCTCCTATCTCAAATCTTAGGACTTATTAGCGGAAATTTCCGGTAAGAATCAATTTTTTCTATAGGACTAACCGTTTTTGGGTAAGTCAAGAAAACGTCTAAAAATATGTTTCAAAACTACATTTTATGATGGGTTTCGGAATGTATCTCGAAAACCGGACGACCTGTGAAAAATGTTATTTCATATAAATTATTTATTTAAATATTTTCTACAACTATTACCTAACTTTTTAACTATTTTTTATAAGGTGTCCTTATGGGTTATCAGAAGAAGCCCATGGAGGGATAATGGCAGACCTGAGATGTACCCTCAACTGGGTGACGTAACTCCAAGAGTGGGGTCAGTGTATATATGCCAGTGGTGTTTCTTTCTACAGAAGTTTGTGGTGTCCACCCGTCACCCGCCTTCATCTCCACGTCAACAGTGAGTAACACTCATACCTAAACATCATTCCGGCGAAAAACACATCTAATCTTAACGAAATTTTCATTAAGTAGGTATTTCCAGGAATAATAAAAAATTATAATTACAATTTTAAATTTAGTCTATTTACAAGATTTGGTCGTATGACATACGTCTACAAAACATTATCTCGGCCAGACCTGGGCATTAGTCAGATACATTATCTTTTAAATAATGAAAAGATAGTATCTTGCAAGATTAGTGGAATAACGAAAGTATCTTGACTAATGTATCTTGTTATTCGAAATAACTTGGTTATCTTTCAAATAGTATCTGAGATAGTATTTAAGATACTTTTTGCCCAGGTCCGATCTCGGCCCCCTTTTAACCCCGAGTCTAACGGAAATGCTTAAATTTTATTATTATAAGAAAAGAAAGTTGTCATCATGACTAAGCTATAAACAAACTAGCTTCATTTATACAATTTTTTAGGGATTATTATGCATATATCGTAGAGCTTATTTTGTTTAATAGTCATCCAGCCCTTGAAAACTCGAAGGCATTTGACGGCCCGCGACTAAAATTGTATGTAGGGATCTATCGATACAAGTAAATACAATTAAAGTATCGATACTCTTAGCCGTTACAAGTACCTTTGGTATCGATACTTTTCTTTCGATACCAAGTAGTTCCGTTAAACCATAACATGTTAATTAGATAAGTTGTACAGTTCTATACACAAAAATAGCTTACAAAATAAATAGTTTATTTTAGAAAGGGCCCAAGTCCCAAATTTAAGATTTTCAGGAAACACAAATAATACTCGAGATCAAAATTTTCAAAGTTTAGAGGGTATATTAGGGACATTTTAAATTTTTTTTATAACAAATACATATTTATTATCTCAATCCACTGTCTTCTATGGAGAGGAAAATATTTTGGATTTGTGACTTTTCTAAAATCAAGTAATGTTTTTTTTTTTTTTTTTTTTTGTCGATATGGGGAAAAAAAAGGAAGAAAGAAATATGTCCACTAATCAATAGGTTATATTTATTATAATATAATAAATATTATAATCATCAATATTTATGACTCAAAATCAAACATTTTGTTTTAAATGTTAACACTTATTCATCGGTTTATTGCTCTTCTGATGTCATTGGCCATTCAATTATATATTTGTAAAAATTCTGAAATAACGCATTCAATTATATATGTTATAAGCTATGAGAATTTGTACATTTCCCGAAGATCTCGGGGAGTGTAGATAAAGCCATTAATTATCTGGTTACCAAACTTGTTCTACTTCACTAAAAAGACCGACAGAAAAGTCAAAATGTTATTATTTCTGATATATGTTACATGTTCTTTTAGTGAAGCAGTGCAGATTCTCCTGAAGTATATTTTGTATTTGTAAAGAGAACGAATACCTAATTCGTAAATGTATTTCATTTGTAAAAAAATGTACTAATTTTTTCCAAATTGCTAGAGGAATTTGCACATTGACTGGTGAATATGCACATTAGCCGCTCTAGTAACAATTACCATAACATATACATCAACTCATATTAAACCTTAGAATATAATTATTATTATATATATCCCCCCCCCCCCCTTTCCTTTGATCAATACTATTATTGTTCAGAAATATGGTAACAAATTGATGAGAAGAGTGTGATAAGATAAGGATAGCTGAGCAATGTGGTAACAAATTGACGATAGGAGTGTAATAAGATAATACTAATAAGTAGATGTTGATTAGCGACTGTGGATTCTAATTGTAGGAATATTGAGGGTCAGTCAAAGATGGAGAAAAAAAACACTATTCAGATGCCAACCTTTCGATATATTTTATATCATCATCAGGGCCTACAAACATGGGGAGGATATCAAGATTAGAATCAAAAATAAACAAAAATAAAATTGGTTGATAAACATTACTGAACGTTAAAAATACACTATAACAAGTTAAAAATTGAAACTGACTTACTATGAATAATTACTAAACATTAAAATTAAATATGATTACATTACTAAACATAAACATTAATAATGGAAATAGACAAATAGGTGGAACATAATAAAGAGTAAACATTAAAATGACTTACTATGAATAAGCAGGGTTGGGGTCTGTACATGTCTTTTCCCCAACCCTGCTTATTCATAGTAAGTCATTTTAATGTTTACTCTTTATTATGTTCCACCTATTTGTCTATTTCCATTATTAATGTTTATGTTTAGTAATGTAATCATATTTAATTTTAATGTTTAGTAATTATTCATAGTAAGTCCGTTTCAATTTTTAACTTGTTATAGTGTATTTTTAACGTTCAGTTATGTTTATCAACAAATTTTTTTTTTTTTGGTTATTTTAGATTCTAATCTTGATTTCCCCCCCATGTTTGTAGGCCCTGATGATGATATAAAATATATTGAAACGTTGGCATTTGAATAGTGTTTTTTTTTCTCCATCTTTGACTGACCCTCAATATTCCTACAACTAATAAGTACGAAAATTGGCAAAATGTCACTCATAAAAGAATTAAACAGGGGGGAGTACTTCTCTTTGAATACAATGGGACTAGAGAAAGGTCGTGAAACCATATACAGCCGCTAGCTCATAACTATTCTGCACTTCACTTTGCACCAAACCCAGTCTTGACTTTTGACGGTGTATTGAGAAGTGATATCTTCCGCCATCCAAACACTTGTTATATACGTTCTCGTTAAACATCTTGGTTAGATCCAAAACTAGATTCCAAAACTACGTTGATAGATGTAAATCAGCTGTTCTAATTAAGCTAATCTTTGAGACAAATCGAACCAAAATTTTCGAGACTGAGGTATGTAGATCTGAGGCAAGTCGAATGAGCAAATTCGCTTAAGCGTTCAATATAAGGGCGTAGCTACCGCTGTAGCAGAGGAGCCCAACATGCGTAAAAAAAATCATAACATGTTATCCATAGTCATGTTGATAAAAGCCAAGCCTAAATTTCTAAATTAAAACATATTAAAAATTATTTTAGAACTTCTTTGGGACAAGAACGGCTATCGGACTTATCAATACTGTCTATAGAAAAAGAAGAACCAGAGAAACTAAAATCTTCTTCAGCTATGGATAGCATAATAAGTGTTTTTGTACATTTTTCGAAAATGACCCCAAAGAAATTTTGATATAGGGCCCATTCAGGGCTAGCTGGTGCAATAGCAAAGATATACTACAGAAAGACACATATAATGGTGTGAAAGAACAAGACTCTATTAGAGGATGTTGTCTTAATTTGTCCAATACAAACAAATGTATTACATAAACATATTAATCAGATGTAAGTGTTAGTATTGCATTTGATTAATAGTCCATCGTTGCTGACATTAACTACCTTATGTAACCTATCAGACAAGAAACCTCCCCACCTCAGATTTACACAGCAAATAACATATTTCATTTTAGCACTACTCAAAACTAAGAGTACTCCCAGACACCCAACTGACCTGGGGTCAACACATTAACTCAAATCTGACACATGGTAACTCCAGACTCTCCTCACTATATCCACTTCTCAACAAGAATGTGCCACACCGCACTCATACGGCCTCTCATAACGTTGCCAGACAGTGCAGTGATATATCTGGGAGTGCATCTTGATCAGCGAATAACCTGGAACCTGCATATAAATAAGAAACTGACGGAGGCGCATCCTGTTTTCTCTCATCAACAGGAAATCTAAACTAAAGCCTCAATGTACCCTTCTGTACAGGGCTAGTCTTAGACCGCTATTCCTGTACGGGGTGTGAGGTGTGGGGTGGCAGCTTCCAATTCAAAAATGAAGAGAATATACAAACCTTCCAAAATAGATGGCGGTGGACGCCCCCTGGTTCGTTCGAAACTCCCAGTTATACAGGGAGCTACACCTTGATACCATAGACGACTTCATCAGGAGGAAATTCAGGAAATATCACGATAACTTACCATCAGTTTAAGGTGCTAGAAGGTTTAAGTTAGGGGTGCGTTCCGTAACACTTCGTTTAAAACCGTGTCTGATACAGGACATTATATTATGAACATTTACTATCAGATTTTCCCCCCTTAAATTTTTGTTAGTTACTGCTATTCCATCCATATGCATGTTCTAATTACTGTACATTTTTTACTTTTTCTGTTTCTGTAAGATTGCTTTTTTTTTTTTTTTTTGACTGGAGGGGGAAATGCCAGTCACGCACATCCAGGGAAGATAGCCCTGGATAGTGTGGGGCTCGAGCCGTTGCTCCATACCCACTAAAACCCCCTCCCTCGCCGATCCTGATTCCCTTCCGCAGAACTGACGGCCTGTCATTACTTCGCGGAAGGGAGGAAGGGTGGCTGGTGACGCTCCTTCTTCTGTTCATATTGCCGCTACTGTTGTTCCTTGTCAGCCCTCTGCTGGAGGGCCAACCCACCCATGATGAGCGCTGCAAATTCGCAGCCTTCATCCCACGACTCCTGGTAACGCAGCATAGCGTCCACGTAACTGATTTCAGTCAGTGGGGCGCCCATGCTGCACTCCAGATTTTTCCTTCCCTCCTCAAATCTGGGGCATTTGAGGAGGACATGCTCCGCCGTCTCCGTCTCACCAAGGCACGCGGGGCAGTCTGGTGTTGTTGCTGCCCCGATTTTGTGCATTGTAAGATTGCTTAAACAAACTTTAAGGGGCAAATGTATCCCAAAAGTTACTTTTCATTTGCCAAATGTTACTAAAGCATAGATTTTCATTATGTAATTATACCAAGCAAAACAAATTCATGTTGATCTGGTAAATAAATATTTTATAAAAAAAAAATATTAAAAAACCAAAAAAACGTTGCTATATTAAGAAACTGGTCAGATTAGTTCTCCTTGCCTAGCCAGAAACCCGCCTTGGATGATAAGGAATTCTCAGATACGCAGGGATATTGGTGTTCCCGATGTTCCAGACTTTATCGTGGAGGTAGCGACAAAGTTCAAGACTAGGCTGCAGTATTTTCTGTGTCGCTATCTGGAAACCTTTGCCCCGGCTTCTTCAGGACATGATCCTCTGACTATTTGCCTATATTTTTAATTTGTTTGTAGCGTCTCTTTTTTTTTAGAGAGATATTTAATATTTTATTTGAATGATTCTGTAACTATGAAATAATTTATAATTTATTTTCAGGAGACTAGAGTAAGAAGTGAAAATGCTGAAAGAAAGCATTCTTGTGGCGATCTGTCTAGGTGAGTTACTTCTACACAATATATTGTGCTGTAGAATGGGTGTGACATACATTCCTTGTCACTTCAACATGACAAAAAACTTCTTGTCATTTGATTTATATGACAATTCGCTAAACTTTTGTACTTTTTGAAACCTAAAACTCACCAATTTATAGCCACCTAGGTCAAATAGCAATTAAGTTATTAGAGATCAAAGATTCGCCCCTGAATATTCAATTTCATTTTCACCCCTCAACTCAACCTACAATTTTTTTTTAAATCGCCTTTCTGTTAGTGCAAAACATCATACAAGATCAACTTTTCTGGGGAGAGAAAAATTATTTTTATTTCTTTGGTCTCTTTCCTATTGAATTAAAATGTTTAAAAATCAAGCAAAAGATCATCAGGATGAACAATAGATTTATTACAACAAACGACATTTTGCAAACTATTAACCCTCCGTTACCCGCTTGCACCTCACACTCATGCACATTTTTTATTTACGCTGCCTTATCAGCGAAAACCGTGAGATAATTAATACCTTTGGATTAGATTGAACATTTTTGCGAATTTACGAAAACAAGATGGCATCTTTTTATTATTTTCAGAACAAATCCAAATGAAATACTTAGGTATTCATTTTTTAATACGTGCACTTTCTTAAAAATTGCACGTCTTGAACTTTCGATATATTTTTTAGGACCCATTTCGGAAACTATGAAGAAATCTAAATTTAGTAGAAGACCAGCAACAATCTCTACAGGAAATGTGATTATTATTATTTCCATTAATTTAATTTTAATTTTTATTATTTATTTTATTTTTATTATTTATTTATTTTAATTTTTATTTAATTATCCCAGTGGATAACCATTTTTATTAATTTCTACTTAAAATATAAGATTATATTATAATCTTATGTAATCCATTAGCCCTAAAGTTTTTTTTCTGGCCTTCAACCGAAATAATTACTAATATAATTATGTTAAATGTAAACATTTTCTGTTTCAGCTTTTGCTTATGTTTGCTCGAAGCCAAATATTCATCACAGAGTAAGTGGCAGTGTGGAAAACAACCTACAGATTTTTATTTAAATTTCTTGTGCATATGTATTAGGTTCATCTTTGTTCTTTCTAATAATAATGTTTGCATTGGAAATTCGTGAGAAAAAAAAAAACTGTTCAATATGGAGATCGTCAGTGAGTAAATAAATGTGCAAGCATGCCAAATTTTCCTAGAGAATATGTTATAAAACTTCAATTTATCATAGCAAAATGAACATTAAAAAAATGAAGATGACTTGGCCTCTCAACCGCTATGGGGTTTTGGACACACATAAAATTTCGTGTTGATACATTCATTTTATCAGGAGTGTGAAAAAAAAAACACCGAATTTATAACAGTTACATAACTTCCCCTTAACTTCGTATACACAACTGGTAGAGCGGTATATTAAGGTTTTTCAAGAAACTGACAAATGACGGGGTTAGAATCAAAGTGGTCTAAGTGAGATTTTTAAAACTTTGAAGAAACTGTGCATTAAGTTCTTAACTGATTTAAAAAATCTATAATTTATCGAAACCGGAAATATTTTGTCTTCTGCTTTTATGGTGAAAGTTGCTGTTAGCAAACCATAAAATTGAATAAAATTCTTAATTTCAAGGTCACTATTGATATTTACTTCTTCATGTCACCAAAATGGTAGGTGATTTGCCACTAGAACTCAGCACTGGCTAGCATTTCACTTGTACAACTTTTTTCCTGAACAGAACTATCATTTTTGTACCAGATTATGTACTTAACGAAAAATTTTCCAAAATATCACTTGGACCATTTTGATTCTAACCCCATCAAATAATAATTGACTACAAGTCAAAATAAAACAAGGTTTTACTTCTCTATTATAACAAATGGCCCCTCATAATTAGACGTTTACGTACCACCCTGATATGGTAGTATATTTGGAATGTTTATTAGGCGAAGCGGTGGGAGGACTTTCCCAACCTAACGTTCACGTTCGACTGTGCAGATCGTGCGGTAGGATTCTACGCAGACACAGAACACCACTGTCAGATCTTCCATATGTGCGACGAGGATGGACGAAGGATACCTCACATCTGTCCCAATGAGACCAGTTTCAACCAGCAGTACAGGGTCTGCGACTGGGACTATAATGTTGACTGTGCCCAGGCTACTAACTGGTAACCTAATGTTACTAACCACTATGGAATTATTATATTTGACATTCTAGAGAAGTGAGAGGCCCATAATCCTCTCGTGTGGTCCATGTGGAAATTCAACAATTATTTCCTTAATAGAGGGAGATATTAAAAATAAAGTAGATAATAATTATTGATCAACTTTAGATGAAAAAAAAAAAAAATAAAAAACTGTGTATCTGTGCAGTTAGTACACAGTTTGAAATGTAA
Organism: Aradus depressus; assembly: GCA_963662175.1. Classification (NCBI taxonomy): domain Eukaryota; kingdom Metazoa; phylum Arthropoda; class Insecta; order Hemiptera; family Aradidae; genus Aradus; species Aradus depressus. Next base: position 23,701,186 of record OY759221.1, read on the forward strand.
CTTCCGTACCTAACTCTTCTAGTTTCAGTTTCTCTTTATGATAATAGACTATATTTTTATTTTAACTATTTTTATTAACATTGGTAGAGAATAGGAAATAATTTAATTCAGGAAATTAAAACATTGTTTAAGAAAAGAAGCTAAAATTTGATCAATAGTTTGCAGCTTGTTTGTTAGTTATTCGGTCTCATGCCCGGGATACAACTACAAGGTCATATCGCCTACTACCAGAGCGTTCTTTCGTCACTCTGGTGGACATGAGCCGAACTCTACTGTGGGAATCCTAAATTTTGCCTACCCTAAATTTTTATTCACCTAGGGAAGGGGTCTTTAACGAATACCTGACATCGTACAGGCTCGGGACCATCGCTATACGTCCCATATGAAGGACGGCGTGCTTAAGTTTATTTTACCTCCCAGAAAAAATAAACTAAGGGCCTCGGTCGGGTTTTGAACCCACGATCTTGAGCTCAGAAGGGCAAGCACGCATACCACTGAGCTACCGGCGCCTCTTGTTGAAACCCAAGCTACCCGCTTGTTTGTTGGAAGTTGTGCTAATTCGTTTTCTAAAGATTTGGTTGGAACTGATTCTTTTCTACCGTGATTGTTTATTATCTACAAGTAAATGCGATTATTGTAAAATTGTTTTCTGAATTGTAGAATAGAATAACGGTTATGAAACAAAAATCGACAACCTACTTACCATTTTTATCTCCAGTTACATTTTTTTTTATTGTAATGTGTACATTTTATGCGATACGTAATAAATTTAACACAATAAGTACAATTATACGATGCACAAGTAAATTTAGTGTTGTACACTCAAAAAAAAAACTGAATTAATTCGAACACAAACGGATAAGAAATACATGTGTAATAAAGCATCACAAGTGAAAGGTGCGCACAAGAATACGCAGTCTGCTCAGTGGGCGTGAAGAATGTTACGATTTTTAATTTGCGTTTTGGAGGGGGAAAACGCTGCATCTACCTCAAAACGTGCTGCTACAACTACGTAACGAAGTTATATTTCAAAAAATTAAGAGCTAAAACTTATATTTTATTCATAAGATGAAACTCCAGAGGTTTGGTTCATTTCCGCACCTTTCCGTATATATCATGTATGATGAAAGCTCAATTAAACGTTACCTTTAATCACTGACTGACTAAAATCCATTTCTAACTAAAATATTAAACTAAGAACGGAGTGTAGAGGTGTTAAATAACGGAGGGGGTTTCAAGGAACGGATTGAGCCAGGAATGTCTACAAAAAAAAAAGTTTTGATTTTACATATGAAATTTCGCGTCAATACATTAATTATAACAGCACTTAAAGTTATTGTGTTAAGCTCCCTCTAATCCCCCTCTTCTCTTTGACCAATTTGGGAAGACATCAAGAGGTGTCATCCTTAGTGGGTTCTAGAAATACATATAAAATTATTCATTCTATTGAAATTTTGGTGAAAACTTAAAATCGAATTTCTGACCGATTATATAACTTCCCCTATACTTCGTATAGCTGGCATGGTAAAAAAAAGCTGGATATTCCAGTTCTTTACAAGTTATACAGTGAAATAGAGATACACTTAAACGAAGAGCCACCGATGTAAAATGCAGAAATATATGCGTAAATTTGGCTGAATATTCTACTGATCCAACCCAAGACAACTGTATTAATAGTAGAATAAAATATGGTTTTATTAGAATTATTGACAGTTTTTGAGTATTTTATTGAGTTGGATACACGATAAGGTATTTATAGTATCTGGGATGACAGAGATGTAAAGAGAGGAGGTAATTATCTATCAAGGAGCTGAGAAGCATCGCGTTTCCTGCAGTTTTATAGCAGTTATTAGCATTTTACTGGTTAGCAAGACAGTGAACTTCGGCAATCCAAGTTCGAAATGGAACGTTCGCGTTAGCAGGATCTTTTTCAGAGACCCAAAGTCGTTCTTTCTTTTGAAGCGAATTTTTCAAGTTTGTTAAATTACATGGACTTGTATGATAGCATTTATAAAAATTGTTGAAATTTTATTCTTTGCTGAGTAGTAAACGTCATATCTGTAATTTTCATGAAAATTGACTTTACAGACTCATCATTCTCGAGCTTTTGTACATAATGACAAAAAGTCTCAGTAGAGAAAATGACGGCAAATGGATAGACAATAGATGTAATTCAATTCGTAAAAAGTTGTATCATTTGAAAATAATAACTGAATTATATGAAAAAGTCTAAGTTTTCGCACATTTCCTCTAAAACCATAATTTTGTGTCAATACATTCATTATATCGGCAGTTATTAGGGTTTTTGAGTGTAGGCCCCTCTGATCTTTCTTCTTTTCGGCGGATTTGACTGAAATTCAATAGGTATCGTTCTTATAGGGATTTGACTGTAAATATGAAATTTTATGTCGATACATTCATAACATAGGCAGCTATTAGAGTTTTTGGGTCAAGCCTTTTTTCCCTTTGGACGATTTGGCTGAACAATACACATAAAATTCCGTGTGATACCCATTTTTTTTTTTTTTTTTTTTTTTTCATTTTTAGAATCAGGCTGTCTGACCGATTCCATAACTTCCCCTATACTTCGTATAGCTGAGGAAGTATAATATCTTAAAATAGCACTTAATGGGATCAACAATACTAAATGAAAAAAAAAAACAGCTATAGTTAAAATGGGAGATAAAAATGAAAATCTTTAACGTTCATTTCTTAAAACATGTAATTTTGCTATTGTAAAATTATATTTGATTAAAATGAAGAGATTTCAAATAAATAACGTTAACATTTTACAACATATTGAGCAGTCGCTGTAAGTTATTAATTCTTATTGGCGAATTGGGGATTCGAAAGCATACCTCTCAGATCCAGAAATTGTGGAGATGTGACTACGCAAGCATTAAAAGTAGCTTATAACTAGTATTATTTTTAAGATTTTTAATTTTTTTCACTGAGTGCAAACATTTCAATTTTGTGAAATTTAGTTTTGAATCAATGACGGATGAGGTATCCCTTATAGAAATATCCGTGTACAAATACGTCGGATTAGTATATGTGGCTCAACTTTTTATGGAGAGAATCATTTGTGCAGATGAAAGTTGTAAATTATAGTTGTTTGTGCGAAAAGTAGCACTTTTCACACGAGTGAGAAAAACCCTCCGCACACAATTTTTTTCCAAAGGTTAAAAAATAAATAATGATACAAATTTAGCTATAACAATTTTTTTAAATTATTTAGACTTAAAAATATAACATGAACATTTAAATCAAGAAGCACTGGTATGATTTAATATATGTTATTCATTAGCCTGTGGTAATGTCCTTTTCACAATTATGCCGAAGTAATGTGCAGAACAATGCTATTACGAAAACATAATACATACTTTTCAAAACCAGAAACTGTATGACTAAGTTTACTGGCCATAGGAGAAATAAGTTTTCGGGGTCACGATAACAAGGAATAAATAAATAAAACTAACATATGTTCTTCAATATTTTATCTATTCCACAAAAAGTATAGTAACTACCGATTTCGGGATTAAACCATCGTCAGATTTAGTTATAAAGTATTAGTATATTTAGAGATAGATTCAGTAGATTTTCTATACATTTTTTATACCGAATAGACAATATTTCAAAAATATAGGTTTGTTTTATTTATTTATTTATAAATTTCCACAATATGTCCATTTTTCTCAACTTAAATAATTATAACAAGTAACGTTAATTTTCAGGTACTACCTGAATGAGCTGACTTACGTCACAGATCCACCGAAAGAGAACTTGATCCTGTAACCTTCGTAGATAATGTCATCAGCTCTTGTATATACTGTACATAAAGACCACCATGAACCATGTAAAATATTGTTACAATTTGATATAATGTATTTATTTAAATAATAAAATTACAGCCATAAAATAAGTAATGTATTCAAACACAAGAACAACAAAACTGTTAGCTTAGAAAGGAAATCTGAAATTAAAGACAGAATGAACTTTGAAAATTCTTCATAAATCACACATTTTCAAGAGAAAAAAGTTCCAATTATCTAATATACAATTTGAAATAATGTATTTATTTAAACAATAAAAGTATAGACATACATAATTGTTAAAATAAGTATATGACTAATATAGTCGAACACAAGTACAACAAAAATATTAGATTAGAAAATAAATCTGAAATAAAAGAGAGAATGAAGATTGAAAATTCTTCACAAAACACAGATTTTGAAAAGAAAGAAGTTCCAATTCTACTGAATAAAAACACTTAGAACAAGTAAAAAAATTCCACTATATTTGTATAAAATACACAATATATTTCGCTTGTTAGAGCATTGTCAAGTGTACAGAATACAGATAATGACTGTCATTATCTGTATTCAGTACACTTGACAATGCTCTAACCAGTGAAATATATTGTGTATTTTATATAAATATAGTGACATTTTTTGACTTGTTCTAAGTGTTTTTATTCAGTAGTATTTACAATGAACTTCTACAAGATCTCTGGCGAAAACATCTCTAATTTGAAGTTCCAATTATTTTAGATCCGTAAATGCGCCATTTCCATTGTGAAGCGCCTGGAGTTTTGACGGAACTGATAACATTTATACATGGAAATAAACGTTTCAATACTGCTTTGGATTATAGTTAATACCTACACAAGATTGAGGAAGATTAGATATCCTTAATTTGAGATGAGTTCAATGTTTCTCTTGATGAACGTGTTTTGTAAACAAAGGTTGGCTTTAGGAGTCTACAAAATATATTTATTTCATCAATTATTATTATTATTTTAGTTACCAGGTGGTGGCTTTAATGATATAAAATTATTTTCTGGATATTGACTACCATTTAAAACGTTAATGGTTAAAAATGTGTTTATCATAAAAATGTTGATAATGCCTTGATAGACGAAACGTTAACAGAATAAAATAAATATATTTTGTGGATACCTAAGGCCTTGTTTGCTTACAAACCAAATTCATCAAGAGTTGATGCCTTTTTGAATTCTTATCCTCAAAGACATCATCAACAGTTCTGGTGTATCTAATTTAAAAAAATGCCTACTCATTTCGTATCTGTCAAGTTTTTGGGTATTTCTATATGATTCGGGTTCAGATGGGTTATATGGTTTTGGTAAACAATATATCTTTTCAAGTTTTTCCACGTTTTAAAAAAAACAAAACAGAAATTGTAGGCCATATTTATTGTATTTACCTTACCATGCAGAAAAAATGAGAAATTTGTTTCTTAAAATTATTTAAAAAGAAGGCAGAAATCAATCTTTCTTAAGTAAAATAATCACGTCTCCCCTGTAAAATAAGGTTTATACAGTTTTGCCATTTGGGCTAAGTCATCGATATTTTGTAAGTTACATATATTTACAGATCATTATGGATATTTAATTTAGCAATAACACTAGAATTATGAGGCATTAACGAAAATCAAAAGATATTTTTTAATTCCGAATCAAAAGTTATTAAGTAATTATAAATGCGAAGTAATAACAGAATTTCCGAAAATGTTCGGACATTTTTGATTAATTTTCACATCTCAAATTTTAAAAAATAACGACATTTGTAGTGAGGATATAGGCGTTAATTATCTTGCATACAAGTCAGAAACGTTGGGTGTTTTTCTGTCCTATATTAACTTTTTATCACTCCGATGACCACTCAGTCTGACAAAGAGGCTTGTCGGAATCGTACAACTTCTTTAAGTATTTTATACCAAAAACCACCTTCCCGAGGTTCGACACATATTACCTGAAAACCAGATTATAGCTATTTGATCCTTATGATGGTCTTCGACTGCAGTGAGTCTGCCAATGAGCTGCGAGCGAAGACGAGTTTCGACATGAGAGCAGAAAGGCACGATCAGAATGTTCTTCATCAATTATCATCTATAAAAAATATTAATAGATGCAATGGTAACCAACAAAATTGAAAATAAAATTACTTATTGAGACTCATGCCCGGGCTTTAACTAGGAGGTCATATCGCCTACTACCAAAGCGCTCTTTTGTCGCTCTGGTTGAGACCTAAATTTTGCCTACCCATGTTTAGTTACCTTGGGTAGGAGGAGTCTGTAACGAGTACCTGACATCTTACAGGCTCGAGACCATCACTTAACGTCCCATCCGAAAGACAGCGTTCTCAAGATTTTTTCACCCCCAGATATAAACGCTAAGGGCCTTGGACGAATTTCAAAACTGCAGACGTTATAAATATTATACGACGTCATATTAGACTAAAGAATTTTATACAATGAATTATTAGACGTTATAAATATAACACGTGAATACATGAATTTCACTGTATTACCAAAGCATGGAGTTAGAGTAGGTCAACTCGTCAATTCAAAACACAGAAGTACAAAAATTAAATCTATGACCTTTGATTTAAATGAAATTTGGCACACTTTGTCTACCTTTTCAGAAAATAAGTCCTTTAGTCGTTCTAGTGGACATGAGCCCGACTCCACATCGCACAGGCTTGGGACCATCGCTTAACGTCCAATACGAAGGATGGCGTGCTCAAAGTATTTTCACACTTTCAGATAAAAACCGAAGGGCCTCAGCCGGGTTTTAAACCCGCTATCTTAAGCTCAGTAAGCAAGCACGTATACCACTGAGCTACCCTCTAAAATCTTAATAAAGTTAGCTAGTTAGTTATTATGACTGGTAACTAAATTATAAACATAAAAGAGCAGTTATAAAATTATTATGGAGAATAAAACATTAAAACAAAAAGTTATTACCTGCTGGAATAGCGTTGACTGGCTGGGTAACAGTTTTCGAGAATGCACCTCATCAATTTAGCAGCTGAAAAATTGAGCTTCTCTGTTCCTTAATCTTTATCTATACTGTCGCCTCTTCATTGGAATCTAATTAAATTGAATGAAAATTTAGTAAGATAAGACACCAAACAAATAATGGGGTTGTTAACTAGAAACACTTGGTTTTGTTAATTAAAAAAACTTCTAAAAAACACATAGCAGCCCTCAGAGTTACAATACACAAAGAGCTTTAGAAATGTATATAAGGGGAAATATTTTAAAACACTATATACAGAATGTAAAGAGACAAACCAGGCTTTTCTCGCTCCATTTTAGCTACAAGTTGTCATATATATAATAATATTCTTCATATAGAGCATTAGTGCTTACCTGCAAAGAGCATGTCGTAATGCAAATTTATAACATAAATATCTATTTTCAATTGACTTCAGTCTCTTGATGAAAATTTGTTGAAGCATAACATCGTAGGCGGCCAGTTGGCAAGGTTTAAACATAGTCCAATCAATCAGTTTGTCTGCTAAAGAGGTTTGTGTCAATGAATATAAAACCAACCACTCAGGAGGCTGCCACAACTCAGGATTAGACATTGTCTGAAACAATAAAGATACACATCAGGAATACAAAACACCTAATTTTCTTTTTAAAAAAGCAAAAAACTACCTAAACTGAAACGTCAATAAATTGAAAAAGTATTTTAAGAGTGTGTTACCTGAAGAAGTTTAACATAACATATATTTAACTCTTGTTGAAAGGAGAAGGTTATAAATGTTTGTACCCAACTAACGGTTAGCAAGTGTTGCCAACAAACAGATTAGGAATATATTTCATTTTAAAACAAAAATTAAATGGTGTTTCTGTGTAATTCACAAAAATAAACAATAAAAAATATTTAACAATAACGTAAACGATTATTAAAAAAATGTTATTGTACATAAAACTTAAGCCCTATTCAAAAATCAAATGAGCCCACACCTATCTGCAACACAATTTGAGTTACATTAATTTTAAAAGCGCGTGTCTTTGAATAAATTGTTCAAAACAAATCGAAAATGTGTACTTTTTGAATTCTCACTAAGTACAACTTAACATAAAAAGTCACATAGGAAGTTTTTGGGTTTTAGCAGCAGGTCAGAATTATAGAATTGATATTTTTCATACATGTCATATTAATATCAGAATGCTAAATTGGTGATGACAATACGTATATTCGACTACACGTCTTGCTTACTATCCATTCCTTGTTGGTTGTATTATCCTAACATGTTTTATCAACTGAACCAACACAGTTTGGAAATTGCCATTTTGTTTTAAAACCTTGAGTTATTTTCTTCCATTCTTTGGCATCTGAAATGTAAAAAAAAAAGTATTGTATAAAAAACCTAACAGTTAACACTTTTTGTTGGGGTGATAAAGAAAACCGGATTGCCGTGCTCGCCTTATACAAAGTTGGAAAATTTAACTCAGAGATTTTCAGCACTTTGGAACCTATGGGTATCAGCCGTATGTTCGTGTACCGCACTATAAATCGTTACAATGAGACCCTATCTGTATGTGACAGACCTCGATTAGGCCGTCCCAGTACTGTGAGAACGGATAATGCAGTGAGAGCAGTGGCTGCTGCATTCAGGAGAAATCCTATCCGGAAACAAAAAATTATGTCTCGGGAAATGGGAATCTCTGTCAGATCGATCTCTCGCATAATAAAAAGTGACCCTAGGATGGGTGCATTCCGAAGGATGACAGGACAAAGGCTGACCGCTTCCCTAAAAAGAATTAGGGTGGAGAGATCAAAAGTGCTCCTTTGTTGTTGTTACGCAAATGGTCTCCATCGGAAAATTTTGTTCAGCGATGAGGAAATTTTTACGATTGAAGAGAAATTTAATAGCCAAAATGATTGTTTGTAAGCACACAGTTCTAAAGAGGCTCAGGAAGTGATTGAAAGAGTGGAACCAGGAGGTCATTACTTTTCTTCAGGGATGGTTTGGTGGGGAGTGTGCTATTACGGCACCACGAAGCTCAATTTTAGTGAAAAAGGAGTTAGAGGATCTGCTAAAAATGATCAGGACGATATTTTGGAACCTAATGTGAAACTTCTGAATTATACTCTGTTTGCTGGAAGTCACTGGGTTTTTCAGCAGGATTGCGCTCCTACTTATAAGGCCAGGTCAGCAGTGGCTGCAGAGGAACTTTCCTGAGTTCATCTCCTCCTCGGATTGGCCCTCAGGAAGCCCTGATCTGAACCCACTCGACTACCGGCTGTGGTCAGAACTGGAGAGGGTGGCCTGCCACAGAGCACACCCTAACTTGGAAAGCCTCAAACAATGACATGCATTTGAGCGTTTTCCTCACGAGTTGCTGCGTACTGCCATTGAAGACTGGCCACGGAGACTAAAAGCTTGTGTCAAGGCAAAAGGCGGACATTTTGAGTAATTTTATTTTATGTTTATAACAGTTTATTTTCTAATAAAGTTTTTTTGTTGAATGCTGTATATATTTCCTTGTAACAATATTTATGGCAGGACTAGGTATATAGAAATTAGTAGGCACACAATAGGCCTACTCTGGCCGCGGTGACACAAATCAGCCCTCGGAAAAAAAAAAAAAAAAGGTATATAGAAATTAGTACATACTTGACAAAGGCCCCAATAGTATTATTGTCTTAATTATTATTATTTTAATAGATACTACAATGTCAATTGAAAGAATAAAACTTATCTATTTGTCTAAAAAAAAAAAAAAAAGGTTATACCTAATGCAGTTTTTTTTTGTAATTAAGTGTTCATTAGTTATTAAGAATTATTCTTATAAAAGGCTGATAATGCATTTGAAGATTTAAGACTACGGGTAATTTACTAAATTTAAGAGTACGGTGCTGTCAAATATTGTGTTAATACTTACAAAACTTTTTTTGTGAGCAATAAAAACGAGTTAGTAATCAATAAATTGTATTTATTATTACTTTCCTGTAGAATAATAGAAAATCTGTCATAGTACTGAGGTAAGGTATCAGTGAGATATACCGCAACTATTTGTGTCATTATACGACCCGCGACTATTTGTGTCATTATAAGACCCGCGACTATTTGTGTCATTATAAGACCCGCGACTATTTGTGTCATAAGACTCGCAACTATTTGTGTCATTATAAGACCCGCGACTATTTGTGTAATTATAAGACCCGCGACTATTTGTGTCATTATAAGACCCGCGACTATTTGTGTCATAAGACTCGCAACTATTTGTGTCATTATAAGACCCGCGACTATTTGTGTAATTATAAGACCCGCGCTATTTGTGTCATTATAAGACCCGCGACTATTTGTGTAATTATAAGACCCGCGACTATTTGTGTCATTATAAGACCCGCGACTATTTGTGTAATTATAAGACCCGCGACTATTTGTGTCATTATAAGACCCGCGACTATTTGTGTCATTATAAGACCCGCGACTATTTGTGTCATAAGACTCGCAACTATTTGTGTCATTATAAGACCCGCGACTATTTGTGTAATTATAAGACCCGCGACTATTTGTGTCATTATAAGACCCGCGACTATTTGTGTCATTATAAGACCCGCGACTATTTGTGTCATTATAAGGCCCGCGACTAATGGAAGGTTAACTGGTAATCTCGACTATTATATCCCTTGGGATCTCTCCGGATCTCAAATCTTGGGATCTCAAATAAGCAAATAATTGATATTTTCTTATTATTTGCCTCATAATTAAGGAACACGATGAACTTAACATGTACTACTGTGCATTGGCGTATACACGACCGAGATAACAAAACAATAAGTTTAACTAAACTTAATAATTAACAATCATGTAATTATCATTACATGCCAATTGTCAGCATTCGTTGGAGCCCAAACTTTAAGAAAGCGTAATTTGAATCCGAATAACGTTTGACTGGGAACTGCAGCTTTCTTTATCTTGACTTTATCTTTTTTTTCTTTATCTTTGTCTAGACTATAATGTTTGTCTGTGGTGGAGTTGTCGTTATATATTATAATTTTTTTGATTAGGTACATTAGATCGCAATTTTATGGGGGGGGGGGGGGGGGGGAGGGGAGGCACCGGGCATTCTGGGGGGTGCGTGTCCTCCCCTGCCCTTGCCCCCCACCCCCAGCAACGCCAACGCTACTGTGAAAAGTTCAGCTGTGGACATGTACTTCCGAGGACAGGTGGAAATGTCAAATATGTAGGGAAAAATGGAAGCCAATAAATACCCCACAAAAACCATGACGTCATCTCTTGCTCATATTCCATCTGTATTTTGATGTTTAACAAAAACATTGGATTTTTTTTCATCCTGCTATCGTATTTATTGAGTCTAATCCCAAAAGACCAGTAGAAATCAATACAAGTGTTATAATCCTTATTTTTTCATTAAATTACCAATATCAAACTTTTTTTCTTTTGGCTTTATGTACGGTGCATATTAGCCATGTCAATGTGTTATATATAATTATTTAAGACATCCATGGCCCCGGGAGAGAGTTTTATTTCGTAGATAAAACTCACTCCCGGACGGGATTCGAACCCGCAAACCATGGTGAAACCATGCGACCAAAGCCCTACGCTCTAGCCCGCACGGCCACCATGGCCCCCAATATCAAACTTAAAATGGCAATATTCCTAAGAAAATAGACCTATTTTCGGCTCACTATGTTACTTTCTATATTACTGTGTCAATTGAAAGAATAAATCAGTTATCTATCTAAATAATTTTTTTTTTTTTTTGTATTTTTTTCATGGCATCACTTCACAACAGGAGATCTCTATGCCAAACTCTCTTTAATCTTCTTGGGGGATTGTGGGGTAAAGTACTTAGGATTTTGCGAACTTACGGATTGGTGTGTAAGTAAATTTTGGTGTAGAAACGTTGGTATAAATGTTTAATGCTAGTGTCTATGGATGTGATGCTCAAGTCGCGGTGTAAAGTCTTGTTGCTAACGTATGGTGGGCATTGCGTGATCAGTCGGAGAGTCTTGGATTGAAATATCTGTATTCTTTTGATGTTCGAAGTCTTGGCTGTACCATATATTTGTAAGCCATAGGTCCAGAGAGATCGGAAAAGATAGGTATAACAATTTAGTTTTTGTCGAGTAGATAATTTAGAACGCCTATTCAAAATACTGTACAATAGTCTAAGTCGCCGGTCTAGTGTGAGTCGTGTCGTCCTAGTGTGAGAGTTCCAAGTCAGCCTTCTATCGAGGGTTAATCCTAAATATTTTACGGAAGAGGTAAGAGGTAATGGCTGGTTTTCAATGAATACTGGGGGGGCAGGTTAAGCCTCCCCTTCCCTTTGGTCGATTTGGCTGAAAATCAATAGCTGTCTTCCATAGAAGATTGAGGTTGATATATTCATTCGGGCGTTGTAATGAATGTACCGTTGTAATGAATGTACCGTTGTAATGAATGTACCGTTGTAATGAATGTACCGTTGTAGTGAATGTACCGTTGTAGTGAATGTACCGTTGTAGTGAATGTACCGTTGTAGTGAATGTACCGTTGTAGTGAATGTACCGTTGTAGTGAATGTGCCGTTGTAGTGAACACGGCGGAATCTAAATAAATAACAACAAAGAACTTGTTCAACTTTTATATTGTCTAATTCCAGAAAAATATATAGAGGGCGCCGGTAGCTCAGTGGTAAGCGTGCTTGACTTCTGAGCTCAAGGTTGTGGGTTCGTAGCCCGACCGAGGCCCTTAGTTTATTTTATCTGGGAGGTAAAATAAACTTAAGCACGCCGTCCTTCGGATGGGACGTTAAGCGATGGTCCTGAGCCTGTACAATATCAGGCACTCGTTAAAGACCCCTACCCTAGATGAATAAACATTTATGGTAGGCAAAATTTAGGACTCCCACAGTAGAGTCGGGCTCATGTCCACCAGAGTGACGAAAGAGCACTCTGGTAGTAGGCGATATGACCTCGTAGTTAAAGCCCGGGCATGAGTCATAAAACCTAACCTAACCCAGAAAAATATATACATAAAGAGTTCCGGTTTCGTCGTCACATCGTCAGTACAAAGTTCACAAGTGACATTTAAGTTTACTAGGTTGTCATATTTATACAGTTCTCAGGTTAACTGAGAATATGTCATTCTGTACCCTGGGTTAGGCGGGGGGGTTATATTCGAATAAGATAAACGATGAATTATTATATTCTGTCAATCTGAAATAGAATTATTATTGTTTCGCGTTGAGAAAACTTTACAGACTTCCAGAGAAACACTGGTCCTTAGTATAGCTCTTTAGGAATCTGTTATTTTTCAATTTTATTTTCTTTCAACAGCAGCACGCTACTACTTAAATTAAAAAATAACAACTTTTAATAACAGAATTATTTATAACAGTGTATACTTTCAGTTGATATAACTTGTTATTCTCCTTTCCTGTTCTCACCGAGTTGCTGTCAGTGTGTGTATCTGTGAACACGATAACTCCCGAATGAATATATCAACCTGAATCTTCTATGGAACCTATTGATTTTTAACCAAATCGACCAAAAGGAAGGGGAGGCTTAACAACAAAACTCGAATAACTGCGGATAGAATAAATATATCGTTATAAAATTTTATATGAGTTCAGAAACTTGTAAGAACAACACCTATTTATTTTCAGCCAATGCGACCAAAGGGAAGGGGGAATTAGGGGAGGGGGTTAACTTAAAAACTCTAATAACTGCCGTTGTAATGAATGTATCGACAGAAAGTTTCATATGTGAATTCAAAATCTCGTAAGAGCGCCACTCAAGGGAGAGGAAAAAAACCAAGATAAAAATTAAATAAACTAAAAAAAATAGTTTTTATTAAAAATGGATTGCTTCTAAGTTACCAATAGGATCTTCAAATTTCCCATGCGTCTGATTCCTAAACCAGAAATCAGCTGTTACATACATGTACATGTACAAAACAAGTCTTATTACATTTATTTAAATATATATGAAATGGATCATTTCATTTCCTCGCTCAAAATCGTCATTTATGTTATACTTTATACTCTTAAAACTGATTTTATATGCGCAGTAAAAATGCAAAGCGCAGCAGCAGCAAATGCACGCTATTGGATGTGAGTCATTTAATTCTAAAAGCACAGAAACCACAGCGTGCATTTGCTGCTGCTGCGCTTTGCATTTTTGCTGCTCATGTAAAGTCAACTTAAGTATTACAGTCAGTGGTTACCTCAGGGGGAGCTTCTAGAGGTCCGAGTCTCCCAAATTAATAACAAAAAGTCTGCAACGGTAACCACGGAAACTGCCGGCTGTGCCCCCGGGAGTCTATACCCCTACCCTCGTATCCTAACTTTGCCCCCCCCTGCTCAAAATTCTGGGTACGCCCCTGGCGACACTTAATAAGTTTTGGCGGATTCGGCCGTTAGGAAGGGACGAATCCGAAAGGATTCAACTCATAAACCCCAATAAGGGGCCATTCATAAATTACGTAAGGCTTTTTTAAAGCTAATTAGACCCCCCCCTCCCGCCCATTGTAAGGTATTATAATATTTCAAAACATGTTTGACTGTTCTTGACAAATCTTTGAAGTTTTACGTGGTAAAGCTTGTACGCAAGCTTTAAATAATAGTGGATGTAAATATCCAGACATGTCAGGTATAATAAATAAATGATACTAAAATGACAATTATTTTTCAAAATTCAAGTAATAGGGAAATCTCTAGTCAGCAAGACAATAGAATAAAAAAATGTTTAGAAGTACTGAGACCATATGATTTCTGTAGGATTCAATACTGAATTTGAGAACTAAGTACAGATGGCGCTATTGGATAGCGCCATTTCTTAGCGCGAAAGTAGTAGATTTTAAATTCAAAAACTTACATAAGATCAAATTCTTTACACCCCCCTCCCCTATAGTAAGAATTAGTAATATTGAGCTTATTATGCCTTACGTAATTTATGAATGACCCCTAAGTGTTGATGTAATGAATTTATCGACACAAAATTTAGTATGCTCCTATGTAAGTCAACTATTGATTATTAGCGCCTATAGTCGACTGGTTTTAAAGGAGGAGCGGAAATTTAATTGATGAGGGAAGTACATTGTCTGTGATTTAACGACAACTTTTTTTTTTTTTTTTTTTTCTAAATGGCCTTTAAAACAAGTTGGTAGAGATTCTATCTAATTGAGTTTGATGTAAATGATAGCAAATTAGTCACCGTCCGTCTGTGGGTGGTTGGTTGATGAGATAAAGTGGAGAGTTGTGGCTGGGTTTGGTCTATTTAATCTGATGGATATGAACAAGATTCAAACCAAGAGAGGGGGGGGCCTTCATGAATATATTCACTGGCTCAGTCTCTGTTTCTCCAACTGATAGATAGGGCAGACTCTCTCTTCATTCTAACTCTCCCGTCTTCTCTGACTTAACTACACCCATTCTTCTTCACCTCTCATTCTGTCTTTCTCATTTTTAATGTGCTCGTCGGTTAACCCCGGAATCATAACAGTAAGTAAAATTAAATAGCGTAATATCCAAAAATATGGTCATTAAGTTTTTTTAAAATGATTTAAATACAGTAAATATAGTCAGGCATATCTGTATAAAAAACTCATTTAATGTTTTAATAATTATCAGTAACTTCTCACCTTGTATGTTCTTTATGAATATATTAATAGTTTAAATAGATTTCAATTGAATTTAATGGAGTTTTTCTAGTCTTTTTGTAGACAACAACAGCTGAATATTTTTATCGAAAAAAAGTCGAAGTTTGTACGTTAGAACACTGGAAAAAAAGGCTGAAAAAAAGTGGTGGCCGATGGTAAACCGAAAAGAGCTTCGCCTGGATTTTTACATTTGAAATAGAAAAATTCTATTTTGCTCGAGAATTTTGTCTTTCAATTGATTTCAATGGGGATTTCGTTTTTCGGTGATTATTCCTCCGTGGTATGTTCGATTTCAGATTTTTTTAGTAGTAAACCATCGTCACCGTGTCCACTACCATCGTGGTAAATTTCAATGTGATCGATAAAGGGGTTTAGGAGAAGTACGAATACAACGAAATACATGAGTCGCCTAAGAAAGAGCTTCGTAAACTCAGTATAAAAATTGGAAGCCAGGAAATCAGTAGAGGAAGATGACGTCAGCAGCAATACCAAGTAAGGAAGGGTGTGGACCACCTGACCTGGGCAGCCAATAGGGGTGAAGGAAAATCCCGGCGAAAGAATGGCGGGAGAGCGGGACGAACTCAGTTAGGGCTCACTTAGCCAGACGCCTTCGCAGAGGAAGGTTCTCTAGCACCTTAATGAGTATGGTATGTTGGAAGAGCTCCCTGCTGTTTTGAGATGTGAGTTGTAGAACTTTATAAGTCAGTACCATTTTTATTATATGAAAAAGAAAAGAAATGAAACGTGTATCAAGTTTAACAAGGAATTAGTAGAATATTGAATAAATCCGAAGCCCAGCAGAATTCGCGGTAGACAACGCAACGCAGCAAGGTACCTGTAGATTATAAGTAATATACAAATATATTTTAGGGTAGTAGTAAAGAGGAAAGGATTCTGAGAAAAAATAATGATGCAGACAGGGGAACGCTCGGTTATTATAACTACGAATATTAAATGGAACTGTTGTCATAGCTTTCTGTGGACACCACCGAAAGGTATGACAACAGTAACATATTTACTTGGGGAACTAACCCCTTAGATTAAATGGAAGTTATTTAGGAGAGGTGGATGACCCAAAACAAGAGGAACAGGGACCCAGGCCAGCAGAGCAGATTTTTTGGAGAAGTGGACCAGAATTCGGATCCCTTAAAAGATGATGTAGCTCTTGCACCTGCAGTCCTGTTCTCTGCGATGCGCTTCCGACCCTTTTCTTCGAGTAAATTTCTAAGTTATGCTTTGTTTGTCTGCCTTTTCACTTCTATGTAAATATGTATATTTGAACTGTGTATGTAATGCCAAAGTGAAAGAATGGTTAAAGTCTAAAGATTAAATAATTCGAAACGTATTAACCCCATTGGTATTTTAAGATCGCGCAAATAAGTCAAGAACCGAAGTTCCCTATGCAGTCTCATAAAGTTTTAACCTGACAAGGTTAGAAATGTTACAAAATGTAAATCTTACAGGCCATTTATGAGAACGAACTCAGGAGACATTTAACGGGGAACAGTTAAGGTGTTCGACGCCTAAAGGATTCACAGGTTTGGGAGATTGTTGAAGTGGAGCGTCAAGAAATTCCAAAGAGGAGGACATGGGAACTTGATGAAGGTTATGTTAGATTTCACACTCAAGCTCTTCCATTCATAGAAATGAAATCTTGGCTAATTTAATCATTATTAAATTAACCCCTTTAACGGAAGAGGAGAATGAGGTCAAGTTTGAATAGGAACGTGTAAAGAATATCTATATATGTGGTTAGCTTACATACCTACTTCCTTTTATAGTTTTTACTATTTACTTCTTTATTATATGAATTTACATATTATATAAGTAATTTGAATATACTTTTTTTTTTTTTTTTTTTTTTTTTGGCTTCATGTACGGTGCATATTAGCCATGTCAATGTGTTATATATAATTATTTAAGACATCCATGGCCCCGGGGGGGGGGGAGTTCTATCTACGAAATAAAACTCACTCCCGGACGGGATTCGAACCCGCAAACCATGGTGAGACCATGCGACCAAAGCCCTACGCTCTAGCCCGCACGGCTACCATGGCCCCCATATACAATGTTATTTGTCCTAGTCAGAATCTCAAGGTTACATTTACTGTTATAATGCCACGAAGGCATCCAGTGTTACCACTACCTCTAAATCACACTACTACACAACACTCCCCTTTTTCATTTTGCATTTATTTTTAACCGATTGCCTATCAACCAATTACCTATCAACCCATTGCCCATCAACCGAATGCTTATAAATCCATTGCCTATCAATCCATTTGTCTATAAACTCACTGTCTATCAACCTATTGCCTATAAGCAGATTATCTATCAACCCATTGCCTATCAACCGACTGCTTATCAATCCATTGCCTATCAGCCGACTGCTTATCAAGGGACTGCTTACGGTTTCAAGACACACATCGCTAGACTTATGATTTTTGTTGACTATTCATGAATGCTTGAAAACAGCGACCTCTAGAAGATCGGATGATTAGTCCCTTGCTAAGTTCAAAAAAAATATTTTATTATATTATTTCCATTTATTTAGGCACTATTTTTAAAATTATAATTAGCTTTAACACTGACTTCGAACTTCTACTACCAGAGTTCTCTTTTGTTGCACTGGTGGACATGAGACTCTAAAGTGGGATAATTTTTACATATGGTTTTCGACACTCCTCTAATTGGATCATTTCTCTGAAATTATGTAATAAATAAGAAAGCAATATTTATTTAATGTTGTATGTTATAGTTGAAGGAAAGTACATATTGATGTTAAATATTATGGTGGAAGGAAGGTACATACAGTTAATTCCTCTGCTGTTATAAATCCAGTTAATTCCTCTGCTGTTACAAATACATATATATATGTTAATTATATATATTATATATTATATATATATATAAATGTGATCCTTATGGGGTTTTGAATTTACTTATGACATATCATGTCAATATATCGGTAGTAATTAGAGTTTTTGTGTTAAGCCCCCTCTAATCCCTCCCTTCCCTTTGACCGATTTGGCTGAAAATCAAGTGGTGTCTTTCTGGGATTCTGGATACACATATAAAATCGTTTCTAAACACACATTCGCAGAAATCTTTTTTTTTTTTTCATTCATAGAATCAGTGGTTCGCAAAATAAGAAATTCCGTAGAAAATTGAATATCAAATTTTCAAGCGATTTCATAACTTCCCGTATACTTCGTATAGATGGGGAAGTAAAATATTTACTTAGGTCCACTCCATTCCTCTTTCAAACTGAAAAAATAAAAGAATTTTATATAAAATTATTTCATGAGGAAACGAAATGAAATTCATTTCAACTTGTTTAAAAAAAAATTAAAAGTGAAACCATAACTTTTTTTAATCAAACTTTTTCCTTCAGGGGCAATTAGATTGGTATTCAACTTTTTTAAGATTCATTTTAAAATTCTGTATTAAAACCTTTATGTTCAACTTATTGTATAACGAAAAGGTGAAAATGAAAATTTGAAAAGAGTAAAGTATGAATATTTTAATTACTGAAATGGACTTTAATAGCTCACCTCAATTGTGACCTTCTGAGTTTTGATATATAATATTACAGATTCGGGGTTACACTATTGATCCTGAGTTAATAGCCTGGATTTGTAACAGCAGAGGAATTAACAGTATGTACCTTCCTTCCACCATAATATTTAACATCAATATACATATAAGGTTCAGCGGAATCGGCCGAAGGGAAGGCTTGACTTATTGATGGAATATTTATAAGAAACGGAAGATGGCCTCAGTGTTGCAACTCAGCACTACTCTCAGCATTCTTCCAACCAACCAAGTTAAAATAATAAAAATATAATTGATAAAATTAAATACCTTCAATTTTGCTACTTTGGTAATGATATGATTTATAATTAAAAAAAAAAAGATACCATTGTATTCAATGTTAATAATTCTTTATTCAAAATGAAATAAGAATTTTTTGTATTAAAGTTTAAATAATATTTTATTGATGTGTTTGTTAATCACACAATTGTTTTAACTGATTATAGCATAAAAATAAAATTATAAATAAGCAATTTATGATTAAAATGATTTCTAAAACATTCCCTTGTGTTGTTCTATTATCACTATCTTTTATTTAGTTTTGTTTAAGGAGGGTGCACCTTGCCATAATGCAATATCACCCTGCCTAAGTGGGAGAAGCCCGGGATGAAGGTGTTACTGAACGACTGGGACCGGCCATCGGCGGAAATATCTGCGCTAGCCCATCTTACATCTGCTTCTGCTCTCACCAGGAGCCGACGAATCGGGTGAACATCGGACAGTCGGTTTTCGACACCAGCAGCCGTAGATGCAGTCTCAAATACGATCCTGTCCCGTGAATCAACTCCATCCTAGCTTGGTCGTACAGCGGACATTCGAGAACTACATGTTCTGAAGTCTCTATGCCGCCCACTCGAACTGTTCTTCCTCTTAAAAAGTATTATCACATAACAATTAATAACTATTATTGCTACCAAATAAAAAAGAGAGAAAAAAAAAACATCTTTTATTCAAGGTCGTTCAAAATTTTGTCACCTCCAAATTCTGACATTTTATTTTCAAAAAAAGTTTTATTAACGGTACACCATAACTAACGACCTTTATTAATAGCACCTAATTATGGGGTTTAACCTCCAACCTTTACAATGTATGTGGACAAGGGGCGAGTGGGTGTTGTGTGAGAGTGAGTGTGTTGTGATTGGCAACTGAGGAACACCAGATATTAGCGGTTTGTCCTGTTTCCGATGCAACTCCCTCTGCATCTAATTGCACCTGGGACAATATTGGTAGAACGACCGCAGTACCACCTCAACATAGACTTCCGTCCTCCTCACAATACTATCCTCATCATTGAAATCGTATTGAATCCTGTTTCCTCTGTCACTTCAATCTAGTCTGCCTATATGGAAGACAACTCAAATAAATTGATTGAAACATTAATTCGTTTTGAAAATTTCTGTATAAGTTAAAGAACTTTGAATGAAATGAAATGAAAAGAATGAATGAAAATTCATTTTTATTCTGGGAACGACTTCCTCTGTGAATAAATACATAAAAAGTCAAAAAGAAAAGAAACATTAAAATAACAATAAACACCAAGTAAAAAAATAAAAAACTTAAATTAGTGCTACTGTGGAAAAAAAACCATACAATAACAAATACAAATATATATATATATATATATATATATATATATATATATATATATATATATCATTAATATCATTAATTGAACAACTTAATACAGAGAAAAATAAGTGTATCTATAAAAGAACGGTTATTAATGGTTCAAAAGAATATTAATTTAAGAAAAACTGATGTAATAATAAGATAAAATGAATAAATAAAACAAATAAATAGATTTTTGAGAATTAAGAAGTTCCTGTTTAAGATGCTTATTGATTTTCAGCCAAATTGACCGAAAAGGAAAATGGCTAAGAGAGAGAGAGAGAGAGAGCGAGAGGCCTTTAAATTGAATTACTAAAGATATAGAAAGTAAACATTGATATACTCGGGTTTAGATATGTGAAGGCAACAGTTGTGACAATCTTTTAGGAATGAAAAAAAAAAATGATAATAAAATATATAGGTGCACGAAGCAGTGTTACAATACTTTGTTAAATTCAGGAACCTGTAGGATGGATCTAAAGTTATAATTTAGACGAACGAGGAAAGGTTTGCTGACATTAATCACTTTTTCGTTAATTGCACTCATCTTATTTTACTCGATGTAATCTAACAAAGAACTGAGAGGCGAAATAATGTAAGAAATAAATCCAGATGACGGATACGAAGGAGGTGCACGTATTGAGTCAACAAGCCAGAAATCAGAGACGAAACATATCAATTCTGAACGTTAGAGATGTAAGGGGAATTTTGTTCTTGTTAAATATTTAAGAAATGAACTTATACATGAATAAAAAAATATATATTTATTTTGGATTATATGATTATATTTATATACACGGTCATGAATAAGAGAGGAGTCACTAATTATAGTCAACAAATAACAGGATGTGTATTTGAGACAATGAATTACAATAGCAGTCAAAAGTATTTGCCCACCTTTATTTTCATAAAAAAATCATATTTTAAGAATTAAAACAACATTTTTTGAACCAAAAAATAAATATTTATAATAATAAGATGTTGATATAATATAATTTATACAGAAATAAAAAAATAAAAAAATTTAAAACTTAAGCAGCTTATTTGTTGATATGGCAGCCTTTGGCAGCTCTACATATTCTAGTATTCTAGACATTCTTTTAATAAGTTTCTCTAATTTTTCTGCAGAAATTTTCTTCCATTCATCCTATAAAATTCTCCAGAGATCCTGTTTGTTAGTTGGGGGTAACCTTCTCACATTCCTATCCAACTCATCCCATAAAAGCTCCATTGGGTTAAGGAGGGGAGACTGTGGTGGCTAAATCATTATTTTTATTTTTTCCTGTTGAACCTGATGCTCAAGAAAGCTCTTGCATAGTTTAGAAGAATGTTTTGGATCATTGTCCTGCATGAACGCGAACATTTCTCCAATTATTCTTTCACCAGAAGGAATTGCATTTGCTTCCAGGATTTTTTTGTATTGTTTTTTTTTTTCATGATTCCTTCAATTTCCACCAAGTCGCCAACTTTGTTCTCACCAAAACACCCCAAACCATTACAGAGCCACCACCAAACTTAATTGTAAGCACGATACAATAATTTTTGTGTTGCTCACCTGATGTTCTTTGAACAAATGTTCGCCATCAAGAACCAAAAATCTAAAATTTGGACTCGTCAGTCCAAGAGACTTTTTCCCAGTCAGTTCGACTTCAATTTTGCTGTTCTCTTGCCCACGTTAGTCTCTTTTTTTCATTTACCAGCCATAAATAAGAATAAATTTCATATTGAACTCCAAATTTAAAGATTTGTATAACAAACAAGGAAATATAGAAACAGAAATGGTGAAAGCTGACTTATATTCTAACAACCCTCACATTTATCACTTTTAAATGTAGAATGATAAGAACTTTAATTAAAAGGAAATTACTAATTGTGTTAACCATTTGATGTATTTAAAGTGAAAATGGAGGAAGGGCCATTAGTGAGGGATGCCTCCTTCACTGTGGAATATAGGCTATCCTGTGAAGCAGTATATCTTGTCTGCGTTGCTCCTTTTAGAAGGGGCCTGTTAATAGGAGTGCCTCCTGATATATGCACATACCCTAAAAGGGGACATATCCCTCATATCACGCAGCCTTCTCATTTTATTTTTAACGGGATTAAAGACGCTACTTTTTCATCACGCTCTCCTTCCCCTGCTTGTTTTTTTCCCTAATTTCCTATTGCCTCGCTCAAGTAATATGTTTTTCATATTTACGTTACCTTATTTTTTTTTTTTGTATAATGTATTACTTACCTTTTTATTTTATCATCGCTGAAAGGTGTAGCATTTATTAAAATATTTTTGCATTATCTTTTTAACGTATAAACCTACCAGTATTTAATTGTTAATTTTGCCTCGTTTATGTCAAATTCACAACTATCTTACTCAAATTGAGAGCAGGTAAAAAAAATTATCGGTCCAAAATTCGATGCGAAATTTTCAAAGGAATTTCAGGTTTTCCGCCCTCTAGATTACAAATTTGAAAAAAAAATTTCTGTCTGTGTGTCTTTGAACACCATAACTTCCGTTAGAATGAATGTATCAATACGAAATTTTATATATGAATCATGAACCTTTTAACGACGACAGCTATTATTTTTCAGCCAAATCGACTAAATGAAAGGGGGGAATAGAGGGAGGGCTAAACATAAAAACTCTAATAACTGTCTATAGAATGATTGTATCGACATAAAAATTTATATGTGTGGCCAAGACTCCATAAGAACAACACTTAACGAATTATTAACTGCCAATGTAATGAATGTAACATATAATTTCATACTTAAAATCAAAATCCAATGAGAATCTGTCAAATTTTAGCGATGTCGGATGAAGGGATGGGGCTTAATTCAAAAACCCTAATAACTGTCGATGTAATGAATTTATCGACACAAAATTTAGTATGAAGATTTAGAAGCCCCTATGTAAGTCAATCGTTGAATATTAGCGCAAACGGTTGACTGGTTTTGGAGGGGGGCGATACGTTAATTGATTAATGCTTAAGGTAACTACATTGCCGGTGATATCTTACACTTGTAAGGGACAAATCTCAACATATAACTAAGACGAGGTCCGTGTCCCGCCTTTTTATTTACAAGATCCTCTTTCAGGCTTACACCGTAGGACTTGCTCCTACAGAAGACTGACATGGAAACCTCATATAAGTAATACACTAATCGGAAGACTTAGGATGCTTTATTCTCTTATTGATGAACAGACGTTCAAAATTATAATCAATACAAAAGCATAATTGCTATAGATTCTTAAACCAGTTTGGTTGTACGGCTCACAAAACGGTTCGACTAAAGCAACTAATCTAAAACGAATTCAGGTTTTCCAGTCAAACACTCTCAGACTCATTACACAATGCTCACCATAAGCAAGGAACAGAAGTCTCCATAATGACCTCATGATAAACACAGTACATTCAGACGTTTCTATAGCGAATGCATTCACACACAATCCATACATAAATTCACTTTCTTCACCATACAATCCTCCCAGGAGACTGAAGAGGAGATGGAACAGTGACTTGCTACATCCCAAAATTACAACGCTTCACTTCTTGATTCTTAAACAACAAAATTCCCCACATTGTTTTTAAATTTTACCGCTGGCTTTTCCCTCTCTCTCGCGTTCATAAAGACATCAATCCATAACGTTCTCTTGTAGTCCAAGCTTCCATGGCACAAAAAGGTACCTCATCGAACATCTCAAATTTGTGAGATGAAAATGTTTGGAAAACATGTAAAAAACATGTTGCCCCCGCCAGACTAGTAAAAATTTGTTCAATGATATTTTTAATGAATTTTTGAAGTTACCTATAAAAATGAATTTACTTTTTAAAATACCTGCTTGAAATTTACACAACCTATGGTAAATAATGTATCGTTTTTGAAAAAAATTGTCTGGCTGACAATTTTTGTTAATTAATATCTAACAGACCTTTTCTTATAAATTATTTTTTTACACTTCATAACACCTCTTTGGTTTTTGTTTTAAAATGAAGTTTGATAACTCTCCTATCTACTAGAACTTGTCTGGCTGGAAATTTTTGTTTGGTCTGTCAAATGTTAATTTGATAATTTTTGTAAATTATTAATTTTAATAAAAGTACATTTCATAACATAAATTTAAAAAAGACAGCTGTTTAATGCCAAAAGTACCTTTCATAACGGTTTCCGAGCCTGTGTGGTGTCAGATACACGTCACCCCTTATTAAACCTGGGTACATACAATTTAGGACACCCATAGTAGAGCTTCTAGAGAAGGGATAAGATCATAGAGTGCTTAGGTCCCTAGATGTACACACTAGTCCACACAAATATCTATTTAACCAGTATAAAAAAAAAAAATGTTGAGTTTTCACCATAATTTCGTGACGAAAGCGAAAATGCACTCTTTCAAGAACCTTGAGCACGCTGTCTTTTGGTTGAGACTTAAGCGATGATCCCGAGCCTGTGCTACGTCAGATACTCTTCAAAGACCTCTAGCCTAGGTGAATGAAAGGACTGACATGAAACCCTCATAAATGCCTCAACCGTAATACATTGAACCGACGAATTAAGATGCTTTATTCCCCTCTGAAAAATAATAATAAAAAATTAAATAATATATAAAAAGTAAAACAAGAGAAATAAAACAATATAAGCAGGCTGTTTCGATGGATTGAAATTTTATTACTCTGAGGCATTTGAAATGCGAGGCGTTTATAGGGCACTTTTGTAGATTTTTGTATATATGTCTAGACAAAAAAAAAACAATTCCTATGTGTTTAAAAAAATAGTAATAATAGAATAAATTTGCTCGATTTCGAGCAACAGGAGGACTAGTAATTGTTTATTAAGGAGAGAATATTGTTTAAATAAAGGTAGATGACAGGGAGTGTATGTAGCTGTAGTGCCCAGAGCCATTGTGGCTGTTTAAATGATTGATGGAGTATTTTTTTTTTATTTAAGGGTGGCTATGATTAATTCATATGGTATCTGCCCCCTGAGGGAGACTGTTCAAAACACCTGACGTAGTTTCAAATGAAGCCTTGGATAACTTTGGGATTTGTTAGGTAAAATTTCAGGTGTTGCGCATACAGTATGAAATCGGTGAAAAACGTTTTCATCTGAACTTCTAGTTGGAGTGTTTGAAAATTAATCATTATTTGCTAAGACGCAAGGACGTGTTTCTGAAATATTTAAAAAAAAATAATGATATTTTATATTTATACGCTGCACTTCCAATTTTCTGGGCGAGGATGAAGCATGTTACGGCTTAACCGGGGTATTTTAGTACCGATGAAACATTTTAAAATCAATAAAATATTAATTAGAATGGCGAAACAACCTCACACAAATAAAGAAAGCTAATTATATATTAATTTATTTTATTTCTCTTGGTTTAATTTCAGGTATTTTATTGATATTATTTTTTATTTTCATTTCTTTTCTATATTTCTCATATTGCGACCTGAGAAAGGAACATAAGTAGGTCCAGAAATACCATTTATTTATATTTTTTCGGGCGAGTAGCACCCCCCACCACGCTGCACTCTTTACTTAAATCATCCACTAAACAAGTCCGACTCATTGTGAAACTCTAGTCGTGCTCATTATTTATTTCGCGAAATGCCGTTTCGTGGGAGTGAAGAGACAACGTTATAATTTGTTGCAACATATGTGGAACATGAGTGCCTGTGAAAGATAAACATTCGAAGTACATACATATATCATTTATAAGTTATCTTAAAGTATACATTTTCTGACGTATCATCATGTTTAATTTTTTTTGTTGTTGTTATTTAAGGCAATTTGAACAAACAGATGAATGCTAAAAATGCTTTTTCAAATATCAAAATAAAAAGGTTTTTATGTAAAAAAGCTAGCGAAAAATTAATAATATTAACGAGCTTTTTTTTAATCGTATTTTTTAAGTATTCAATTTAGGATGCATTTGTAATATTTTTTTTCTTCAATTTCACCTTTATTGAATTGTTTTTAATTACTGTTATCAATAGAATATTTTTGTTATTATTAAAACAATAAGGGAGAGTTACCAGATCATTCACTTAAAATATGGGAATAAAGAAATCTTGAAGAATGTAAATAAAAAATCAGTATATAATTTATGAAAAAAAGTTGACCAATTTTTTTGATAAGATACCATTTTTTTTTAAGTAAAGCTTTTTTTTCATTTTAAAGATGATTTAAAAATTTTTCAATATTTTCGAAAAAGTTCACAATGCCGTGCGAACTAGGCTTAAGATTATTTTTTGATCCATGCTCTAAGAGTTAATAACTGTTGAAGTATATCATTTATAAAGTATACATTTTTCTGACGTATCATCATGTTTTTCTTTCTTACTTAAGGCATTTTGAACAAGGATAATTTAGGATCCCCTGGAAGGCTGTTGATGTTAGAGGCAGTTACCCATCCTTGGGGATCCTAGCGGGTAAATTTATTATAATTAAGGACGAAAGGTTATGTTTAACAGAAATAAATATTATTATTATTATTATTATTCCCATTCTGGGATTGATAAGGATGATCCAAGAGAAGAGATCTCTGTCTAGACTCGTTAATGCTAACTACAAGAGATATAAAACAGAATAGAGACAAAGAGAACCTTCAACTTCCCCGGCCATCCTATCCCATCAATGGCTAATCACTTGTGCCCTGCCTTTTCACAACTTCTGTTGGTCTTCTTCCCTCTTAATTAAAAGCCCTTCTCTGTGTCTTGTTTGACTTGCTCTACTAAATTTCTTTGTCTTTTCAATGTTTTTAATTCCTTAGTTTGTTTTAGTTCTTTTCAAAGAACCGTAAACTGTATGTACTCTTTCCTTCCAACTTTACGTTTTATAGTTTAACTGTACATTGTGCTTCGACACCCCTCTGAAGTTTCTACATATATTAGCATATTTTTACAACATAGTTCACATCTACATATTCACATTTTCACTGAAAGTGAATTTTGCATTGAGGTAAATATATTTTTAAGGTTGGGCATATCCAATGGCTGAAACCCTATCGAATCCTTTGTTCGACCGACTAGAAGCCCCACCGCTCACACTTTTTATCATAATAATAAAAATTATTTCAGTTAAACCATAACATGGTATAGGATACATCATAAGAATGTGTATGAATTTTCAAAGCAACAGTAAAAAATAAAAATAAATTGTTAATTTTTCTAACTTCTAAATTATTTAAAATATGCACAAATGTTTCTGAATAATATTCTGGTCTAGTGGTGAGATAATTGTGGAGAAATGCTTGCCTGGGGATACACAAGGAGAGACAATTGATCAAAAAGTGTATGAGATCGTCCTTTTCATCTAAGGTACAGAGCCTGCAGTCACTTTCAGGACAAAACTCATACATAAGCCCTCCAAGTAATATTCTAAAATTTCTATTGCTATTGTGGAGACGAATTTGAGCTAGAAATCGGAGTTTTTCAATATGACAGTTTAATGAAAGATAGCTTTCCCTAAAACACTCACCAATCGGTAGAGGGAGGTGTATTTCGAATTTAATATTGTATTTATATCCAGACAGACCAGATGATTCCTCATGGCTGCTACCAAATCACTAAGACTTGACTAAGCAGGACCTGGTAAATAGTTACAACTTATACATAAATGGAATAACTCTTAGTCTGACAAACATGTGATTAGTAATAACAATACTATATGAGGGCGCCGGTAGCTCAGTGGTATGCCTGCTTGCCTTCTGAGCTAAAGAACGTGGGGTTCGAAACCCGGCCGAGGCCCTTAGTTTATTTTATTTGAGAGGAAAAAAAAAAAATTAAGCACTCCGTCCTTCGGATGAGACGAGCCTGTACGATGTCAGGTACTCGTTAAAGACCTCTGCCCTAGGTGAATAAAAAAATTATTTATTTTTTAATAATAATAATAATTATTTAAAAAAAATAAAAATGTTTGTTTTGGGAGAGGACAGACCTCACCCACAACAACCGAGAAACATTGGCAGAAGGGCAAAAATCTATTACAAATGTTTTCGCATTCCTGCAGATAATCAACTTCATGAAATTTGATACTTAACATTTTTTTTGCAGAATATTGTGAAACACTTAATAAAAAGTAAAGAAAAAACGTATGTTTTTGAAAAAATATTACCTATCTATTTCACAAAATATATATATAACTTTCTGGAGGGCGCCGGTAGCTCAGTGGTATGCGTACTTGACTTCTGAGCTCAAGAACCCTACTGTAGTTCGTAACCCGACCGAGGCCCTTAGTTTATTTGATCTGGGAGGTAAAATAAACTTAAGCACGCCGTCCTTTGGATGGGACGTGAAACGATGGTCCCGAGCCTGTACGATATCAGGTACTCGTTAAAGACCTCTGCCCTAGGTGAATAATAATTTAGGGTACGAAAAATTTAGGACTCCCACAATAGAGTCGGGCTCATGTCCACCAGAGTGACGAGAGAGCGCTCTGGTAGTAGGCAATATGACCTCGTAGTTAAAGCCCGGGCATGAGTCTTTAAACCTAACCTAGAAATACTATTTAAAAAAAAATTTAATAAATATATTACATAGTTGAAAATATGAGTATAAAAATAATAATATTAATAAATACAGAAGATACAGTTTTTAATTTAATTAAAGTTAAGATCATAATTTTTTATACATTTCCCGAAAGTGTCTTGTTCATTACATTTCGGGACGTTCTTACCTCAGGCCCCCCACATTATTCCCTGGGCCCCGTTGCTAAAAGTCATGATGGGCCCCCCTCTTACTACCAAAAAAAGAAATGTTGGCCTTTTTTTACAATATACATTTTTTAACCTTTATTACAATTATTTTTCATCAAACACACATTTAAACTAGTTTTAAGAGTTTAGACAGTGTTTAGATTGTCATCGTAAATTTATTTTAAATACTGGTAAATACATAATTGAACAAATTAATTCTTAAATATTTTTGTTTGCTTAATTTTAATATTCACACAGATAAAATAATAACTGTCGTAGGAAATTGGTGGTTACGTTATAAACCATATGAATGAAAGCTACATTTTTCTGGCTTTGATCATTGAGAATTTTACAATTACATCACTGAAGTCAAGGCTTGATGCAAGACGGTGTTCGATTGCTAACACTCCAAGTGAATTAAGACGTTCTTGAGTCATTGATGAACGTTGCCATGTTTTCAATACGTTGCCCAGCTGATTAAATGCTCTTACTGTTCTACTTTTTAATTTTTTCCCCGTCTTTGCGGGCCCCTTGGCCCACGGGCCCCGTTGCCGTAGCAACGGTAGCACCGGGCATGTGGGGGCCCTGTCTTACCTCCCTTCATTAGGTCACTATGTGCAAAATATAGAAAAGAGAACAAAATAACAATTACACATATAAACAAAATATATATTAAAAAATAAATAAAAACGAAGATTCGATCTGTGGGGAACTCTGCTAAAAAAATAAAAATGATAGCTATATATCAAATTATGTTTTTGGATATGAAACACGATTTCTTTTATGTGGTTATTTTTTTTATTTTTGAGCAATGAGGAAAAAAGTTCGTTTTTCCGAGTGTTTCCTCTAACGAAGAAGTTGGGAAGGGCATTAAGAAATTAAGTCCTTTATGTGTTTTACTTCTTTCAAAAAGAATGAAACAAAGTTTAGTTACTCGAACTATACAATACTTCCCTTATACTAAAGGTTTAAGAAAGTAAAAATAAAAAAAAAAACTGTAAAAGAGACTTGGGTTTGTGTTCGATGAAGCTACACTAATTGACAGCAGTTTCTTCCAAAGTGTACAAAATGACTAAATATTCCCAAATTAATATTTCCAAGGGGGGTTTGTGTGTACATTTTTCCAACTGAACGCCCCTGAAGACTGCGTATTAGCCTCTTTGGCAGGGTATAAGGCCTGTGTTCCAACCGAACGGATCCCTTCATCTCGCTCACCCAGTAGTGACACGCTAGATTGACCTTCATGCTCCTTCGATCAAAGGTTTCTCTAGAACCACCCTTTAAACTTCAAACCTCTATGTTACTGTCCGGATTTTTCCCCTTTATAACCATCCACACACCCTTCGTTTCATTAAAAAAAACTAAAAACAATGGTGGGTGTATATTTTGAAAATGACATTTTAATACCAACTATAATGTCTGTTGATTGTAAGGCGCGGGTAGCACTACTCACCTTAAGTACCTTATGTATCTAATTTATAAGCTATCTTAATGTATATGCTACGGGTAAAGTTAGATTAACGGTTAAACCTAGGATTACCCGGGTAAACCTAGTAGTACCCGCTGCCGCTTGGTTAAAGTCCGAAATATAATTGAAATAGTTCACGTTTCGGGCTTTACACGGGTAAAGTATATGTTAAAGCTAGAACCTGTACTACTTCAAATATAGGAACGACGGGAGGGGCAGATATATCGTCCCGCCGGCGCAACACGCCGGCAAATACGCCCCCAAATTTTGTAATATTTCGATTTATGTTTGTTCTAGGAATTTATGTACCCAGATGAATGATTATCGCTGTTAGACAGCTTACAACAATGGAAATTGAGGTGTGGTCGAGCTAATTAATAAGTACCTAATCTTTATAGTGGAACATACGTCCACTAATAGCCTTGTCATTATTAATATACCCAACTTTAACCAAGCGGCAGCGAGTACTACGCAGTTTACCCGGGTAATCCTAGGTTTAACCGTTAATCTAACTTTACCCGTAACATATACATTCTTATGACATACCTATTACCATATTATGTTTTAACGGAAATATTACTCTTTTAGGAAAGAATTTAACAACAATTATAAATCAAAATCCCTTCTTCTTCCTCCTCTCGTTCCTCCTCTTAGTCTACTGAGCTGAAGATAGCGGGTTCGAAACCTGGCCGAGGCCCTTAGGATTTTTATCTGGGAGGTGAAAAACCTTGCGCACGGCTGCCTTCGGATGGTCCCGAGCCTGTCCGTTAAAGATTCATACCCTAGGTGAATATAAATTTAGGGTAGGCAAAATTTAAGACTCCCACATTATGCTTATGTCCACCAGAGCAACAAAAAAGCGGTCTGGTAGTAGGCGAATGACGTCCAAGTTAAAGCCCGGGTCACAATAACTAACAAATGTATAAATATGTATTTCATTTTTATTATTATTATTATTATTATTACCTTTTACTTCTCCGTCTATAAAAAGTATAGAGAAAGTTATGTAATCGATCAGAAATTTAATGTTGAGTTTTCAACAGAAATGAAAAAAATAAATAAAAATGCGATCAGTCAGTGAGTCACCTTCTAACAATAATGTACTCTTAATGTAATAAAGAATTTATTATTTGTTATTATTAACTCCAATATGATAGTCTCAAGGACGTGTTAGAAACTTAAAGAGACGCTAAGCGTAAATAAAATTAGCTCTTAATCAAAGCATCAATCCATTTATTGTGCTTAGGAAGTACTTGAGGAGCTTAGCTGCTAAGCAGCTGATAGGAAGCCGGGTTTTGGGGCTGATCCCGTCTTCAGCCAGACATCCCTTATCTCATCCACCAACTCATGATAAACCCCTCTGTCAAATATAGTGATGAAACTAAGCGAGTAATTTTCTTGACTAACTCTGGCGCTTATGACTTTCAAGTCTATTTTCTTGACTAACCTTGGCGCTCATGGTTTTGAAGTCTATTTTCTAGACTAACCCTGGCGCTCATGGTTTTGAAGTCTATTTTCTAGACTAACCCTGGCGCTCATGACTTTGAAGTCTATTTTCTAGACTAACCCTGGCGCTCATGGCTTGAAGTCTATTTTCTAGACTAACCCTGGTGCTCATGGCTTTTAAGATTATTTTAAAAAAATATTTTTAATTGACTATTATTTAAATTACCAAAGACCGGACATTTTTTTATTATTTGAATAAATTTATTTTATTACTTATTTACATATTCTCAACGACAGGACATTTGTCACTAGTGATTGTGATGTTGAGCCCACCGCTTCCCACCGAAGTGTGTGGCTGTACTGCTGAGGTAGGTACGTGACCGAAGAGGAGTCCAGGCTAGTCCTGGAGCAGGTCCCTCTGCCATGCCCGCTTGAGACGTCGTGGTGGATTTGTGGGGAGAGTGTTCGTGGATAATTGCAGAATAAGTGGATTGGCGTGATGATGGAGTTTGTCGTGAAGATTTTGATATCGTGTCCTAATAACAGAGAGTACAAATGGGATGTTGAGGTCATTATGTAGTGTGAGGTTGGAAACGTAAAATGGCGCATTGGCAATGTGGCGTAGTATGATGGATTGTATTGACTGAAGGCGTTGTATGTTTGATTTTTCGGCTGATCCCCATATCTCGATGCCGTAAGTCCAGATGGGTTTATGTATAGTGTTGTAAATGTGAAGTTTGTTTTCAAGTGATAATGTCGATCGTCGTTCGATGATTGATTCCAGTTGTCCAAATCGTCTTTTGAGATCTGTGCGTTTCAGTCTGATGTGAGTTGTCCAACTTAAACGTCTGTCTATATGAAGTCCTAGATATCGGACAGTGTCGGATGCAGGAATGGGCTGGTTGTTAATGTAAACTGGTGGACAAGTGTTGTGTCTGAGGCTAAATGTGGTTTGCAGAGATTTGTCTCTATTAATTTTTATTCTACACTTGTTGACCCAATCTGTTAGCTGGTGTAAATTTTTCTGTAAGTGTGAGCTTGCTTGTGTTGGGTCTGAGTGTGTTGAGAGAATGGCTGTGTACGTCAGCGTACGTAGCGACTAGTGTGTTGTCGTGCTAAATAAATTAAATCAAGATTGTTGCAGGGGGTGTCCAAACTTTTAAGCTAGGCCCGGCCCTACATTGGGCAGTCCTTTACTTATCGTCAAGATATATTCAGACATGCCACTATGACTGCGGCGTGCGCGGCTGTGAAACAATACGTGACTGCGACATATCAAATGGTCGTCAGTTTCCTCTAAACTCATGTTATGTTCCATAAGTTCCTCAATCTTTGTAACTCTGTTAAGGCTGATTTCTCAAGGGGACAATTTGTTCTTTTTAAAGGTTTATTTTTTTTGTCGAGGGTTTTTAAAATTTTAATTTAATATTTTTTCTACAACTTTTATTTAAAGAGATTTTTTATTAGTCTATATAGGTGGTATCTTGTAAAATGTACAGATCTATTTTAGCGCATTTGACATCTTCATTTCAAATTCATCGCTACAATGGTTTCTGAGTTGAAGAGTTCGAAGTAGAAGTGCCTCTAGGATACAAGATGAGAGATAGGATTGGTTTAGTGTGAGGAGAGTCTCTGTGGACAGAGGCTAGATGGAGCTATGGCCAGTTAAGTGATTGGTACTCTCGCATTACGCTAATGGTCCTACAGACAAGTACCTTTCTCCACCACACCACAACCTTCAGCCCTAACCTCATCACCCTCTTCTATCTGGTCATCCCATAAGTAATGTCCCTTTTTGTATTCTCAGATAAAAAAGTAATAAAAAAAAGTCACCGGTGAATCACTGTGTACTTCCATGCTATGAATTAATGAGCTTAATTATAATTCTTAAAAATAAAGAAAACGTATGTTTTAAAAAATATTGTCTATTTCACAAATAATATATAATATGGGAGTACTTTCGGTATTGCTACCATCTTCAGCCACGACTTAACAAATACAGTATTTGTTGAAGATGGTAGCAATACCGAAAGTACTCCCATATTATATATTATTTGTGAAATAGACAATATTTTTTAAAACATACGTTTTCTTTATTTTTATCAAGTGTTTCACAATATCTCTGCAAAAATGTTAAGTATCATAATTCTTAAAGTTAGTTGTTATGACTCATACCCGGGCTTTAACTACAAGATCATATCGCCTACTACCAGAGCACCCTTTCGTCACTCTGGAAGCATTCGACTAATATTCTCGTGACGGCAAAAAATCCCACCGCTTTGAATGAATCCATATCCAAAGCTCTTAGAATTTTAAACGAATGGCTTCTCATCAATGATTTAATGTTGAATGTGTCTAAAACAACTATCTTAAACTTCAAAAGTACGAATAAATTGCCAGAAGAGAAACAAACATTAACTGTAGACACTCTTTCCGTATCATTCAAAGATAATATAAAATTCCTAGGTCTCCATATTGATACGAAACTTACATGGGCTGAACATACGGCTATTATCGGTAAGAAACTGAGTTCCGTTTGCTTCTTACTTCGAAATCTTAAAAAGATCGTGCCAAATGAAACGTTAACTACTCTATATTACGCCTATTTCCATTCCATAATCAGTTACGGTTTAATACATTGGGGCTCATGCAGCTCGAGTATTAATATTTTCAGACTTCAGAAAAAAGCATTAAAAATTATAAACAATATTACTCAAAGAACAAGCTGCAGAGAAATATTTAAACAACTTAAAATCCTGCCTTTGCCATCGCTGTTTATATTTGAAACATTAATGGTTATTAGGAAAAATATAAATATTTTACCTCGCAACAATACTAGTCACGATTACGATACTAGGAAGAAAGAAGACTTTCGAATAACTAAACATTGCTCTTCCCTTTTTGAAAAAAGTATAACTCATAAAGGAATTAATTTATTTAATGCCCTCCCCCACTTCTTGAAGTCAATAGATACAACAAAAAAATTTAAATTTCAACTAAAAATGTTCATGTTAGAGGAAACCCTTTACATGGAAACGGAATTTTATTCTCACTGTTCAAAAAGAATAATATAATCACAATAAAGAATCGTTTTTCATATCCAAAATAATTATTTGATACAAAGCTTCCATTTTTATATTTTGGGCAGAGTTCCTCCACACCTTAAAAGTCAGTCCAATGTACGTTATTGTTTTATTTATTCATTTATATATATATTTTTTATTTTAGACATTTGCATACATTCATTTTAGTTAATATATTATTTTTCATATATTGTTATAGTTACATTGTTTTCTTTCTTTTCTATATCTCGCCACATTGGGACCTGATGATGGGACGTAAGAACGTCCCGTAACATCGTTGGGGGATAAAGACACATCCGAAGAGTTTTTTTTGAAAAATAGTTATCTTAATGTGTATTAAATTGAAAAATGTGTCTACTTATTATGAACGTATCTTGTATTATTATTATTATTTTATATATACTCATATATTTTTAAGTATTTATTTGTACAGTTTTTATTAATTTCATTTTACTTTTTTAATGGTTTTTTTGTTACAACTAATCATAGATGTGTTAGACTCAAGTAGTTATAAATCTAATATATAAGCTATCTTAATGTATAAATTCATTTGACGTATCCTATTACCATGTATTGGTTTAACGGAAATAAATTATTATTATTATTATTATTATTACCTCATTTGAGTTATATAATCACTTTTGATCCAGAAAATTGATTTCATATGATAAATAAATAAACAATATAGGTGTTGAGGATGGATGGTGGGGGGTGTCTTCTGGGAGAGTGGGGTGAAGTGTTTGAGTTTGAATGGTATCTGTTGACGTTGTTGGCAGGAGGACAATCGATGTCCGGCGTTCCGTCTGATAGGAGGAGAAACAGCTCGTGTGAAGCGGAGATAGCACAGGTTCCAACCATGCTAACAATGGAAGTCACGAGGACAATGCCGCCCCGTTTGCCTCTCTCACATGCAGAGCTTCACAACTACCATCTGAGCAAAACATACCCACTCATAGTCAGTCTTGCCTGGTCAAAACCAGTCCTCTTAGAACAAACTGGACACCGGATAATCCTCCTAATCCTATTAAAAAATATTAACAATAGTAATTGTAAGAAGAGAACTATTATTTATTTAGATAAATGTTTGTCTAACTAGTGCGGAAATTGGTGCTTTCTTAGAGAACAAAAGCAACCACACTTGTTGCACACAACGTTTTTTCTATGACAAAAAAAAATGTCGTCGGTGAATCACCGGTTATGTACATCCCCATCAATAATTAATCAATTATGTTTTCGCAATCTTTGACTTACATTGTGGCTTCTGAATTTTTTTTTTTTTTCCGGTATACCGGCCTCTGAAGGAGGCTCAAAAACACCCGTCCTCCGCGTAGGGGGGAATAAGAGCACAATATTATTCTCGTTCTAGTTTATTTTTCCCCGGCCTGCTGTAGAACCCGCCAATCGCCGGGGCGTCTGGCCGGGTCCCCCAACCTACTTTATCGGCGTCTCCCGAGAAAACTCGGGATCAGGCATCCAAGCTCTTGGCTGCGTTGCGCCGAGGATGGTCGCAGGTGGGCTGAGTTACTAGCAACCCGCGGTCATCCCCGGAACCACGCTAAACTGTGGCTTCTGAATGCTCTTACTACATTTTGTATCGATAGATTCAATACATCGGCAGTTATTGGGATTATGAGTTGAGGTCTCTCTGATCTCCCTCTCCCCTTTGACTTATACCGCTAAAAATTAATAAGTGCCTTCCTTATGAGTTTATGAATTTAAATATGTCTTGACTTTCTCCAACATCAATTGCCATGTGTCCTTGTTTTGTGCTGCTGTCATCCAGTTACGGATCCCGATGCTTCTGGCGTCTTTTGCCACGCAATCAGACCACCACAGCCTCGGTCTTCCCACTCTTCGACGTCCATATAAGGGCTCAGATAGAAGTTTTTTCGGGATCATATCCTCATGCATTCAGGTAGGTCTGCCCAGATTTACCACCGTAGCAATGTCTGGCTCGTTGTACAGCTCGTACACCTCCTGATTGGTTCTGCGCCTCCATTCTCCTCCGTCGCAAACGGGGCCAAAAATTCGACGGAGGACTTTTGGAGGTGGCGGTCCTCGGCTTTAGTTGTGGTCCATAGGCTAATACCGCCGAAATATAATATTAATCCCTATAGGGCTTCAAATTTACATATGAAATGGTGAACCATTCTAATGATGGGTCAGGTTAAATCCATGAATATCGTGTTCTTTTACATTTTTTTTATACTTTTAATTAATTTTTTTTTTTGGCACGGCAAGACTTTTATCAATTTTATAGGGTTAAAAAGAAGTAATCCTGATGTGGAGCCTCTAAATATATAAATTCAATTAGGGAGAAAACATTTTCTTCATTATTTAATAGACATTTTTCATCAACGAGAAAAAAAAAAAATTCTTGGTGAACCATCGACAATATACAATACTATCCCAACTCGATTTATTTATAATTAACTAAGTTTTCACTATCCAATTAAACTACTTTCCTCTTCGACCAATTTGGCTGAAAATCAACTTACTCAGGGACTTCACAATCCTCACATAATATTCTATATCGATGCATTCATTACAATACGCAAAGTCATTAATATTGTTGTGGAAAATGATTTAATGTGGTCAACTAGCAAAAAATCAAGTCAAGAGGGGAGAAATCACCCAGTGGCGACACTCCCTAGTCACTAATTTCCTCTCATTTGTAACTAATCACTGTCACTGCTCCTGCTAAGGAGGTCTCTAGGCCATTGACGCTTAAGCCGTAATTGGGGAAGTATGGGAGGATGGAGGGCACGGACTATAGGATTATTGTGGGAACTAAGAAGGGAAAGTAATTTTTATGCTTGGATTTAACGACTTCGGTGACAAATGGTACATTAAGGTCAGTGTGAAGAGTTTTGTTGGAGGAGAAAAAATTTAAAATAAGAAATCACCGGTAATCATTTTGTAGGTTCGCCCTGAAGAGAATCACATCTTGTACCTACCTTTTTTCACAGGTTGTCAAATAAAATATAACCTGACCTCTCACGGATTTTTTTTTGTATTAGCTAGCCGGCTTTCGAGGTTGCCCTCATCATCAGGCAGTCTACAAAAGAAGCCATCCTTAAGCAACAAAAAACAAAAAACAGGTTCTATTGGTAACAATCATAAAATATAAAGGCAACAAACATTTACATAAATATAAATAAATTAAATGAAACCTGATAAAATAAAATATTTTTGAAATTAACTAATTAAACCTAATTAAAATATTTTAATAAATAAAATTTTAAATTTTTATAACAAAAATAAACTATAAATAAAGAAAATCATCTAAAAACTTTAACAACTTAAAATTTCATGGATGGGCACAGCTAAGTTATTCCTGCCCCCCATCTGAATCACAACTGGGAGAACGGTGTACGTGAGACTGGACAAACCTCCCATCTAGAGTTGAGGAGGGGGGACTCTCTCTGTTATTTCAAACTCTTTATTTTTTGTTACGTTTTATAATTTAATGTATTTATATTTATTTAAATCTTTGTTGCCTTTATATTTTATGATTGTTACCAACAGAACCTGTTTTTGTTTCTTGTTGCTTCAGGATGGTTTCTTTTGTAGACTGCTTGATGATGAGGGCAACCTCGAAAGCCGGCTAGCTGACTCAACTGTGGGAGAGTCTTAAAAGTTGCCTAAATTTTTATTCACGTGGGCAGGGGTCTTTAACGAGTACCTGACATCGTACAGGCTCGGGACCATCGCTTAACGTCCCATCCGAAGGACGGCATGCTTAAGTTTATTTTACCTCCCAGATAAACTAAGGGCCTCGGCCGGGTTTCGAACTCACGACCTTGAGCTCAGAAAGCTAGCACTCATACCTCTGAGCTACCGGCTATTGTTTCTATATTGAAACGGTCTGTATTAGTAAGGTCTGTGTAAGAATTTTCGCACTTTTCACAATTTCAAAATCGCTTATGCGTACAATGCATTTTTCAGAATAAAAAAAAAAGATGTGGATAGGCAGGAAATAGATTCAACGAAAAGTGGCTTTCTCTGGCTGTCGTCCCCTTTGCGACTTAACCTAGAAAATTTGAATATAGTCTTTGTTTGACGAAACATAACAAGTTGATGGAAATATTGTATGTAAACAGAGGGATGTATAGCTGTATTATTGAGTGGTGTAGCAAGCATCAAGAGCCTAGACTACATAGTAGCCTACAATAGCAATATCGACGTGGTACATGGTTCAATTACAGCCTCCCCTGTTTGCAAACACACCTGCCCCACCCTTCAACAAACAATCACAACTAGTTCTACATCCCCAGTCCCCCCTACCTCCTGGTGAATTTCGGGAGAAAATGAGCACGCCGTCCTTTGGATGGGACGTTAAACAATGATCCTGACGTCAGGTACTCGTTAAAGACTCCTATGAACTCCGCATCGAATGTCTGATTACATAACTTCCCTTATACTTCGTATAGATGGTGAAATGAAATGAAATTATCTCTGCTTCTAAAAAATACGATTTCTATGTGTGACTATCTTTGTGTAATTGCGATAAACTTCGGAACCCGTGATTTCGATGCGGTTTTCACCTAAATTTAGAAATTTTTCAAGGAAGGCTTTATATCATCACTCTTTACTATCCGGAGGCTTTGTAATTTTGCAAATTTATTGTGTTTTTGATACATTCAATACTTACGTCGGCAGTTATTAGAGTTTTGAATTAAGCGCCCTCCCCTTTGACCGATTTGGCATAAAATCGACAGGTGTTGTCCTTATGGGGGTTTTGGTCACATACATAAAAAATTTTGTGTCGATAAAAAATATAATAAATATAATAAAAATGAAATACATGTTAATACATTACTACTGCTATCAGACTGCATACACAAATCTTAAATATAGATTAAATATAAATAAATAAGGGCGCCTGTCGCTCAGAGGTAGCGTGCTTGGCAACTGAGCTCAAGATCGCGGGTTCGAAACTCGGCCGAGGCCCATAGGACTTTTCTCTGAGACGACAAATAATATGGATTTTTCAGGTGTTAATACATTTTCACAGTAAATATTAGCGTTTTATCGTCATGAAATAAAAAAAAAAATCACCGAATGTACTTCCCCAGTGCGAATGAAGTAAAATAGAAAAGAAGTACAGTATAAACTCCATTTAACGCCACTCGATTTAACGACAAACTCCCTAAAACATCGAAATTACTTGAATCTGGTTGGTTTACCTTGTTGTCCATACAATGATACAGTCTATGTAGCATCACACCCACTCTAAATAACGACAACAATACGTCATTACTAAGCAAAATACTTTCAAGTTGCCGAAATTAATAAGAACTGCAGCTGTGTAGGGTCTTTTGTTTGTTATTTTGTTGTGTTATTGTGCTATTGTCATCATACGTACCGAAGATTCTAAGAAATTCGTTCTTTTGTTTGTTGTGATTACCTTGCACGTGTTTACCTCGGCTGCTAGAATTTTTGTATAACCAAGTTGATCCCACAGTATCCTAAGATATGAATAAAATACATAAGAAAATACAATTAAAATACTGGAGCAGCAAAAAACGTCAGACGATGATAACAGACAATACGCAATAAGCGTTGTTATTTGTATCAATATTAATGTTTGTTTTTTGTAAATTTTATACTTTATTAGTAAATACATATTATAATTGTAAAATACTATTAAATGTAATGTAATATGTATTGATTTTTCTTCTCTTCATTTAACGACAATTCTCAATAACGCCATAAAATGCGCAGTCCCTTGAAGTGTCGCTATATAGAGTTTACACTGTAATTTATTTTGCAGTACAAGGTTTTTTTTTCAAGTTGAAAAAATGAGTAAAATAATAAAAAAAATATTGCGTAAATTATATGCTTATATTGCGTTACGTCAGACATTACTCGACCCTTTCTTTCTATCACAAAATTCAAAAGCGGAGGGCTTCAAAGGGGGGCTCCCCAATTTATGGACGGTCCCTGACAACCGAGACATATTCTCTTTTTTTGTAAAAATTTTCAAAATATAAGATGAGCTTGGATTCAGAATAGAAATAATGATGTCTGATGTGCTCTCAATTAACTGAGTAGTTACTGAATTAGTTGAATTGTATTATGTTAATTAGCGTTGCGTTGCACTTTGTGCACTTTAAGCTGCTGATTGTTGCAGCTTTTAATTGGTCCTCACCTATAATTAATGTCAATTCAAATTGAGCAATAACTTATTTCTCCTTTATTAGCGCTAAACAGTTAATTGGAAACAATAATGTCTATTTAAAAAGGCCCATTTTACAGAACTCATCATTAATAAAACATGAGCTCACAATAATAGTTAAATCACAAACGGGTCTTATTCACATGAGGTAACCATTCTTTATTATCTTTATTTAATTCATGTAAATAATTTATTAACAGTTTCATGTGCGTAAGGGGAAAGTTCGACCTTGTAGTAAGTCAGAGAAATGATAATCATTGCATTAAAAGAAATCGATAAGAAAAAACTTTTTTGAAAAGATCTGTAGGAGGCCACCCTCCACCCTGACTGAAAAAATAAGTGAGCTTTCTCACAAACATATTTTATAGCTTACCAATGGAAATTTTTGGTTATAAAATATGGATTTTTTAATGATTTTTGTCCTGGTCCACACAACGTAAAGTGTACATTATCTACATTGTTAATACATTCAAATGCGTGCTCTACACAACCTTACTTCCCCAGATATACGAAGTATAGGAAAAGTTATGTAATCGGACAAAAATTCGATGTTGACTTTTCAACGAAATTTCATGTTCTCCGGTCTCCAGATTCCAAATATGAAAAAAAAAAAGTCTGTCTGTGTGACTGTGACCACGATAACTTCCGATAGAATGAATATATCAACACGAAATTTTATTTGTGAATCCAGAAACTTTCAACGACTACACTTATTAATTTTCAGCAAAATGAACTAAAAGGAAGGGGGGATTATGGAGAGGCTTAACTCAAAAACTCTATTAACTGACGATAGTATTAATGTATCGACACGAAATTTTATATGTGTGACCAAAACCCCATAAGAACCCCACTTGTCGATTTTCAGTCAAATCACCCAAAGAGGAGGGGGGATTAATTCAAAAAACCCAATATCTAACGATGTAAT
Source organism: Aradus depressus (assembly GCA_963662175.1). Classification (NCBI taxonomy): domain Eukaryota; kingdom Metazoa; phylum Arthropoda; class Insecta; order Hemiptera; family Aradidae; genus Aradus; species Aradus depressus. The sequence goes on from OY759221.1 coordinate 23,743,610, forward strand.
GAATTTATCTACACAAAATTTAGTATGAGGATTTAGTAGCCCTTATGTAAGTCAACCATTGAATATTAGCGCAAACGGTCCACTAGTTTTGGAGAGGGGTGAAAAGTTAATTGATTACTTCGTTCTTACTTTGATTCACCAAAGGCTTTTTTTTTTCTTCTATACTTTTTTTAAAAAATTGTTTAAAGGGGTCACCCCTATACAATTGAGTCAGTGACCATTATATTTACAATATTAACAAAATAATGACACATATAAAGGAATACACATATAAAACAATAATGACATATATAAGGTTTCTAAAACTAAATAAATAACATAAATAAATAAAAAAATGTTTAAATAAAATAAGTAATTACAAATTAATAATAATAATGTAACACAGACAGTAAATATGTAAGTTGAAATACATTATTCGTTACCAATGAATACTCTAAGTTTCAGAGCGCTGATCAAATAATAGAAAATGTTTGAGATATCATTCTTATTATGGGCCAGGAGTAATGTATGAAAGTTGGATCGGTCTATACTGATACTCTGAGCCAGGAAGTGGCTTCTAATGGGGGAGTATATCGGACAGGATATTAATAGGTGGTATACGTCTTCCAATTCATTTGTATTGCAGATTGTACAAAGTTCCTGGGGATTAAGGGTGTATACATTATTTTTATAACGGATTTTAAGATAGTACTTGCCAGATAGACGGAGTTGAGCCAGTGCTTTGATGTGTGAGAAAGGAGCATTCAGGTTAAGGTATGGTTGGAGTTGATCTGGATTCTAAATATTGGGATAAAAGGTGTTGTTTTCTTCCATACTTTTCTTTACTTATTTTTATTAAAATTAAATCTATAGTACATCTATTTTACCACTTCTAAATATAATATACAATATAATAATAAATCGGTTATGACAGAAGCTATTTACATCATAATAAATTAAGAGGTAAATATCCCTACAGGTAATTTACATATTTGAAAAGAAATATTTTCCTACCGCTTTTAGTGAGTGAAGAAGGACCTAGTACGTATTTATTTATCAAAGAAAACAGAAAGTAATTTATGCCAATGGGTCTCCATTTATCAGGCTGATTGAAAAAGAAAGGAGGAAGCTGAATCTATTCGTGATAAATGGCGTCCTTGAATGAAGCTGCGTTGAGATATTTCTGACGGGAAGGGAGAAAATATTAAAATATGAGTAAAAATATTAATAGAGTTTATACATGAGGCATTTGCTATACAAATCGTTCAAGATATTAGGGCTTAGAATTATATTTTGTTAAAAATGTTACTAAAATAAAGTTAACGAATAAATTAACGGTAGCTGGGATGTGTTTCTTATTGAGCTTAAGATCACGGGTTCGAAATCTGGCCGCGGCCTTTAGGTTTTTTATCTGGGAAGTGAAAACGATGATCCCGAGCCTGTACGATGTCAGGTAAAGACCCCTACCTCTGGTAACTAAAGCTGTGTAGGCAACATTTAGGTCTCTCATAGAGTCAGGCTAATGTCCACTAGAGAGACGAAAGAGCGCTCTAGTAGTAGGTGGACTTTCGTCGCTCTGGTGGACTTAAATTTGGTCTACCTAGGTTTATTCACCTAGGGTAGAGTTCGTTAATGAGTACCTGATATCGCTCAGGCTTTTTCAATCGCTCAAGGTTTTTTCACCTCCCAGATAAAATGCCCAAGGGCCTCGAACACTGAGCTACCGGCGCCCTCAGCACACTTTATCTGGCACAAGATTTTTCGGAGGTCTAAAATAAGTGGCGACATTAGCTCAGAGCTAGCGTGCTAGCCTTCCTTTGGGTGGGACATTAAGGGATGGTCCCGAGCCTGTACGATGTAAGGTACCCATACCCTAAAGTGAATAAACCGGAGTAGGCAACATTTAGGACTTCCACTGTAGAACAGGGCTCTTCACCAGAGCGAAGAAAAAGCGCTCAGGTAGTAAGCAATATGACTTCGTTGATATTACTAATTTTAGGATCTTCTATAGGTTTACAATTGGGAATAGTTTCAATTCAGATTTCAGGACTGTGGAGGTCATATTGTCCACTAAGCCTCGAAAGAACCGTCAAAAATGGAGCAAAAATTGGTTGCTAAAAATACCAACATTTGGTCATATAAACCTGCTAGATGAATTGAAATTTGAACCAAAGGATTATCGAAATTATTTGAGAATGAACGAATGGACCTACTTGAATCTTCTCTCAATGGTAACTCAGAAACAGGAAACCCTTATGAGGAAACCTATTTTGCCATACGAACGACTGAGTGTAAATTTACGATTTCTTGCTTATATCTTGTTAATATTTTGTTTACTAGATCTTTCTTACAAGCTGTCGGATCCAATTCTTCCGGATCCAGTTTCTTAAGTAATTTGGAATAGGCGGCTTCCCTCTGTGGCCGATCGTAGCACACCTTATTTTTTATTTTTTTAAAATAAGTTTTGCTTAGACATTTTCTGTTGAACTAACGTGAACAACGAAAACAAATGTATAGGACTGAAAACCAAAGTGGAAATGTAAAGAATGCAACCTGGCAAAACCTTGTCTTACTGCGCAGCTTATCTGCGCAACTCTGGCGCAGGTAAACATATATTTTTCTGCACAGGTCGAAAAACTTGCGCAGGTAGTTCCCATACACGCTCCGGTTTGCCTGCACAGGTGTGCAGACAAACCGGAGTGTGTGTGGCCGCCTTAAAGGGCGAATAACGTTGTCATCAGTGGATCAGTAGTTGGTCAACTAGTTCGTTGAGGCGTGCTAAGAAGGGTTCTTTTATGTCCTGTTGCCCAGCGGTCGGTCCTTGCTCTAATTGTTACTATACTCTAGGGTCCACAATGAGTCCTCTTTTAACGAGGACACTCCTCGTTAGTGGAGCCCACACGCTCTTCAACTCGTGCGGAAATTCGCACCTTATGAACTCTCGTCAGCCTTTTAAGCTGATTGGTTCATGTTTCTTTCTTACAATGTGTTTGAAACATCTCGGACTTATTACGGGAAATGTACAAGGATGCTTGCTATATGTAAAATTTTATGAAGTTCCGATCAACCGGTAATGAGACTCATTATATATTTTGAACGAGTTCATTATTTACAACTAATAGGATATTAAATTTACATATAAAATTTCGTGTCGATACATTCATTCTATCGGGGAGCTATCATGTTCACAGACATTCTTTTTTCATATTTGGGATCTGGAGTTCGGTAACCATCAAATTCCGATGAAAACTAGTATCGAATTTTTGGTAGATTAAATAACTTTCCCTATACTTCGCATATCTGGGGAAGTAAAAATATCTTAGAGGTTATCGAAATAAATTGTAAATTGTATAGGTTACGTTAGGTTTTATGACTCATGCCCGGACTTTAACTACGAGGTCATATCACCTACTACCAGAGCGCTCTTTCGTCACTCTGGAGGATATGAGCCCGACTTTACTGTGGGAGTCCTAAATTTTACCTACCCTAAATTTTTATTCACCTAGGGTAGGGGTCTTTAACTAGTATCTGACATCGTACAGGCTCGGGACCATCGTTTAACGTCCCATCCGAAGGACGGCGTGCTTAAGTTTATTTTACCTCCCAGATAAAATAAACTAAGGGCCAAGGCCAGGTTTCGAACCCACGTTCTTGAGCTCAGATGTCAAGCATGCATACCACTGAGCTACCGGCGCCCTCAAAACATTTCTATGATAAATAAGTAAATTATTACGATAAATATAGGGGGGAGTACAATAAGGGATACATCCAATACATATTTTTCAATATTTATTTACTTCTTGTCTTACCTCACCTAACCTCATCTAGAATGTTTTTCTCAAATAATTGTGGAGGTTTCCTGCTTCTAAGGAAATGTCTCAGAGTGCCAAAAACTGTAGACTGACGACTGTTCATGACCAGAGTAATGTCGCAATAAGGCTTCCTCCAGTACAACAGTTAGAGCCATCAACTGGAGCTAAGGCTGAGTAGGGTCCTTTGATCAGGTTCCCCGAGTCGATACTGCTGAAATAACATATGAAGGGGATTTCTCCGTAACACCTACCTCTCTCCCTAAGCCATCCCTTTAATCCTCCAATCAGATTATAATTAACTGCTCTCTCCGCTACCGACAACATATGCTCCATCGTAATATTATGTGAACTATGAACTATAAGTTCAGCTATGTTTCAATTGATTAATTTTAATGTTACGTCCCGGATACTCAGAAATTCTGTTTCCTTCACCACAAACTGTTATAGGACTTGCTAGATAGATAAAGATGTTTATTTTAAATAAAAATGTACAATGTATTGAGTAGTTTTTACTTCTTTTAGTGAATTCATTTTGACCATTTTCGCGATGATGACTCTGCATGTGTCTATGATTGAAAAGTTGTGAGAGCTCTATCTCAAAAACGGGGTTCGAACTCACGAACTTGAGCTCAGAAGTCAAGCACGCATACCACTGAGCTACGGGCGCACAGTGGGCCAGACCCCGAATCTAGCGGGTCAAAAGTCCTGTGAATAAGTTATTGATTGATAAATTATCATTTTTCAATCATTAAGAAGGGCATAAAAAGGCAGAAAAATAACGAATAACAGTATTCGGTTTGTCAATTACTTTTTTTAATTATTATAATTAGAGCGAGAAGTCGCTCAAACCAAAATCACTAACGGAATTGTTTTCTTCACTGCTAATTTCTGCCGATATCGTGTATCGTGTATGTGCACTATTCTTGTGGCCTTTCCAACACTTCGTGACTGACTTAAGACTAAACAAAAATGGCTAAGACTTTCCTTTTTGAATGCCTTCCATGGAAGAATAATGAAGAAAAGATCAGTAATGTTGGGAAACGATACTCACAGGTAAGTGATGGAGTAGAACAGGCTCGCCTCCAAGATAATACGGCTGTATGCATGGTTTGTTTATTTCATGTATTGAGTTTGTCCTCTCAAATTCCCTTTGTTTATTTCTCTTTCACATACTACTTGTTGAACCAGGTTGTTTTCTTCCCGAAATCTCTCACTTCATTTTCGGACTTTTACCAAGCTAGATTTGGGATCTGGCCCACTGTGCGGCGCCCTCAGAAAGAAAATATTTCAAAGGTTAGGTTAGGTTTTATGACTCATGCCCGGGCTTTAACTACGAGGTCATATCGCCTACTACCAGAGCGCTCTTTCGTCACTATGGTGGACATGAGCTCGACTCTACCTTGGGAGTCCTAAATTTTGCCTACCCTTAATTTTTATTCACCTAAGATAGGGGTCTTTAACGAGTACCTGACATCGTACAGGCTCGGGACCATCGCTTAACGTCCCATCCGAAGGACGGCGTGCTTAAGTTAATTTTACCTCCCAAATAAAATAAACTAAAAGGCCTCGGTCGGGTCTCAAACCCACGATCTTGAGCTCAGAAGGCAAGCACGCATACGAGAAAATATTTCAAAGTAATGTTTAAATTGTATCGCATAGCAACGAATTTCAAAATATTTTTTTAATTGGAAGTTTTTATGATGATCAACCTCTCCCTCTTCTTAATATCATTTCTTACTGGCGATACATGTGAAAGTAATGAGTTTGCGTCATTGTTTGTTGTTTCATTGTACAGCGTAGTTGTGAGAGAGACTTTCTTATACCCAGTAATGCCAGCATGAAATGATTTTGAAAAGGATATGGAGAGAGTGATTTTTAAGCATGATTGGTATAAGAAAGTCATCATATAATTTGTTTTATTCATTACTAGCTGACCCGACAGACATCGTTCTGTCAAAAGCTATTGGACCGGATTTTTTTTTTTTTTGACCACTTGGAACCACAGCTAGTTCCTACTTACAGGCGCATACTAGCCTTGCAACTCCGTGCAACCAGGTATTAAGTTCTTAGGAACGCTGGGCAACACAGATAGTATGTAGTTAGGAACGTTGGGCACCGCAGCTAGTATGTGCCTTGCAACAGCGGATGCCCTAGGTATTTTGTGCTTAAGAACGCTGGTGATAGCTATTATTTACCGTGCAACGGTGGACCTCCTAGGTAATACATGCTTAGGAAACCCACCATATTAAAATTAGAGCTATATCCCATCTTTAAGAAAGCTCCATGTGAGATTCATTCAGCATTAATGCACCCCCGCCCCTCCATATTAAAAGGAAAAGGAATTTTTAAATATTGCTTTTGAAACTACCATTTAGGTAAATGCTTGCCCTCCCCATACTCCCCTCCCATTGACAATTTTGAGACGTCACATATCCTTTTTTGTTTTTGTATTTTAAGAATACTACATGTGAAATTCCATGACATTCCGATCATCCGTTAAAGACCTATCACTATCTTTATATGTAGGCCTACCTCCACAACCCCCCCTCCCGTTCAAAATTTTGAAATGTCACGTAGCGTATTTTTCAATTTGGCCTTAAGAATACTACATGTGAAATTCCATGACAATCCGAGCATCCGTTAATGACAGCACTATCTTTATATTTAGGCCTACCCCCACAACCCCCCCTCACATTCACTATTTTGTGACGTCACACACCCTAGTTTTTTATTTGGTCTTAAGAATACTACATGTGAAATTCCATGACAATCCGAGCATCCGTTAATGACAGCACTATCTTTATATTTAGGCCTACCCCCACAACCCCCCTCACGTTCACTATTTTGTGACGTCACACACCCTATTTTTTTATTTGGCCTTTAAAAAAACTATATATGAAATTCTATGACAATCCGATCATCCGTTAATGACTTAGCACTATCTTTATACTTAGGCCCCCCTTACAACCCCCCCTACCGTTCAAAATTTATGGGCGTCACATAGCCTATTTTTTAAATTGGCTTTTAAGAATACTACATGTGAAATTTCATGATAATCCGTCCATCCGTTAATGCGCTAGAACAATTTTTGTGCTTAGCCCCCCCCCCCCCCCCCCCCTCCAGTTGACCGCTAGGAACTCTCTTCGTACTTCCTCGGACTTCAACGAATATTTGAAAAAAAAAATTAGCCGAATTGGTCCAGCCGTTCTCGAGTTTTGCGCTTAGCAAAATTAGCCAGTCATTTTTATTATATAGATTTTGTTATTGTATTGAATTTCTAATGTATGTTGTTTATATAAAGCTTTTATTTTCTGTTCTATTTTATTATATTATTTCTTGTTGTTCCTTTTTCGATCCACTTCTTGAAATCTGTTCTGAGGGGATTTTGAATGTTGAACGGAAGCGTTAGGGAAGTGAGCCAACTGCTAACTAAATAAAGACAGAAGTCTGAAGATATGCCTTCTGGAAATGTTGTTACAAGATGAAGTTATTAATTAGCAATTAGCCGTTCTAAAAGTACAGTTTGTCTAATTAGGGCAGAGAAGTTAGGACGGGGAGTTGGGAGGCAACAAGGTTAGTCAATGATCAGGCGAGGTTTCAAGGGACCACTTTGCCCTTTATAAGGTTAGATGTGGGGAGGCACTACGGCATAAATCTGGTTAGGACACCCTCCTCCTCTGGCTCTTGAAAGCTTTTTTTTTTCTCTCTCTCTCTCTATTCTCGTGACTTGGAATATAATTTCAGAAAGATGTTTCTCATATATCGGACTTTTATTGGGAGAGAGAACACCACATGGACAGACAATAAAAACGAAGGCCTGAGCTCTGGAGAAAAGGCAATAAGTTGACATAGCTTGTAGTGAACCTCCACTGGGATCGGAGGCCTGTTCTTGTCCGTAGCTTTATGAATGGAATCAACTCTTTTATTGGGTTTTCAGCACTTTATTAATGTTACTTCCCCACAAGTGTCCATGTGTACAGGAACCTTCTCTTCGATATAGTATCGAATGACATTATATACTATTCACAAATAGGCAATTTTCGCAGTTGACCTTCACTTCTAAAAACATTCCTGCAGGAATACACTAAACATGGGACAACTTTTTATGATTGAACAGTAAAAAAAATACCTTTGGCCAAGTATTCGATTGGCCTTTACTTTGTCTTCTTCAGAACCATTGTACAGCATGCAAGATTGAATCATCGTATAATATATGATGTAGATATTATATATATAATATAATCTATATATATTATAATCATATATTGAATCCTAAACGAGCTCTCGACGTATGTTTGATCTTCATCAGAACCTAATCTAACACATATAATATTGAATCCTAAACGAGCTCTTGACCTCTGTTTGGTCTTCATCAGAACCTAATCTAACACATATAATATTGAATTCTAAAGGAGCTCTCGACGTATGTTTGGTCATCATCAGAATCTAATCTACCACATATAATATTGAATCCTAAACGAGCTCTTGACCTATGTTTGGTCTTCATCAGAACCTATTCTACCACATATAATATTGAATCCTAATCAGGTATTCGACATGTTTAGTCTACTTCAGGACCAGTTGTACAGCATACAAAATTGAATTCTAAACGAGCTTTTGACCTGTATTTGCTATTTGATTTCCTTATGGTCAGATTAAATTTCGGGTTCTTTCGGTGAAATAATAAGTACAGTTGTGACTTTTCAGTCTGTTTCAGAAATATCATCCGAGTGGTTAGTACACCCTTTTGTCTCCACCGTCAAGGATGTACTTTCTGACAAAATTCTACATATATATTCATACATCTTGTTTACAAATATAATATACATAATTCCATATGAATTTCCAACAAGAGAAATAAAATATATGAGAATGTAAAAGCGATAAACGGTTCAAGTTGTCACTGAGTCAGGTTGAGGAGAGGATTGAGAGAGTGAAGTAGGTCTGTATAATGTAGGCAGTCCCCTGATTTACATATATATAAATATTTGCTAACTCTACCTTAGGTGCCTTAACAAGTCTCCCACAAGCTCTGTAGGCAAGGTTTACCTCTACCAAGTTTATTATATCACGTCATATCAATAACTTGGAGCAACATTCCATATTTTCAAATAATAATAATATAATAAAGTTTCTCTTTTTTCAACAAGAATATTACCCAGAGAAGGAATACACCATTTTATCTTAGTAACAGGTAAATAATATTTTTCTTTGGAGGATATATTTTCTGTTTTGTACTTATATTCTTGTTATTTCATTACTATCTATATACAAAGAGCGGATTGAATGAATGAAAATACATTTTTCTGGAACTGAGGACCTCTAAGAATAAATATATAGGGTCAAAAAGAAAAGAAACAATTAAATAAAGTATCATAAAAATACAAAAATAAATAAAATAGTGCTACAATGGATAAACTAGACCACAATAAATAAAATAATAAAGTGAACAACTTAATTATGAAGAAATGTACGAAAATAAATATATCTATATAAATAACTAAATAAATAAAATAAATTAATAAAAGTGGACAGAGTATAATACATTAAATGAAATGAAAATGAAAAATAATCTTTATTCTGGGGCATCCGTCCCCTAAGAATAATAACATAAGAAGATAAAGAAAATAATACAAGTATCAACCAATTGAGAAAGAATAAAAAAAAAATAAAGAGGCCGCTAAGAATTAATTAAAGGAATATAAATGTTAATGTTAGTTAATGGAAAAAACAATGAAAATTAACTAGGGAAAAAGAAAAACGGAAAAGTTTTGAGAAAACAAAGTAAGAATAATAATGTAAACAATAATAACTAATTTTTATTCACCTAGGGCAGGGGTCTTTAACGAGTACCGGACATCGTACAGGCTCGGGACCATCGCGTAACGTCCCATCCGAAGGACAGCGTGCTTAAGTTTATTTTACCTCCCACATAAAATAAATTAATGGCCTCGGTCGGGATTCGAACCCACGTTCTTGAGCTCAGATCGCAAGCACGCATACCACTGCGCTACCGGCGCCCTCTTATTTATATAGATATATTTGTTTTCTTCATAACTAAGCTATTCACTTTAATTTTTTATTTATCTTTATTTATAGTTTATCCAGTAGGTATAGCACTATTTTATTTATTTTTTTTGATACTTATTTTAATTGTTTTTTTTTTTTTTCTTTTTGGCTCTATTTATTTATTCTATTGGGACCTCGATCCCAGAATAATAAAATTTATTTTCATTTCATTTCCTTTCTGACTGTCGTCCCCTTTCGCCCCAAAGCCTATGTTTATGGCCTATGTTTTCATATGAAACTTGTGTTGAAACATTTATGTTTAATGAATACTTATTTATTCCGTACTTCATGAAATTCATGCCTTGGGTCAGCGGTAGTATAAACTAAACTGTATGAACCATGAGGGGCCAGTGTAAACATGATACATTGTAAACATTTCCCACAACTAACATCCTACTGGATTAAGTTACCTCAATGTTTACTCTTGTTAGAAAAAAAAAAAAAAAAAAAAAATCAAATATGATGAAAGGATAAAAATAAATGGTAAAATAAACTTGGTTCAAAGGGAACTTGTTTTGGTTCACAGAACGTCGTGTACTTTAATAATTTAACTTAATTCAAATCATAATTAAGGAATATGTATATATATATGATGTGTCCATAACAGAACATTCTTATACCAACTTTGGTATAAATCCATTACTGGGTTATATGAAAGTAATGTAATGACGGTGACTTTTTTATACCTAATAATGGCAAAATCAAAGCAGATCCAGGATGCTCATCAGGGGGGGGGGGGGGGGGGCTAAAATTTCGTTGGTTCAAGATTTGGATGTTTTACTCTATTCACAAGATTTGGAAGGTTGTAGGACAAGACTGGTTTGACGAAGCGCATGAATTATTAATTTAGACTGAAATATTATTATAATAGTAACAGGTTGAGTAACAGTGAGTCTGTAAACAAATGACGTCATTAAAGTCTGTGCGCAAGACCACAAGAGGTTCTTGGCGCATTAATAGAACGTATTTCCCAATTTAACTTGCATTGAATTGAAATATATATGAAAGTGATTAGTAAAGAAGTTATTGGTATAAGGAAATAATGTTTTACATATATTTTATATTGTTTTTCTTTACTTTTCAATCACAATAAGATACTTTAGAATTTGTTGGAAATATTTCCTACGGAAATTTATTGTCTGTTGTTCTGGGCGCTATAACTTTGTATTTGTACTATCTAAAATTTTACCGGATATTGACCATTGGAAATTTGATAAGAAACATGTTTGATGAAGACTAATGTTTCGATAAGACTAACTGTTCCCACGAAAAACAAGCAAACTTCTAAAAAAATGTTTTACAAGATGTCATTTTAAGACTGTCGTGTTATGCCAATAGTGTTTCGGATAAGCGGAATTTGGCAAGCGTTGTTTGATACAGATAGACATTACGGTCTTAACGGCTACCCTGCGTGTACGACAATATACACTAGGGCTGTAGCAAGGTACGCTGTTTCAGGTTGTTGGCATCGCCCCACGAATATGCAAACGCAGAAAGCAGCCTTTTTAGGGGTTACAAAGGTCTATCGAACTGTCTCTACGGCTGCGCTACAGATACTAGCGGGAGCCCCTCTCATTGACTTGGTATTGGACGAGGCTATCGCATCGTACTACCGCAAACGCAATATGCCTTTAGGAGCAGATATTGATGAGCTTTTACGCCTAGCCCTGGAGGAAGAGATCCGCGGACACTCCAGACCAGAGCGTTGCGAGGACGTCGTCCAGAATTAGGTAGTGGAAAAATTGCAACAACATTGGTCACGATGCTCGAATCTACGTGGATACAACCTGATCATTGGATGTCCCAAATATTATCAGACATATACAGACACTGTAAAATGAGCTAGGAATGACCCGATCTGCGCAGATTGTTCCGCCCTTAGCCGGTCCCAGCCCTTCAGTGGCCCTTGATCCCGAGTTCCTCTCCCAACATTAGACAGGGTGATATTGTTTTATAACAAGGTGCACCCTATTTAATAATAATAAAAAAAAGTATAAGAATGTAAAACTATTATACATCTTCATTCTTTTATGATGTACGTTTTGTTTAGTTATATTTAGTTTTTATTGTTTTATCTTTACATATTGTAACATATACAATATATATATATATATACATAATAAAATTATGTAAAATAAATAAAAAAGTAAATATAAATATATAAATAATAATTGAATTAATAAAACTAATAATAATTAAATAAACAATAAATTACCACATTTCCTGTGGAGAAATTTTATAACTGGTCTTTAACTAAATTTTGATTTCTAGAGTAGTTTTCGAAGAGGGCCCTAAAAAAGTAAGTATCAAAAGTTCAAGACGTGCAATTTTTAAGAAAGTCATTTAATTCAATTAACCAACTTTTCAGTTGGTTCAAAATTCTTCAAACTTCAAAATTTTTCTAAATTTTGGAAAAATATTAAATCTAATTCAAAGGTTTTTTAAATTATCTTACTGGGTTAACAGGGAAAATGAATAGCATAGAATTTACGAGAACAAAACTTGGGTTTATTTTCTTACATCAACACTATAAAATTAAAAACTAAACATGGAAACAAAAATAAAAAATAAATTGTAAAAACTAAACATGGAAACAAAAATAAAAAATAAATTGTAAAAACTAAATTCTTAAAACTATTTTAATCCTTTTTTTTTTTTGTTATTATATTTTGGCCATTCTTCAAATCAGTTATATATTTTTGGGCATATATATTTTGTAATTATTAATAAATAACGGTACCTTCTTTGCGCATCAATTTTACTGTTAATTTACACCTACTTAGTTCATCATATCTTAAGCCTAAACAACAACTCTCTGTCCACCTTCACATCTCAACTCAGACCACACACCATTCACTCCTCTCCACTAACTCAACAACAGCTGATGGCCGTGTTTTGTTTTCTACTCATTTGTTTTAAAAGAAAATGCATTCATATTATTTATTTACTAATTCAGTTGCTTCTTGGATTTTATAGAAAAATAAATATAATTAATTTTTTTTTTAAATAATTTATATGTGTGTATTTTTGGATTGGGTTAGCCAAAATAACAATAACTGTTTCAATTCGAACAACGAATACTATAAAATAAATTTAAATTATTATAACACCAATGAGAACGTGGAACATATATCCTTTAAATTTATAATGGAATAACCTCTTTTCATGGTCCGACCTTTGTGTATATGGCAACTTCGGCTTTTATTCCGTATAATTATTAAACCAAAGAGCCACAGTTAACTACGCCACATTCTGGATTGGATTTAATATTACATCTTTTGAAAATTGCTTCTCAAATAATAAAAACTTCATTCATAACTTCCAAAATGATTTTTGAATTTTTACTTTTTACATAGACCGTAACGTAATCATTAGGTACTTTCTTATACTTTTTAGTACATGAGTCGGCAACTCGCTTCGTGCCATATTGGATTGTTATATTTTATAAAAAGTCGTCGGTGAATCACTGGCAATGTACTTCGCCAGAACGAATTAATAATTAACATCAATGCACCCCTTCCAGAATAAATCGATTGTTTGGGTTAATAATCAATAAAAAATAAGGAAAAACGTATATTTAAAAAAAAATATTGTCTATTTCACGAAATGTATAATATATAACATATATTATACATTTCGTGATTTAGACAATATTTTTTTTAACAAATAGGTACTTTAAAAAACTACTTTTTCTTTATTTTTTATAGTGTCTCACATTATCTCTTCAAAAAATGTTAACTATCATTAATAATGAATATTCGACAATAGGGACTTCTAAATCCTCATGCGAAATGTTGTGTCGATAAATTCATTACATCGACAGTTATTGGGGTTCGTGAGTTAAGCCCCCAATTTTATTTAAATATTGGTTGACGTTTCACTTATTAGGGCATTTTCAAAAGAATAAACAAGAATTTAATTAGTTAAAAGAAAGGAAGTTCCTAGTTCTAGTATATTTAAATATATTGATGATAAATATACATTTTTTTATAAGATATACCTATTATTATCGGGATAACGTGCTAGCTTACTGAGCTCAAGATCGCGGGTGCGAAACCCGGCCGAGATCCTTAGGTTTTAAATCTGGGAGATGAAGAAACCTTGAGCATGCCGTCCTTCGGATAAGCGATGGTCCCGAGCCTGCACGATGTCAGGTAACCCGTTAAAGACTTAAAGGCCACTACCCTAGGAGAAGCTCATATCCACCAGAGCAACAAAAGAGCTGATAGTAGGCGAATATGACCTCTTAGTTAAAGCCAGGGCATGAGTCACAATAACTATAGAGCTACGTCAACTGTTGCTATTATACCTGTATGATTTGTTTTATGCATAATTATGCATTTTTCAACTTCTCGTTAACCGCACATGGAAGCCTCGGATTACCAACACCTGTTAAAATGAAGTCTCCAGTTCCAATTTAAATGAGAATAACATTTGGCCAATATCACTTTATTTAGGGACTTATTTCACTTAATATAGCTTCATAAATAATTTTATCAAAAATATTTTCAAATGAAAGTTGTAGATCAAACTGAAAGGTACTTCCCGATTAAAAGTTTGGGATCACTTAGAAACGTTAGTGAAATTTTTGTGGTAAAATTTAGATATAAGCTACCTTAAAGCTGATTATAAATGTTTGTTTATTTTAGAGACTTATAATTAAAAAAAATAATTTACCATAATGTTATAAGACTGAGGATAAATCCTGTTTGTAAACATTATATTAATGTTCAATTTTCCTTCTTTCTCCGAATTGTTGATTTAGCTTTAATTAACAATGTTTAATGTTTTTCTACTTTCTCTCTAGTTTATCAATTAACACACATTTCAGTTAATTAAAACTTATTATCGATCCATCAGTTAATTTTTGTTATTGGAAGTGGTTATTTTTGCTGGACTGCTTATAAAATAGGTAAAGTTAAGGGATTGAAAGTAGGCAAATCAGAAAAAATATCACTAGCAATGTACTTCTTAAGCACAAATTAATCAACTAAGTTTTCGCTCTCTCTCATCCTTCCAAATCTTGTGACTAAGGCATAACATCCAAATCTTGTGACTAAGGCATAACATCCAAATCTTGTGACTAAGGCATAACATCCAAATCTTGTGACTAAGGCATAACATCCAAATCTTCAACCAACGAATTCCCCCCCCCCCCCCCCCCCCCACACGAACATCCTGGATCCCCCCTTGCCTTCCCTTCGGTCGATTTAGCTAAAAATTGATAGGTGTCGTTCTTATTGGGTTTTGAATACACATGTAGTTAGTTATTATGACTCAGGCCCGGGCTTTAACTACAAGGTCACATCGTCTTCACGCTCTGGTGGACATGAGCACGATTCTACAATGGGAGTTCTTGTATCTTGGTGTCTTTAACTAGTATCTGGCGACATACAGGCTCGGGACTCGTAAGGACGGGTGCTCAAGTTTTTTTTTTTGTCTTTCATATCGGTTAGTTAGTTGCTGTGACTTACATCCGGGCTTTGAATACGTAGTCATATCGCCTACTACTCGAGCGCTCTTTCATTGCTCTGGTGGACATGAATCCGACCCAGATTTATTAGGTAGGGTCTTTAACGACCATCAGATAATATAGAGTCTCTGTACCATCACTTAACATCCCATCCAAAAGACGGCGTGCTCAAATTTTTTTTTTTTTTTTTTTTAAGTGAAATTGTACATTGTAATTCTGAGAGTAACACTGGTATACTCAGAGAGGATGGAGGGGTAGGGAGACATCACATATGTTTCTACGTTTTGTACTTTAGACGTTTTCCCTTGGTTTTCCTTTGCATCCTGTTCTGTTTCTAGAATTACCCATTTAGTGTAAAAGGCCTTTAATGGAAGTGTCCCTTTGCCCATTTGTTTAGGTAACTGACAAGGGTGAGGGCAAACGAGGGCTACTGAATACTCCTTTAGTTCGGATGAAGGGCTCACATAAATCAATAGAGAGCCTTACTTAGACAGGTTCCAAGTTCCTTGATCAGGTCTCCCACTCTGCCTCACATTAACTTGGACCACTGCTACCAGTTGGGAAACAAACTATCACTTAACCGCCATTTAAACAGACGTAATGAGCAACAAAAGACCTTATCATTTAATGTGAAATTTTAGTATTATAAAAAAAAAATTATAAAAAATAAATAGGCGTCTGGGACACACAGGCAAAGTACTTTTTCGGCGTGAATTAATGAACTAAGTTTTCGCTTTTTCCCTAAACTCAATTTACCGATTTAACTGAAAATTAGTATGTGTCTTCCAGGGAATCATCATCACAGTAGGATCGCCCTCATGTCCACCAGAGTGACGAAAAAATACACTTGTAGAAGGCAATATGACTTCGTAGTTACAAGTCCCCGGGTAAGAGTCACAATAACGTATTTAAAAAAAAATATATATATATATATATATATTTCTTTATGCTATTGTTTACTATTCAGGAGTGAAAGATGAATCACGCGTGCCAAAACATGAAAATCCATTATTTTTGTTAATAGATAATGTCTGTACGGTTATAATTAGTAATAATGGGATAATTAATAATCAATAATAATTATTTCCCTGGATTTTTTAGATTCTGTCGCCAACGTGTTAATTTATTTATAATAATTTTTATTCAATTGTTCATAAAATTACGGAAGTTATTTAAGTAATGAAGGTGGACATGATTCCTTCCGGTGGTCCCCGAGACTGTGCGATGTCAGATACTCGTTAAAGACCCTTCTACACTAGGTAGGCAACATTTAGGACTCCCACATGTATACCACCATAGTGACAAAAGAGCGCTCTGGTAGTAGGCGATATGAATTCGTTGTTAAAGCCCGCTCATGAGTCACAAAATAACTCCGTATTTCTTTCCTGATGCAAAAACTAGTCGTTTGGATCCTGCAGTACTTTACCTTAATTATCCAGTACTTTATTGAATGAAGTTTCAAGGTCCTCGAGGAATTACAGATAATAAGAAGTCTATTGTAGTTACTTTTCAATTGAAAGAAAAAACGGGTATTTATTTGTTTCCTCATAAAAATTGCTACACATATGAACCGTTATTATGGTAAAGTCACATTGAAAGTTCTATTTTATTACAGAATATACAACTAACAATCGTCTTTTGTTCGTAAACTAATTTTTGGAAAGAAATATTCCCATGGGAGGCCGAGTTACAACATAAATTATGTGTCTTGAGGACAATTTTCTTAAGTATCTCATTTCTGTAAAAACTCAGGAACAGGAAAAAAAGTCTTTTACTTTGAATAAAAAGTTTTAAAACATATTTTTTTTATGGAAAATACTGAAAGTTTGTAATGAGATGAAGAAATTACATATTTGAATTGTCACATCATTTATGTTGAGTCTTTGACTAATTATAAAAATAAAAATAAAAAGTCGTAACATAGTAACTCTTATAAAATTTCGTGTCTCGAAACATTTATTTCATCTAAGTACGTCTTTATGGAGTTCTAGATCAAAATATGAAATTTCGTGTCCATGTATATTCATTCTATCCGGATTTCTCGTGTTCCCAGACACTCAGATTCACAATCCCTATTCTTTTTAACGGATAAAGTTCATACTAAATCTATGTACTCTTGAACTCATTGGAAATACGTTTCTTAAAATTCCGATATATAAATTTCAGAAATTGTGCACGAAGCTCGGGATAAGAGGGGATTTAATAGTGTCTGGGAACATGACAATTCCCCATGAAACGAATATACATCGACACGTTTCATATTTAGATCTAGAACTTCTTATAGACGACCATGAAATAAATGTATCGAGACACGAAATTGTATAGGAGGATTTAAATTTTCCGAATTTTTATTTAAACATTTTAAACAAACATATATTGGGATATTTGAGTTGAGCCCCCTCTCCTTCAGCTGATTCTGCGGAAAATTATTAGGTTTCGTCCTTACGAGGCTTTGAATTTGGCCGATTTGATTGAAAATCAATAGGTAAAAATACAAACAAAATTTTAAAAATAATTAAAATTGATAAAAAATAATTATATATATTTTTAAGGTTGTTTACATGACAACTAAAATAATGAAGACATATTTTCTTTCGTTGCTTACATTTTACAAAACCTTCCTCCAGTTCGAACCCTCCCCTATAATAAAAGTCCACAAGCTGCAGTGTTTTTAGAATATATACCCCTGGTTCGTTTAACTGACAGGAAAAATATGTAGTTAATTTTTTTTTCACCAGATTTATCTGTCGCCCTTCCTGACCCATAGGTTTGAAACCTACCCCTACTAAGGTTAACAAAGTCACCCATTCATTTCTCTGTATGTCTTCCTTTACTTATTTATTGTTCTATAATATTCAAGTTATCTGACACACTATTTTTTTTTAAAATATATATGAGTTATAGTAAAATTGATCGTAAATTTTCACCAAAATATTTTCAAAAATATAAAAGAAAGAATTTTCTCGGAAAAAAAAATTGCAATTGTAACTAATATTATTTACAACGTAATTAATTGTCGGTAATACAATATTCAACTGTAGAAAATATATGTCTTCAAATTCTGTGCAATTTTTATATTTCCAAATCCTATTTGGAACCGTTTAATGTCTTTAGTCATGATACTGTTTATATAATTATTATTATATCGTTCCTCTTAGTCTAAATTAACTTAGTATCTTTGTTATATTGTTTAATTTATTCATTCAATGATTACACGTGTAAATAATACCTACATTTTCATAGTAAAATTAATTTTTCTCATCTTTATTATTTATTTTCGATCTCTAATGCCAACTTTGTTATATATACAGTGGCGTAGCTAGCCCTGAGTGGACCCTGTATCAAAATGTCTTGGGGGGCCCTTTTTCGGAAAATAAAAACACTCTCATAAACAAAATATATTTGAAAATAACAAAAAAAATGCATATTAAAAAACTTAATTCAAAAAAATATTCTAGTGGTTAAATAGATACTTTTTTTGCCTTTTTTTTTCGGCGAACTTATTTATTATATCATCCTTAGCTTAAGAAGATTTCAGTTCCCCAAGTTCTTCTTTTTTTATGGACAGTATTGATTCTTGTTCTTGTCCCATAGAAGTTTTAAGATAATTTTTAATAAGTTTTAATTTAAAAATTTAGACATGGCTTTTATAAATCTATGGATAACATTTTACGATTTTTTGCTTACGCAAGTTGGGGCCTCTCTAGCTCGGGGGCCCTGTATCATTACTACAGCGGTAGCCCTTGAATATTTCAGTAGTTACAAAATGTTATGGTCTATAATTAATTGTTATACATTTCAGTAAATAGTAATTACATTTTAATAAATTATTTAGGTCTATTTATTTTTATTCTATCATTTTTCATTTCAATTGACGTCTTCGTAAATACCTACCTTGAATTTTTTTTTTTATATATACATATCGTATTAGCGAGTTTTTCTTTTTTCTTTCTTTATAATAAAATCATTCATATACGTATATATTTATTTTTTATTAGTCAGTAGATTAAAGGTTCATATATTTTATTTCTTTTTTCTATTGTTTGTTCCTTTATTTGTCTTAAGTGTTAATTGGTTAGTCAAAGGTTAAGTGACGTAAAAATATCTCCTAAAAAAATCCTTGAAAACAACTTTTATTAAAGTTGAGACAGTTTGTATTTTTTATGTCAAAATATTCCATTTCTTTATGATTGTCCTGTGATAAGGGTAGCGATGTGTAAAGCAGATTGACGTCATATAGGAACGAGGACGAGAGCCCCAAAGAGATGGTGTGATAGCCAGCCGGGTGTGAAACCTGATCCGCCTCTCTTGACTGACAACTCAAGTGGAACCGAGGTTAATTCGGTTGGCTAACTTAGTTTGCATCGACTCCTTCAGAGGCACCACTCAGTCGAAGACGCAACCGCTCAAGGCAGCCCCTGGGAACAGGACCATGTGTTGGTATCGGACCGATTGGCACATTTCTCAACGTGGCTACCATTCGAAAAAAAGCCAATGGTATTGGGAAAATCCTATGCGAAGTAATGGTCGGTATTCTTACTTTATTCTTACTTTGAGGCTTATCCGTGTCAAGTTTTGTTATCTGATTATATTACCCGAACCCATGTCCGGGCTTTAACTACGAAATCATAACGCCTTCTACCAGAACGCTCCTTCGTCGGTTGACATGGGCCTGAATCTACTGTGGGAGTCCTAAATTTTGTCAACTAGGATCCAATCCGAAGGACGGCGTGCTCATGGCTTTCCCACCTTCCAGATAAAAAATAAATTATAATAAGTTAGTTATAAATTATAACTTATAATATAGTGATGTGGGCTTAACAAGACTTTTATACCAACTACATTTTCCAGATCACGCTCCCTCCCACCTCTAAAGTTCATTTCATATTGGCTTGTCTTCAAGTTTTCTCTTGTAAAATGTTGGCCCCGAAGTAAAGTCGCTAATCATATCTTCTAAGTTAGCACATGTGACGTCTTCATTTTATAATTCAACAATTTAACATAGCAAATGGCGCAACAAATATGTTATGCCCAGTCCTTATGCTGATCCCCTAGTCCTATTCCAAAATAATGCTTGTAGGCCTTCTTGACAATGAGTGAAATCTTCTTCCTATGCCTAGCAAACGTGAACTCTCCGCAGACGTAGCAAAAGTTGTCAGGAGTATTTTTGCAGGTTCTGCGATTAGGCATTTTCTAGAAAAGATACATAAACATTTGAAATTACTGCTATGAGTTGAATTGTGCATATAAAAAACAATACATAATGTAAACAAACATTACTCACTTCATCTAACAAAAATGTCAGGTTAAAGTTAAGATTTCACTCTCTCTCTCTCTATGTTAGAATCTGACTTCTAGTTTACGTCTGTGGTTGAAGAGATTTCAGTAAAAGAGAAATAAGAAAAGTTTTACGTATTTTATATACTACAGTTGTCAGAATAATATACTGTAGTTAAAACATAAATATATAGGTTAGGTTTTATAACTCATGCCCGGGCTTTAACTACGAGGTCATATCGCCTACTACCAGAGAGCTCTTTCGTCACTCTGGTGGACATGAGCCCGACTCTACTGTGGGAGTCCTAAATTTTGCCTACCCTAAATTTTTTTTTTTTATCTAGGGTACGGGTCTTTAACGAGTACCTGACATCGTACAGGCTCGGGACCATCGCTTAACGTCCCATCCGAAGGACGGCGTGCTTAAGTTTATTTTACCTCCCAGATAAAATAAACTAAGGGCCTCGGTCGGGCTACGAACCCACGACCTTGAGCTCATTAGTCAAGCACGCATACCACTGAGCTACCGGCGCCCTCTAAGAAATATATATAAATATAGTATGTATATTTACTCATATGATATGGAAGGTCTCTACCATCTACATTTGCCAGTTTAACACACTATAAAATTCAATTTTAAATAGTTTAACATTAACTTGCTTATTAACTAACATAAATCTATTTGCAACCGGATGTAAACTCTTGAATATGAAAATAAAATGAAAGACAAAATTCATTGTTGCCAACTGTTGTTATCCTTATCCCAGACTTAAAAATTTCAGTTAAAATAAACAAATATTCCAGTAATTAAACAAATAAAAAACTGTGTCTGATAGCGAATTTCTGATTTCAGATTTGAATTTCCCACCTGAAAGTCCTTCAGAAAAACGTATTTTCTTAAAAGAAAATTTACCCTTGTCGAACAGGTCAAGTTCATAGCTACAATTGTTTCTGGGCTCTAGTTCCAATCATAGAGACACACTAGGCCTATGCTCTTTCCTACATTACATTAGCAAGTATTGCGATAAAGAAAAAAACCATAGAACTTACTAGATCTGCAGAAACTGCTGGTTGAGGGGCAGTTATATTTGACCCAGGCCAGGACTAACTCAGCCATCAAACAATTGAATGATATAAAACAATTCATTTACCTTGAGACACCCCCACTATCACTTGACAGATTTGCAACTAAGTGGGGTTAGGCTCAGGGTACATTTTAATTACGTTCGTTTTGGTTTTTGAGACTGGAGCGATCCGGGTCAAGGATATTCTGAAATACATGAAAAAAAAGTGATGTTGTAAAACAAAATTGATATGCAGGAATTATTATTGTTCCCAGTGACCTGAAATTGGGGAGGGGGCTGTGCTAAACAATATTTGTAAAAATTAAATACTTAAATAAATATATGTACATATAAATGTGTTTAAGTAAACTTGTATCAAGTTGAAAGGATAAAATAGAGTCTCTTCTTCGACAAAATAGCAGAAAAGACTTTTATTGGCCTATTGTGATTATAAATTCGCTGTTCTACTCTGTTGCCTCCATGTAAGTTCTTCAAGATCACTCCCTTCCAAATATATTTCTATATATATTTATATATATATATATAGTTCTCCAGCTACCTATATTATGTAATCGTTCAGAAATGTCATGTCGAGTTTTCAACGAAATTTCATGTTTTCAGACCCCTCATTCCAAAAATGAAGAAAAAAAAAGGGGTGGGATCAGGGGAGGGCTCAACACAGAAACCCCAATAACTGCCGATGTAATGAATGTATCGATACAATATTTGATATTTAAATTGAAAATCCATTAATACTCCTTTAATTTTCAGCAGGAGCCACCTCAGGGAAGGATGGTCAGAGGAGGGGGGCCCAATTCCATTATCTCAATAACTGGAAAGTAATGAATGTATCGACATAAAAATGTGTAATTCAAATATTGATTTTTAGCTCAAACTGTTGAATAATTGGTTAATTAACTATTGGTTAATTGATTAATAAGATCTAGGCGAGTACATTGCCGGTAGTCCTCCAACCACTTTTTTTTTCTGGCCCTGTCCTGACAAATATGGTTTCCTCTTACTTCTAGCTTTTTAGCGCTTCATCAGATTTCACAAACAACATTCTTATAAGCTCGGTTACAGTTACTAACCGGGCAGATAACGTTACTAACCTACTTTGAGTTACTAACCGGACCATGGTATGTATATATTTTTGTAGTATTAGACAATATGAATGTTACACATGTTCTTTGTTATTTTCCCAGTTTTCAACAAAATTTCATGTTTTCTGACCTGATTCTAAAAATTAAAACACAAATGCCTGTTTGTCTGTGTGTGTATTTGTGAACACCATAGCTTTCGATAGAATAAATGTATTGGCACGAAATATGATATGTATATTTAGAACCCTCTAAGGACGACACCTATCGATTTTCTGCCAAATCGGCAGAAGATAAGAAGTCATTAGTGGGGAGGCTTATTACAAAAACTTTGATACACAATTTCATGTATAAATACACAGTCCTCTAAGAACGACACCTCTGATAGTAGAAAGATAGAAAAAAATCTATTATAATATCTATTTATATAAATCATATACAGTAAAATCATTTTATAACGATTCCTGATATAACGATTTTCCGGAAATAACGATGTAAAACCGATGTAAAGTTTGGTTTGCTATTTAAAATTGAAGAAATAAATCCGGATATAACGATGTTAGGTATAACGGTATTCGATGTAAAACATAAGAAAAAGTTGTTTTTTCATTCCGGTTATAACATATGTATGTACATAAGACATAATTGTGTAAAACAGTATGAGTTTTGAACGGATGAAAAATACGAACATTTTAGAAAAGGGTTTTAAACACGGTTCTTGTTTACTCTTTCCGAGCGCAATGAGTCATTCCATTTCCAAACATACCATTTCCCCCTTGTCGAATTTTCTTCGAACTCCCTTCTTCCCTTCTAGTGCTTCCTAGTTTCAGATTAGTCTTTCCTTTGCCTCTGTAGGGATCGTGACTTCGGGACTTCATAACCTTGTAAGCAAAAATGTATACTTAAAAAAAAGCAAACAAAATAAATTAACTGATTTTTTTGTAGAAAGTTAATACATATGTAATCATGTGTATACATAATTTATGTATACAGTTACAAATGTATGTAAGTAAATTTTATGTAAATTTTAAAAAGTAAATAAAAATATGTAAACTTTCTTGTTATGATCATTGTAAAATACCTTTTTTTTCACTAACAAGCCCATACATTTGTATGTAGGTTGAACAGTTTGGTTCCGGATATATTTTCTTAGTCCCTTGAATATCGTTATAACCGGATTTTACTGTACATTATATATAAAATAATAATATATATATAATAAAATAATATACCTATATAATATTATATATAAAAATCTATAAATCTATTGGTAGAAAGATAGAAAAAATTGAGAAAGGGGAGAGGGAATCAGAGGGACGGTTCAACTCAAAAATCCCAATAACTGTCGATGTATGAATGTATCGATACATAATTTACTTTGAGATCATTACGTTTATTAAATATTAGGTTTTAGCGGGAGAGCAAAAACGTAATAGGTTAATTCGTGCTAGGGAAGTACATTGCAGGTGATTCACTGTCGACTTTTTAAAATTATTTTTCCACTCCATCTGGTTAGACTGTTGAGGCATATTCTACATGAAGCGCAACACCCTTCGACTGCAACCTTGGCCTTAAACCCTTAGCCTGACTGAAATATAATTTAAAAAATCGTGTTTCTTATCAAGAACATTATCTACTAAATAGCTTTCATTTTTATTCTTTTTTGGTAGAGTTCCTCCATAGATTTAAGGTGGAATCTACGAGGAGCGGACATAAGAACGTCCCAAAATGTCGTTGTGAAAAAGACACTTTCGGAAAAGTTATCAAAAATTATTATCTTAATTTTAATTAAATAAGAAAATTATCTACTGTATTTATTATATTTTATTTATCAACTATATGATATTATTATTTTTTTACTCATATTTTCAAGTACTTATTTATTAATTTCATATTGTTTTTTTATAGATTGTTAATTCTAAACTATGTGTGTCAGACTCTAAGAGTTAATATCTGTTTATGTATCTAATGTATATGATATCTTAATGTATACAAACCATGTTATGGTTTAACGGAAATAAGCATTATTATTATAATAAGAGCTTGTGACAAATGGAAGTTGGAGGCAAGAAGGACGCCTTGAATATTATTTGTGAGAGAGGACTCTGAAGTCTGTATTTATAAGTCTTTAGGGAAATAGAAGAGGACCCACTGAATTGAACTGGCTTTATTGGTCTTCTTCGGGTCAAAAAGTTTTACATTTCCATCCGAATCAAAAATTGTTGAATGAAAATTGTGTATGAATTTTGAAAGGTTCTGAAATACAGAAATACAATATTCAACTAATTTCTCTGAATATTGTTAATTCAATTGTTGGCTAAAACAAAGTTCTGATGAAGTACCTAATGACAACTTTTTGTGTGCTTCCCCAGCTGTAGAAGTATAGCGAAGTTATGTATTCGGTCAGAAATTGTATTTTGAGATTTTATCCAAATTTTAAATTTTTTGAACCTCTGATCCCAAAAATAAATAAAAAAAATCCTGTGTCTTTGTGTGTTAACTACGATAGAATGAATATACCGACACGAAATTTTGTATGTATATCCAGAATATGGATGGATCCTCAACATTAATTTTCAGGGGGGAATGGAGGGATTGGTGGAGGGCTCAACTCAAAAAGAAACCTCAATGACTGCTGATGTGATGAATATATTGTGATGTAAAAAATAATTACACACATTATTATTATTAATATATTATAAAATCAATTATTATCATTTGAAATCAATCATCGGAAGACGATCGACATTATCGATTGAAAACAAACTTCACATATACAACACCATACTAAAACCCATCTGGACTTACGGCATCGAGATATGGGGATCAGCCAAAAAATCAAACATACGTCTTCAGTCAATACAATCCATTATACTACGCCACATTGCCGATGCCCCATTTTACGTTTCCAACCTCACATTGCATAATGACGTCAACATCCCATTTGTACCTTCTGTTATCAGGACACCATATCAAAATTTTCACGACAAACTCCATCATGACGCCAATCCACTAATTTCGCAATGATCCACGAACACTCACCCCACAAATCCGCCACAACGTCTCAAGCGGGCATGGCAGAGGGACCTGCTCCAGGACTAGCCTGGACTCCTCTTCGGACACGTACCTCAGCAGTACAGCCACACACTTGACACAACAATGTTGTCGTTGTGAATATGTAAATAAATAAATAAATAAAATCATTGGTATAAAAACAGCTGTTAGGAGTGAAGTAACTTAACTAGTGAATAAATATACAAAGATGCACAAATAGCATTTTGTTTTAAAACGAAATGTGAACAACCAATGCATAGAGAACAAAAGACGACGATCAGCTGTTTTAAATAGTGAGAAACAGTCTAAGTTGTGTGTTGGAAGTGGAGAGTCTAAGGAGAGATGTGACTCAAAAACACTAATTAATCTACCAACCCGAAATTTCATATATGTAAATTCAAAACCTCATAAAGAAGACACCTATTAATTTTCCGCGGAATTGGCCGAAAGGAAGGGGTGCTCTAAGGGGAGGTATAACCCAAAAACCCTAATAACTGCCGATGTAATGAATTTATTTACACAAATTTAGTATGATGTTTGAGAAGTCAAGTAAATATAGGATTTTAACTCAAACGGTCGATGGTTTTGAAGGATGAGCTAAAATTTATTTGATTAATTCGTTCTGGATAAGTACATGGTCCGTGATTTACCGACAAATTAATTTTTTATTTTTTTCTGCTTTTATTTATTTTTGCTTTTTTAATTTTTGCTGTCTTGTTCATCTCGCAGTACATTAAGTGTACACAATATATTTACGTTATGTAAAATGAAAATATATTTGACTGTGTCTGTTTAATATGTTGTTTATTAGTAGTTTCATGGGATCAACCTGTCTCTACAAATGTTCTGACACTATGTTCTAATTTATTTCTCCAATGAGCAGCAAATTGAACCTGTTTCTTCCATGGATTTTTGATGTCAGTTTATGACTTTCTGAGCCCTCCATAAATTACTTCCCCAGCTGTACGAAGTATTGGAGAAGTTATGTAAAAAATTCGATCCTGAGTTTTCAACAGAATTTCATTTTTTCCGCCCTGTAGATTCCAAATATGAAAGAAACAATTTCTGTCTGTGAACACGATAACTCCCAATAGAATGAATGTATCGACACGAAATTTTATATATATGAATCCAGAACCCTCTATCGATGACACCTATCGTTTCTCAGTCAAATCGACCAAATGGAAGGAGGGATTAGTGAAGAAGCTTAAATAAAAAAGTTTAATAATTGCCGTTGTATGAATGTCTCGACATCACATTTCATATTTTAAGTCGAAACCCAATGAGGACATAACCTGTCAAATTTCGAAGGGAAGGGGAGTTCAGGGGAGGGGCTCAATTCAAAAACCCTAATAACTGCCGATGTAATGAATTTATCGACACAAAATTTAGTGTTAGAATTCAGGAGACCCTATGTAAGTCAACTGTCGAATATTAGACCAAACGGTTCTGAAGGGGAAGCGAAAATTTAATTGATTAATTCGTTCTGAGGAAGTATATTGCTAGTGTCCCACCGACGATTTTTTTATTTCACTTCTTTAGTAATAAAAATAATGTGATATCGCCATAGCATACATACATTCATTACATCGGCAGTTATTGTGGTTTGAGTTCAGCCCCTTCACTACGGCCGATTCTGGCCGTAATGTCAGTTACAATGGCAGTTATTACGTTGTATTACCTCCCCTAATCTTCCACATCCCTTTGACTGATTTAGCTGAAAATAAATAGGAGTCATTATTATAGGATTTTGGGTACACATACAATTTCGTGTCGATACGAGAGTTATTGTGTTCACAGGTATACACACATTTTTTAAATTTGTGGGTTCAGGAAGAAAACAAAAAATTCCCTGACAGATCGTCGGGGAAGTAGGGCCTAACTATTTTTATTTGTCATTCAAAAATTTAATTTCCTGTTGCTGTGGTAGGCTAGGAGCGACCGCTACCTACCATCTGCGACGGTAAGCTGTCACTCCCAGTCCACCTTAATTTCTGAGAGAGCTCGGGATAAATGTAGGGCGTTCGCTGGCTGTAGTACGTTGGGGCGTGCCTGCAGTCGTCCCAGGCGTAGGGTCATAGTGCTTTAAGGCAGGTTTTCCTAGCCAGAGGTTTTGTGCGCCGCGTTCGTCGTAATACGCCCAGCGCAACACGCCGGCACTACCTAATAGGAATTTAGTGTTTGTGTTCTCCTACAGAGCGCAATACATTCCACGCCAGCGTTGTACGTCGAGCGTGGTAAGACCGACTGCATTCAGAGGAGTCTGTTGCGTTGTACGCGGCGTGTCTTCATATATTTTGTGATAGTGTACTGATAGTGGTTGTTTGTTTTTAGTATTTTTTATAAAATTATAATGTCAAAAAATTCAAAATCTAAAAAAATATATCAATATATTAAAAGCTCCCCTTCTTCTCGTTTTAAAAACACATTGCTGATAGCTTTTCTGTTTACGCAACTTTGCAGTATTCTTACTTCTTCATCCTCCTCCGCCAAATGTTTTTTTAATAGCAAAAGAGCAAATATTTTTAGCTTTTTTGGTCCTAAACGGCTCATCGTCACAAAATGTTTAAATACTACTGGGAAATATAACGTTCCCTAGGAAAACAGAAATGCGCAGCCTGATAAAAAATACGCTCCTGCCGACGTGAAATTCCCTATTCAGTTCTCGCTGCGTATTACAAACGCTGGCTAGGAAAACCCTCCTTTAATATGAAGATGGCTGATGTAAGAAGTGATTATTTCACAGGTTGTTAAATAAAATGTAGTATGACCTCTCACAAATTTTTATTAGAAGTAGCTAGCCGGCTTTCGAGGTTTCCCTCATCATCAGGCAGTCTGATAAAAAATTAAAACCATTAAAAAAAATTTTTTTTGAATAAAAACTAAATTATTTTATAATAAAAATAAATAAGTAAAACAATGTAAAAACTTTAACAATTGAAAATATCATGGATGGGGACAGACGAGTTATACCTGAGACCGTCTGAGTCACAACTGTAGTTAGCTACTTCTAATAAAAATCTGTGAGAGGTCATACTACATTTTATTTGACAACCTGTGAAGTCATAGTGCTTTCATCTTTCTCCGCCAGGAGGCGACAAATCGGCTGAACATTGGGTAGTCGGTTTCCGTCACCAGCTGCCGTAGGTCGAGTGCCAGGAACGATCCTGTCCCGCATATTAACTCCACCCTAGGCCCATCGTATAGCGGACATTCGAGGACCACACGTTCTGCAGTCTCGACTCCGCCGCACGAACAGTTCGAGTTGTTCTTCCTCTTAAAGAAGAATAGCTAGGAGTTGAAATCTCATGTGACCTGATAGTATCTGGGACATCCAGGCCGATTGCATAACTACCCCTATTCTTCATATAGATGAGGAAGTATCATAATATATTCGGAGGGGTGAAAAGAGGTGTGGGGGGTGACTTTTTGAATATGCTACCCTTATCCTCATTTGAAGGTCATGTTTGCAGGGAGAACTCATAGAGCGAATTTTTAATCACAATAGGCCAATTAAAAGTCTTATAAATTATAAAAGTTGGACCTGTTAAAGGTAGACTAAGATGGTTTTTTCCCCTTCTTATAAAAAGAAAAATGAGGAAGAAAAAAAGAAAGCGGAAATATAAAAAAAGAAAAAGTTACTTTGAAGGGAAATGGAATTGGGGTTGTTTATTAAAGGGTTTTATATCAAAAGAAGTTCATTTCTAATTTAAATTTAATAAATGAGCTTTTAATTGCTGTTAATATAGCTATCCAGGTAAAATATTGCAAATTGTGACGGTGAAACTATTTTTGCAACGATAGAAATACAGGATGGAGGGCGCCGGAAGCTCAGTGGTATGCGTGCTTGTCTTCTGAGCTCAAGATCGTGGGTTCGAAACCCGACCGAGGCCCTTAGTTTATTTTATCTGGGAGGTAAAATAAACTTAAGCACGCCGTCCTTCGGATGGGACGTTAAGCGATGGTCCCGAGCCTGTACGATGTCAGATACTCGTTGAAGACCTCTACCCTAGGTGAATAAAAATTCAGGGTAGGCAAAATTTAGGACTCTCACAGTAGAGTCGGGCTCATGTCCACCAGAGTGACGAAAGAGCGCTCTGGTAGTAGGCGATATGACCTCGTAGTTAAAGCCCGGGCATGAGTCATAAAACCTAACCTAAAATGCAGGATGTCTTCATGGGGCGATACGCTATCCCTATTAATATGTCTATTTTAATATTTTTAACAATATTATAATGTAGTGAAGCCGGTGAATCATGTCTCCCGAGTAGTGAAAGTGAAGAAGTGAAAGGGAAAAGACGGGCCTTGAAGACCAATAGGAGAGCGGCTGTTGCCAAAATCCAACGTTGCCATATTTCTCACTCTGTAGTAGCATTGCACTTCCGTCTCGGTCCTCAGTCACCTAATAGGTCCCGTTTTACCTTTTTTTCTTAGTTATTGATTGAAAAAATAAAAAAAATTATATATATATATATATATATATGAATCCAGAACCCTCCATCGATGACACCTATCGTTTCTCAGCCAAATCGACCAAATGGAAGGATGGATTAGTGAAGAAGCTTAAGGGGTTAAGGATTGGGCTCAATTCGAAAACCCTTATAACTACTGATGTAATGAATTTATCGATATAAAATTTAGTGTGGGGATTTAGAAGACCCTATTTAAGTCAACTGTTGAATATTATTTCTCGTAAAACGGAGAAAATAACGCTATTTGCATGTGACAAAGGATGACCTAATCAGGAATGACATATTTTGGTCTTAACATTTTCAAAAATGTAGAACATTTAGTTGAGTAATGCTGCTGAGGGGGACAATAAGACAAATGAGAGAGAGTTGGCAAGAGCAAGCGGCAACATCACAGCTAACCCCCCACTCCACATTTTAAAGATCCGAGAAACATGATTCGCCGGCCTGACTATAGTGAAAGTAACTATATTTTTTTTTAGTTTTACTATGTTATAACTGCAGTAAAGTGTGCGAGGTAAAATTTTTGCAAGAACTGCAATAATTTCATTACTTTCTTTAATTATTAGTACATTTTTTTATTTGTATATTATCATTATTGCAATTGATGACAATGTGCAACAGCTAGTACAATATGCATACAAATGGTTTGAATGGGGTGAGAACCCAGCGATAGCTCCTAATGGAGCTAGAAATAATCAGGGACACTAGATTAATTAAAGTGGAAATAAAGAATATAATTTGGGATGGCAATAACAAATATAAATAAAACCAAATTGTATTTATAAAATGTAATACAATATAATAATGTAATATAATAAATTTAAACTTCTACTATTAACGTTTATATTAGAAAAAACACTTTATTCAGGAACGCAATTTTTTTCTCATTGTTGAAAAAGAATAAAATAATCATATTACAAAAATCATATTTCGAATACAAAAACATTATTAGATTTATAGCTTTCATTTTTCTTTTTTTGACTGAGTTCCATCACAGAACTCCTCCTTAAGGTCTGTCGAATCTATTTTTTTTTAAATAATATTTTCATTAATATCATTATTTGTTATTACTTATATAATAATTTATTGTTTTTCTCTTGGTTTTTATTTTTTTGTGTGTTATTTTTTTTTTTTTTATTTGCTACTATTTTATTTTATTTATTTTTCTATATTTTGCACTATGTGACCTGTTGAAGGGCGTAAGTACATTCCGAAATATCGTGAAAAAGAAACTTCTGGAGGAATTATAAAACAATATTTATTATAATTTAAATTAAATTAAAGACTATCTACTGTATTTATTATTTTTGTACTTATAATGATCACCAGAGTTATACAATGATATTGTTTAATCATTAAAGCAACATTCTGCACATGATATTTCTTCAACACCCTATATGTACATTTAGTGTATGCAACCAAAGTTGCTAATATACATGCAGACAGGGGCGTAGCCAGGATTTTGACCGGGGGGGGGGGGGGGGCGCGCAAAGTTAGGCTACGAGGGTGGGGAGTGTAGTAGACTCCCGGACACACTGCTCTCAGTTTCCGGTGTTAGCGTTGCAGACTTTTTGTTCTCCCCCTAAGGTAACCACTGACTGTAATACTTATGCTTACTTTACATGAGCAGCAAAAATGCAAAGCACAGCAGCAGCAAATGCACGCTGTGGTTTCTGTGCTTTTAGAATTAAATGACTCACATCCAATAGCGTGCATTTGCTGCTGCTGCGCTTTTCATTTTTACTGCGCATGTAAAATCAGCTTTAAGAGTATAAAGTATAACATAAATGACAATTTTGAGCGAGGAAAAGAAATGATCGAATTCATATATATTTAAATAAATGTAATATGACTTATTTTGTACATGTACATTTATGTAACAGCTGATTCCTGATCCATTTTTAATAAAAACTTTTTTTTAGTTCATTTAATTTTTATCTTGTTTTTTTGCTCTGCCCCTGCATGCAGAATGAGAAGAGTTTGAGGTCATATCTTCAAATTTCCTTTCTTCATTATGATGTTTTCTTGTCAGGGTCAACACAGAAGGACACCAATTTCCCAAAGACAGATGTTTCCTTAATTTCTTTCGTTGGGATGACTACCTTATCGATAATGTTTCTTATAGACAACGTTATTGCATTGGTGGACAAGAATCTGAGGAAAAAAAAAAAAAAGTATAATTACTAAATAATTTAAAAATATATAATATCTTATAATATACACTCTACTCCCGATTAACTGGAGACGGATAAAGAAAGATCACGGTTAACCGAAAGACTAAAGTTAATATGGAGGTCTCTCTTTAGAAGTGTAGGTTAATGAGGTTAAATTATGAAGAGGCCCTGAGAAATATTCATTAATTAAAAGAACCTTACTTTACCTTTATTTCTCCCCACGTATTCTTCCCTTAAAAAATAAAATTACACCGTTAA
Organism: Aradus depressus; assembly: GCA_963662175.1. Lineage (NCBI taxonomy): Eukaryota > Metazoa > Arthropoda > Insecta > Hemiptera > Aradidae > Aradus > Aradus depressus. The sequence goes on from OY759221.1 coordinate 23,776,342, forward strand.
TTTTTTTTTCAATTCTTGATAATTTTATATACTCGTAAGGTACAATGATTTAAAATAAGTGAGAGCTTCGGTAGCTCAATTGTATGTATGCTTACTGAGGTCAGGCCTTTAGTTTATTTTATCTGAGAGATATAATAAACTTAAGCACGTCGTCCTTCGGATCGGATATTAAGCAATGGTGGACCCGATGTCAGATACTCGTTAAAGGCACTTAATAAAAAATTTAGAACTCTCATAGTAGTGTCAGGTCTGTCCACCAGAATAACAAAAGAGCGATCTGGTAGTAGGCGATATCACCTTGTAGTTAAAGCCCGGGCATGAGTCATAATAACTAACTTTAAAACAAGTTTCATTTCACAAAACCAAGTAACTTATGAATAAGAAGTGCGTCAGAAGGTTTTATCATTGCAGGTATATTCAGTCTAATTAATGACACAAATTTCGGACGCACTTCTCATTATATATATATATATATATATATATATATATATATATGCTTACAACAATAAGATACAATCTCTCTTAATGGATATGTATCTGTTTTATATTTTATTAATATACAACTCTTTAATATACAAACTTTTAGAGGGGGCCGGTAGTTCAGTGGTAAGCGTGTTCGCCTTCTGAGCTCAAGTTCGTGGGTTCGAAACCCAACTGAGGCCCTTAGTTTATTTAATCTGGGAGGTAAAATAAACTTAAGCACGCCATCCTTCGGATGGGACGTTAAGCGATGGTCCCGAGCTTGTACAATGTCAGGTCCTCGTAGTATGCTAGCCTGCTAAGCTCAAGATCGCGGGTTCGTTTTTTATCTTGGAAGTAAAAACCATGAAGATGCCGTCTTTCGGATGGGATATTAAGCCTCTGCTATGTCAACTACTCGTTAAAGACACATACCAGTACAGTTAACTGGGAAGAGATCAGGTCCGGACTGGCCATATGACAATTCTGGCAAATACCAGAGGGGCCGGTCCATAGAAAAATATCACTTTTTTATCTAACAATCATTTATCTCATCATTAAACATTTCTGGAAGTGTTGAAAATTTAAGGACAATTAGGTTTCCAACGTTACTGACCGAGCCAATTGAATCTGTTTTGCTTGTGGTCTATTTTCTTACAATAGAATCAGTAATTATTAATTTCAATTGATATATTTAACCCTTATCTACAAGCGCCGCGTTACAGTGTACCGCATTTGTACGAGCATTGAAATAGCGCGGTAAATACAAGCCAATCACGATTCCCGCTTTGAGTATTCATAGTTCAGGAAATCGCTCATAGGTTGCGCTATCGTAAGTCACGTAATTATCAGTTGTCATTCTCTTATACATTGTGAAAGCGAAAAGGTTACGATTGCGGTACTCAGAACCGCGCGTGTGTATATAAGTTTTATAAGTTTCGGAATACAGAACCAATAGTTAATAGCATAATAAAATGCTAATCAATGTTGTTTTAAATTAAAGCATTTTATATATTGTTTGCAACAATTTTCAAGTAAGCATCATTTGTAATTATAATTTAAGTTAATAATTTAATTTTTAATTAAACTCTATCATATTGCATTTATTTACTTTCCCATTTATATATATGTATATATATTTTTTTTGTCATTAAAAGAAGGCCGTTTTGAATGAAATTTTGGGGCCGGTTTCCATTAAATTCCTGGGCTGAATTTTACCCCCAGTCCGGCCCTGGAAGGGATAAAAACATTGGATGCTTAGGTCCCTAGGTATACACTCTCTTCCAATATATCTATGTTGATATTAAATATAAATTTTATGTTGTAAATAAATAAAAAATTCTTACCTAGCGAACATGAGCAATACATATCTTCCCGGTGTTGCAATGTCTGTTTTTTCATATTCAATAGCTTTGATGATGTCTGCAGCAACCTGGTTCACCTTCTCCCCGATAACTCTAAAAAAACAAAGAGACATCTAAAATATGAGACATTTAAAGGTTTTCGGCATGTATCTCAAAAACCTGACGACCTGCGAAAAATGTATTTGATATAAAAATGAGTCTTTCAGTTTTTTCTACAACTTTTCATTGAAAAAACTTTTGATTAGGTCTTAAATATAAGCTGTATCTTGTAAAATGAAGTTAGGTCCCGGAGGAAACTGGTCTCGATTTTCGTTCGATTTCGGCCAAAATTGAATCAGATCTAAGTTAGCACATGTGACTTTTCCATTCTAAATTTCAAGTTCATAGCTACAATCGTTTCAGCGTTAGACCACTCTAACAAGCGGTATCCAGTAAAATGTACTCAGGCCATGAAAAATAATGGTCTTATTTTTACACATATGAAACCTTAATTTCAAATTTCAGGTTCATTGTTATAATCGTTGTTGACTTAGAGCGCTCAAAAAATTTCAATTACACAGATATCAATGTGGAAATGGCCAAACAAGTATTCATGGAACCTTGAAGTGGGCAATTCTTTTAAAAACTCGATTTCGGAATATTGCAATATTTCCTTATAGTAAAGATAAAGGAATGTAAAACAGAAAAAAAAAAGAATTTCGAGGTGGACGTCACGCCGTCCTTTCGTTGGGACGTTAAGCGTTTTTCTCGAGCCTATGCGATGTCAGGTTAACTCGATAAACACCCCTCCCTAGGTGAATGAACCTAGGTAGGCACTATATAGGACTCCCACAGTAGAGTCAGGCTCGTCCACTAGAGCGACGAAAGAGCGTTCTGGTTGTAAGCTATATGACCTCGTAGTTAAAGCCTGGGCATGAGTCACAATAACTAACTACACTAAAGATACAGTCGACACGCGATATAACGTCACTCGATATTACAAAATGAAGCTCTGGTCTCTTGACAAAAATTCGAAATAGCGAAAAAAAAAATTGCATTTCTGTACACTTAGTACAAAGAATCGATTTTTAAGATATGTTGGTTTAAAACAAGCGGTGTTACGAAATATAAACACGCGGTGTTACGAAATATAAACACGCGGTGTTACGAAATATAAACACGCGGTGTTACGAAGCCAAAAATTAATAATACATTGTTTACATCATTTATGTACATAAAAGTTTCCCTTACGGGAAAGTTGTAACAATGATAGTCTTGGATGATTCGCATGACCTTAGCCTTACTCCAATTGTAAACTAACCATTATAATTACCTATAGACTCCACAATGCGCCGATTTTACATAAAACATCCTTTTTGTACCCTCTCATCCCGTTTGTTTTCAAATTGGGCTCACTGTTATATAATCAAATAACAGGATGAAAAGTACAGTGATCAGTTCAATGAAAAGTACCAAGATCCAGCCTATTGCACATTTTACTTCTCCAGCGATACGAATTATAGGGAAAGTATTGTAATCGGTCAGGAATCCAGAATTTAATTAAATAGATATTTACAACTGTATAAATATAAAAACAACAAGCAAATGTGCTAATAGAGAGATAATGACAATGTAAAAACGTTAAGAGGGGAGAAATCACCCAGTGGTGACAATCCCTAGTCACTGATTTACTCTCATTTGGAACTAATCAACTGTCACAGCTGCTGCTAAGGAGGTCTCTACGCCATTGACGCTTAAGCCGTCGTTGGGGAAGTATGGCAAAATGGAGAGCACGGACTAGAGGATTATTGTGGGAACTAAAAAGAGAAAATAATTTTTTATACTTGGATTTAGCGACTTCGGTGACAAATGGTACGTTAAGGTCAGTGTGATGAGTTTTGTTGGAGACGTAATAGGATTGGCTGTTTTACGAAGGGTTTTGGATTGGAAGCCTTGGCCGAACCCCAGAGTTCCAGTCCATAAGTCCACATAGGTTTGAGTATTGCGTTGTATATAAGTTGTTTTCTTTTCAAACTTAATTTTGATCTTTTGTCTAGTAAATGTTTATAACGTCTGTTCATTTCTTGTCTTTTCAGTCTTGTGTGAGGATTCCATGTTAGTCGTTTGACGAATATGAGGTCTAGGGGGGGTTAGGGTTTATGACTCATGCCCGGGCTTTAACTACGAGGTCATATCGCCTACTACCAGAGCGCTCTTTCGTCACTCTGGTGGACATGAGCCCGACTCTACTGTGGGAGTCCTAAATTTTGCCTACTCTAAATTTTTTATTCACCTAGGGTAGGGGTTTTTAACGAGTACCTGACACCGTACAGGCTCGGGACCATCGCTTAACGTCCCATCCGAAGGACGGCGTGCTCAAGTTTGTTTTACCTCCCAGATAAAATAAACTAAGGGCCTCGGTCGGGTTACGAACCCACGTTCTTGAGCTCAGAAGTCAAGCACGCATACCACTGAGCTACCGGCGCCCTCGAATATGATGTCTAGATAGCGTCGGTAAATCATCCATACTTCCCCAACACAAACTAATCAATTACGTTTTCGCTCTCTCTTCAAAAGAATTGATTATTTGGGCTAAAAATCAATAGTTGACTTACATGGGGGCTTTTGAAATCCTCATACTAAATTTTATATCGATACATTCATTAAATCGATAGTTATTAGAGTCTATGTGTTCACCTTTATCCTCCCCCCTGACCCTTTGGCCGACTTCACTGAAAAACAATAGGATGACGTCCTTATTGAGTTCTGGACTCTGTTATCCGGTTCACCGTCACACACGCACAGGTCGACATTATTTTTTTTTGTAATTTTTCGAGTGGGGATTCGAAAAACATGAAATTTTGGTAAAGACTGACCAAATTTCATAACATCCCCTATACCTCGGATAGCTGAAGAAAGTAAATATTCAACTGAACTTTCCATATATGAAATTTAAATTCCTTGAAATCCGTTGAAAAATCAATCTCGCATTTTTGCACGATTACAATACTTTCTTATACTAGAGATATAAGAATTTAAAAAGAGAATATGTAATTTGGTCGAAAATGGATCCAAAATTTGAAAATAAATTTTCCAAAGGAAAGTGAATAATTTTGATTCGATTGTTATTAGTAATTGTTAGCAAGATAACAATGGACTCAACTTTGGGAAGCTTTGTGGTCCAACCAAGTAATTTCAAGATAAACTCCTATCTCATATTATATTTCATTTTGATAATAGTCAATTTTGAGATAGATATTTAGGTTGATGGTAATGGATGTTGAAATCGTACACCATTTTGAAGATGACTAAGATTTACTAGAATATACTTATTATTATTTAGTAGCATATATTAATTTTCAGCGGAATCAGGTGAGGGGAGGATCAGAGGTAGCCTCAACACAAAAATACCAATAATAGCTGATAAAATGAATGTATCGACATGAAATTTTATATTTAATTTCAAAACCACACAAGATGTGATGTAAAAAAAATTTACATATGTATATTAAGATTATTAAAATACTATAAAATCAATTATTATTATTTGTATAAAAACAGCTGTTAGGAGTGAAGTAACATAAATAGTGAATAAATATACAAAGATGGACTAGTCGCATTTTGTTTTAAAATGAAATGTGAACAACCAATGAATAGAAAACAAAATACGACGATCAGCTGTTTTTAATAGTGAGAAACAGTCTAATAAAAGACACAGAGTTGTTGTCCACTCACAAGTTTTATTAGTATAGCCAGCTTTCGGTCCTATAAGACCATCTTCAGTGCTAACTACAATAGTCAGGTAAAAGTTAAAATAAAAATATGTGCATACAAAAACAACATAAATAAAATATATATATGTATATATCAATTAACAAACCAAAGATTTGATGTCACAGTTTAGTCATTAAAATATCAAGTTAAATAATTCAAACATAAATCAACAAATATAACAAAAACAATGAAATTTCTTAGGTATAATCACACAACAAAACTGACCACTACCTTTGTAAATTGGTAAGTTTTGTTATGTAATTATACCTAAGAAATTTTGTAATTATACCTAAGAAATTTCATTGTTTTTGTTATATTTGTTGATTTATGTTTGAATTATTTAACTTGATATTTTAATGACTAAACTGTGACATCAAATCCTGTCTATAGTTAGCACTGAAGATGGTCTTATAGGACCGAAAGCTGGCTATGCTAATAAAACTTGTGAGTGGACAACAACTCTGTGTCTTTTATTAGACTGTTTCTCACTATTAAAAACAGCTGATCGTCGTATTTTGTTCTCTATTCATTGGTTGTTCACATTTCATTTTAAAACAAAATGCGACTAGTCCATCTTTGTTTTTAATAGTGAGAAACAGTCTAATAAAAGACACAGAGTTGTTGTCCACTCACAAGTTTTATTAGTATAGCCAGCTTTCGGTCCTATAAGACCATCTTCAGTGCTAACTACAATAGTCAGGTAAAAGTTAAAATAAAAATATGTGCATACAAAAACAACATAAATAAAATATATATATATATATATCAATTAACAAACCAAAGATTTGATGTCACAGTTTAGTCATTAAAATATCAAGTTAAATAATTCAAACATAAATCAACAAATATAACAAAAACAATGAAATTTCTTAGGTATAATTACACAACAAAACTGACCACTACCTTTGTAAATTGGTAAGTTTTGTTATGTAAATACAGCTCACAACAACCTCCAAAAAATTCATCATAAGAAACAGTCTGAGTTAAGATGTGGAAGTGGACAGTCTAGACAAAAGTGTTTTTAGGCTTAAGGTGAAATGAACCAGTCTGAGTGAGAGAAGATGTAGAGGAGATGTAGGAGTGAAAATGACAGTGAAGTAGATGCGCAAAGGTACTTTTATTTATTCATATGTTTTTATGCCCAAAATAACATTCAATTAAAGAATGGCCGCAATATTTAAAAAGAAAAGAGACTAAAGTAGATGTATAAATTAGTTTGTAAGATTTTTATTGCAAGTAATTTGATTTTTTATTTCATATTGATGTTTTGATTATATTTATAATGTAGGTTTAGGTAAATAAACCCAATATTTGTTCTCTTATTCTATGCTATTCATTTTCCCCATAATTTATTACGAAACCTCACAGAAGAATAGCCGGACAGTCTCGAAGGATACGACACAACGACCGTTTTTTGGATTTTAATTTTGGATATTGGAACATTTTATCATTATATAGACCCGGGGCATTGCTAATGCTCCTAGATCAGTTTAACAAGTACAAACTAGATTTAGCTGCAATTCAGGAGGTTCGGTGGACCGGCCAAGGCACTTTAGAAAAGAAGCACCATACCATCTACTACAGCTGTCATGAGAGGCACCACCTGTTTGGCACAGGCTTCATCGTTGGAAAGAGATTCCGGCAACTGGTAATAGACTTCAAGGCAGTCAGCCCAAGAATTTGCGTAATTCGCATTAAAGGGAAGTTCAAAAACTACAGCCTGCTGAGTGTTCACGCGCCCACGGAGATATCGGAGGAGGTGGATAAGGAACAATTCTACGACCTGCTCGAGAGGACCGTGGACCAATGCCCGAGATATGATGTTAAAATTATTGCAGGGGATATGAACTCAAAGGTGGGTAGAGAAAGGTTTTACTCCCCAACCATAGGACAGCATAGCCTTCACGAAGTCAGCAACGACAATGGACAGAGGCTTATTAACTTTGCTGCCTCACGAGACCTCGTTATCGGAAGTACCTTATTTCCTCACAAAAACATTCATAAGGGTACGTGGACATCGCCCGATGGTAGAACGGTAAACCAAATTGACCACATTCTGATCAGCTCCAGGAATAAGTCAAACTTACTGGACGTCAGATCCTACAGAGGAGCCAACGTGGACTCTGACCACTACTTAGCTGTTGCTCGCCTCAGAGAAAGGATCTCTCTAATTAAGAACGAACGGGGAGAAAGAGTTAAAAGGTATAACGTTTCTAAACTCAAGGAAGAAGAATCGCACACAAGATATGTGGCGAACTTGGAAGAGAAATTGCGAGCAGTGGAAATTCCAGATGGCTGCTGCCTGGACCAGAGATGGACCAAGTACTGTCAGGCCATTGGACAGACTGCGGAGGAAACGCTAGGACCACAAGAGAGAGAGACCCGAGCCCCTTGGTTCGATGATGATTGTAAAACTGTCATAGATGTCAAGAACGAAGCGTATAGAGCCATGCTGCAGAGGCGTACGCGTAGAGCTAGAGAAGAGTATCGTCAGAGGAGAAGGGACGAGAAGCACCTCCATCGTAGAAAGAAGCGGCAATGGGAAAACCAGGAGCTGGAAGAACTCGAGAGGCTGAGAACGGTAGATGAAAATAGAAAATTCTACCAGAAGGTGAATAAAGGGAGAAAGCCGTTCAAGCCAAGATCGAGGGCTTGTAAGGACGAAAACGGGACTTTGCTGAACGAAAAGAATCAGGTCCTTCAAAGATGGAGGCGGCATTTTGACGAACTCCTTAACGGTGGTCAGAGAAGAGAATCCATGGAGGATCTTGTGATTCCACGATCAGAAGAGGATGAGCTCGAGCCACCCGATGAGCTTGAAATAACCGAGGCCATGGAGAGGTTAAAGAACAACAAGGCACCAGGATATGACGGTCTGTCTTCGGAGTTATTTAGGTATGGTGGAAGCGAGTTGAAGAAGATTATGATGGACCTTATAATAGATATATGGACGGGAGAAGTCATGCCCAGAGCCTGGTACAAGACCGTGATTTGCCCCATACTAAAGAAAGGCAACCAGCTCGAATGTGGCAATTATAGAGGAATTTCCCTGCTCCCATGCGCTTATAAAGTCCTGTCCAACATACTCTTCCAGAGACTGCTTCCCTATGCAGAACGGGAGCTAGGTCCTTACCAGTGTGGCTTTCGACGGGGTAAATCGACCACAGATCAGATATTCTCCCTAAGACAGATCCTTGAGAAAGGTAAAGAGTACCAGATTCAGACCTGCCATCTCTTCATAGATTTTAAGGCTGCTTATGATAATGTCGACAGGCTGCAGCTGTTCAGGGCTATGGAAGATTTCAACATCCCGAGAAAGCTGATCCGTCTTTCAAAGCTGACGATGGCAAGCGTGCAATGTACGGTCCGGATCCAGGGAGAGTTCTCTGAGGAGTTTGAATCGAGTAAGGGAGTGAGGCAGGGTGATTCCTTAGCATGCTTACTCTTCAATCTCGTCCTGGAGAAAGCAGTAAGGGAATCAGGCATACAGACGAACGGGACCATTTTCAACAGGACTGTACAGCTGCTAGCATATGCCGATGACATTGACATCGTAGGTAGGTCATTTCGAGACGTCAAAGAGGCATTTCTGGCCTTGGAGGCACCGGCGAGGAGGTTGGGGCTTGTCATCAACGAAGCCAAGACCAAATACTTGGTTTCAGAGCAGGAGGTCGAGCCACCGGAGCAAGTCACCATTGGCCCTTACTTCTTCGAGAAAGTGCAAGAGTTTGCATACCTCGGCTCTCAGGTAAACGTGAACAACGACATGTCAGCCGAGGTAAAGCGAAGAACAGTGGCAGCGAACAGGAGCTTCTTCGGCCTGAGGCATCATATAAGAAGTCGCCTCCTTTCAAGAAAAACAAAGTTCAGGCTTTATAAAACGTTGATCCGCCCCATCCTAACATACGGGTCCGAGGCTTGGACTATCTCCAAGTCAGATGAACAACATCTTCTGGTCTTCGAAAGAAAGATCCTCCGCCGAATATATGGCCCAATACGCGATGGAGAAGACTGGAGACGACGCACGAACCAAGAAGTCTATTACCTCACCCAGGAACCAGACGTTGTGAAGGTCATCAGGCTGGGAAGGCTCAGGTGGGCCGGACATGTGGCAAGGATGGGCGAACATGAGATCCCGAGGAAGACGATGTCGGACCGGCTTTACGGAACAAGACGCGTCGGGAGGCCGAAGCTGAGGTGGCAGGATGGTGTGGCGAATGATGCGAGGAGCCTGCTTGGAGTCCGACACTGGAGTGCAGCTGCACAAAACAGGGATAACTGGCGGACACTGTTGGAGGAGGCCTTGACTCATTAGTGGGTTGTCGCGCCATTGTGAATGAATGAATTCATTTTCCCCATGAACCCAGTAAGATAATTTATACCTTTGGATAAGATTAAACTTTTTTTTTTACAGATTTAGGAAAACAATGTGGCATCTCATTATTATATTTAGAAGAAATCCAAATGAAATAATTATTAATTGCATTTTTTTTTAAATACCTGCACTTTCTTCAAAATTGCACCTCTTGAACTTTCAATATTTTTTTAGGGCCCTTTTCGAAAATTACTGTACAAGTCAAAATTAATAGAAGACCAACCATAATTTGTACAGGAAATGTGGTAATTCTAATTAATATTATTATTTGTTGACTTTAATATTTTTATTAATTCAATTATTATTTAATTTTTCTTTTAATTATCACAAATAACGTCTCCATCGGTCGAAGGGAAGGATCAGAGGTTTTATGGCATATTTTGGCAGTGTTTACTGCATAAAAATCCGGTCTCTACTTATAAATAATGGTTCTCTTACTTTCCCTGTGCCATCTCCATGTAGTCTGGACTTGTGTTCATAAACGTAGGATGTACGACAGACACAATAACCTTGTTTTGGGGATTCAGTAGGTTCAATTCTACACCAACTGTGTGGGACAAACCTGAAAATTAGATTAACAAATTATTATTATAATGGAACCATAAGCAAATATATAGCCTGGTAGTACTGGTTAAAAACCCCTACTATAAATGAATAAAAATTTAGGATAGACAAAATGTAGGACTCTCATAGTGGAATCGGGCTCATGTCCACCAGAGTGACGAATGACATAAAAGGGTGCATCGACAACTGTTCTTAAGACTTTGGACTGGATACGCTTGGTGTTAGATATCTTAGTTGATTTTACAATGCGCATTTCCGAATATTATAAAAAAATGAAAATATACCCCTGACAACCACCCCTCATTATTAATAATTTATTGAATTGTTATGAATATCGTATTAAACTTACTTGTGATAGCAGCTTTAGTGGAACTGTAGATAGATAGAAACGGTATGCCTCGGTAAGCAGATATTGAGCTGATGTTGACAACATGTCCGCTGTTCCTTTCCATCATCTTCGGCAGAAATGATGACATTGTCTGCAAATGTTAATAGATAGAGGTAGAAGTCATAGTTCTGGGATGCGAAGTTATATTGGCAGTATAAATTGTGTACAAAATGGGACCAAGGATGCTGGCTTGAAAGACGGCCACCTCAATAGGTGACAGGCTGAACCCTCACGAACTTTAAAACTTCATCCACTCAAATTGAAGGAAATAGGGAAGTAGGTGTGAGAAAGGAATCGCTTTAGTTTAAAGAGCAGACCGTTGTGACTCGATCGAAGGTTTGAGCAACGTCGAGAAAGGTATCCGTGCTCTTTACAATCAAGTGTGAAGGATATTTTGTTAACAACTCGGAAACATTGACGGGTATGGAAGGATTCAAATTGGTAAAAAATTGTGGGTTTCTAAGAAGAAGTTTCTCAAAAACATTGATGAGAATAAGAAGAAGGCTAATAAGACGATATGAGGTGACATTGTGTAAAGGTTTTTCGGTTTTGGAACCATGTGGGTAAGGAACATAATGGCCGTCCAGGGAAGATGTCGGAGGTTATTGCCTGTTATAAGATCATCTCCGGAGGATTTACGTATAAGAATATCATATAGAATGTGCTTCACCTCTGAAGATTGTTAAATTGTTAGCGATATAGGAAACCTATAGGTCAAAGATAATGAGATTTGAAGGTGTTTCGAACATGGGATTCAAAGAAGTTAGCCTTTTCCTAATCAGATCTGATCCAGGTGTCACCGGAGAAGGGACAGGATAATGTTTGAGGATCTTCTTCAGAGATAACTGTCGTCCTTAGAAAGGGAGGTCCTGAAACGGCTCCATAAGTATTTTCTGATGCAATTGTATAAATAAAAAACAAATAATTGTATACTTAACGCTTTTAATTCTGAATACAACTTTTTTTCAAAGAAATTCAAATTTTTCTGTCATGTCCTTATATTATTAATATTATTTGTAATAAAAATGATGAACTTACCCAAAATGCAGCAAGAACATTAACGTTAAACATAGATCTGATTTCTTCTTCGTTCCATTCTGTAATCAAATTACTCATTATGAGAGCAGCATTGTTTATCAGAATATCCACTGGGCCCAGATCTTTTTCAATTTGTTTAGCTACATCTTCGACTTGTTTTCTGAAAATCACAATAATAAAATCTCTTATTTTACTCCCCATAGGGAAAGTTATGTAACAGATCAGAAATTCATCTTTTCCGACCCCCTGTTTCCAAAGTGAAAATTAAATATTCTTAGTGAATCACCGTTTATGTACTTCCCCAGAAAAAATGTAATCAATTAATTTTTTGCACTCCCTCTTAACCCTTACCGCCACAGGTGGGTCTGTCAGGCACGTAGTGTTATTTCATTTGCAAGTTTTGTCAACCCTGCTCCCTCTCCACTAACGCCATATCTATGTAAACGTTTCTTAGTTAATCCTTGTCACGAGAACATGCCAGGCATTACTCTATATTTTACCATTTCAAGCTAGTAAACATTTTTATAAAACTAAGGTGGTCTCACAGGCACACATGTGGCTGGCACTACATTCCAGGTATGTGTCTCTCAGGCACACATGTGTCTTTGACGGGATTAACACGGTCTTTACTGTTCTAAATATTTAGATTATGTAATTCATACCCACCTATATAATCGTTTTATTTTATTTTTCTAGATATTATCACTACTATTATCATTTTGTTGTCTATCATGTATTGTACCTATTAAATATTAATTATTGTTTACATCTATTTTTATTTATTATCAACCAATATTTGGTTTTATTATTATTTTTTGTTTTTATTATAAGTTTTATTGTACCTATATATATTTTTTTTTTTTTTCTTCCGAACTGAGTTATGTTCTGGGCCTTCTAGAAAATAGTATAGCAAAATAATTATTATGTTTATATTCAAGTAATAATGTTCATTTTTTAAGAATGTGAAATAAATTTAATTATTTATTCTTTTATTTTATACATAGCTATAAAGTACATAATAATATTTATATATGTAAGAGGAATAGTTAACTATACTGACAAATCAGGTTATAATTATATTTTATCAAAATAATACTATATATTCAATAATATTATATATTCAATATATTGATAGAAAGATTGATTTAACTTTAACAATAAGAGATGAAATAGGTGAAAAAGCATACCGTGCCTGAGAGGCACACGTGTGGCATAGACGGGAAAACTGGTACCTGTGGCGGTAGGGGTTAATGCTCATACTTTTGTATTGATACATTCATTACATCGTCAGTTATTGGTTTTTTTGTGTGGAACCTTCCTCTCCAAAACCCCCACTCCTTCCCTTCGGCCGGTTTCGATGAAAATTAATATCTCCATATGGCGTTTTAAATTTAAATATTATATTTAATTTCATTCATTATATCGTAAATATAGGCATTACTGATCCCCCCTTTCCTTCGGCCGATGCTTTTGAAAATTAAAGGGAGTTCTGGACACACATATAAATTATCATTCTATCGGCAGTTCACAGATACGCAGACTTTTTTTTTGGAATCAGTGGTCAGAAAACATGGAATTCTGTTGTAAACTCAACCTCAATCTTCTGAGCGATTAGATAACTACTTGTATACTTTGTATAACTGGGAATGTAAAATTTCTGTCTCATAAGAACGACCATTATCGATTTTCAGACAATTCGACCGAAGGGAGATAATGGAGGGGGTTAACAGAAATACCCTGATAACTACGTATGTAATTCAACAATTGATTTTTAGCCCAAACGGTTCATTGATTTTGGAGAGACAGTAAATTGATTAAAAAATAAAATTAAAACAGTCCTGAGACAGGTCGTCACATATGAATGAAACGTGGGTCTTGACTAGAAGGGACGATCTTGCTCAATACTCCAGAGGGGGATAGATGGAGAATAAGGACCAATAGGGAGCTGAGGGACCTGTACAAGAGACTGGAGCTGGTGGCGTTCGTGAAGCAGATGGCTGAGGCATTTACAGAAGAGCCAGAGAGCTTGCCGAGGAGGATACTGGAGGGACACCCGGGAGGACAAAGAAGAAGAGGTAGACCCCGCTTACATTGGCTGGAGGACGACCTCAGGAGATGGAGACAGGAGGCAGAGGATAGAGAAGAATGGCGGAAGATCGTTGCGGAGGCCCAGGTCCTACAAATTGATTACTTCTTTCTGGGTAAATACATTTCCGATGATTCACTGAAAACTATTTTGGAATTGACATCTAAATAAATATGTATAGTTAATCTTTCGTCTAAATTTATCTCAATTTTATTTATTTCTTGAAATTTTTAATTGGGATATCTTAAGGTTTACAAAACAATTAGCAGAATTAAAATTGACGTCATACTAACTTTGATGCAACATTTAGTTTGTACGCCTTGGCTCTGCTACCCAACATTTCTACAGTCTTTTTGTTACTCTCTTCGTTAAGTTCTGCACAAGCCAAAATTGCACCCTTTTGATGCAATTGCAAACATAGTTCTCGTCCTAAACCTCGCCCTGAACCCGTTACCTGGAATATAATTAGTTTAATGAACTTTTTTTTTTTTTTTTCGTCTATAGTATTGCAATTATCGCGAATACTGTTATAGAACCTGCGTCTGGTGTTACAAGAACACATTCGACCGATTCCACCCTGTGTGCAAAATGTGTAATGTCGGTTAGTTGAATTTAATCAGAAGAATGTGGTCCATCCTATTTTTATCATGATTATAAATGAAAAAAAAAAAACATTTTGTTCTGGGACCGAGTCCCATAAGAATAATAAATACAGAGTGAAAAAGAAAAGGAAACAATGAAGTGTAGTATCAGTAATACTGATTCAGTATGCTATACAAAGAAACAAATACAAAAATAAATAAATGAGTGCTACAGTGGAGAAATACTAGACAATAACAAATATAGATAAATAAAGAATTAAAATGAACAGCTTAATTATGAAGAATTAAACGAAAATAAATGTATCTATATAACTAGGGGAACTTATATAATAAAGAATCTATGTAAATATGAAGAAAATAAATGTATCTATATAACTAGGGGAACTTATATAATAAAGAATCTATGTAAATATGAAGAAAATAAAATGAATTAATAAAAATAAATGTATCTATATAACTAGGGGAACTTATATAATAAAGAATCTATGTAAATATGAAGAAAATAAATGTATCTATATAACTAGGGGAACTTATATAATAAAGAATCTATGTAAATATGAAGAAAATAAATGTATCTATATAACTAGGGGAACTTATATAATAAAGAATCTATGTAAATATGAAGAAAATAAAATGAATTAATAAAAATCGAAGGTTTACAAAGTCAAGAAGGATAAGAAAGTTAAGAATGTTATGAGAGTTAATAATGAAAAATAATTTTAGAAAAAAAGGGGCTAAACAGAAATAAGTGAATAAAGAAAACATAAAATAAAACAAAAAATAAGAATAAAAATAAATTAATAATGAAAATATATCAAATGAACGAAATAAGTATAATATTTAGACTAGAATAAATTAACTAAAAAAAAATTATGAGTAATGGAAAAAAAAGAGGATAAAAATGAAAAACTAAATAACTGAATAATTAAAGATAATTCATGTTTTTCTTAAGCTTCTCTGGGAAATTATTATAATGATTTTTCAGGCACTTTTTCCAGATGTGTATTATTTTTTATTTTTTGACAATATTTCGGGACACTTCCACGTCCCTTATTTTGGTCACTATGAACATGTACCCCATTCTCGAAATATTGTCAAAAAATAATATTTCATAGTGATTGTAAAAGCCTGGTTAGTATAAGAAAGTCCTGTAATGGTCACACTACATTTTTTTGAACTATTGTCTATTCAATAGAAAAAGTTAGGTATACAAAAACTACTTGTTTTGGCATTATACCATCGTCAGTCTTTGTATAATATAATGTAGTTTAATAAAGTATATTTATAACTAAACCTCTCGATGGTGTGATGCCGAAATCAAAATACAAAAACTATACACAATTTTTTTATGGAATAGACAATACGTATACGAGTCGACGTGTGGGTCGTCAGTTGACGTGGAAAGACGTCCAGGACGCTCATCGTCTTCAATCGACTGTCAACCACCCTTAAAATGCCATGAACCCTGTTCATGCCACTTGAAATATGCCGTACCTACGCTTCATAGCAACATCACCGTAAGAAAAAATCGCACTTCACTAAAAACCGCGTAGCTAATCAACAAATGAAGATATCTGCAAGCAGGAAACAGCGTTATCATCAGCTGATCTGTACAAACCTAGCGACACAAGCGGATTCCCCTGGAACCAACTGGAGCAGCGCAGTAAAAAATAAGAACTTTGTTTCATTTATTTATTACGTTTCCACAATATGTACACGTTTCTCAACTTAAAATATCGATTGAATATGTTTGTTCTTATCGTACATTTTCAATGAAGGAAAAATTTTAAATATTGGTGGCTTGATCGTGGTGGTTTGTATACAAACAAAGGTTGGCCTTCTGGTTTCCATAGAAATATATTTAATGAATTTATCGACACAAAATTTAGTATGAAAATTCAGTAGTTCTTATGAAAGTCAAATCTTGAATGTTAGCGCAAACGGTCGACTTGGTGGGGGAGCGAAATGAAAATAGATTAATTCGTTCTGGGGAAGTATATTGTCAATGATTCACGAACCACTTTTTTATGAAATAAAATATTTATTGGATATTGACTACCATTTGAAACTTAATGGTTATAAATAGGGTACGGATTTTTAGGTTTTTGCATATTTTTTTGCCTCGCTAAAACCACTAATATCTAAGCAAATGTGGACGTTTCTAAACATTATGATCCGGAATAAAGTGGTTTTATCTTGCATATGAATCTTACTGCATTTGATGACATATTTCAACGTTTAGGGCTTAAAAATTGCCTTAATTTGAACATTTTAGTGAAAAATATATAATAAAAAAACAATCATTCCACAAATTGGCAACACTGCCTTAGTATCTAGAGAAGGAACACACGACAGTTGTTTATGTTTACAGAAGCCGCAGGAGCAAGCGGCCTTTCCTTTAAAATATTAAGAGTTTCTTTTAATTATTTTTCTCAAGAGTTAACACTTAAAAATGCCTAAAAAATCTCGTAGTCGCTTCTAAATTACGGGAAATTATAAAAGAATATGTTGACGTTTTTAAAATCGACGAGTCTCAGATCACTCAAAATATATCTACATCTAAACACTAAAAACATCTAAGTGCTAATGAAAACTAAAAAAAAAACAATTTTTTTGGAATGAACGTAACGTTCCTACATTTTAAATTTATATAAATATAGTAAACAATTTTCTATTAAAATAAATAAATAAAATGTTACCAATTCTTACTTTAGCGTAAATTGTGATATTTTCTGTTCGATTATTTTTAAGAGAGTTAATTTTGAATTAAAATTACTTTAAAAAAAAAGTTTAAATAATATTGCTTATCTACCTAATTTTTTCTGGTCAATTATTATGTTATTTATGATTATATTAAATTTTATATTTAAATATATAATTTGTTTTGATAAAGTGTAATGAAAAATAAAGAAATATTTTACTATATATTCAGTTTATTTGACATATCTTAGTGCATATTTCCATTTTTAAAAATTATTTATTTCTATCAATTTTTTCGGCCAACCTTTGTTTGTTTACTAACCATGAAGGTAACATTGTACTGGTCTCAAATCAAGGATATTCTTGCTCAACCTCATAATAATATTTTTATTTTATACTTACCAGAATTATTTTTCCTTCTAGTGATTTGGGTTTTTTTGTTAAACTTATGAAAAAATCCTTTATTATCAAAAATAAAAGTTTAGCTGTAAAGATAATACTATTTAACACAGTTATGCGACTTCCGCTGTGCTTTACGTTAGTGTCGGCTTCTCTCAATTCCACATTCCCTGGTGAGTTGCCTTCATTCTTCATGAGACTTTCTCTGCTGATGTATGTCATTCTCTGGAATAAAGAGAGAAGAATAAATGCAGAAACAATTACAATGTATATATACAACGTGTATACAGTAAATAAATAATTCATTAAAATTAAAAACAATTTTTCTTCATTCTTTTTTTTACTGAAACCTTGGTGGAGAGCTTTTTTTTGGGGTGGGGGGGGGGGGGGGGGGGGGGAGGGAGTCTTGAAGGGCTATGGGGGAGGCTTGGGGGGGAGGGGCTTGACCTTATAAACATTTGAGATCAAACTCCAAGGTTCTGGCTGTAATTGAGGCCGAGATCCCTACCCAGGCTCGGATGAAACCTGAATACCTTGGAGACGGCATACCCGATTTCCGCCAAACATGGCTAAGAACCATCTCGCAAATACCAGCTTTAGAAACGAAAAAACCGCTTTGGAATCGATTCAGCCGTCTTGGAGCTAGGATGCCACAGACAGACACACACACAGACAGAGGCTTCAAACTTATAACACCCCTCCTATTGCGTCGGGGGTTAATAAATAATATTACTCAAAGAATAAGCTGCAGAGAAATATTTAAAAAACTAAAAATCCTGTATTTGTCATCGCTGTTTATATTTGAAACATTAATGGTTATTAGGAAAAATAAAAATATTTTCCCTCTTAACAATTCTAGTCATGATTACGATACCAGGAAGAAAGTAGATTTTCGAATTACTGGCACTACTGGTTATATGAAACTAATGAGTTGGCGACTACCCAGAAATGTCAGTATGAAATGATTTTGAGAAGGGGAGGGAGGAGACAGAGTGATCTCTAAGCGTGGTTGGTATAAGAAAATCCTATAATGGCCACAACAAAATTTTATTTTTCTTAATGTTTATAATTTTTCAAAAAAACTACTACCACTATAAGAACAGTATTTCAAAGTTCGTTGCTGAAAACCGGACGACCTGCAAAAAATCATGTGCCATACAAAAATGTATTTCAGTATTCTTTACAACTGTTATTCGAAAAGATTTTTGATTAGGTCATAAATATAAGTCGTTGTCTTGTAAAATGAAGTTAGGTGCCGAAGTGGTCTCAATTTTCGTTCGATTTCGGCCAAAATCTCATCAGACGTAAGTTAGAATATCTGAGCTCTTCATTTCAAATTTCTAGTTCATAGCTACAATCATTTTTGCGGTAGAGAGCTGACTACTTTCCAATCACATACACACAAACCGACATCATCGCAAAAATGGCCAAAACGGATTACAATACTTCCTTAGACCCAGTTCCGGATTAGCCCATAAGCAAATTAAGGAATTGCTTATGACATCACGTCTCGGGGGGCACCATAAACAGCACCGAGAAAAATAATTTGAAAATAATAAAAAATGAAAAAAGAACGACGATGCTGCAGGAAAGGCTCAATGCTTTATCAATATTATATATAGAGGCAGAGAGGGCGCCGGTAGCTCAGTGGTATGCGTGCTTGACTTCTGAGCTCAAGGTCGTGGGTTCGTAGCCCGACCGAAGCCCTTACTTTATTTTATCTGGGAGGTAAAATAAACTTAAGCACGCCGTCCTTCGGATGGGACGTTAAGCGATGGTCCCGAGCCTGTACGATGTCAGGTACTCGTTAAAGACCCCTACCCTAGATGAATAAAAATTTAGGGTAGGCAAAATTTAGGACTCCCACAGTAGAGTCGGGCTCATGTCCACCAGAGTGACGAAAGAGCGCTCTGGTAGTAGGCGATATGACCTCGTAGTTAAAGCCCGGGCATGAGTCATAAAACCTAACCTAACCTATAGAGGCAGATATGCTAAAAACGTTGAACTTAAAAACTATTGTCGGCGAATTTAATGTTCGTAAAAGTCGCAAGTCGCATTTCAATAAATAAAAAAAATGTATGCTTTGGTTTTTATTGTAATACCTACTCTACGTATCTCTTTCGTCTTTTGTACATATTCTAAGGTACGTAATGATCTATCTCGTTGTAATAAATACCTACGTTAAACATTTTTAAAGACCGATACTAGTTTACTAGTGGATAGGGGAGCCCACAGGCGTGGATTGCTTAGGGCATCAGGTAGTCTTAATCCGGCACTGATTAGACCTACAAGCATAAGAAAATAAAAATGGAAATAAAAAAAATAAATTTAATATATTAAGTAATATTATTACTTTGATCAATGCAGACGATATGTGATGGAGGTGATCTCAGTGGGACTGGCACCAAACTAATGACATTACAGGAACTCAACACAACATATAAATCGGGTTGATTACCTTGATGTACCCCCACCAGCTTAACAGTCCTCCATAAAATTAGCACATAACTCATTTTTTTAATATTTATGGCACCCTCCCTACGGGACGTAAGATTTTTATTTTCTAGTTGACTAGAGTAAATTAAGTTACACTTTTCAAGACAACCTTCTTTCAGTCACAACGGAATTACTACTAATAAATATATAATAATAATAATAATTGTAGAAATATTGAGGGTCAGTCAAAGATGGAAGAAAACAGGGAACACTATTCAAACGCCAACGTTTCGATATATTTTATATCATCATCAGGGCCCACAAACATGGGGGAGAATCAAGATTAGAATCACAATTAAACAAAATTAGTGTGTTGATAAACATTAAAATATTATAACGAGTTAAAAATTGAACCTGACTTACTATGAATACATTACTAACTTCATAGTAACATATTCATAGTAAGTCAGGTTCAATTTTTAACTCGTTATAATGTCTATTTATGTTTATCAACACACTTATTTTGTTTAATTGTGATTATAATCTTGATCCCCCCCCCCCCCCCCCCCCCCCCCCCCCAGTTTGTAGGCCCTGATGATGATATAAAATATATCGAAACGTTGGCGTTTGACTTGTGTTGCCTGTTTTCTTCCATCTTTGACTGATACTTAATATTCCTACAATTAGAATCTACAGTCGCTAATCAACATCTACAATAATAATAATAATATTTATTTCTCTATAATCATAAAATGTTTCGTTCTAAGCCCAGTTTCAAAAATCGTGAGCTTGCCGTCCGTCGAAAGGAACGTTAATCGATGGTTCCGAGCCTGCAAGATGTCAGTTTCTCGTTAAAGGACTCCGACAGTAGAGTCGGGCTCATGTCCACCAGAGCGACGAAAGAGCGCTCTGGTAGTAGGCGATATGACCTCGTAGTTAAGTTATTAACAACTTCTATGTTGCCATCCACAAGCTAGTCTTCTCCAGCAAAAAATATTGTTTTTTTACTTCGTAATTTCTTGTTTTCCGACCATGTGATTCTAAAAATGGAAACTGTCCATCTGTGGAGGTATGTGTATATGACTATGAACACGATAACTCCCGATTAAATGAATGTATCGACACGAAATTTAATATGTATATCCAGAACTCTTCAACGATGACACCCATTGATTTTTAGCGAAATCTGGCAAAGGGAAGGGGGATTAGGGGGGAGGCGTAACAAAAAAACTCAGACCATCAGACAGAAAATAATTTTTTTAGTTTTTGGATGAGGAGGAAACATGAAATTCTGTTGAAAACTTAGAATCAAATTTTTGACCGATTATATAACTTCCCTTATACTTCATACAGCAGTGACGACATTTATAATACAACAATATTCCATTTGTTCGATTGCCATTATTTGATAACTAAAATAAGATATCAAATAAGATATACGTGAAAATGCAGGATGCACATAAGTTACTTAAATCAATTAATATATAGATTAAGTAGGTAATAATTAATATACAAATTAATTATTAATTAATGTATAAACAAAGTATATTTCACCGAAATTTCACGTGTTCATACATCCTGATCCCTCTGAAATCAGAAAATCAAAATTCCTTCTGTCTCTCTGAGTGTGTGTGTGTGTATTTGAACATGAAAACTCCCGATAGAAAGAATGTATCGTAATGCAGGAGCGAAAAGTTAATTCATATGTGAGATAGTAAGATGTGGGACGAGATTTCTCATAGAAATAAAAGACGTGGTCTTCCCATTGTTTTATTTTTGTTGTTCTTTAACCGCTACGCTGTGTGGGTGTACCACTGATGATGACGCTGTTGCGTTGAAAACCGGTTCTGGTCAAAAATAAAACAATGGGAAGACTACGTTTTTTATTTCTATGAGAATTGATTAATTCGTTCTGGGGAAGTGTATTAGTAATCCGCGGAAGAGTATTAGTAGTCCTATTGCCGGAGATTGACAATTTTTTTTTCGTTCTTGGGAAACTGATTTATATCGGGTCGTTGCTCCCTTACCAACATCTTCTACGAAAATATAATTACAAGTTAAAAAACAACAATTTAAGCACTCGTAATTTTGTTTATCTTTTAATCATTATTATTGGTAATTAGTAAAAGATAAGACAGAATTACGTAAATAAGTAGACAACATCCACTTATGGTAATTAATGATTTGATTATTGTATGATCTTTTCGGAAATATATGTATGATCTTCTCGTGTATTTAAGCCTTATTCAGTTCGTTATTTTCTTCCCCTCTCAACAATAATTGTTATTTCAAACTTCAAAACTACGATTAATTGGCAGAAGAGAAACAACCGTTAACTGTAGATATTCTTTCCATACCATTTAAATGTAATATAAAATTTTAGGTGTCCATTTTGATGGGCTCAACATACGGCTGTTATCGGTAAGAAACTGAGTTCCGTTTGCACAGTAATCTTAAAAAGATGGTGCCAAAGGAAACATTAACTACTCTATATTATTTCCATTCTATAATCAAGTATTAATATTTTTAGACTTCTAATATCTTTCTTTGATATAAAAAATGCTAAGTTGATAGGTTCTCAACCTAAGCAAAATCACCCACCATATTACATACAGACAAATTGGGTCAAACCATTTTAATTGTTCATTTATGGTTGACTTGGTTTGAACACCATTGATTTCCCTGACAAGATGATAAATTCGGTTAATAAATGTAATAGTTGTTGAAAGGGGAAGGGGGGGGGGGGGGGGGGGAGTTGGAAATTTGTTGGTTATCTGAGTTAGTTAAGATGAAACTTGTTCATGCTCCATTATGGTGTAGCCTGTTGGCGACTGACAAACTCTCGAGAGTTGGGGCCTGTCTCAGCAGATGAGGCGGTTGAGTTTCCAATCAGCATCTCTTATCGAATGGAGCAACCATCCATGATGAACGCACCTCTTCTCAACTTTAAAATGGCTCCAATTTTTTGTGAAATATATGCCGAAAAGCGTCTTAAAATGATATGTAAATAAGTACTCATTTTTTTGACATTTGCTTGTTTTACGCGAAAACGATAGGACCAATACGGGGTATAAGAAAGTCAGCCTCAGAATAAGGCTTTGCAATGAAACAAAAGAAACTGCGAACGCCACATTACATATATTTAAAAAAATACTAAGATAATTGAAAAAATATAATATATTTTTTCAATTATCTTAGTATTTTTTCCAATATATTATATTGGACTATGAATGGATATAATTGGGCCAAAACATAAATCAAATTTCATGAAAGGAAAGAAAAAACGTATGTTTTTCAAAAAAATATTGTCTATTTCATAAAATATATATAATATGTGAGTACTTTTGGTATCGCTACCATCTTCAGTCACAACTTAACAAATACAGTATTCGTTAAGTGGTGGTTGAGGATGATAGCAATACCGAAAGTACACCCATATTATTTATATTTTGTGAAATAGACAATATTTTTTTTAAAACATACGTTTTTTCTTTACTTTTGAATGTTAAGTATCAAATTTCATGAAGTTGATGATCTGCAGGAATGTGAAAACATTTGTAATAGATTTTTGCCCTTCTGCCAATTTTTCTTGGTTGTTGTGGGTGAGGTCTGTCCTCTCTCGAAACAATAATGTTTACTTTTTTTAAATAATTATAATTATTATAAAGATAAAAAAATTAGTAAAAAATGTATTCTTGTGATTTGGTGATTACAGGAATTTCTTATGGATATTAACAACTTTTCTACAGATGTTTAAATATTTTAGTCAAATAGAAATACCGGAATTTTTGGGATTGAAAATTCTATTTCCAATGAACGGTTTGCAAAAGCTCCAGTGTCAACCTCTTTTACATTCCCTGAGATACAATCTGTAATTAAATATATAATCAAGGGTAGGACTTGGTTCGGATCCGGATAAAGGATGAGGCTGCTATTTTATCTGCCAGGTCCTTATCGACTTTATTTGTAAAGTAAGAAGGACTTAGGGGCCTTAATAGCCAGGCCAACTTTCAGGCTACTTTATCACTCAACCCCCTCTAAGAAGAAAGTAACTGTGGAGTTGAATGTCTTCACTGTGCTTTGCTAAGATCAAGTAGCTCTCAAATAAGTACAGTGATATTCCACGCACTTTAACACCTTGCTATTTAAGTAATTCTGTTTGTGATGAGAAGACAGAAATGTCTGATCAGATGAGGAATATAGTGATAATCAACGCACTATAACACCTTGCTATTTAAGTAATTCTGTTTGTGATGAGGAGACAGAAATGTCTGATCAGATAAGAAATATAGTGACAATCAACGCACTTTAATCCTGCTATTTAAGTAATTCTGTTTATGAAGAGAAAAAAAAATGTCCGTTCAGCGAGAAATCATTTTCCAGTTTCTCAGAGGGAACAAAGTTCCTGTCCTTCGGAAATATGACACTTTTTCGATCAATACAAAAGAAAATGTTGGCTTAAGATACGATTTGACCCAGGACTCTGAAGTGGGCAATGTAGCCACTTCTAAATAGGAGAATAAGTATATAGTTTGATTCTATTCAAGCTCTGTTCAGAAAGAGGTCCAATGTACTTATAGGCTAACTAGGTAGATATAGCTTGCACAGAAGAAAATATACAAACTAATGGGAGGTTGCGGTAAGGATTCTACCGCACCGCCCCCGGTCCTAAAATCTATGATAATAAATAGAGATAATATGGCTGATAGATGCTCTCATATACCAAAGACCCCGAGGAACTCCCTGACAAAACCGAAGTGTATACAATTAATTATAAAAATTGTAGTTGTTTTTATCTTGGACAGACTGGTCGCAAGGTGAGAACTATAGTGGGGGAAAGTGTGGGAAGGGATAGTGACTGAATGATTTCAACACCGGCTCGGCTATGTTACACAATATCCATAAAAATATAAAGCCGGATATAATTGGAAGCTTAGAGATAAAATTGGATAGTATGGATAGTTTCATTTTATTTATTTATTTATTTATTTTATCTTTTATTTCCCCGTATAAGTATATAGGAAAAGTTATGTAATCGGTCAGATATTTGATGCGGAGTTTTCAAATTCATGTTTTCCAATTTACTGATTCCACAAATGAAAAAAATGTCTGTCTGTGTATGCGCCTGTGAACAAGATAACTTCCGAAAGAATAAATGGATAGGCACGAAATTTTATGTGTAAACAGAACCCTCTAAGAACGACACACATTGATTTTCAGCCAAATTGGCCAAAGGGGAGGAGAGGATCGGAGGGGGGGGGGGGGGGGGGAGGCTTAACACAAAAACTCCTAACTGCCGATGTAATGAATGAATACTTTATTTACACATGCACTTATAACATATTCTAGCATCGAGTATACAAATAAATACCTTAAACATAAAAGTAATATGTATTGGCATGAGATTTCATATGTAAATTCAAACCTCTATAAGGACGACACCTATTAATTTTCAGCGGAATCTGCCGAAAGGGAGAGATTATTATCTTCCTCATAAAGAAAGTCAGAAAGTATATGAACAGACTTAGACATTCTTTCTTCCCCAGTTACACGAAGTATAGGGGTAGTTCTGGAATAAGTCAGAATGTTTGTCTGTGAACATGATAACTCCTGATAGAATGAATGTATCGACACAAACTTTCATATGTGTAATTAGAACCCTCTATGAATTTACGTGCTTGGGCTCCATAGTTACACAAGACAATGTTAACGAAACTGAGATAAGGAAAAGAATCTTTGCGGCAAACAAGTGTTACTATGGTCTCAGCAAGCACTTCAGAAGCAACCACATATCCAGGCAGACTAAAGTCGTTCTATATAAGACCCTTATCCGCCCAGTTTTTCTGTATGGCTCAGAAACCTGGACAACTTCGAAAATGAGCGAACAGAGCCTAATGGTGTTCGAAAGGAAGGTTCTGCGCAGAATATTTGGAGGAGTGCAAGTAGGCCACGCATGGCGCAGACGCACCAACCAGGAGCTCTACGAACTGTATAGAGAACCAGATGTCCTGCAAGTCATGAAGATTGGGCGGTTAAGGTGGGCGGGACATATCGCCAGGATGGAAGCTGGGGAAATGCCGAAGAAGCTGCTAATGGAGCCCATTCATGGAGTAAGACGGCGAGGGAGACCTAAGCTGAGATGGGCACATGGTGTGGCAGAAGATGCCCGAAACATATTCCGCATCAGGAACTGGATGGCAACCGCACAGGATCGAGACAATTGGCGGCTGTTGGTGGAGGAGGCCAGGACCCGTCACCGGGTTGTAGCGCCACGATAGATAGATAGACAGATAGAATTAGAACCCTCTAAGGACGACACGTATTGATTTTCTGTCAAATTGGCCAAAAAGATGAGGGCGTTTAGGGGGGAGGCTTAACGCAAAAACTCTAATTAATCTACCGACCCAAAATTTCGAATGTAAATTCAAAGCTCTATAAGGACGACACCTATTAATTTTCAGCGGAATCAGCCGAGAGGGTGAGAGGATCAGAGGAGGCTCAACTCAAAAATCATAATAAATTCCTATGTAAGTAATGAATGTATTAACAAAAAATTTAGCAAGTGGATTCTGAAGCTACTATTAAGGTCAAATATTGATTTTTACCCCAACTGTCGATTGGCTTTGGACGTAGAACGAAAACCAAATTGATTGAATTGATTTTGTCAATTATTTCAATATTTAATTTATCCATAAGACCTTTTTATTCTCGACTGCTGAATTATGCCTTTTTTTTTTTTTCGTAGACAGCATGATGATGAGGGTAACCTCGAAAGCCTGTTAGCACTTAATATAATCTGTGAGAGGTCAGAGTAATTTTTTTTTTTCAATCTGTGAAATAATCATTTCTCACTATATCAGCCATTTTCACATTTATTATCACACTCTTTTTCCTCATCGCCTTTTCAACATCTAAGGTCACAATTTTTTCTCTTCTCAAGTGCGCCGTTCAATAATTTAGAAGTGTGGAGGTAAGTCTTGCCTCCACAGAACATTCTGATTGTTACAAATATTTGTGTTTAAACATAAACATTAAGAAAATATAATGAAAATTTAGTTATTGTGGCTCTTAAATTTTGACTATCTTAAATTTGTTATTTAAACTTCTCTGGGATATTACATTGTTGGTTGGAACGATGTTGTGTTGTTCATAGTGACGGGAAGAAGGGACATGTAAGTGTCCCGAAATATTGTCGGAAAAAAGAATAAAAAGACACCTCTGGAAGAAATGCCGGAATTAACCAACTATCTTAAATTGTTAATCACCTAGGATAGATGTCTTTAATGAGTTCATGACATCGTACAAGATTGGGACCATCGGTTAACGTCCCAACCGAAGGACGTCATGCTCAAGCTTCTTTCACCTTCTAGATAGAAATTGTAAGGGCCTCGGAGGGGTTTCGAACCCGCGATTATGAGTTACTGAGCAAGCACGCTATCTCTGAGCTACCGGAGCCCTCAATTAGACAATCTTTTATTTTTATTAATAATGGATCACATTTCCAATATTTTCTTTGTTTATTTTTTGTTTTGTTTTAATTATTTTTTACGTGGAGGAAATTTCGAAAAATATTTTTGTTTTAGTCTTTGTGGACTTGAAAACAAATATTTTCTTGAAACTCTTTGGGAATCTGACATCTTCTGACAGATTTATAATTAATATTTTCTTCATCAACTTTACCTAGTCTAAATCGGAGAGGTGCTTTATAAATTAATTTAATCTTATTAAAGGTTTATCTGTGTATTAATAATTAATACAATAACTGCGGAATAATATATTTCTATTCAACTCAAAAGTATTTTTTTTTTTTTGGTCTTATGTTCGATGCATATTAGCGATATCACTGTATTCCATGCTCCCGGAGAGAGTTCTATCTACGAAATAAAACTCACTCAGGGACGGGATTCGAACCCGCAAACCATGGTGGAAGACCATGCGACCAAAGCCCTACGCTCTATCCCGCACGGCCACCATGGCTCCCAAAACAACATAACAGTAGTTGGTGGCTATTAAAATAACATTAACTAAAATCCGACAGTAGAAACGGTTTTTAATTTAACTAAAATTATGATAATCTTCCATTTTCATCCAATCCATTCGCACTAGTCCTAACATCCTAATCCTATCCACATAATCCTCAACGCCGTCTGAATAGGTAGTGACCTCGAGATCTTACTCATCACTGACTAACTTCTTTCATCATATGACATTTTATTGTATGTAGTTTTCATAATATCATGTTTGTTATGTATATTGCATAAAGATTCAAAAAGAAGAAAAAAACCAAGATTTTTGCGAAATTTAGAAAGGGCTGATATGACTTTTTTACTTCCCCTGCTGTAAGAGGTATAGGAGAAGTTATGTAATCGATCAGAACTTCGATGGAATTTTATGTTTTTCAACTTCCAAATTTCAAGAATGAAAAAAAAAAAAGTTGTGTGTCTGTGAACGCGATAACTCCCGATTGAAATAATTTAGCTTAACTCAAAAACCCCAATAACTGCCCTTATAATGGATGTATCGACACAAAATTTCATATGTAAAGTCAAAACCGCATGAGGACAATACCTGTAAAATTTAAGCGAAATCGGCTGAAGGAAAGTGGAGGTTCACAGGAGGGGGTTTAACTTCAAAACACTAATAACTTAGTAGGTATAAGGATTTAGGTAAGTCAACTATTTATTATTATGCGAACATTTAATTGAATTATTCCTTATGGGGAAGTTCCTTGCTGATGATTCACTGACGACTTTTTAACTCAGCAAAAATTATGCTGTCTAACAAACATAGGACCCCTGGACAAACTGTTTGAAGTCCCTACCTACCACTCACACACAGAAAATTGGTAGCCCCCTCAGGTTGTCATCTTCCAAAACTGGATCCTGGTGATGACGGAGACTATAATAGTGATATAGGCATGTAGGAAGGTAGTCAGGTCGAGTGGACAGGGCTGTCAGCTGGAAACAATAGCCATCCTCAACTAAGGGGCAAATTAATTAGCAGCGGGTATTATGGAGGCACTGGGGGAAAAACATGGCGTCCGAATCATCTCTCTTCACAGCCCTTCTCACCCCGTTGGCTAGTTGGTGGTCTGGCGTTGCTCGGAAGTACTTTATCTGATAAAAAATCTTAAATATGTGCATATAATATGCACTTAGTTTTGTAAATATGCAAGTGAAACAAAATAAATATGCAAAATAAAAAATAAATTATTAACAAATTTTTTCGTTATTTAACATCAATACAAAATGGTTAGAAATAAAAATTAAGTTTAATAGTTATAAAACGTTTCATTCGTTTTTAAAATTATTTGTTATTGTGTACATTCTTAAATTTTCAAACGTAAAACTTAGCCGATCAGGTCGCAATATGTATCCCATAGGGTTCATACGCTTCAAGTAGCGTAAGTATATGTTGATCCTCCCCATGTGGTTATCCATGTCAGGTTATGTTACCTGAACCCATCCTTCTGGCATACAGCCCCCTAACTTCTGAGCCATCCCTAACCACTCCTCTCGTAATTATAACAATCGATAGCCATAAGTGAAGCAAAAATAAAAGGTGGAATTTTCACCGGACCCCAGATTCGTGTGATGTTAAAGTCAAAAGAACTTGTAGATGACTTGATGAACGAAATGTTTGGGATGCACTTAGAATGGTAGTGCAACAACAGAAGTGAGAATAACATGCAACTGATAGAAAATTTGATACCATGTACTTGGATGTAGAATGTCTGTGAAAATGCATTACTTGTTTTCTCATATTGACTTATTTAGGAGCTGTAAGCACAACACGGTGAACGCTTTCACTAAGACATTCACTCAGTGGTGGATTAACCAATAGGCAAACCTAGGCAGGTGCCTAGGGCCCCCGATGATAAAGGGGCCCCCGATGCTGAAGGCCACAATATAAAAAAAAACAAAAAAAACGTCACTTTTAAAATGATTTTACACGCTTTTGGGAAAAATCATTAACAGATGATGAGTATGAAACCGCGACTGAAAATTTGGTGCGCATTTATTCTAACGATTTAGAATATTTCGCTCCCGAGCTGAAACAGTTCCACTATTATGTTAAATCGAGATACGGAAATGAGCAAAAATCTCATGGCAAATTATATGAGATTATCGTTAAAGACAAACTCGGTAATGTATTTTCAAAGTAGCTCTTCGAATATTCTTGAGAATGATGATAACGAATTGTTCTGCAAAACGTTCGTTTTCAGAGTAGAAACGAATCAAGGCTGGCCGAAGAGCTACTATGCAGCAAGAGCGACTAGATATGTTAAGTCTTCTTAGTATTGAATCCGACATTTTGAGAAAAATTGATTTCGATGATATGATCGATAAATTCAGCGAGTCGAAATGCAGGAGAAAGTGTGTATGAAGTGAATTTTACAGCGAATTGAAAATATTATTCTTAAGAATTATAACTGTATCAATAAATTCATAAAAAAATTGCTGAAAAGTTTTCGTTTTTTATGGGGGGGGGGGGGGGGTTAAAAATAGGGGGGCCCCACATTTGCAATCACCTAGGGCCCCGCAGAGCTTAATCCGCCACTGCATTCACTGCATGGAAAGAGATATGATGAGAGACTATGTATGGGGTAAAGTGCGTGCAGTGGGGTCAGAAAAACATGAGAGGAAAGCCCGTTCTTATGTACTTTTTAAAAGGCACTATTATTGTATGAAGATTCAATGTTGTTCAATATATATGCTCTTAGTCCTACCAATTCTTGAGGTACTGTATGTTAGATTTCTTCTATAGGACTCTAGTTATATTAAATAAACATGTAGTATTTATATCTTTTAAGAAAATGGAAAAATTTATTATCACAGCCAAAATATGGGCATTAAAAAAAACTACTTGTATATTCATAATCAGCACCATCAAATTAGGCAATAAACACTAAAAAACAAAGATAAACAAAAACTTGGTGTAGTTTACACAATCGATATTATACAGAAGTACATAATAATCGATAGTTTATACCTAAAAAGAGAACGTACGGCCCTACAACAACAATAATGCAAGAGCTTGGTCGGTTGGATGAGGTTGTGGTGGATGGTTAAGGAGAGGAGGTCAAAGGTCATCACGGATTGCTTGGTGGTGGGAGGGGGGGAGGCTGAGGTGGTGGCGGTGGTTAGGTATGGAGAGATGACCACCGCCCCTGCGCCAGGACTGGCCTATTTACTCTACTCGTCACATAGACTATTCTTCAATCAGGCTTATAAGGATCCTATATTTGGAATTTCTTTGGAACAATTCCCGTCTCAACTTCATTAATATAGATTGATATGTACGAGTAGATATACGACATTTTTCTGTACTGAAGGAAAGTAATCAAATATTTTTTTCTGTAATATCTTGTTTAGAACTACGTTTTTGGTATGCCCTTGAATGATTATTGATAGTTTTTCTTAATTGGCCGATTTATAAGCCATGGTTTATCGTTAGAATCGGATGTGGTCAGATTTCCTCCCATTTGGCCTGGTAAATCCGATCCGGGGCTGATAGGGTCAGAGAGAGAGAAGCTTTCAGCACTAAAAGCTGGTCGTGTAGTACACTGATTACACAATAATTAGGGATATAGGGCCAGCTACCTAGAGCAGAGCTCAAACCCACACATCTAGCATCAATTAGTGCATCTCTATTCATGATTCGGGACAACTAATTCTATAAATATCCTACAATTGAATGAATGACGAAGACGATATTTCTGTATTTAGGGATTCAGTGGAATCCCGATATTTCGTATCCCGATTATTCGTACTTCCGGCTAATTCGTACAAATTTGCCGGTCCCCAGAGAAAATCCCGATAAGTGGTATAAAAACAATGCGTTTCGGACCCCTCGGTAATTCGTATTATTTTTATGCTCGAGGTCACTTAAAACGTCTTATAATTCGTATCTCCAGCTTAAAAACCTCGTTAATTCGTACTGTTTTCAACAGGGGGAGAGAGGACAGTGAGGGAATGAGTGCGAGATAAATGTTTTATAGGAAATCACGTGATTCCTACAGAGACAAAGGGGAGAGCGAGCGAGAGAGATAAGTTTTCTATGAAATCTCATATTATCAAATGTAATTCGTACTTTTTTTCACTCAAAGAAAATGAGGAGGGGGGAAAGTTTTAGGAATTTTATTGATCTTGTCTAACATTTTTTCGATCAAATGTTTGATTGGTGTTTATTTAATCTAGAACATATGTACATATTTTTCATTGCATGTATTGTTTATTGTATAGTTTAGTATAAAGCAGTGTTTATTGCATAGTTTTTATTCTTACCACATTGTACATACTTCTTAATACATACATATTTGTATTAATACGTTTTTTAATTTTTTATATTTTGTACTCCCGATAATTGTTTATCCCGATAATTCGTAACAAACCGTCAGTGCCTTGACCATACGAATTATCGGGATTCTACTGTATTATGAGATGGAAATGTACAATTTTTATTTTCTCTGTTAAACGAAGTGTAGGGAAAGTTATGAGGCAGGGAAATTCGATGATCAGTTTTCTCGGATATTTAATGTTTTCCGACCCACTGATTCAAAATGGCTCTCAGTGTGAGTGTCTGTGAACACGATAGCTTCTGAAAGAATGGATTTATCAACACGAAATGTTATATATGTATTCATAAGCTCATAAGGACGACATCAATTGATCAGCCAAATCGGTCAAAGGGAAGGGGAGGAATAGGGGAGAGGCTTAACCCAAAAACTCAACTGCCATCGTATGTAGTTCATGCCCGGACTTCGAGGTCATATTACCTACTTTCTAGTAGAGCGCTATTTCGTCGCTGTGGTGGACATGAGCCCGACATCGCCCTAAAAAAAGTTACTCGGAATTTAAAATTTTTCAAAAAAAAAAAACGGAGTGTCATATCTAGGGTACTATTACTCATGAGTAGTATCGAATAAAACTTTCGATACTAATCAAGTATCGAATAAAAAGTATCGATGCCTACTCGTATCGATTGAATCGAGTAGTTCGTTATAATTAATTTTAAAAAATCTATAACTATATAAATTTAATTAAAAATCGTATTGCATCGAGTACTTCGTTATAATTAATTTTAAACCATGTATAATATATATATACCTATATAATAATAATAAAAAACACAATACAATTTTAAGGATATAGGTAAATGAGATATTGTAGTGGGCATAAGAAACAAATAAATCAAATCGAACAAGATAACATTATATTATTAAAAACATACGTAAAAAATCCTTATAAAATAAACATACAATTTATTTTTACTAAGGATATAAAAGTACTGGAGACTATTCGTATTTCGACAATATTTCACTGTTTTAAAACACTTTTTGCAAGTCGCTCAGATCGAAACGTTCTTAGTGTAATAAATCCACACATTCGCCGAAGGACGCGGCATTATAATATGTAATTGACAAAATGGAATGTTAAAATAAAATAAAATAATGAAATCGTAATCATGTTCACGGTAAGAAATAAGGACGCATCATGCAGACTGCGTGATGACATCACTCATGAGGTTATCACCATCGATATATACGAGTATCATTTGTCCGTGGACCGGAATTTGATTTCAGTATTTTACTGCAACAACAAATAAAAGAAAATTGTTGGAAATTAAACGGTGAACGATTTTGACGAATTGAAAAATTTATATAATTTTTTTTAATTGTTGAAATTTGAAACGAGTACTTTGAATCGATACAAGTAATATCTATTCGATACCTACTTGGTATCGGATAAAAGTATCGATACTCTACTTGTATATACTCGTATCGATAGATCCCTAGTCTCATCAATTCTACATTAATTTCGAGCACAAATGAAAAAAAGTTAAGCCGTTTAGCCAAAATACCTTTAATACTTTTGATTAAATTTAGAGCGCAACGTGGTGGCCGAGCTGGGAACTAAAACAGAGAAATTTAACCTCAACAAGTATCTGACATCGCCTCGTGACCATCGCTTAACGTCCCATTCGAAGGACGGTGTGCTCAAGCTTTGTTCACCTCCCGATAAAAATTCTGATGGCCTCGGCCTATGTAATTAATGTAATAAATAGTAATGCATAGAACTGAAGTTTAAAAATTAAAAAAAAAATAATAAAGGAAAAGAAAATATATGTGACCATAAAGGGACTTTCTTATATGAACCATTCTTATACATCTGTATAAGTACACTCTCAAGACATTTCTTTCTGTAATTTCTAGGTTTAAGGAAGTCAATCTCAGAATTACCTTGCACAATGATAGAACAAAGAAAACTACTATTACCAACAGATTACTTCCACAGAGAGGGAGAAGAAAGAGAATTGATTTGTATAAATGTGGTTGGTGTATGTCCCGTTATGGCCCACATCACATATGTTTTTGCAGAGGATTAGGTTAGGTTTTATTATGACCTAATTTTCACACATTATCAGCAAGTTGATAATAATAATAAGAAATTTATTTCCGTTAAACCAATACATGGTAATAGGATACGTCAAAAGAATTTATACTTTAAGATAGCTTATATATTAGATTTATAACTACTTGAGTCTAACACATCTATGATTAAACTGAACAAATAAATAATAAAATTAAATTTATATGAGCATATAAAAAAAATTAAAACAAGATACGTTTATAATAAGTAGACACATTTTTTAATTTAATAAAAATTAAGATAACTATTTTTCAAAAAAACTCTTCGAAAGTGTTTTTAAAGTCTAAATAAATAAAAAATTATAAATGAATAAATAAAACAATAACGTACATTGGACTGACCTTTAAGGTGTGGAGGAACTCTGCCCAAAAAATAAAAATGAAAGCTTTGTATCAAATAATGTTTTCTGATAAATGGGGGGACGTGCTTGCCTTCTGAGCTCAAGATCGCGTGTTCGATACTCGGCTTTAGACTTTTTATCTGGGAGGTGAAAAAACCTTGAGCACATCGTCCTTCGGATCGGGCTCATGTTTACCAGAGCGATGAAAAAGCGTTCTATTAGTAAGCGATATGACCTCATAGTTAAATGCCGGGCATGAGTCAGAATAATTTACTAACTAGTTAATTATAAATGAATGTTGAATAATAAATATAATAAGACAGCATTTTTCAAATTTTTTCAATTTTTTAATTTCATTTGTCACGGAAAACAGAACAGAAAGAAAATTAATAAGGTTTCTCCTTACAATAAATGAGTCCTCTTTTTTTTATTTGACTTCTTTAATATTCAGAGGTATTATTTTTCTTAAACGCACCTGAGCTCAATTTAGATTTAAAAACAACCTAATCTTTTATTACTGGACTTCGTTTAAATTTGACAAACACAATTAATGATGGTACTTAATAAAGGAACTTAATAATAGAGAAAACATAATACCGAAAGTAGCTCTAGTTATTCGGCTTTGCCCGGAGTAACTTAAAGCATAATATAATAAGGTTAGTAACTTTAGAAATAATTGTAGGAATATTGAGGGTCAGTCAAAGATGGAAAAAAAAAAACACTATTCAGATGCCAACGTTTCGATATATTTTATATCATCATCAGGGCCTACAAACATGGGGGGGAAATCAAGATTAGAATATAAAAAAAAATTTGTTGATAAACATTACTGAACGTTAAAAATACACTATAACAAGTTAAAAATTGAAACTGACTTACTATGAATAATTACTAAACATTAAAATTAAATATGATTACATTACTAAACATAAACATTAATAATGGAAATAGACAAATAGGTGGAACATAATAAAGAGTAAACATTAAAATGACTTACTATGAATAAGCAGGGTTGGGGAGAAGACATGTACACTGGTCTTCTCCCCAACCCTGCTTATTCATAGTATGTCATTTTAATGTTTACTCTTTATTATGTTCCACCTATTTGTCTATTTCCATTATTAATGTTTATGTTTAGTAATTATTCATAGTAAGTAAGTTTCAATTTTTAACTTGTTATAGTGTATTTTTAACGTTCAGTAATGTTTATCAACAAAATTTTTTTTTTTTCTTTTTTTTGTTTATTTTTGATTCTAATCTTGATTTCCCCCCCATGTTTGTAGGCCCTGATGATGATTATATCGAAACGTTGGCATCTGAATAGTGTTTTTTTTTCCTCTTTGACTGACCCTCAATATTCCTACAATTAGAATCTACAGTCGCTAATCAACATCTACATTTAGAAATAAGTTAAATATATCTATGATTTTGAGATTATTCATATTGATTCTGAAGTTTTTTTCTTATAGAATCAATCAGTAACTAGAAAATATAAAATTATATTTTCTATCTCCAAGACCAAGCATTTCTGAATATCTCCTCCAATATCTGAAGGAAGGGGATTCGGCTAAAGAGTAACGCTATGTTGCGTGAGCGGGACAGGAATGAGTTCAATGTTTCGTTCAATTCTTGAATAAGTAGATCAAAATATGCAGTTTATTTGAAATATCCGATTTACCCGTGATAATGGAAAAAAGAGGGAGACTTAAGCAAAAAAATGTATGGAACATATCTATGGTCACAGGGAATTAGTTTGTTAAGTCATTAAAATGGCCAAAATGAGTCAAATGTACTGTGATCATCTCCCAAGCCATCTGCGCACTGTGAAAAAGTTGGGAGCTCAGGACTCTAATACTTTCGGAATTATAAAGATGTGGGTTTCTTGGTATCGTTAAATTGTGTATGTTCTCGGTTAAATACACTTAATCTGTTTCTTTGAGGAATCATTCAAGAGATAACTGCATTTAACCATTTATTCAACTATTCCAATTGAAGAGGATGTTTTTGGTAAAATCAACTTGCTCAATTTTGGAGCAAATCCACAAGTATTTTAAATGTATAGTTAATAATTAGGTAAGTGATGGGGAATGATTAGGTAACTAAAGGAAAACCCAAGAAAGGATTAACAATGTTCATTTTCATTCACTTCTATAGATTTAGAAGATATATGAAACTAATGATGCAAACATAATTTATTTATTCCAAAAACTGGATTTACACGTTTAATGCAAAAGTAAAAAAGTGTTGCCCTGAAAAGTTACGAACTTAGACTTACCAATTTATTCCCTCTGACCTCAGACCATGGCCCCCACAAGGGTGGGGCTGGTGCAACTTTGGTTGCAGGGCCCGGGCCCAAGGGGGTCCGGCTCCAGTCCTTTTTATTTTTTTATTTTAGTAGATTTTGCAAGGGATCATAGCTTAAAAAGGCAAAATATATAATTATAAGAAAATTTAGTATAATAGATACATATTCTAGTTGTGCGAGTTATTAAGTTATTATTTAATTAGTTGAGTGCATGGATAGTTACTCTTGTTTGCAAATTACTAGTATAAAACAGTCAGCACGAGACAGGTACCTATAGACGGGCCCCATGCACTCCCTCAACCCTCCCCCACTCCTATATCCCAGCCTATTGTCCAGCTGTTTCCCTCAGAGCAGTGTTCTAAAAATAGACGCATCGACGCATAGTATCAGTTTGACTGATTGAAAATGAATTGGCCAAAACTATTGACTTTTCAGATGTTATTGATAAATTTAGTCAAAAGAAAGCTAGGAAAGCTATGATAATTTAGGGCAGTTAGGCTATAAGTAAGCTTTTGTTGTAGCCAGTGTATTAAACACACACAAACATCGTAATTTTTAGAGCTCTTAATGTTATTTTTTTTTAGATCGTAATACTAGTTTTTGTCAATTTTTATTTTAATGTTAGTGAGTCAAAGAAATCTAAAAATATAAACGTGAATTTCAGTAAAATAAAAGTAAATGATATAATCACGGTAGCAATTGATGTGTGAAATAATTTAATCAATAAAGTTTGGTTTTAAAATCTAACTGATACTGTAACATTAATTATACCTTACAATCTATTTTTAGTTTAAATAAAATTGTAAAAGGGTTAAAAAATAACCATGTAATTATAATATAGCACATGACTATGAGATGGGGGGCCCGACCCTGATCCTGGTTACAGGGCCCGCAATCCAATGTGGGGGCCATGGTTCAGATATACCTAATATATAAAATAAAATTCTTTCATATTAATATTGTCACCTTTTCACTTAGGATCAATAGAAACTGAGAAAACATGAAATACATTTTTCTGACCCCAATAAATCCCCCCTCCACTCATTAATTCTGAAATCTTATGAATCTTAAAACCTATAAAATCCAAACTTTGTCTGTCTATCTATTACCTAATAACTCAAAAACTTGGAAGATATTTGAGGGGGGGGGGGGGGGCAACTTAGAATATAAAGGAATAATAAAGGCTCTGTGGCATCTTGATATTTTGAACGGGGGAGAAGGCATTGTGGGGGGGCCCCCGAAACATAAAATGCATACTAACTCTTTAATGGTTGTTCGAATTTTCAAAAAATTTCAGATATAGAATCCTCATAAGCTAAGCTCATATCCTCATATAGATCATGTGGAATATCAAAATTTGCATCGAGAGGCAGGTAGTAAGGGGGAGGGGGTAGAAATAAAATAAAATGTGTGCTTTCCAGTGGTTAATCAGATTTTCATGAACATTCGCTTGTATTATTTTTTCAAGCTCTGTTCAGCCATCTTGTGACATCTGAAAATATTCAATGAGAGGGGGGAATTTTGACAGCGGGAGGAGCAAACATAATTTGAGAGCTCTTCAACATTTGTTTAGAGTTTTATTTGAGGTAAACATTGCACCGCTGTACGGAGTTTTTTGGGAGAAATTTTAAAATTGCCGCACGTTTTGTTGTAACACGCACGACGGTAAACTCTCATACTTCGCCGATTGGAAACTTTAAGAAAGCGTAATTTGAATCCGAATAACTTTTGACTCGGAACTGAAGCTTTCTATGTCCTTCTAATGTCTTGACTGTAATGTTTGTCTGTGGTGGAGATGTCTTTATATATTACTAGGTGTGCAATACATTCTGCTGTTTGCAAAAACTGAGCTGAGGCAG
The DNA here is from genome assembly GCA_963662175.1 of Aradus depressus. NCBI lineage: Eukaryota > Metazoa > Arthropoda > Insecta > Hemiptera > Aradidae > Aradus > Aradus depressus. The sequence goes on from OY759221.1 coordinate 23,815,442, forward strand.
GCATATCTGTATGAAAAACTCAGTTAATGTTTTAATAATTATCAGTAACTTCTCACCTTGTATGTTCTTTATGAATATATTAATACTATAAATAGATTTCAATTGAATTCAATGGATTTTTTCTAGCCTTTTTGTAGACAACAATAGCTGTGAATATTTTTATCGAAAACAATTCGAAGTTTGTACGTTAGAACACTGAAAAAAACGGCTCAAAACAAGTGGTGTCCGATGGTAAACCGAAAAGGGCTTCGCCCGGATTTTTACATTTGAAATCGAAAAATTCTATTTTGCGCGAGAATTTTGTCTCTCAATTGATTTCAATGGGAATTTCGTTTTTCGGTGATTATTCCTCCGAGATATGTTCGATTTCAGATTTTTTTAGTAGTAAACCATCGTCACCGTGTTCACTACCATCGTGGCAAATTTCATTGTGATCGGTAAAGGGGTTTAGGAGTAGTACGAGTACAACGTAATACATGAGTCGCCTAAGAAAGAGCTTCGTAAACTCAGCTCAATAATATTTTTTAAATAGGCATTACATCGCACTTTTTCGGGGGGCACCGGGCATTCTGGGGGTCGTGCCCACCCCTGCCCCTCCTAGCTACGCAAACGGCGCTGAAACATTAAATTATATTCCTGTCGAGTCTGTACAAGACCTGAACATCCCAAAAATGACACTTAATATTTCCATTTTGAGCGCTGCTATTGAAATAATTCCATTGACGTTGCTGAGAATGAGTCGCAATGAAGGGACAGGACCTTGAAGTGAGGGATGGGGGTGGGGGTGGCCTGTTCATTAGTTAGCTCCATCAGTAGCAGCTCGCTCAAAGACGTTCACAGCTCTAATAGAGAGAAGGGGTGGTTGCGGGGGGGTGACGGAGCCTTTGAAGAGAGTGTTCAAAAGGGGTCAGTTTACATAAGTGAATAGTTGTCACACCCTACCACCCCTATTTCACGCAATATTTATTTAAATAAATTCTCCACTTCGATATTCTCACATTGTGTATCCAGAATCCCAAGAGGCCGACACCTATCGATTTTCATCCAAAACGACCAAAGAGAAAAGGTTATGGGGGAGGGAGACAAAACTCCGAATAATTGCATAGTATGATGATTCAGACGTCGTATGAGTAAGACACCTATCGATTTTGTACCAAATCGATAGATTGGTTTCAGAGGGACCGTGAAAACATAGTTGATTATTTCTTAAAGTACACGGAAAGTTATGTAATCGATCAGAAAATCGATGCTTTTCAATAGAATTTATGTTTTCCAACCTCCTGATTAGAATCAGAATTTTTGAAAAATATTTTAAAAAAATATGTGCGTCCGAACGTTGGAGTGAATTGACACGAAATTTCATATGTAAATTCAAACCTCGATAAGGATGACACCTACTAATTTTCAGCAGAATCAGCAGAAGAGGAGGGGGGCATCAGAGGGGGCTCATCTCAACTCACAGATTTTTGACGTGAAAACGTCTATTCGCTCGTTAAGCACAGTGATAGCCGGTCAAACTTTCTTGTGTTACAAAATACCGTCAGATTTCAATCGATAATAACTACGAGACTAATAATGCGATAACAACGGTTGAGGTCACAATGGATAGAACATGTCTTTACGTTGTTGTGCAGTGTTTGTTCTGTCTGTGACGTTATCGGGCTAGTGTGGGCGCCGGCGGATGATTGTTGCGAATTAGCGTTGTGTAAAATTAGAAATTAGTGTAGCGTGATAACGCGTTTAGATAGGACGTTGATTCGGGTGTCATTGTACAGAGCTACTAGGACTCAAAGTGAAACAATAAAAATATTCTCCGAAATATATGTAAGAATTGGTATTAAATTGAAAATTGCAAAAAAATTAAATCTCATATGAGTCGTAAATATGCGCGGAATTATAGAAAACGCAAATCATAGGAAATCTTGCATCAAAAGGAATTTAAAAAACCTAAAAAGACTAGTGCCGAGCAAATGCAAGAGCTATGGCAGCATCGAAAAGAAAATTAAAAATGATTTTATCCCGACGTTTTCACGGAAAATCTACGGCGTGGACCTTGACTACGCCTTAATGTTTTTTCCTTCCTCCGACTTAATATTATTGTTTTCATGTTCCTGTTGGTTATGCGAATTACTAAAAACAAATTGGGCGCGATTCGTGGTGGAAGCCCGATTCGGAATAATTATCAAACCCTATTAAAACCACATCTTTATTTTCTTATTTCAGTTTTCATTCTTTTCAAGAAAAGGTCAAATCCTTTTGCAAAGTCGGATGTAAAAGTTTTATTTCAAATGTAGAGGTAAAGTGAGGAATGGTTCCCTGCTGTAAAAGGCGAGGATTTTCCCTGACCTGGGGGTGGATTCGTGTCATTTTAGTAAAAGTTTTCCAACAGTACTAGATTACAGGATCAGATAGAAAAAAGCTGGAAACTGTGTGATTAATTCTAGACCAATATCCCTCCCTTTAGACTTTCCCTTATTGGATTTATTTCACTTTTTGAACAAACTTTATGTACACAGGCAATCAATGGCGCAGGGATCTGCCTCCTTCTCCGATGTTCCAGGCAATTGTGCGTTCTAATTATTCAATAAGATAATACATAAAAAGATAATTATCATCTACTTTTAGCACTTGGGACATTAAGCGATGTTGAACCAGTGCGATGTCAGGTATTCGTAAAACACCCTTACCCGAGGTGAAACCAAGGTAGGTAATATGCCTCGGGTAGTAGGCGATATGACCTTCTAGTTGATTTTTTCCCCCTTCATTATGATAGATCACTGTCCTTCCTTCTCTCCCCTTTCAAATTCATTTCATACTGGCGTTACTACACATATGAAAGTAATGAAGTAATGAAGATTTTCTTTGTTTCATTTACAGCGTAATACTGAGAGTAACTTTCTTAGTAGGACTCTGCCCTAAAAATTGAAAATTTCTTAAAACATACGACAAAACAGTACAATGAACTTTTCGGTTCATATTTCCGAACGTCTTCCTTCTCTTTGGTGATTTAGATTCACGTTCCTTTCTCATCAGGTCATAGTGACTAGTAAGTTTATTTAGTTTAGATTGCAGTTTATAGATTTTTCTGCCGCCTAAACTTACATAAACAGGGGCGTAGCTAGGATTTGAGATGGGGCGGGGGGGGGGGGGGGGGGGATGGTAGACTCTCGGGGGCACAGCCTGCAGTTTCCGTTGTTAGCGTTGCAGACTTTTTGTTATTAATTTGGGAGACTCGGACCCCTAGAAGCTCCCCCTGAGGTAACCACTGACTGTACTTAAGTTGACTTTACAAGAGCAGCAAAAATGCAAAGCGCAGCAGCAGCAAATGCACGCTGTGGTTTCTGTACTTATAGAATTAAATGACACATAGTCAATAGCGTGCATTTGCTGCGGCTGCGCTTTGCATTTATACTGCGCATGTAAAATCAGCTTTAAGAGTATAAAGTATAACATAAATGACGATTTTGAGCGAGGAAATGAAATGATCGAATTCATGTATATTTAAATAAATGTAATATGAGTTGTTTTATACACGTACATTTATGTAACAGCTGATTGCTGATTTAGGAATCAGACGCACGGGAAATTTGAAGATACTATTGGTAACTTGCAAGCAAACCATTTTTAATAAAAACAATTTTTTTAGTTTATTTAATTTTTATCTTGGTTTTTTGCTCTGGCCAGAGGGGGGGGGTACGCCCCCCCCCCTGGCTACGCCCCTGTACATATATATATATTATAAAAATATTCCTTAGCTATTTGAAATTCATGGCATGTTTTATCAATATACCCTACAACGGTTTCAGTTTAGAGGTAGCATGCTAAATCAAGCCGAAGGGAAAATAAAACACTGGGAGAGAGCTAGGATGAAAAAAAATAAAATAAATATAAAAAAATAAACTAAATTAATTTAGAACTTTAAATCCTTTGGCTAAACATTTCTTGAATATTAAATTAACCAAAAAAGAAATTCATGAAATGAAACAAATACAAAACGATGACAGTAACTATTAATCTTTTTTTCTAGTAAGTAGTGCATAACGAACAAGCTATCCGGTAGCTCAGACTTAACGTGCTGGCCTTCTGAGCTCAAGATCACGGGTTCGAAACCTGTACGATATCATGTATTCGTTAAAGAGGAAAATAAACCAGGGTAGACAAAATTTAGAACTACAATAATTGAAGTGAGTTCATGTCCACTAGAGCGAGGAAGGAGTGCTGTGTTAGTAGGCGATATGACCTTGTAGTTAAAACCCGGGCAGAAAATTTGAAACTTGGGTATTCACTGGAAATAGGGCTTTGAAGTTGTTGGAGAGTTGAGTGAAGCTCACCTGGTCAGGGGGGTGAGGGGGAGACAATGAGATCTAGTTGATGGTGCATTCTTCAGAGTCCTTGCTTGAAGGAGGGGAAGTTACCGGGAGGAAAGAAGTAAGGAAAACTTCAAGGGTTGTAAATCCTTGGAGTGAAGGGTTCTAGGACAGTGGAGGAGGGCATGGTTGGAAACTGGGAAGAGCAAGCCCTTAGTAAATAAACTGGGAAACCCCATGAAAAAGGAACTACCCCATGACAGTTCTGTACTTGTACTGACCTTGGTTGAGGGGAAAAGGAGGCGCCACTAAAGTGGCAGTGTTGCCAGGAAAAAGATGTTTTTATACAATTTTTCAGAAAAAAAAAAAAAATGAAATTAAAATTAAGAATAGATTACAAAAAATAATAAAGATAATGAAAAATAAATTAAAGTTGAGATTTTCATATTAAGTTTTTGTTAAATACTTGTTATTTACAGTTTAAGTACAAAGTGGTTTGACTTAATGTTTATTACTTTGGTTTTATTTAAAGTCATTATAATATGTATATGTGTATGGTATGTATGTATATAAAGTATATATTTTTTCTGTTTTGCATTTCTCTTGGCTGTATATATACAAATAAATGTGCGCATTTATTATAATATTTAGATATTTAGAAATTTATTAAGCTGTAATATTCTTACTTTATTATTATATCGGATATATATTCAAGTTGTATCCCAACTCTCTACAATAAGGCTTAATTGCTTTAATGTAGTAATAAATAAACAAATATAATTTTTTCACTGTTGAGGAGCTAATTTCTTCCCGGGAGTCATAGGCATCTTCATGCTGTATCAAAGGAGAGTTGAGATGGTAAAATTGAAGCTTGTCAGAGAAGAAACGGCCGTCCGGGCGCCATTTATTATATATAAATGTATACGCTGCCCAAATCGTTGAAGCTATATCAATAAGGAGGGGACTGTTGGCAATAGAAAGGCGCCGGTAGCTCAGTGGTATGCGTGCTTGCTTACTAAGCTCAAGATCGCGGGTTCGAAACCCAAGGCCCTTAGTTTATTTAATCTGGGAGATAAAAAAAAACTTAAACATGATGTCATTCGGATGGGACATTAAGCCTGTACGATGTTACTCTTTAAAGATCCTTAAATTTAGGACTCCCATAGAGTCGGACTCATGTCGACCAGAGGGACGAAAGAACGCTCTGGTAGTAGGCGATATGATCTTGTAGTTAAAGCCCGGGCATGAGTCATAATAACTAACTAACCTATCTATAACTAGTGTTTTTATCTCTAATATAAATGTCTACTTTATTACACAAAATAGCTTTTTAAAGTTAACCTTTTCGATGTTAATTGAGAGAAGAAAGAAGGCACTACTAATATGGGTTTCCAGTTTATAATTGGACATTGAATAATATTTTTTAAAAAAATAAAGAAAAACCAACGTTTTTAAAAATATTATCTCTTTCACCAGATATATAAAATATATGAGAGTACTTTCGGTATTGTTACCATCTTCAGTCACGACTTAACAAATACTAAATGGAAGTTCAATCAGTTTACATTGCAAACGGTACACTTCCTTCAGCCCCCACGGGTGTTTCCTGTCCCTTCTGTACAGTTATGTCTTAAAATATGTAAAACATTAAAAATAAAATTTTGTCTTAAATTGAAATCTTAATAATAAAAGAAAAATTTTGAAATAGTATGTGCTGATTATAATCATATATATAAAGCTGAAAATGTCTGTGCGTTGTACCGCTATAACTCACGAACGGCTTGATGGATTTGATTATTTTTTTTTTTTAATTTGGTCGTCATCGTCTGTGGAAGGTTATAGGCGTATTAGTACCTCAATATCTGGTCCATCCCAGCATCCACCCACGCAATCTTTATAACTCAAAAACCACTGCAATGATTAATGAGGAATCTTTTTGAATAGATAAGTTTTATCTACCGGAAGGTTAAGGTCTATTTTTTAATCAACCCCTGGTCCATCCCAGCATCCACTCACGCAATCTTTGTAACTCGAAAACCATTGCAACGATTAATGTAATATAAGCCTTATTCTGTATGAATAATTGAAAATTATAGCATCATGAATGTACTGTCGAGGAACTGAATAGCCTTATAGGAGATATTGGGAGAAAAGTCAAAGTTCCCCGGGCAACGCCGGGTATTACTGCTAGTATAAAATATATGGGAGTACTTTCGGTATTGTTTCCATCTTCAGCCACGACTTAACAAATACTAAATGGAAGTTCAATCAGTTTACAATCCAAACGGTACCCTTCCTTCAGCCCCCACGGGTGTTTCCTGTCCCTTCTGTACAGTTATGTCTTAAAATATGAAAAATATTTTTAAAAAAATTTCGTTTCAATAATAAAAGAAAAATTTTGAAATAGTATGTGCTGATTAAAGTACAAATATATATGATATATGAAATAAATCAAAGATGACAATAATAAATATATGTATAAAAAGAAAAAATATATTAAAATAAATAAAATAAAGATACATAGTTTTTTGAGGAAATGGGTACGTATACACAGAGATTGGAGGATTATATTATTGGCGATAAAAGGGATGAATATTTGAGATTGGTCTGATCGTTCATACAATTTCCTTTTTGTAGCGCTCTGTTTATTTCTAGTTGTTGCAGTGAGTTGAGTAATGTACCTTTGTCATAAAAATGTAGGTATTGCCAGTATTTATATCGAAATGGCGTTTGTTTTCGTTGATGTATTGTGCGAAAGTTGATTTGATTTGAGTTGTATGTTGTGTCAGTGTTTAATCTTATTTCTGTTACGTGTTCTCTCACCCTATTTTTAAATTGTCTCCCAGTTTAACCTACATCATTACAAGTATTTTTATTTTACAATTTACATTTCATTACTTCACTAATACTTTCATTAAAAACGTGCCTTTGTAACTATATGAAATAGTTTATTGACACTCCAACTCTGCAGAGCTTGTCAATGGCTGACGGGATCCTATGGAAATGTTAAATTCAAGAAATATAAGTTTCCCTTCAGTTGAGATATGAAAATCCATTTCTTTTTGTGTATTCATGACTTTTCCTCCTCCAGGAAACGACACTTTTTCTCTAACAGCTTATTTATTTATTTTTTATAACATTTTTTTTTTGTTTCCAACCCCGTTTTTATATTTAACTCCTCTCTTGTGTTTTGTTAACAATTTCTTTTTCAATCCATTTCTTCAATTGGTAAATTGATTCAGACAAAATAATTTATTTATTTATTTAACGAATAAATTATCTTATTTCCATTTTTTTGTATTTTCTTTTTCTGAATATTAAATTTCAAATATTACATCTTGACAGTTCAGAAGACAAGTAGATCTTCTTCGTTATCATTTACCTTACATTAATTCGTTTTGGTGAAATCAAATTTACAGACAGCTTTTTCAGCCACTGCTAAAGAGATATGAATGAAACTTGGTACAAATATTTTGATGACAATGCATTATATCAAAATTTCAGCCAGATGAGTCGATCGACTTATTGTTTATCAGTTGCATACATCATGTAATTTTCAGCATTCCAAAAAACTACTGTATTCTTCGAGATGAATCCTGCCAGTTACTGCTATTAGTGAAAACAGTACGGTTTTCTCCAGGCAACAATAAAACTATTTCATCATTACTTCGGACATAAAACGAAATTCGATACATTTTGAGTTACGAAACTTTTCTTCGGGACGTGCGATATGTACGAGGGTAGTCCCAGAAGTATCCGACCTAACAAAGAAAACACAAACAATTTCTCAACATAGTCTCCTTTTAGCTCGATACATAGCGATGTTCAATATCTTCGATATCCTCAGGACGCTGTTTTTGTTCCATTGTGAGCAAACGCCATCTTGCGCACAGCTTTCTCATGTCCAAATTTTCAATCAATATGCGATTTATAGCACTTTTTTAAATGTCTACCACGTCTAGTAGCTCGCGCACTTTCATTCGACGGTCATCCAATACCATTTTGTGGATTTTCTTCACCATTTCAGGCGTGGTCACCTCATTTAATCGACCACTGCGATGTTCGTCTTGGCAGCTCGTACGGCCTCGTTTAAACTCTGCCACTCTCCCAGAGTAGAATCTAGCTCTGCTTTGACATTGGTTAGACTAAGACTTTTCAGATGAAAGTATTGTATAAAATAACGATGACCAATTTTTTCCATGTTTACAAATTCACTGAGAGCGTTCACTACTGATGGCTGCCAAACAATAAACAAAGTAGCATCTTCAAACTTAAAACTTTATAAGGTTCGTACTTTGTACCATAGTAATTTTTTTTAAACAACCGCCATCTATACGTCAAGTCGAGTACTTATAGGACTATCCTCGTAGGTTCAAATCCCCCATAAAGACAACACCTATTACTTTCAGCGAAATTGGCCGTTGGGATTAGTAGGGCTCGACCGAAAAGCCCTAATAACTGCCGATGTAATGAAAGTATCGTCGTAAAATTTACTACAAAGGTTCAGAGGTTAATGATTTTTAGCCCAAATTGTTGATTGGTTTTGGAGAGTGAAAAATTCCTTCTAGGGAAGTACATCGACGGTGATTCACCGACGACATTTTTGGAATGGTTAATATAAGTATTAATATGTATTCTACTAACTGATAGTCAGTTAATAAGACAGAGACCCTTACCTTTTGCTGTTCAGGCTGACCAGGTTTTCCACTGATCTGATCAAAAGCTAAAGCACTGTATGAGGCGATGTCCCCCCCCACTGCTCGTCCTACCTCTATGGGTTCATGTATAACCTTAGCCTTATTCCCAGCGAATTGAAAAACAGTTCGTCCAATGGGCGTAAAAAACAATTTTATTCTTTTCACCGTTACAAAATAAAAATACAAAACAAACCTTGCCAATATGCTAAGGAAATGGTACGGGAATACATGTACGTTCATAAACTAGCTGCGGTACTCGGCGTTCCTCGGGAAAGTCCCTAACCTTATATATAGGAAGCCATGATGGCCGTGCGGGCTAGAGCTTGGGGCTTTGGTGGCATGGTCTCACCATGGTTTGGGGGTTCGAATCCCGTCCGGGAGTGAGTTTACTTCGTAGATAGAACTCCCTCCCGGGGCCATGGATGTCGTAAATAATTAGATAACACATTGACATGGCTAATATGCACCGTACAGAAAGCCAAAAGAGAGAGAGAAAAAAAAAAAATAAAAAAAATATATATCTTATATATATTTTTTTTATTTTTTTTTGACCGTCAACCCGAATTATGACCTAATTTCTGGAGAATATCTTTATCTAGTGAGAATACAAAAGTAAAGATTTTCAACTTAACCTTAATGGTGCCAAAACCATTGCTAGTTTGGTAAAACTATACTTGAACTACGCTTAAATAAACATCATTTATTTGAATAGAAATAAAAGACGTTGTCTTCCCACTGTTTTATTTTACACCAGAACCGGTTTTCGACGCAACAGCGTCCTCATCAGGGGTTCATCCCACCCACACAGCTGTTGCGTCGAAAACCGGTTCTGGTGTAAAATAAAACAGTGGGAAGACAACGTATTTTATTTCTATTAGAAATCTTGTCCCACAACATCTTACTATCACATATGATCATTCATTTTTGTCGATAGGTCATTTTATGTATTCATTGTTGATCTAGAATGGCCCTAGGATAAGTTTCATTTTGTAAGCTTAACATTCAAACTTCCGATGGTTAAAGAGGCAATTCTTTGCCTCTACCGGATCTCATATAAATTGGAACAGTCAGGCATCCATGACTCTTTTTTTGATATGCCTTGAAGGAGAGAAAAAAAAGAAGACATACATGAACATACGGATTAGAACTATATTAGAACTATATCCAACATTAAGCGTATCCAGTTCTGTCAATCCAAAGTCCTAAGAACCATAGTTCATGCTCCCTATTATGTTTCCAACCTTACCTTCCACAAGTTCCTTTTGTCACCGACCGTATGCCCCGCTTCTCGAAGTTTCACTCCAATCATGTTCCCACTCAGACGATCCTCCCCGAAGACTGAGACGGTGCTGGCTGAGAGACCTGCTAAAAGATAGCCAGTTCCTTGAGAGTGCTGGTGATGAGCGGGTAGTGGTAGTTGCCTCTCTTCAGTCCTCCTGTCCCTCTCGGTCTGCCTCCACTGCTAGTTAGTGACTAGACCCCAGCGCCCCCATGACTTCTACCACCATTTCTACAACTAAATGGGACGGTATCATGCGGGGTGTCACAGATGTTTTTATTATGTTTTATCACATTATTTTGTACATCGTTTTCTTTATTTGGTTTTAGTGTATGTTTTCTTTATGTATTTTTTTTTATTATTGTTCATTTATTTTGTTTTATTTACTCAGTCTTTAACTATAGAACCTAATAATAGAAAAATTAAGACTAAATTAGTTAGTTATTTCGCTTATGCTCGGGCTTGAACTATGAGGTTATGTCGCCTCCAACCAGAGCGCTCTTTCATTGCTCTGATGGACATGAGCCCGACTCGATTTTCCCTACCCAGGCTATTTACCTCAGATAGGGATCTGTGATCTGATACTGTTGTTTCCTCAGATGCATGCCAATTTTTAATCCTGGTATTAGTATAGTATGAGCCCAGTGCCTCGCCCCAATGTTGCTGCTCTCCCACAAAGTGTGGTGTGCATTTGCATCACAGGTGAGTATCGCAGGCGAACGTTGTCTCTCGCAGAAGATCACAAGGCTTCTCATCTGAATAGATGGTGGGTCCCCAGGTTGGTCGTTCGGAAGGTAGACAGAGGCTATAACTTGTTCCTTTGTGGTTTCCTCCCAGGTACAGGTCAGCTTGGCTGCCAAGTCTCTGGAACAGAAGTCTTCTAGGTGGAATCTGGTAGTTACCGCAGATCGTGAACGCCCCAAGTCCTCCCAGCCCTCTAATTCCCCATTCATAAACTATATATATATATATATATATATAGAGATTCTATATAAAGTTAGTGATTGCTTTAACGATACTGCAATTAGTAACGTTGGCGAGAACACCCATGAAGGCCATTATGGCTCATTGGATCCTTCTCATCTTTATCCAATACAACGGATCTCCACTTATCGGCAACTTAAGTCTCAGACCCCCAAAGCCAATTGGACTCTGTTTACGAAGAATGTTTTCTGACCCCCTGATCCCAAAACCCCCAAAAAAATGTCATGTCTGTTTGTTGTCTTTATGTGTGTGTGTTTGTGAACACGATCACTCCCAGAATGGATGTATCAACACGAAATTTTATATGTGCATCCAGAATCCCACCGAAATATAGAAAATCGAAGAAGGGAGTGGGGTATAGAGGTGGGGGTTTAGCTTAAAACAAATACTCTAATTACTGTCGATATAAGGAGTGTATGGATACAAAATTTCATATGTAACTTTAAAAAAAATATCAATAATAAAACCATATATTTGAGGATTTTCTGTATGCTTCTGGAAGGTTCGAAGGATGTAATGATTGCGTTGAGACACAATTTAGTATAAGGATTCATGAATTTTAGCCCAAATGGTCAGTTTTGGAGGGAGAGCAAATACTTAATTGATTAATTCGTCCTGGGGAAGAATATTGACGGCGATTCACCGTTTTTAGAGACTATTTAAACTTTTAACTAAATAAGAGACACCGAACCCAACTCTCTGAAGCTACCTCGAATGCTAAATTATTGATCTGCTAAGTTGGTGGCAGATTGAACATTTTGCAAGTTGGAGACAGCAGCTTACAGTCTCCTCCTTACTTCATACTTCAGTATCAACTTGCCTCCTCAAAGGACCCCTTCAAACATCCCCTTCATTTATTTCTCATTGAGGTACCCGGGGAGAGGTCTGGGAAACTCTGTATGTTTCATTCATTATTTTCATAAAGTAGTCCTTTCCTTCAAAGGTTACCAGGAAGATAGAAACATTTCGAATAACTAAACATTGTTCCAGTCTTCTTGAAAAAAAAGTATAACTCATAAAGAAATCAAGTTCTTCAATGCCCTTTCTCGCATTTCTACAATAAAAATGTTTAAAGGTTTGTAGAGGACACTCTCTATTCGAAAAAAAAAAAAGGGCGCCGGTAGCTCAGTGGTATGCGTGCTTGCCTTCTGAGCTCAAGAACGTGGGTTCGAAACCCGACCGAGGCCCTTAGTTTATTTTATCTGGGAGGTAAAATAAACTTAAGCACACCGTCCTTCGAATGGGGGGGAGTTAAGCGATGGTCCCGAGCCTGTACGATCTCAGGTACTCGTTAAAGACCCCTGCCCTAGGTGATTAAAAATTTGGGGTAGGCAAAATTTAGGACTCACACAGTAGAGTCGGGCTCATGTCCACCAGAGTGACGATAGAGCGCTCTGGTAGTAGGCGACATGACCTCGTAGTTAAAGCCCAGGCATGAGTCATAAAACCTAACCATTTATTCGAAAAATAATTGTTTCTATCATTGTTCAAAAAGTAAAAAAGAAAAAAAAAAGCAGGTTCGTTTCACCCACATAAGCGTACGGTTGAAGGGAAACTTCTTTTGACTTCATTAACCATGCGAATTAAATAAACAAATTAATATATATATATATATATATATATATATATATATATATATATAATATATATTAATAAATATATACCTATATTATATATATTATTTGATTTTTATTATAAGTACTAACCATTTTAAAGTAGGTAAATTTTAGGTTAATAAAGGACAATAAAAATATTAAACCTAAAAATATTCAAAAATTATATTTTATTGGTCTGGTACTTCATTGTTACTTACAAATGTTACCAGAGTTAGTTGTGATAACTAAAGTTAGTTGTGATAACTAAAGTTAGTTGTGATAACTAAAGTTAGTTGTGATAACTAAAGTTAGTTGTGATAACTAAAGTTAGTTGTGATAACTAAAGTTAGTTGTGATAACTAAAGTTAGTTGTGATAACTAAAGTTAGTTGTGATAACTAAAGTTAGTTGTGATAACTAAAGTTAGTTGTGATAACTAAAGTTAGTTGTGATAACTAAAGTTAGTTGTGATAACTAAAGTTAGTTGTGATAACTAAAGTTAGTTGTGATAACTAAAGTGCGATGTAAATATGTATTCTTGTATCAACTTTGTGGAGATATCTTTTAATAAAATTCAATTAATAAGATATCAATAATTTTAATGAATTTTTATAATTTAAAAATTTAGATGGAGCGTAATTATTAACAATTATTACTTTATGTTGGCTTACCCTGTTGCTGTATTTGTTTTTGTCTTATTATTAGGTATTAATATTTATTTTATTTAAATTTTTTTCTTTCTTATATTTAGTTATCATTGTACAAAAATTGTTCCATAAAATATTGTTAACAAACCTTATGGTCTGTACATATTGTAAATATGCATAATAAAATATTCAACAAAAATATACAAAAAAACATACCTACATAAATAAATTAACAAATATCAGTAAAGTAGTATATAAAACTATAAGTTTACATAGTATATAAAACTAAAAAAAAATGATAATTATTAAAACAATTTGCAGGTCTGTCGGCCAGCAGCGCTTCAGTCTTCGGGGATAGTTGTCTGGGTGGGAACTTGTTTACCTCGACTGTAGCACTGATTCGACTTTTTTTTTTTTTTTTTTTACGTTAAAACGTCTATTCGCTCGTTAAGCACAGTGATAGCCTGTCAAACTTTCTTGTGTTACAAAATACCGTCAGATTTCAATCGATAATAACTACGAGACTAATACTGCGATTACAACGGTTGAGGTCACAATGGATAGAGCATGTCTGTACCTGTTTGTTTTGCCTGTGACGTTATTGGGCTAGTGTGGGCCCCGGCGGATGATTGTTGCGAATTAGCGTTGTGTAAATTTAGAAATTAGTGTAGCGTGATAACACGTTTAGATAGGACGTTGATTCGGGTGTCATTGTAAAGAACTTGAGGGGCGCTACTAGGACTCAAAGTTAGAGCTACGGCAGCATGGAAAAGAAAATGAAAAATGATTTTATCCCGACGTTTTCACGGAAAATCTACGGCGTGGACCTTGACTACGCCTTAATATTTTTTCTTCCTTTTACAGAGCTAGGCTATCTTCATGTTTTGTTTTTTATTCTTATTAATTTTTTTATGTATTTATTTTAAAGGTACATCGGTCCCAGAATACACTTTATTTTCATTTCAAAACAATGTGATCCAATTTTGGAAAGTATGAATACTGGGAAAAAGTCCTCATTGGAAAGAACAATTTCTTGTATCATCTTTTGAAAAGTAAAGATAAAATTACCATGGAGGAAGGTAGCCCCCACATATACATAATATGTAAATTTGTAAGTATGATAATGCAGGAGTATTTGACTTTGTGGGGTGCCATCGCATACTAAGGTCCCCCCTCTCCCAAATTCAATAACCCAGCCTGATGTCTTAAGCTCCTCTTCTCTCCTGGGAAACACCACACCATACCAGACAAATATTTGCCCCATTTTCTTTTTTTTTCTGATATTGTCAAACATATAAGCCCCCTTTTCTGTGGCTACACGACCCCTCGAGTGCTCTATTCAAAGAGGAGATAGAACACGGTACTAGAATAACTTCAAATGATAACATCGCCTCATCTTTATATTGTAAACTTTTTTAGTGTTTCGAAAGATACTTTCAAAGTTATTTTTAATATTATTAGTCAACAATTTATAGACAACTAGCCGTCCTGTTGCTTAAAATGTAGCTTTATTTTATTATTTATTTATTATTATTTTTTTTTTTTTTTATTTTTTTTTTTTTTGAGTGCCCCACCAGCTCCCGAGGTGGAAACACGTACTTATTTTTGTGCTGTCTCGACTTCAAATTGTCTATGATTTTGTGAATTATTGTTTTGTTTTGTGCATCACTATCTAGACTTTTGGGATGAATAGTGAGTAACTAACAGTTTCTTTTTGTTTTTTCTATTTTTTAAATTTCGAAATGTGTAGTGAGTGACGCCGATCCTGTCAAGTCCTGTCTGCCGGGCACTCAAGTGATACTCTATATATGGTTCTGGCTCCATCACTGTCACCGTGGAGTAGGAGCTAGACGGTGTCCCTTCTAACTGGAAGGTACCGAGTTCAAGGCTGCCTTTTTTTTTTTTTTTTTTTTTAATCATTTTATTATTATTAATTATCATTACTTTATTTATTTCTAAAGATGGATGATGTTCAAGACGACAATTCAGGATTCAATGTCGTCAGTAGTAAAGCACGGAAGCGAACCTACAAGAAAGCTCCAGATGCAAATAAAACAGGTTCACCCCAAACTAAACAAGCCAAAAACACGGAAGGAGAAACCTCAGAGGATGAAGCCAGCCTTCCCCCTCCCTCCACATCCCAGCAACCCGCCAACACCCAAGTCCCCAAGCCACCTCCTATCGTTGTGAAGAACATCTCAGACTTCAAAAAGTTCTGCTCCCAGCTAATTAGGACTGTTGGAGAGGGGACTTTCACGTGCCGCTCCCGTCTCTACGACCTAGTCGTTTACCCCCAAGACAGCGACACCTTCAGAAAGACTGTGAAGCATCTTGAAGACACTGAGGCTGACTTTCATTGTTATCAGCTTCGGGAAGATAGGTCTTACCGGGTAGTAATAAGAGGACTGCACCATTCAACGCAACCCGATGAGATTAAATCGGCGCTTTTTCAAAAGCACGGGTTCAGCGTGAAAAACGTTAATAATGTGCGTCATCCTATCTATAAGACACCTCTTCCCCTCTTCTTCGTGGACCTGGCTATAAGTGAAAAGAGCAAAGAAATATTTAAGTTACAGTATTTACTGTACACAAGAATACAGGTCGAGGAACCGCGACGCAGAAAAGATATCCCTCAATGCACAAAATGCCAGGAGTATGGCCACACACACTCTTACTGCCACCATCCCCCCAGGTGTGTGAAGTGTCCGGGCAATCATCTTTCGGCGGACTGTGCTAAGAAGGACCGTATTGAACCCGCGATCTGCGTCCTTTGCGGGGATAACCACCCAGCCAACTACAGGGGTTGCCAGGTCCACAGAGAAATACAAGATCGTATGAAGAAGAGGCAAGCGGCAGCCAAACCCCCCATGAAGACACCGACGGCTCCTTTACCAGTCCCACCGCCACCATTGAGACCAGTGCCCCAGCTCAGGTTCCAGCCAGCTGCAGCCCGTCAGCCCAGAGCCACCTCCTCACTTCCCCGGTCCTACGCCCAAGTGGCCAGCCCACCACGAACACAGCCACCTCCTACCTCTCACTACCCACCTCCTACCTCTCACTATCCACCTCCTACCTCTCACTACCCCCAACAGCCAAAAAACCTTCCTCATCCTCTCCCATCCAGCCAGCTCCCTACATCCTCAACCCCTGATGTTATCAGTCACCTCACCTCCTTTCTCAATGACTTTAAGTCGTTAATCACCCCTCTCATATCGATGTTAAGCCTCCTCGTCTCTAAACTCCTACCCGAATCCTCCCGATGATCCCTTTAAATTCTTTTCCTCTCCAGATCCTCCTTTGGAATTCGAATGGGCTGTTACCCCATAGACAAGAACTAGAACTACTACTAACTGACAGACATGTAGACATCGCTCTCATTACGGAGACCCACTTGAAAGATAATTCCCTGTGGTTTGCAACCCGAAAAATTCTAAAATATAGTCCTTTATCCTATCCCATCAAGCAAAATGGCTCCTGGGTCAGATCCGACGAGGAGAAGGCTCAGCTCTTTGCCTCTCACCTCAAAAATACGTTCACACCTCATCCTGATTATAACGCCCTTCATACTTCAGAAGTTGAAGAGTTCCTTACCAGTCCTTTGCCTCTCTCTCCTCCGCCAAAGGCCTTTCATCCCTCTGATGTACAACACATTCTAAATAAAATTCCAATCCGTAAGTCTCCTGGATTTGACCTGATCACAGGGAAAATCCTACGAAACCTTCCCCGCAAAGCTGTCCTATTCCTCACCCTTATATACAACTCAGTCCTCAGAACTACCTACTTTCCTGTCCAATGGAAGTATTCCATCCTTTCTGTTATTCCCAAACCCAACAATCCTCTCTCTGATGTCTCTTCCTACCGTCCTATTAGCTTGCTCCCAATCTTCTCTAAAATCCTTGAAAAACTCTTGTTGAAACGTTTTATCCCAATCCTTGAATCTCAATCCATTTTACCTAAACACCAGTTTGGATTTCGTCCTGAACATTCCACTACCCAACAGTGTTTTCGGGTTGTCGATTGCATATCTAATGCATTAGAATGCAAGGAGTATTGCACGGGCGCCTTTCTCGACGTGGCGCAAGCCTTTGATCGAGTCTGGCACCCGGGGCTGCTCTTCAAACTGAAACACTTCCTTCCCAGTACCTACTACCTCATCCTGAAATCTTACCTTAGTGATCGCCATTTCAAGGTCCGAGTAGGCTCTGAGTACTCAGAACTCATACCTATTCGGGCCGGTGTCCCACAGGGTAGCATCCTAGGTCCCATCCTTTACAATACATATACTGCCGACATTCCTATCCATCCTCAGACATTACTGACGACTTACGCTGACGACACAGCAATCCTTTCCACCAATCCTGATCCTGCTGTAGCCTCACTCATCCTCCAGGAGCACCTCACTGAAATAGAGAGGTGGTGCAACCTCTGGAGAATTAAATTAAATGAGCAGAAATGTGTTCAAGTCACATGTACCCTACGCCGTCAATCCTGTCCTCCCGTCATCATTAACAACATCCTGATTCCCTCTTCAAACCAAGTCCGCTATCTCGGGTTTTACCTAGACAGTAGACTTACGTGGAACCCACATACACGACTTAAACGACAAGAACTGAATCGAAGATACGGACTGTTACGTCGACTACTTGGACCAAAATCGAAACTGACGACTAACAACAAACTTACGATTTACAAGACCATTATACGTCCAATTTGGATTTACGGACTCGAACTTTGGGGTACAGCTAAACAATCCAACATCAATCGTATCCAAGCATTCCAGTCCAAACTCCTCCGACGAATTGTCAATGCTCCTTTCTATGTCACCAATAAAGTCCTACACAGAGATCTCAGTATTCCCACTGTAAATGAATTAATCAAATCCCGATTCCAATCATTCCACCGAAACCTTTCTTCCCATTCAAATCCTCTCGCACAAGACCTTTCCTCTCATTCCCATCCTGACAATCCTCCCCGCCGCTTGAACAGGAGGTGGCCTCGCGATCTTCTCTCGGAGGATAGTGAATAATGACAATTAACTTTCGAGGGAGTGTCAGCGCTTGCTGGCTTCTCCCATCAAGTGACGTTATATTTTTCTTTTACCACATATTTGCTTATTATGTATATATTGTGTATAGATTGCAAATAGAATAAAATAAAAAAAAAAAAAAAAAAAAAAAAATTTATTTTTTTTCCGTCCTGTGCCAGAGAGTCCCTGCTAACCTGTCCAGATCCAGCCACCGCACCAGTTGTCTTCCTCTTCTTCTCTTCAGGTAAATCGGGTACCACTCTGTCGTCCTCTTGGCCACTCTCTCGCCACATGTCCTGCCCATTTCCACTTTTGTTGCAGCACCACATCCTTCACGTCCCGTACTCCTGTCTTTCTTCTTATTTCCGAGTTTCATACTCTATCCTTCTTCTTAATTCCCAGCATGCTTCTCTCCATTGCTCTTTGAGTGACCTCTAAGCGCCTCAGCACATCTTGGGAGAGAGCCCAGGTTTGGGATCCGTACGTTAAACAGGGAGTGATGCAACAATCGAACATCTTTCTTTTCAGGTCCATGGCCATTTTGCTTTTGGAGATACATTTGTAGGACCAATATTTCTTCCATCCTAGCGTAATTCGCCGATTTACTTCCTTTTTTAGGTCATTCTTGAATGAAATTAATTGTCCAAGGTATACGGCTTCTTCTACCCAGTGAAACTTCTTCCCGTCCAGACTTATTTCTTCCGTTTTTCCATTTGCCAGAATGACTGTTTTTTGGAAGTTTATCTCAAGTCCTGCCTTTTTCCCAGCATCATTCAGCTCACTCGATAGGTCCTCCTTATTATTATTGATGTGTAAATTCTTAGCTCTCTGTGGGGGCTATGTCAGAGCGTAAGTCTCGTTGATATGCATGCATAAGTGTGTGTGTGTGTATGGGACGGTTGCGCGCGCAGCGCACACACACAACTACACACGTCTTTATCTGTGATGTCAGCTGTTTGAGCATTTCTACGTTCATGGGATAAGAATATGTGTTAAATATTTCGACTGCACTTGACTTTTTATGTTGTACTACTTTAATGTTGTGATATTCGAAGAAAGTGTAATATATTTCGACTGCATTATTGTGTAATATATTTCGTCACATATGGATGAATGTATAGGTAAATATATAATAAAACCAATAACAATAAAACAACTCTTAAAAAAAGGTTAGATATAAACATTTTTACAACGTTATTGATCAAATTTATCGTTGTAGTGAATTTAACTAAAATATCAATATTATGAATTATAAAATGATCTTTCGGTAAGAATCTTTTAGATTAAAATGCTTCGATAGCTTAAATTTGTAACAATAAATAAAATTTGTGGGATGGCGCCGGTAGCTCAGTGGTATGCTGCTTGTCATGTGAGCTCAAGAACATGAGTTCGTTTAGGACTCCCACAGTAGAGTCGGGATTATGTCCACCAGAGTGACGAAAGAGCGCTTTGGTAGTAGGCGATATGACCTCGTAGTTAAACATAAAACCTAACCTAACCTAAAATTTATGGTAAAAGAAAAAAATATAGCAGTGTAAATCTAAAAAAAATATAATTATTTTAGCTATCACGAACCTTTAATTTCATGTATATCATGTGTATCAATTTTAATCAAAATCAGTGCACGCTTGTTTTTACATTTTTTTTTTTTAATACATGTTTCTTAATCTTAATCCGTTGGCGACGGACCCTGAAGATCCTTAGTCTCCCACAGTACTCTCCTCCACCTAGATCTGTTGTGTGACCGGTCACCAGATCATCTCCATGGTGTCCCCTGGCATCCTTGTTTGCCAAGTCATTCCACCTCAGCCATGGTATTCCTCGTGATTTGGTTCCTTGGACCTGGGCATTCTTTTGGCTGTCTGTGATTCGCTTCTTCCCACATGCCGGTAGGAAAACATGAAATTCCGTTGAAAACTCAACATCGAATTTGTGACCGATTACATAACTTCCCTTATACTTCGTATTGCTGAGAAAGTAAAAACCTTCTTCAAATAACATTTATGTTAATAAGTCATTATGTTTAACTAATTAAATATATAGGGCCAACATTTCACATATAATTAGAAAGAAAGGTAATTATGAAGACTTTTTTAAATTTAATGATTACAATTAACATTATTCTCATTCGGTAATTGTGGCAAGGTAAAATTATAAATAATGTTAATTGATATCAAAAAATATAATTATTTAATTGTTAGATATAATTGTTTCATTATTTAAAAAAGACATATGTAAGTTTTTTTTTCTTCATGTTTTTATTCTCAAAAAAATTAATATTTATATAATGTACGTTCATTAGTAGTCCATGAATGTATTGTTTTGAGGACTCCGGTAGTTCAGAGGTGGCGTGCTAGCCTATTGAGCTCAAGATCGCGGGTTTGAAACCCGGCTGACCCCCTAGTAATCTGGGAAGTGAAAGAACCTTGAGCAATACGTTCTTCGGATGGTTTGTTTAGCGATGGTCCCGAGCCTGTGCGATTTCAATTTCGAAAGAGCGCTTTGTTGCTATTCGATATGACCTCGTACCGTACTAAATGTTATTGTTTTTTTTTTTAACCGCCTCAACAGAAGAAAAATAATAATACTTACTCGGCGTGTATAATGTTTTTTGAAAATTATATACGCTTTTAATTCATGTATTTCTGCTACTTAGGCTTAAAACAGATTCCTCTAGTAATTTGTGTGATGTATTAGGAATACCCCCTTAAACCAATGTGTCTATTAATTAGCGACTTACTGGAAACTAAATATTAGTGAATATTCCTAATCTATTGTTGTAGCCCATGATAACAACATTGTGATGTAAAACATTTACACACATCAAGCTTATTAAGATATTATAAAATCAATTATTATTATTTGTATAAAAACACCTGTTAGGAGTGAAGTAACTTAATTAGTGAATAAATATACAAAAATGAACTAGTCACATTTTGTTTTAAAACGAAATGTGAACAACCATGAATGGATGCCAAAAGACGACGATCAGCTGTTTCAAATAGTCACCAGACAGTCTAGAGAGAGAAGTTTTTTTAGGCTTAAGGTAGTGACCGGTAGCGAAGGTGTGAAAATAACAGTGAAGTAGATGAGCAAAGGTACTTTTATTTATTTATATGTTTAAATGGCCAAAAATAACATTGATTTAAAGAATGGCCACAATGTTTCAAAAGAAAAGAGACTAAAAGTACAGTAAGATAATTTATCCCTTTAGGATTGGATAGAACATTTTTGCAAATTAGAATAACAAAATGGAATCTCATGATTAAATTTAGAAAAAATCAAAATGAAAAATTTATTAATTGAAATTTTTGAAAATACGTTCACTTTCTTCAAAATTACACGTCTTCGTCGAAATTACTTTAGAAATGAAAATTTAGTAGACCAGCTATAATATTCTACAGAAAATGTGGTCATTATTTAATATTTCCATTATTTTTATTTATTTGAATTATTATTTTATTAAACATTTATATTCATTATCACCACATATCAGCTTTATAACATCTTTAGAACCGAATACTACAACGGAAGGAACAATTATTGTATTAAAAAAAAAATTAATAATAAGAAATTTTATCCATATTTGTTAGTCAAATGTTGATACAAATCGGAATCATTGATCTGATATAAAAACTATCCATAGAACTTGTTTTAAATGTAAATAAGTTTTTTTTGTTGTGTTTAGTATACGTTTTTCTTTATATTCTTCATTAACTATTTTTCATTATTTTCCAATATAGGCTTAATGAGCCGACCAGTCCAAAAGAAAATTTGTGAGGAGAAAACACACAACTGTCTTTATATATCCAACAAAAATAACCGTAGTTCAAAAGAGACAAACATTTCGAAAAGTTAATTCGCATCCAAATACTAGAAAACTATATTAAATATACATTGAAAGCAACTATTTCCATCTTACTCAATAAATCAACATGAGGACAACCTCGAAAGCCGGCTAGCATATAATAAGAATATAATATTTTGCAACTTGTTATATTGAATACAGACATCAAATGGAAGTAGTCCTAAATTGTTTAGATGCTTTATGGTAATGCGGGAAAAAGAGGTTGAGGATATCGTTTTATCGGATTTCTATAACTGCTGAGGGTGCATCGGCCTGCTCATTACTGGAGAAAAATTCTTCCATCCTGGATTATTCTCAACATTCCAAAATTTGTGTACAGTTCTGTTTCCCCTCAATTTTTCAGCGCTATCAAAATTGACCTCCTCTTTTTTTTGTTTAAACGTAATTTTAATATATACACATACATTATTTTGTCAAAAGGTAGTATTAAAAAGTGCTGAGTAACGCTGGGGTAGCTAGTATTTCCCGAGCAACGGTGAACACCCCGGCTAGTACCTCCTAAGGAATGCAGGGGATTGGGGGAGGCTTAACACAAAAACATTAATAACTGCCGTTGTAATGAATGTATTGACACGAAATTTCATATATGTATTCAAAGCTCTACAGGAACGACACATATTAATTTTCGGCGGAATCAACAAAAAGAGAGGAAGGATTAAAGAGGGCTTAACTCGGAAATCCCAATAACTGTCGATATAATGTATGTATCGACATGAAATTTTATATTTAAATTCAAACCTCCATAAGCAGCGAAATCGGTCCCTAATAGCCCCTAATAACTGCCTATGTAGTAATGTATCGACATAGAATTTATTATGCGGATAATGAAGCCACCATGTAAGTCAAATATTGAATTTTAGCCCAAACGGTCGATTGGCTTTGAAGGGAAAGCGAAAACGTAATTATTATTTTTTTATTTTTTTTTTTCCGAGGGCTGATTTGTGTCACCGCGGCCAGAGTAGGCCTATTGTGTGCCCTGTGTGTGTTAGTCCCTACAGCAGCCCTGTATCTTTGATATAGTCCAGGATTTTTCTGCAGGTTCCTTCCATTACCTGCTTCGGTTCTGTTATGGCAGACCCGAAGCAGTGGAAACGTCTGCTTTCTAGTGCCCCGCACTGGCTTAGAATATGAACCGGAGTCTCATTTTCCTCGCCACATTTTCTGCACAGAGGGCTTCTAGCGATGCCCATATTGTATAGGTGTTTGTTCATATGACAGTGTCCTGTAATCAGCCCTGTCATAGCTCTTAGATCCATTCTGCTCATATTCAGGAGTTCTCGGCTCCTTTTCTCTGAGGGTTCCGCTATAAAGAGTTTTGAATGTCTTTGCTTTGGAACCCCTCTCCAGAACTGGATGTTATTCCTGGTCAGCCAACCATTTATTGCCGCCCTTGCGGTGCTCTTAGAGATCCCGCAGAAAGGTTCCGGTCCTATAGGTAATTAACTTGATCACCGACTTTTTTTTTTTTCATTTTTGGAATCAGGAGGTGTGAAAACATGAAATTCTCCCCTTTCCCTTTGGTCGATTTAGCTGAAACTCAATATGTTAGAGGGTTCTGGCTTCTTATAATATATTTTTATTTTTTCATACTTGGAAACTAGAGATCGAAAAACGTAAAATTCGCATCGAATTTCTTACCGATTATTTATCTGTCCCTCTACTTCGTATAGCTTGGGGAAGTAAAATAAAAGAATAAGTCAAACAAAAAGTTTAAGAAGTAGTCAAATCAGTTTCTAAGAAACTTTTATCTGACAAAGGATGTGGAAGCTCAAAAGAGTATTTGAAGTATTGGAAGAGAGGTGAGGCGCTCTCTGAAAGCATAACAAGGAAGCTCTGAAAGCTAGCAGAATACTTTTTTGTTTTCATACAACCTTTCTTTCTCTCTGTTTGACAACAGAGAAAACAATGTTTGTTTTTCAATGTACAAGACAGTGCTTTGGAGTTGATTTTTACTAAAACACATCCTCTAGGTTGAGAAACGCGGATATTCTAAGTAGTTGTAATAAATAAAAAAAAAAAATATATATATTTTTTAAATATATAAAGCCCGAACCGTCCTTGTACATTATTTTTATTAACTAAGTTATTGTAATGTGTCCGAAAATAGAAATCAAAATGTTCATCATATTTTTATGTTTCAAGGTTATTACAATATTTTTACACTATTTTTGGAAAGTATGTGTACGTATGTACGTACGTGCGTGGTAAATTTTTCCTGCACGATATCTCGCGAACGAAATATGATATTGACTCCGTTTTGGTGCCAATCGAAGCGTAACAACGTAAATATGATCTGAAAGGAATTTAATCAAATTCGATCCACCGTTTTTTTTGTTTGAACAAAAATACTGCAAAAAAAGTGGATTTTTGGAATTCTTGAAAATGATTTATCCGATCTAATTTGTTCTGGTGACAATGTAGCATTCTTTAAAGCCAGATTGAAAAATAGGCTAGGTGTCTGAAAATTTTGAACGGGAGGAGGGTTATGAGAGGGACTAAGCATAAAAATTGTTCTAGCTCGTTAACGGATAGTCGGATTGTCATGAAATTTCACATGTAGTATTCTTAATAGCCAATTGAAAAATAGGGTGTGTGAGGTCTCAAAATACTTGAGTGGAGGGGGGGTTGTGGGGGTGGCCCTATGCATAAATTTAGTGCTAGCTCATAAACGGAAGGTCGGAACGTGATGAAATGTCATATGTAGTATTCTTAAGAGCCAATTGAGATATAGACTATCTAGCGTCACGAAATTCTTAAGGGGAGGGGTGTTGTGAGGGGGGTTAAATATTAAAATAGTGCTACCTCATCAACAGATGATCGGATTTTGATGAAATTTAACATGTAGTAGTAATCTTAAAAGCCGAATTGGAAAATTGGATGCGTGGTGTCTCCAAATTCTTAACAGGGGCTATGGGGGGGGGGGGGGGGGAGGCGCTAAGCATAAAAATTGTACTAACCCATTAACGGATAATCGGATTGTAATGAAATTAAACATGTAGAATCCTTAAAAGCCAAATTGAAAAAAAGGATGTGTGACGTCTCAAGAATCTTATCGGGAGAGGGGACTGTGAGTGGAGGTTCAGCATAAAAATAGTTCAACCTCATTAACGGATTATCGGAGTGTCTTGAAATTTTACTTGTAGTAGTTTTAAAAGTAAAATTAAAAAAAAATAGGCTATGTGACCTATGTGCATTTGCATATCAATTAAACATCTATGTATAGATAAATTCAATTAAATGAATAAATAATTCTGTACTGAATAAAATGCCTACTTTTGTGACATTATTACTATTGATATTCATATCATGCGGGGAAGTTTTCAGTGTGAACCTCAAGGGCCGCACTTAGTTAGAAATGCCACTTTTGTAGAGTCATAATACACGGCCCAGTAATTTCCCCTGATTTAGGGTGCAGAGAGACGAAACACACATCCGAGAACCTGCTTGTTTAGTTTTATTTTAAAGAAGGGTGTGCCGCCTTGTTATAAAGCAAAGCAATATCTGTCTAAGGTGGGGAGAGGATCTCGGGATCAAGGGGCCACTGAAGGACTGGGACCGCCATCGGGGGAACATCCTGCGCCGATCGGGTCGTCCCCGGCTCATCTTACAATGCCTATTTATCTACCCGCCAGGAGCCGACGAATCGGCTGAACATCGTGTGGTCGGTTTCCGTCACCAGCTGCCATAGATCCTGTCCTGTGTGAATGAACACCCTAGCTTGATCGTGCAGCGGACATTCGAAGACAACATGACAGTACTCACGTAGAGTCCAGGAATTATACAGACCTCGTTCGGCCATTCGGGCATTGTGACCAACATTGTTGCGATTTTTCCACTGTCCGATTCTGGAAAATGACCTCAGGCGGCTCAGGGCGTTGAAAGTGGCTGTCGTCCTTTCCCTAATGGCAACCACGTCACTTTCAGCCCTGCGTGATCCATTTCACATCCGCCGAGCATTCAATGAGCTGTCCATGGATTGTCAAAACCAGAGGATGTCGAGGATCGGCTACTGACATCATACCGGTACGAGTGAGCGCAAATCCACTGAAATACAGAGATCATTGTGTCTGAAATTTCAGTACTGTCCCTGTACTGACACCACTCCGGTACGATACTGTCCTAGTGGGCGCACTTCCACTGAAATACACAAAGAGGAGCTCGGTGACACTGCCATTTATCGATTTCCTAACATTTTTAACTTGCATGCGACATATTGTTTAAAATATATATGATAAAGCTCCATGATTGATCCTGGTGACATTGTGTTTACCTTCCTTTCCCTATTAAAAAAAACTTGTGACAGTGAAGCTAACGGATATTGCCTACAGTTAAGCCGCTACCCTTCCAAGTTCAAGTCGATCCATCACATGTTTCGGACCTTATCGTTCAACAGGGGATATGTTACTAATATACCTACCTATATAAATATCTCTTTAGACGGGAGTGGGCTGATGGCTAGTGTGATTGTCTAAAAAACCTACAAGGGTCCAATGAGATATCTACTTCAGGACATATTTGTTAATTCCGTAACAGCCAGGGGCAGGGCACGATCTACGAGTATAAAGACTTTTAGGAATACATTCAGAATATTCTTGATGATTTTGGTGATTTTCAAGAACGAAGATAAATAGTATGAATTTAAAAATTATAACCAATGTGATATATTAATGATAGTAATTTATTTTGAATATTTCCAATCGGTAATTTGATCATAAGTAAATTTGATGTTTTTTTTAAATTTAAAAAATAAAAATAAATAAAAGAAAAGAAAAATAAATAAAATAAAGAAAAAAAATATAAGAAAGTATATACATCAACAAGGTAATGGTATATGTACAAAACAGTATAATATATACAAAACAAAGCGAAAATTAAAAAATATATAAAATAAATATTAAATTTGCATAGGAATAA
Source organism: Aradus depressus (assembly GCA_963662175.1). Taxonomy (NCBI): domain Eukaryota; kingdom Metazoa; phylum Arthropoda; class Insecta; order Hemiptera; family Aradidae; genus Aradus; species Aradus depressus. Next base: position 23,842,758 of record OY759221.1, read on the forward strand.
TAATAATAAAATTTAGGGAGCCATGGTGGCCGTGCGGGCTAGAGCGTAGGGCTTTGGTCGCATGGTCTCACCTTGGTTTGCGGGTTCGAATCCCGTCCGGGAGTGAGTTTTATTTCGTAGATAAAACTTCCTCCCGGGGCCATGGATGTCGTAAATAATTAGGTAAAACACCATTAATAAGAGTCATGGCTAATATGCATCGTACATAAGGCCAAAAAGAAAAAAAAAAAAAAAAAAAGAAAAAAAGAAAATTTAACAATATAGGTTAGGTTAGGTTTTATGGCTCATGCCTGGGCTTTAACTACGAGGTCATATCGCCTACTACCAGAGCGCTCTTTCGTCACTCTAGTGGACATGAGCCCGACTCTACTGTGGGAGTCCTTAATTTTGCCTACCCTAAATTTTAATTCCCCTAGGGCAGGGGTCTTTAACGAGTACCTGACATCGTACAGGCTCGGGACCATCGCTTAACGTCCCATCCGAAGGACAGCGTGCTTAAGTTTATTTTACCTCTCAGATAAAATAAACTAAGGGCCTCGGTCGGGTTTCGAACCCACGTTCTTGAGCTCAGAAGATAAGCACGCATACCTCTGAGCTACCGGCGCCTTCTTAAACAATATATATTTAACAATTATTATTATTGTTTATCAATAATAATAAAAATTGATAAATAATAATAATAAAGATAAAATAAAATAAACATAAGAAGCCATTCAACTCGAGACCATTCGAAACACCCCTGTTATCTGTCATCCCGATTCCTCCAACTTAATGGAGGCAGAGGAGGCCACAAGGGGTTTGAGTGATCCACCGCCCGCCTTCACGCCTCACCAGTGCACTGTCCTGCAGTGAAGACAGACCAAGATGGAAAGGAGAGCTGAAGTTAAGAGGATTACATGAGGGGAGAAGCTGGTCATCACCGACACTTCTTAAATATTTTTGCTAAATAACAATAGCATATCTCTCGGCCATCGCCATCTCAGTCTTCGAGGGGAATTATCTGGACGGGAATGGGATAGTATGAGTCGAGCAACTACATTGACATGAGAAGAAAGGTTAGAGTAGAATTTGGAGAAGCGGGACTTGATGAGGTCAATAACAAAAGGAATTTCCAAGGTTGGAAACATAGAAGGGATCATCGACAATTGTTTTTAGGATTTTGGATTGGAAAGACTGGATACGCTTGTTGTTAGATGGCTTAGCACAATCGAATCCGTATGTCCTACATTAATGCTAACTTAATCATTAAACTAACATAAAAAATAACAAATACATTTCAGGTAGATAGTATTATTGTATATAAACATTGTGAGAATAATTAAGATGTAATTCAATATAATAATTACAGGATGCCGATGAATTCGAAGACTGTTTTCTGCAGCTACTTGGTCCTCGAAAATGTTTTCTTGCACAAATTGGTGAGGCAGAGACACATAGTCCAGTTCGTCTAATGTCTGTAGCGTTATTTGGGGGATATTATTTAGACTTATTAAAATTAAATATGCTCTCTCGCTTCCACCTATTAACAATATAAAGGACATTAAAATGATTTGTTCACATTAAATACAATTTTGTGTTCAAAGAACTGAGATGTAGCATTATATCTGAAATTCCGGAACCTTCCCTGTACTGACATTATACCGATACCATAATATTATATTCTGTAAAAGTTGGACATTTTTTATTTTACTTCCTCAGCTAAACGAAGTATAGGGGGAGTTATGTAATCGTTCGAAAAATTCGATGCGGAGTTTTCAACAGAATTTCATGTTTTCCGATCTCTAGATTCTCTAAATATGGCATACGAAAACTCCGTATATATCGACAACAAATTTTATATGTGATTCCAGATCCCTCTAGCGACGACATCAATTATTTTTCAATCAAATTTGGAAAGAGGGGGATTACGGGGGTTTAGCTTAAAAACCCCAATAACTGCCAATGTAATGTATTGACATGAAATTGCATATTTAGAGTCAAAACCTAAACAAAACTTTACCTGTCAATTTTCAGTGATGTCGGCTAAATGAAAAAAGGGGAGGGGGGGGGTGGGGGGGCTCAATTGAGGTGCTCATAACAAAAACAGCCCTAGTCAATAATAGAAAATTTTCAGGAAAAAGAAAAAAACGTTTGTGCTTCTTTCAGGTTCAAGTAATTCAAATGATTTTTTGCTGTTGCTTAGTTGGCTATATTAGTAAACTAATGACATAAATGTTGTCAAACTCTGCTATGCTTAAGGGGGGTAGCCAACCCTCAGAAATTGTATACCCCCTGACAAGGCTTGTTTTTGCATGAAATAAAAATGGGTGTAAAAAGAAATAAAACTTGTTTATCCACTGTTTTAATAGAACAATATTAGTACCTTATATAAAAAAAAAACTTATAAATAATAAGAAAAAATGGAAAGTATATAAAATAAAATTTATTCATAAATCCATCATTTTCATTAAAAAATGTCCTTGTCAGTTGACATGGGTTGTTTTTGAAGAACCGGTCAAATTTCTCTGGTCTGTAACTCTAGACAGGGGCCGTTCTTATTTGCACTTTATTAACAGGGTTATTGCACTTTATTAACAGGGTTACTTCTACTACAAGAATGCGCTGAAATCTCAAAAACTTAAAAAATTGACAAGGGCTGTTTTTGTTATGAGCAACTCAATTCAAAAAGCATAATAACTGCCAATGTAATGAATTTATCGACAGATAATTTAGTATGAGGATTTAAGAGGCGCTATATAAGTCAAAAGGTTTTTGAGGGGGGAGTGATAATCAAGTGAATTGATTAATTCGTTGTGGGGAAGTACATTGTCGTTGATTCACCGACGACTTTTTTGTTTGTTGAAAGGAACATAAAACATTTGGGTACTCTGGTGTTCTAGGGAGGCTATGAAGGCTGTAAACCCTCAATAAATCACTTGGTCCCATATTGACTGATATATAGATCATTTATCTGAAATCCATCACAAGTATAATGTATTCCCTAACAAGGATGTATTATCTCAACTGACAGTTTCAAAAAAGAAAAAAAAATAGAGAAAAATATTAATTTGGCCACGAATTTCTTATACAAACCACACTTACAGACTCTCTCTCGTAGTAATAAGTAATGAGTTGGCTTCAGCGGTATTATTAGAGTGACATTCTTATACCCAGTAATGCCAGTCTGAAATGATTTTGAGAAGGGAGAGAGAGTGATCTGTAAGCTTGGGTGGTATAAAGTGCCCCAGTGACAAATCAATTGAAGGCGCGATTGATCGAGCTTCAATCATCACATAAATTCTAGTTTCTGTGTTCACTAGGGTGATCCTTAAATATGCCATTTCGCGATTTCGAAACGTGCGCACCTAGAAAATTTCTTCAACCTGAAACAAAATTTTTGACGCTAAAAAAATTAAAAATACCATTAAAGTACCCGTGCCCCACAAGGGTTGAAATTTTAATGGAATTTAACATAGGATTCAACGACTATTGCTTTCGCGCATGATTAGCTCCATAGGTTTTCATTGGTATTCTTAAAACTTATGGTATTTAGAGGTTTTCGAGGTCGCTGAAAAAGATGCCGTTATCAAAAAGTCGATTTTGACAGTTTACAGCTGTCAAAACGCTGTCAACAAGGCTCCAATTTTCAAAAAAGCCGTATAAGAACGCTTTTTATATGTTTTCGCGGTCACTGAGCTCAAATTTCGGGTCGAAATTCAATTTCAACACATCCCAGTTTTAAAAAGAGTTGTAAGAAAAATTTTGAAATAATTTCATTTAAATCATGCCTTGGGGTAGTTTTTAAAGGCACATAATGCAAATATCACATAGTAATTTAATTTAAAGAAATAATATTTATTACAACAAATCATGTTGAAACATTATCCCTTTGTTCGAATAACAACGATCGAACAAAAAAAAAAGTTAGTATTAATTTAAAACTTTATTTTTCACATAAACAACCATAAAATTCTAGACTCAGAATAAATCTTAGTTTACATTTTTTTTGATCGGAATTTAAATTAAGAATGTTTTTTTTGAGTTTACAAATTTAAATTAATTTTTTGTTAAAGTATATTAATATTATAAATTTTAAGTATATAATTAGTTATTGATTAAAAAAGTTTATCATAATTTGCTAAATAAAGTTTTGTTGAGATCAACGTTGATAGCTGTGATGTGTTGAAATTGAATTTCGACCCAAAATTTGAGCTCAGTGACCGCGAAAGCATATAAAAAGCGTTCTTATACGGCTTTTTTTGAAAATTGGAGCCTTGTTGACAGCGTTTTGACAGCTGTCAACTGTCAAAATCGACTTTTTGACAACGGCATCTTATTCAGCGACTTAAAAAACCTCTAAATACCATAAGTTTTAAGAATACCAATGAAAACCTATGGAGCTAAGCATGCGCGAAAAACGGCTTCTCAGTTTATACCATTCTTTGGACCAACGTCTCTTTCTCTTTTCTTTCTTCCGAGTGCAGAGGGCTAGAGATAATACAAGAAATCCCATGTCTGTGTTCGAAAATGTTTGCCTTTAATTGTTCTGTTTTGACGTAGTGTTCTCGCTGATATTTTAATTTGTTGATTATCAAAATTACATACTTTTTTTTAATTTTAAAATGGTCTCGAACACAGACATGGGATTTCTTGTATTATCTCTAGCCCTCTGCACTCGGAAGAAAGAAAAGAGAAAGAGACGTTGGTCCAAAGAATGGTATAAACTGAGAAGCCGTTTTACCCACGAAAATTTATTACGTAACCTTCGAGATACTGAACCCGAGGATTACAAAAACTTTTTCAGATATTAACAACAAGACAAAGTCTCTTTCCTCGGACGAAACCCCCTCATCAGAAACTCATCTTTGCTGTCTGGTTAACGTCTGACGGAACGATTGTCAATTTGCTATTTACACTATCAATGACCTTCAATCAAAATTTTTATCAATCGCCGTCATTTAATTGACAATCGTGTCAATTGCCTCCTAGACGATCAATTAATCCCATCAATGATATCATTGACAATAATTGTAATAAAAATAGTGCTAACTCATTAACTAATGGTCGGATTGTCATGAAATTTCATATGTAGTTTTCTTAAAAGCCAAATAGAAAAACTGAGTGTGTGACGTCACAAAATTGTGAACGGGAGGGGTCGTTGTGGGGGTAGGCCTAAGTATAAATATAGTGCTACGTGATTAACTAATGGCCGGATTGTCACGAAATTTTACATGTAGTATTCTTAGACCGCATATTGAAAAATGCCATTGTGGCATCTCAAAATTTTGAACTTGAGGCGGGGTTGTGGGGATAGGCCTAAATATAAAGATACTATAAGAATATTTATTTTGTAAAAAAAAAAAAAAAACCCACTCATTGCCATAGGAGGTTGTAATCTTTTGTGCAATAAAGTTCATCTATCTATCTATTCCCTTAAAATACATATATACTTTTTTTAAAGATATAGATAATTAAAAAAATTAATAAAAACTTGAAATATATCCCGAAAATCCTGGGATTGCAATCTTTAGCTGCTCCACTCTCTCGTCTCTTCCTCCCCTACCGCTATTATCACAAGGAGATAGAGGATAAACAAAGGTCAGATCCAAATCACTAAACAACTCTTACAGAGTAATCGCTGATTTCGAAAATGATAATGTAATTATATATTATATAATTATATTATATAATATATAATTGATATGATTGATATTATTATATTATATATTATATAATTGATTAATTGCAATTATCAATTTTATTCATCGTCTCGGGGATGCTTAAGAAAGTCCAACGGATATTTATTTTATTTTACATTCGTTGAAGCGCTATTACTTTAGTCGTATTTGACCTCTCTCAAATCTAAGGACACATTAGCGATATGAAATTTAATACGAAACACTATTTTGGTATGAAATAATTTTTCAAAGGGACTAACAGTTTCTTTTGTATCTTAAAAATTGGAAGACCTGCGAAAAATCGTACTTCTTATGAAATGTCTCTTTTTGTTTTCTCTAGAACTTTTTCTTGAAATGATTTTTGATTACGTCATAAATATAAGCTGAATCTTTTAAAATATACTTAGGCCCCGAAGTAAAGTGGCCTCATTTTTCGTCTGATTTTGTCCAAAATTTAATCACATCCAAGTGATGTGCTAGACTGACCATTTCAAATTTTGAGCTCATAGCTACAATCGTTTCTGAATTAAAGCGCTCACATCATTGAAACAACCTAAAGTACACTAATTTTTTTTACCTGACATCGTACAGGCCATCCGAAGGACGGCGTGCTCAAGGTTTTTTCCCCTCTCAAATAAAAGATCTAAGGGTCTAGGCCGGGTCTTGAACCCGCGATCTTGAGCTCAGTAGGCAAGCACGCTGCCTCTGAGCCACCAGGGGCCCCCATTATATTCTATAGATATAAGAAAGTGAAAAAAAATAATATATATATATTTATTAGCGAAACGCTAAGAAAGGAAAGCGTTTATTCTTTATTTTTTATAATGCTCGCCCCCATCTCAGCCTTCTCAACCCAGAACGCTCACTGGTTCCAGATGTTGCAACTGACTTCTCTAGACTGGAACAGTTTACCGACGACCTCCAGTTCATCCCTGATTAGTTTCTATCTGGTTAATATTTTCACCTGTCTCCTAATAACATTTTCATATCCCAAATTTTGTCTTTCAAATTTTAAGTTTATTTAAAATCACCAACCTGTCTATCCCCAAAACATTATTCATATATTTATTATATATATTTATGTCAATAATAGTGATGCGGGGAGGAAATAAAGATACTTGAAGGGCTTAGTTTCGAAACCGGCTAAGTCCAAAAAAATAAAAATCGGAGATATTTCAGGAAAATGTTTTTTGAGATATTTTCCAACTTTTAGTAACAAAGATTGTCGAAAAAAAAATGTTTTCTTAACGAACATCAATAAAAAATGTATTTTTAGAAAATTTTATTTTCAAAACCGGCTAAGTCCAAGAATTCATTTCTAATATGAAGTCCACATGATATGTGGACTTCATATTAGAAATGAATTCTTGGACTTACCTTTCTACCCATTATACCATGACTTTAAGGATTTCGCGTTATCTAAACAGACGATACAACTGAAATATCGATGTAATATCGATAATTATTAGCAAACAAATTTTTTTTTTTTTCTACAAAATTGAATAAATTCATATTTTATTTTCAAACCCGGCTAAGTCCATTTATTTATTCTGAAAAGTGCTAAGTCCAAGTTGTTTATTTTCAAAACCGGCTAAGTCAACTTGCTTAGATTCAAAACCGGCTAAGTCCAAACATTTTTTTTCGTTTGTGTGTGTATTCACTTACAAAAAGTAGTCGGACTACAGAAATTAAAAGTTATTTCCATCAGCAATTCGCCAAATATAGAGTTTTCTATTTTTTTTTAATATTCATGCACCTGGAGAGTTATTTGTTGTTTTCTCAAAATTTACAAAAGTGGACTTCGCCGGTTTTGAAACTAAGCCCTTCACTTACTTATTACATACATAATATTATATTTATTTTATTATTTTTATTTTTATTATTATTTTATATATTCTTTTAATGTTCATAATAAAAGATTTCTCTAAAACTCATAAGGACTTTGAAAAATTACAGAACAGGACACAATGCAAGATCTTTACAATTGTTTCAGTACTTATTTATATTATTATGACTACTACTAGCAAATGTAGTGTTTTTTTTTTAATTTTTCGAAAAATAGTAAAATAACCACGATATAAAAGTCATGTTTAATGTACAAAAGCTTTTTATCTTGGCAAAGTTCCTCCACTGAGTTCTGTCCAATCTAATTTTTGTTTAATACTTTCATTATTAATATCATTATTTTTTATTATTAGTTGTTTACTAATATATTTTTTATTTTATTGATTTATTTTTTTATGTATTATTAATTTTTTTTTCTATATTTCACACATTGAGAGAAGGGACGTAATAACGTCTAAAAATATCATGAAAAAGACATTTCTGAAAATCACAGAAATATTCAACATAATTAAAATTCTAATTATAAAATATATCAACTGTAATTATTATTATTATTAATGTGCTAATTGTTCGAAACACGGCTGAGACTCTTAGTTTATTTTATCTGGGAGGTAAAATAAACTTAAGCACGCCGTCCTTCGGATGGGACGTTAAGCGATGGTCCCGAACCTGTACGATGTCGTTAAATACCCCTTGCCCTAAGTGAATAAAAATTTAGGATAGGTAAAATTTAGAACCCCCATAGTAGAGTCGGGCTCATGTCCACCCGAGTGACGAAAGAGCGTTCTGGTAGTACGCGATATGACCTTATAGTTAAAGCCCGGGCATCAATCATAATAACTAACTTGTACTAATTTATTTTCTAATATTTAATTATTATTTTTTTTCTTTTTTTATTATTATTATTTCTTATTACTAATCACATTGTTCGACCCCAAGAATTATTATCTATTTAACGAAAATAAATACATAATAATATTATTATAATTATTACTTGATGCCTCTTGATACATTGTATAAGAGTGTCATTTGTTTTATAATTACAACCAAATCTAAGAGGATGAACATTGATACTGAAAGGAAATCTTAAATTACCTGTCACAAGTTTCTGTCAATACATCATCAGATTGAAAATATGGAAAAATTTGATAAGTGAATTTGTTTGACAGGTAAATGACATGTTTGAACATGTCTGTATAAATACTGTGAATATGTTGAAGAAAACAACTCTGGGCACTGTCAGTTGGGATTTTCATCTGTCTACCGGCTTTTCAATGAATTTATTTCATTTTTATTTCCCCAGGTATACGAAGTATAGAAGTTGTGCAATTGGTCAAAATACATGTTTTTCGAGTTATTGATTCCAAAACTCAAAAAAAAAAAAAAAAAAAAAAAAAAAAAAAATCCTGACTTATGTATCCGATAACTCCCAGAATATATCGTCTTGAAATTTTATATCTGTATCCAGAATCCGTGTGACGTAAAAATCATACACATTAAGATTATTAATATATTATAAAATAAATTATTATTATTTGTATTAAAACAGTTGTTAGGAGTGAAGTAACTTAATTAGTGAAAAATATACAAAGATGGACTAGTCGCATTTTGTTTTAAAAAACATGTATTTAAAGAAATGTGAACAACCAATGAATGGAGGCACAAAAGACGACGAGCAGATGTATTAAATTAAGTCCTAGGTGTGTTAAGTCCTAGTTAAGATGTGGAAGTGGATAGTCTAGAGAGAGAAGTGTTTTTAGGGCTAAGGTGTAGTGAACCAGTGAGTGAGAGAAGATGTAGAGGAGTGAAAATTATAACATTGGAGGTACCTACGTAGCAGAGGTAGGTACTTAAAAGGTACTTTTTATTTATATGTATATATGCCCAAAATATAAAAGAATTATAAATAGTAGCCACTATAAAACAGAAAAAAGACTGATACAGATTTAAGTAATTAGTTTGTAAGATTTCTTTTTGTAAATAATTTGATTTTTTTATTTGATATTGGTATTTTGATTTTATTTATAATGTAGGTTTAGGCAAATAAACCCAGTATTTGTTCTCTTATTCTATGCTATTCATTTTCCCTGTGAACCCGGAAATGTGGTAATTTTATTAAATTATGTATAATTTATATATAATTTATATTAAATATAATTTATTTTAATAATTTATTATTTATATATTTATTTTTATTTAACATAATTTTAATTTCGGTTGGTGTAGGGACCTAAGCATTCAATGCTCTTATCCCTTCCCTGGGAAAAAATGTTGCCTACCCAGGTTTAGTTACCTAAGGTAGGGCTTAAACTATTACCTGACATCACACAAGCTTAGGACCATCACTGAACGTTCCAAAGGAGGGCGTGCTCAAGGTTTTTACTTCTCAGATAACTTCTTATCACGTGCTAGTCTACTGAGCTACCTGCGCCCTCTCCAAAAAAAAAAAGCCATAAGAACAATACCTATCTATTTTCAGACATCTATTGATTTTCAACTAAATAAATACATTTTTGTTTCAGAAGGAGAGCTGGGGAAGTACATTGCCATTGATTCAGCGACAACCTTTTTACCACTATTTTCAATATCAAGAATATTTCTATTTATTTATTTACGGCTTGGAATTTACAATAATATGTATAACTAATAAGCAATATGCAAATGTGGACAGCAAGCAAAATGGAAATGTAATAATGTCAAGAGGTGAGAAATCACCCAGAGGTGACACATCCTAGACATTGAGCTGCACTCATTAATTATTCATGACTGTCACTAAGAAGGTTTCTGTACCTTGGAAGGCAGTTTAGTTTCTTCCTCAGATAACAGATAGAGCCACTTTTGTGGGAAATATTTGGCCCCCTTTTTTTCTTATTGTTAGTTAAAATAAATAGATTTAAAATCTAAAAAATGCATTTGCCTTAGTATGATAATCCAAATGACGGTTTGATTGGCTTTTTATTTTTTGAACTATTGGTTATGCAAAATTTTGATGCAAAATGTTTGTTTCTTATAGTCTTGTTAAACCTAAGTTTATAGAAACCTAGTCTTTAACGAGTACCTGACATTCTACAGACTCCCGAAAGACGGCGTAATCAAGATTTTGAGGCGATTTGAGTTCAGTAGACCTCTGAGCTACCGGCGCACGGAAAATATTTCTAGGTAATACTTAAACTGTATAGTATAAGAAAGTATTGTAATCGTAAGAAAATCCGACTTCGAATTTTCAACGGATTTTCCTGGTCCCCTGAATACGTTTTGACAATTTTATCGATGATGTCTGTCTCTGTGTGTGTATGTGATTGGAACGTGCCAGCTCTAAGGCAGATACGATTGTAGTTATGAACTTGAAATTTGGAATGAAGAAGTCACATGTACTAACCTAGATCGAAATTGGACAAAAATTTACATCACTTTTGACCCACCAGTCAAGGTTGCCCGGTTTGCGAGATGATTTAGCCGAAAATGGTTAGTCCTATCGAAAAACTGGTTCTTACCAAAAATGTTCCTTATAAAATTTCCAATCGCTACTGTGTTTTTAGATTTGAAAGTCAAACTCAAAAATACGCTATACAATGAAACAAAGAGACGCTGAGGCCAACATATTACTTTCATATTTCCAGTAACGTCAGCATGTCCGACATTTTTCGAGTACACAAAGGTATTCTGCCCCCTCAACCAAGATATTACGGGGGCAGAAAGTGCTCTACCCCCCGCCCCCTCCCCCTCACACAAAGTCGGTGCCACTGTTCCTTACACTTGTAGAAGTTGCTAGTTGGTCTAAGTGGTTTAAGGATTGAGGTGAAGGTCTACCAACTCGCCGTCTCAGGCGATTAAAAGTAAAAGTTGTGCCAAACCCCAAAGCCGGGTGGAGGTAGAAGCCAGATGTAATTGGAACTTGATCGTCTAGCTTTGTCAACTAAACCTCCTTTCTGACTGATTGCATGTTGCCACTAGATCTACGCTGGAATACGCATAGACTCTTCGTCTCCTCACTTTAGAGTTTGGCCTCAAAACCCCTTACTATAGGTAGAAAACTATATAATAATAATAATAATAATTTTTATTGTTCAAAGGGATCACCCCTATACAATTGAGTCAGTGACCATTACTTTTACAATATTGACATTAACATTTCCAAAATTATATATTGGTCAGCTGGACAAAAATGACATACATAATTACAGGAAACTTTAACAAGCTAAATAAATAACATGAATAAATAAAGTATAAATAAAATAAGTACTATACTATGGAAGTTAATAATAAGTTATAATAAGTTAATAGTAATATACTATGGAAGTTAAATACATTATTCATTAACAATGAATGATCTTAGTTTCAGAGCGCTGATTATATAATGAAAAATGTTTGATATATCATTCTTATTATGGGCCAGAAGTAATGTGTGAAAGCTGGATCGGTCTATACGGACACTCTGAGGCAGGAAGTGGCTTCTAATGGGGGAGTAGATCGGACAGGATATTAATAGGTGGTATAAGTCTTCCAATTCGTTTTTGTTGCAGATCGTACAAAATTCTTGGGGATTAAGGGTGTATACATTATTTTTGTAACTGATTTTTAGATAGTACTTGCCAGATAGACGGAGTTGAGCCAGTGCTTTGAGGTGTGAGAAAGGAGCGTTCAGGTTTAGGTATGGTTGGAGTTGATCTGGGTTGTAAATATTGGGATAAAAGGTGTTGAAACGGCAATCTAAAAGGTAATTTTTATCTTTATTCTTCAGATGGTTCACAAATGCATCCGAAACCTGATATTATATATAATTCAGTACGTTGCCGCTTTTCATGCAAGATACTTTCTAATTCCAATATTATATTATAATTATTTGATTATTTTATATTTATATTTTCATGTACATCTACCTAATTTAAATTATTCTATGTTGTGGAGGATGAAGGGGTATACAAATATCATTCGAATAAGTAATTGTCCTTTCAGATCGAACAATAATTTTATGGAAATAACATTTTTTGTCGAAAATAAACGTATTAATTATAACACTTGGCAAGCATGTTAAGACATTAATTAAAGTTTAAAAACATACCTACAGTATATTGTAATCCTGCAAAAATCCGAGATCGAGGTTTCAAGGTCCACTTAGCACATTTTGACCATTTACACGATGATGTTTTTCTGCGCGTGCATATTTATGTGATTGGACAGTTGTGAGAGCTCTACCGCAAAAACGGTTGTAGCTATGAACTTGAAATTTGGAATAAAGAAATCACATGTGCTAACTTACATCTGATTAGATTTTGGCTGCAATCTGACAAAGGTGAGAGACTGGTTCCAAGCTAAGGGAAGTAGCTGTCCTGTAACAGATATATTCTAAATATTTTTTATGACTGGTATTCATTATGTGTATTTTATTTTATTTATTTTTAACTCTCGATATTTTTTTAAAAAATGTTATTTATTAGTTTTTATTTTTATTTATTATATTTTTTGACGAAACTTCCTTTGGCTGTATGGTGAATTTTATATTATTGCAGAGACAATTATTTTAGTATTATGTAGAGATTAGTTTTATAGTTATTGCGTATACTTGAATGAGTTGTCCTTTAACCGCTACGCTGTGTGCGTATGGCAAATTTTTATTTTGTTACTCTATACCCTGATGCTTTAATATTTATACTTTTCATTATTTTTACATTATATTTATTCTATCATAGATGTACCACTGATGATGACGCTGTTGCGTTGAAAAGCGGTTCTAAAATAAAACGGTGGGAAGACATCGTCTTTTATTTCTATGTAAAATACATATATGATATAGAATTTTTTTTTTTTTTTTTTTTTTCATTTATTTATTCTACAATCTGTACAAACAATAACAATAAGCAGAAGTGATGACTAAGATGACATGATAAAATAATAAATAATACAATAAGCAAACATATACAAAAATAATAAACAGAATACATAATAAAATGAAAGATAAAATAAAGAAAATAAAAATAAAATAAAGTAAAAATAACTAAATAAAATAACTAAAAATATAAGAAAATCGACGAGGACAGCACCAGTAGGACTCCCGCACACTGCCATATACCACTCTGCAACTAGTGGAGAGGGGAGGAGGCGGCGGAAGACCAGCGCTGACCCTCCCACCACACTAGCCAACCATGCACTGTCCAGCAGTGGAGGAAGACCAGGAGGTGGGGCGTCGAAAGGACAGAGAGGCGTGAGGGGAGAATCCGGTCATCACCAGCACTCCCTTAAAAATGGCGTGTGAAGAAGAAAAAAAAAGAAAAAAGAAAAAATAATAATAATAATAAATATCAAAAATTAAAAGAATAAATTAATAAACACAAAAAAAATAAAAAAATAAAAAATAATAATAATAATAATAATAATAAATAAAAAAATAGATAAAAAAAATATTAAAATAAAAAAAATATATATATATAATACAAATTAAAGAAGATCGCGAGGCCAACGCCGCCTCAGCCTTCTTGGAGGATTATGCGGATGAGATTGTGATGATAAGGATTTGGCAAGAGGATTATGGTGGAAGGAGAGGTTGGTGTGGAACTTGGAAAAACGGGATTTGATGAGGTCTTGGACAAAAGGAACTTTGAGGTCGTTATGGAGTGTAAGGTTGGAAACAAAAAAGGGAGCATCTACAATGATTCTAAGGACTTTGGATTGAAAGGATTGGATCCGCTTGATGTTTGATGACTTGGCTGAGCCCCATAGCTCAAGTCCATACGTCCATATCGGTCGTATAATTGTCTTGTATATAGTAAGTTTGTTCTCTGTAGACAGTTTGGATTTTCTGTTAAGAAGTCTGTATAGTTGTCCAAATCGTCTGTTCAGTTCTTGGCGTTTCAGTCGAGTATGGGGGTTCCAAGTTAGTCGGCTGTCCAGGTAGAACCCAAGATAGCGTACTTGGTTCGAAATGGGAATTGGTACATTGTTGAACAGGACTGGAGGACATAATTGCCGTCTGAGGGTGAAGGTGATGTGGACACATTTCTCCTCATTGACTTTTATTCTCCACAACCTACACCAGCTTTCCATATCGTGGAGATGCTTTTGCAGATTTTGGGAGGCAATGATAGGATCAGGATTGGTGGAGAGGATAGCGGTATCATCCGCGAAGGTAGCTAGAAGAGTATTAGGGTTGGTGGGAATATCAGCAGTGTACACAGTGTAAAGGACTGGTCCCAGGACACTTCCTTGAGGAACACCAGCCTCTACAGGTTTATAGTCTGAATGTTCGCAACCCTGACGCACCCTGAAGAAGCGGTCAGAGAGGTAGGATCTGAGGACAAGGTAATATGTGTGGGGAAGCAGGTGCTTCAGCTTGAAGAGTAGGCCAGGGTGCCAAACCCGGTCGAAGGCTTGCGCCACGTCCAGAAAAGCACCTGTACAATAACTTTTGTTTTCCAAAGCTGAAGAAATGCGATCCACAAGGCGAAGACCCTGCTGGACAGTAGAGTGACCAGATCTGAAGCCGAACTGGTGGTTTGGGATTATGTTTTGCGATTCTAGGATGGGGTATATCCTTTTGAGGATTATTCTCTCCAGGATTTTGGACAGGATGGGAAGGAGGCTGATTGGTCGATAGGATGCTGGGGAATTGGGTGGTTTGCCGGGTTTCAGGATTAGGATAATGTCAGAGAACTTCCAGACAGTAGGGAAATAGGTGATTCTAAAGACGCTATTGTAAATATATGTTAGGAAAAGGATGGCTTTTTTAGGAAGGTGGTTGAGGATGTTTCCTGTAATGAGGTCATAACCGGGGGACTTTTTGGAGGAAAGTGACTTTATGAAATGGATGACTTCTGAAGGATGGACTGGTTTCGGAGGTAGCGAAAGTTGTAGGGGAGAGTCTAGGAACTCTTGAACTTCTGAAGAAAGGGACAGAGGATCAGGATGTGGGGTGAATGTTTTTTGGAGATGGGATGAAAAAATATCGGATTTGTCCCTATCCGATGCAGCCCAAGAGCCATCATCTCGGCGTATTGGAGGGGAAGGGGTGTGATACTTCAGGATTTTTTTTGTAGTGGACCAGAGAGATTTATCATGAGTTGACAAGGAAGCTAGGTAGGAGTTGTAATTTTCGGAACGGTAGGATGACAACTTTTCTTTGAGGAGTCGAGTGAGGCGGGTATAGTTTGAGCGGTCAGAAGGATAACGCGTCCTTTGCCAGGTGGCTCGGGCACGGCGTTTGGAGGAGATAAGGTCGAGGATGTCGGTGGGGAGGGGGTGATTTCTGGGAGGAGCTCTGCGAGGTAACTGAATGGAAGCTTTCCATACGCTTTCCTGGATAGAAGTGATGAGGTGTTGGACTGCATCATCTAGGTCTTCCGGGATTTTTAGAGAGATTTTTAGGTCTATGGAATTTTCTAAGGTTGTTCGAAAAAGGTGCCAGTCAATTGGGCCTTGGATTAGGGAGGGGTAAAGAGGTTTTGGGATGGGTTGCAGACTGAGAGTAAGAAGAACAGGACTGTGGTCGGATGAAAGGTCGTCGAGACGGGAGATGGAAGAGTATAGGGCTCCCAGATTCTGAGAAACGAAAAAGTCCAGCAGATCTGGGAGTCTATTGGGATCGGTCGGCCAGTAGGTGGGGGAATCTGGGGATAGGAAGCCATAGTTGTTTGTGGAAAGGAAGCGGTTAAGGACTCGGCCTCTCTGATTAGCAACTCTACTGCCCCACTGAGGGTGCTTCGCGTTGTAGTCACCACCGGAAAGGAATCTGGGACCAAGGGTGTGGAAAAAGGATGAGAACTGTTGGGTGGAGGTAGGTTGGTTTGGTGGACAATACACTGCTGACACTGTTAGAGGAAAAGGAAAGAGGGCAATGGAAATGGACGTAGCCTGGATGTGATCTTCAGAGTAAGGTGGGAGGCTATTGTAGGAGAGGGAGTGACGGACAAGGACTGCAGTGCCATCATGGGCTCTACCGTCGGGGTGGTCCGTCCTGTATGTGGCATAGTCAGGAACAGCAAACTGCTTCCTGGAGGTTAGTCTTGTCTCTGTTATAAGTGCAATGTCTACTTGTCTGTCGTGTAATAGTATGTCAAGTTCATTTCTATGGTTATGGAGGCCATTAGCGTTCCAGAGAAGGATGGTTAAAGAGCGGTGAGAAGGAGACGTCATTGGGGTCTATTGGGAAGTGAGGTCATGGATGCTGTCAGGAGAGTGAACATTTGCGTGAACATCTCCTGAATTTTGGCCATAAAGGAAGTAAGGATGGAAGTCAGGTCTGAAGCGGAGGGAGGTGCTGGGATGAATGAAGACTGAGGTGGCGCGGCCCTACCACGCATCATCTGGGAGTAGGACGCTGAAGATGGTTGTTGGTGAGATCCTGGTGAGGCTTGAGGAGCTGAGGGTGTGGGTCGAGTTGGTCCTGGCAACGCCTGAGAGAGGCGAGCTGGTGGAGTTGGAAGGATCGTGGCTGGTCCCTGTCGGGTGATGTCGCTGGAGTGTGGGTATAGGGGGGCCGGCTTGGCAGCCTTAGGACTGGTTCTTTTGAGGCGCTGCAGGTCTCTGTAAACTGTGCAGCCCCTGTAGCAAGCTGGGTGTTCTCCGTTGCAGAGCACGCATTTGGCGGGGATATCTGCTGGCTTCCTACACGTCTCTGTTGGGTGGTTACCGGCGCACTTTACGCAACGGACGGGATGGCTGCAGTAGCCTTTGGTATGTCCGTATTCCTGACATCGGTGGCACTGTGGGATGTCCTGCCTCTTGTGGGGCTCCTCCACCTTGATCTTTGTGTAGACCAGGGTAGTTACATTGAAGATTTCTTTGTAGTTGTCCTTAGGTTCTAAATCCACAAAGAACAATGGCAGTGCCACCTTATTGACTGGGTGTCTCACTCCCGCCACGTTCCGAACTGTGAACCCGATCTCTTCTAGTTCTCTTTTAATGAGATCAATGGGCGTCGTCGGGTGCAGATGCCTCAGCACGACCCTATATGCTCGGTCTTCCTTCAGTTGGTAGGTGTGAAAGTCCATCTTGGACTTCCGCAATTCTTGTATTAGAACTCTATAGTCCTCGGGAGTTGAAACCAGTATTTTAGTCTCTTTTGTGTTTGTTTGACATATAAATTGTCCTGGTTTTATGACTGATTTGATTAGTTTGCAAGTTTCGGTGAACTCTCTAATACCGCGGATGAAGATCGGTGGGGGCTTCGGTTTTTCCTGTGGTTGCTGTTGACTTGGCTGTCTGTCTTCATCATCCACTGACAGTGGTGAGAATGGGTTGTGGGTGGTTGTTGTCGCGGTTGGTTCACTATGTAGAGAACCGGTAGATTTTTTTCTGGTCCTGTTGGTCGTTGGGGAAGACGGGGAAGGTGCACAACGTCTCGGTCTCTTCTTTCCCATTTAAAAAAATAAATAAAAAAATTTTAAGAAAAAAAAGTAAAAAAAAAAAAATAATAAACAAAATAAAACGACTGGCTGGTTTCGAACCGGGTACCTTCTGCACTCCAAGCAGCGCCTTAGCTCCCTCGGACACCCAGGTTTCGTTGTGACGTCACGAATTAAGAGTAGGTATATAAGTCTCCAGAATTGCTAATTTAGAGATAAGATTGATAACCTTGCATTCGAAAAAGAAAATATCAAAATAACACACACTAAAACAATAAATGAATAAAAAAAATAAAAAAAAAAAGAAATACAAAAATAAGTCGGAGTCAATTCAATTAATTAAGAAAGCAAAACAATCATAAAAAGAAACGAAAGTCAACTCACTTGCACATTGTTCAAAAACACAAAAGCTCCAAAACAAATAAAAACAATGAAGATAATAGTAGAATGATAATAGTATTTAAATAAAAGAAAAACAGAAAATAAAAACAAAACAGAAACAAGTTCAAAGTAGTTTTATCACGGAGCTACAAAATGGATGCTCACTGTTCAAGGTACGGAGATCAACTCGAGAATAGAAAGATTTTTCCCCCTGGAGGTTTTGAGATACATGCAGAAAACCGTCTTGAAATGTAGTTTTGAAATACGTATTTCAGATTAAAACGGTTCGTCCGATCGAAAAATTGGTACTTACCAAAAATGTTCCTCATTAAATTTTGAATTGCTGATAACTTCTCCGATTTTTTTTAATAGTAGTATTATTTAATAAATTGCATTTTATGTTTGTGCATGGACAGGTAAAGACAAGGGTCTTTGAAGCGGCAGTTTACGGAGGTCTGGGGATGGCCCTTGCTGGAGACGAAGCGGTCGATAAAGTCGGTGAGGACTCCTTCAGTCTGATTGGTTGTTTGGCCAACACAGTACCCTGCCAAATCTCTCTCAGTCTTACCCTCCAACAGTATATTAACTCTTCAACTGCCTCCCTTCTCCTTTATTCTTTGTTTTCTACCCTAAAACCACTTACCCACCATGGTTCGATAACTCTCCGGTCCCACCACATCAGGCGTCCGTGGTAAAGAAGTTGTTGGATTTTATACAGTGTGCCTCCTTTGTTTACAGCAGTTAGTCAGCTTACATGGGATATTTCGATGTCAATGCAGCAAATTTCAGGGATGTACCACTGATGATGACGCTGTCGCATAATCAATTCATATATATGTGATAGTAAGATGTTGTAGGAATAGATTTCTCATAGAAATAAAATACGTTATCTTCCCACTGTTTTATTTTTGACCAGAAGCGGGTTTCAACGTAACAGGATATCCGTAACAGGATACATTCCACCCATAAGCGTAGAGGTTAATTGATTAGAGGGCGCCGGTAGCTTAGTGGTATGCGTGCTTGCCTTCTGAGCTCAAGGTCATGGGTTGGAAACCCGGCCGAGGCCCTTTGTTTATTTTATCTGGGGGGTAAAATAAACTTAAGCACGCCGTCCTTCGGAAGGGATGTTACGCGATGGTCCCGAGCCTGTACGATGTCAGGTACTCGTTAAAGATCCCTATACTAGGTAAATAAAAAATTAGGATAGGCAAGATTTAGGACTCCCACAGTAGAGTCGGGCTCATGTCCACCAGAGTGACGAAAGAGCGCGTTCATGTGAATGTGTAAAGGTGAATACAGACTACTCTGACGTGACGTGGGAACACGTGGTCCCACGTCATAATGCGTGTGATATGAAAATGTAACATAGGGTTTTGTATGCTTATGTTCATATTGTTCGGACGTGACGTGGGAACACGTTGGATGATGCAGCCTGACGCAACACGTGTTATGACGCGTGGGAAGAATATCAAAAGTTCTAGATTTTCGTCAGATGTGGGAAGGCATCAGAAGAGAAACATACCATTTCCAGTGATGGAAGACATGTTAGTTGAGTTGGTTCGGTCAAATCCGGTGCTGTACGACCCTACAAACCGGAAATATCGAAACCAGCATACAAGGAAAGAGGCTTGGGACAAAATAGGAGAAAAACTCGGCATTCCAGGTTAGTGAAAACAGTTATTTTTTTCATATATTTTATTAGTTTGTACAATTTATATTAGTTCAATAGGCTGGCGGCGCGTAGCCAGGGGGGGTTTTGGGGTTTTAACCCCCATGTAGAAATTTAACATGGAAATGTAGAAATTTTAAAAATTTACAATAAAAAGCATGGGTCACTTGATGACCCCCCCGAAATGTTTTTTCTGTCTACGCCCCAGATAGGCGCATTTTAGAGCACTTATTACTGGACGTGTCACGGAGCAACTCTACCCTTTCGAATGGAGTGCCATTGCCAAGGACAACTTGCTGAACCATGTTCAGAAACTAAGTACTTTTTGAACTTATCTCGGGTGGAGGCCGCTTGTCTCACGAAATTTCTACGAATGGGTTGGAGGTTGGTTACACCAATAAATAGATGCAATACACAGGGCAGCCATTTCTTCTTCTTCTTCTTCTTCCAGCATGTCAAAAACACGGAGTACACTCATGGTTGGAGGTTCAAAACAAACTGTCGGGAAATGCAAAGCACACCAACTTGTTGTTTTATGTGCTATAGTCAGGCCAATGTGAACACTGCTTCATGTCTGACGTGGTCCCACAGTGCCTGACGGGTCGTGGGAACACGTCACGTCAGAGTAGTCTGTATTCACCTTAAGTGTGTATACACACAACTACACACAGTTTCAGCTGTTATATTACGAACTATAAAATGATCTTTCGGTAAAAAACTTTTAGGTTAAGATTTTTTTTTTTTTGGGGGGCCTTATGTACGATGCATATTAGCATCTAGTTATTAATAAATAATAATAATTGCTGTAAATATCGATCAATAAATAATATATGTATTTGTTGCCACATTGTCACAACAAATAATATAATGTTTTTACCCATTTCATGAGATACCGAACAGCGTATTTCATTTTTAATTACAAATGAATACGAATCGAAGCATTTCAACCATCAACAAATTCGAAAACTAACATCGACGCTGTATTCTCCCGGTATTTAGAGACACTACAATCACAGTTGTATATATCTTATTTTAGCTATCACACACTTATAATTTCATGTACAAAAGAAATTGATGCTTTTCTTATTGTAACATAAAACAAATTTTAATCAAAATCAGTACCTACTCGACAGCAAATTTTAAAACTAAAGCTGACGTCTACACATTAATTCTCATGTGAATACCGCGTCATTCACACATTTTTGAAAAACCATTTTCTATCTTCAATCAACTTTACAATAGGAGTATTATAGACGTGAATGTTTGTCGATCAAATTAATGTGAATCAAGTCAACAAATGAGCAGGTCAGGTTAATGCCTCATGTTAATTTTACTTCCACAACAGAGTTGTTTGTTCGAATTTAACCATAAAAGAAGTTCAAACATTCATACGTAAAGATATAAACTTCGTCTTTGTACGCGAACAATAATTATTGTACTAATATTGATGGAATCACGTCACGATTCCTATGCACATCAATGATGCAATCAATTAAAAATTTAATTCAGGAATACAGTAAACCCTCATTACAACGAACTTAAAGGGACCAGAAAATCAGTAGTTTGTTATAATGAAGTTCTTAATGTCCAAACTAAAACAAACAAATGAGTAGGTTAATATGTATATAAAACAAACTTTTAAAACAAAGGTTAGGTTAGGTTTTATGACTCATGCCCGGGCTTTAACTACGAGGTCATATCGCCTACTACCAGAGCGCTCTTTCGTCACTCTGGTGGACATGAGCCCGACTCTACTATGGGAGTCCTAAATTTTGCCTGCCCTAAATTTTTATTCATCTAGGGTCTTTTAACGAGTACCTGACATCGTACAGGCTCGGGACCATCGCTTAACGTCCCATCCGAAGGACGGCGTGCTTAAGTTTATTTTACCTCCCAGATAAAATAAACTAAGGGCCTCGGTCGGGCTACGAACCCACGACCTTGAGCTCAGAAGTCAAGCACGCTTACCACTGAGCTACCGGCGCCCTCTTTTAAAACAAAGCAATGTATTACATGAAAACATTAGAGAACCTATTCTATTTACAGAAAGACTAGAGCTAGATCAGAAAGACACAGAATCAATTACATAAATAAAAAACATCAAATATGAAAAGAACAATATGTTTTAAAAAAATACAGGGGTCATGGTGGCGGCCGTGCGGGCTAGAGCGTAGGGCTTTTGTCGCATGGTCTCACCATGGTTTGCGGGTTCGAATCCCGTTCCGGAAGTGAGTTTTATTTCATATATAAAACTCCCTCGCGGGGCCATGGATGTTGTAAATAACTAGGTAAACAACACCCTTACAAGAGATATGGCTAATATGCATCGGACATAAGATCAAAAAAATAATAATAATAAAAAAATACAATCACATATGAAAAGAACAATATGTTAAAAAAAAATACAATAAGAAAAAAATAAATAGCAAAACAAAACAAAAAAACTCATAATTTGTACCTATGTACATTAGGGTGTCCGTTATTTTGAAAACGTTTAAATTTTGATGATTTCCAAACAGGATTCTGGTTTAGAATCACGAAAAAATAAATCTCTCAAAATTTGGAATTTTTTGGAATAGAAAAACCCATGACACCGATCATTTGAATTTCAAATGGAGTTTAACATTCGTTTTCTACACTTCAAGACATTTTACAGCGCGGTTCGTTTAATTTCTAATGTTTCGGCTTCAAAATTCGTATTCTAAAGTTTTGGTGGGTGCTGATCACGAATCCGGTGTTAGAATTGCAGTTTTTCAGTTGACAACTGTCAAAAATGCTGTAAACTTTTGTAAAAATAATAAAATCTGCTGTTTAAACGGAATTGTTAATTATAACTGAAAAACTGCAATTCTTACACCGGATTCGTGCACCCAACAAAACTTTAGAATACGAATTTTGTTATATATTATTGGTGACATAAACGGGAGGTATGACAATTTATTTTAGGACTTTTGACTGAAAACATTGTATTAGTAACAAACATTGTATCCTATGTTTGTTCTCAAAAGATATTCATGACTTTAATCCGAGTAGTCGTCTTAAAAGAACATACCGTCTGAGGGTTCCACGTTAGTCTCCTGTCCTAAGTAGAACCCAATTTTAGTATTAGGGAGTCGCAAAACATGAAATTCCTGTGAAACTTCAACATCGAATTTCTGACCGATTGCTTAACTTCCCCTATACTTCATATAGCAGACAATTTAGCTTGGGCAACATTGATGTAAAAAAGTTAGAAATACACAATCTGCAAAGATGCTGATTATGTATTTAGGAGCCAGTTTTGTTGTATGCTCTTTGTATCCATTAAGAGCGAGTGTCCTTGATGTACATATTAATATATTCGATAAAGTTCAGTTTTCCCAACTTCACAAAGTCTTTAGACGGAGTGTCTTAGTTGGTTAAGTCCTAAAGGAGCGTATCCTGGCTCCATTCCTTAATTGGGCCTCAAATCCTTTCCTAATTTAGACAGAATTATATTATAATCCTTGTCGCATTCACCTTAAGACATACACCAAATAATTACCTTTTCGTTAAACGGGAGGTCAATCACAAAAAAAATAAATAAAATAAATCTCGCGATCTGTGAATGGGACTTTTTACGATAGCGTCAGGACTGGCTGATTTCTCAAATATTGTTTAACCCTTTAGTATAAAAAAACTATTGTAATCATACAAAAATCCGAAGTCGAGTTTCCAACGGATAGTCACGTTTCAAAGTCCTCCGAATTTCTGTGATGGTATCTGTATGTATGTGATACTTTTGATACTTTTTGAGCGCATTAAGAACGATTGTAGATATGAAATTGAGCGTGATTTTTGAAATTAGATTTTGGCCGGCCACCAATTTCCTTCGGGGCCTACGTACATTTTCCGAAATACCGCTTATATTGATGACCTAATCAAAAATCTTTTCAAATTGCAGTATAAAAATTGTAGAGAAAAAAAGGCGCATTGTATACAAAATAAATTTTTTTTCGAAAGTCTCCTGGTTTGCTAGATACCTGCCAATAACCGAATATCATTTTAAAACCGATTTATTTAGGCGTTTGCTTGATTTACGCGAAAACGGTTAGTCCTAACGAATAATTAGTTCTTATATGATAAAATTTCCAATCAATAATGTGCTCCTAGATCTGAGATTGGACGAATGCGAACAAAGTTACAGGGCCCCAAAAAATGTAAAATTTTCAAAATATATATACATGTCGAGGGCACCAGTAGCTTTAAGGTAGCATGCAAGCCTATTGAGCTCAAGATCGCGAGTCCGAAACTCGGTCTAGGCCCTTAAGTTTTTATCTAGGAGGTGAAAAAACGTTTTCCTCGTAAATACCACTCTCGTCATTACTACAAAAACATCGGTTGAGTCCAATTAGTAGTCTCGTAGTTGTTTACACTTGAAATGGGTAAACATTGTTGTGATGTAAACTACGGAACATTTTTTTTATGAATAAGAAGTAATTTTTTTATTATTATATAATATATATATATATATTATATATATATCAAGGTCTTAAAAAAAACAAGGGACATAATAAAAAGAAAACAGCTGTGAAACAAATAAGAGTGGAGTCGAGAGCTAGCTCTGGGATAGTGCACTGTAAATTGAGTTGTTTTTAATTAGTGAAGTTGAACAATTAGATGAAAGTTGACTGGGGTGAAGTTGAGATGTGGAAAATAATCGAAGTCTAAATTATGTGGTGAAAACTTGAAAATAAGGTACATTTAATCATATATATTTTTCAATATGCGCAAACAAAAAGAAAAAAAGAATAGTTTTAAGTATTTAGTTTAATGATTTTGTTTTTTTGGTTTTTTCTTTTGTTATGTTTTGTTCAATGTTCAGATTTTTAATTATAATGTGTAAATAAAGAAAATAACCCAATTATTTGTCCTCTTAAAATCCTATTCTATTCATCTTCCCTGTTGGCCCAGTAATCTCATTTGAAAACCTTTGGATTAGAATTAATATTATTTAAAATTATTAAAAAATTGGTATCTCTTTGTAAATCCAAGTGTAAAGTTTGTTAAATGGAATTTTTTTTGTTGTATACGTGTACTTTCTTAAAAATTGCACGTCTTAAATTATTGATAATATTTTTTTAGGGCCTTTTTCGAAAAACTACTGTAGAAATCAAAATTTAAATAAAGAAAAGAGATCAAATTTCTACAGGAAATGTGGTAATTCAAATAATTATCACAATTGTACATTCAGTGGAAAATAAGGAAGGAACGAAATTTCAGCAACAAAAGTTTTAATGTACCAATATTTTATTTGTTGAAAAAAATGCATTTTTTGATGAAATGCAATCGACTTGTGATATCTAAAATATGATAAATTTCTGACGGCTTTCAAAATCCCCAACACTTCGAATATCTGCGGAAATTATAGAAGAAGCGGTATAAAATGTAACTAAAAAAAAATTCCGACAACTTTTATTATTTTTGCATTAAGGGCAAATATTTCCAAAAATATTTTCAGGAATAAATCTCATTTGCATGGATTATAGGTTATTTCCAAACTAAAGACTGTGTCTTGGTTGTTTTAGCTGTAGAATACCCCCATTCCCTAATTGCGCCACTAAGCCTTCCCTAATTTAAACAAAATCCCATTGTAATCCCTCCTCATCCCTCTCCTCCCTGCCCAGAATCCAGACAGCCCCTTCACCTAAACCCAAACTTGTTACATTAAAAAATGGAACAGAACAACCCACAGGGTCTTTCCTCTTCTTGAAACAAATATTTGACCCCTTCTTTGGTCACAGGGAATAAATTGGTAAGTCTAAATTCGTAAATTTTCAAGGCAACACTTTTTTACTTTTGCATTAATGGTGTAAATCCAGTTTTTGGAATAAATAAATTATGTTTATATCATTATTATTCATATACCTTCTAACTCTATAGGAGTGAATGAAAATGAATATTGTTAATCCTTTCTTGGATTTTCCCTTAGTTACCTAATCATTTCCCATCATTTACCTAATTATTGATCACAATTACTTAATTTTTATACACACTTACCTAATTATTAACCATACTTTTCGAAATACTCGTGAATGATGCCTCTCTAAAGTTGATTTAACCGAGCACGCCCTACTTGGAATAGTCTGTCGTAGTGAATAAATGGTTAAATCGTGAATGATTCTTCAAAGATGTAGATTAAGTTGATTTAACCGAGAACATACACAATTTTACGAGATACCAAGAAACCCACATCTTTATAATAAGTATTAGAGACCTGAGCTCCCAACTTCTTCACAGTGAGCAGATGCCTTGGGAGTATACTTAACTCATTTTGGCCACTTTACGACTTAACAACTTATCTATTCCCAGTGACCATAGATATTTTCTAGTATATAGTAGAGATGGGCGATAGTCGATAGTACTAGTGTTAAGTCGCGAGTTGAGTGTGGGTGAATTCGGGAACACGCCGAGACAATCGATTTCTTGTTTATTGAACTACTTGAGTCAGTTCAGTTGTTGATCGCGTCTAGCTTTGTTCCTAAAAAGTGTTAAAACTAAGTTCGCGGTGATAAAGGGACTTATTGTGAATAGTAACATTATATTCGTCATTACGCGGTTTGTCAAGGGACTTATTGTGAATAGTAACATTGTTTTCGTCATTACGCGGTTTGTTAATAAAGGTGTTGTCTAAACATATATTAAGTGTTCCAAGCGGCTTATTCTTTAACCTGTACCCAATCCCAACAACTAGTATATGTAACTATTGATATGAATTTTCTCTCATTAAAGGGGATACATTTTAGAACTTTTTCTTAAAACTTTATTTATAAACAAACAAAACTGTGAAAAAAAGAAATTTATCGAAATTGTCTGTATATTTTTAAAAAAGTTGCGTAACTTTTCAACCCGTGTTAATCAACTTTGATCGGAAACAGATTGTTTTCCTAGAAATATTTGATTATTTTGAATGAACGCATGCCATTTGTGAACACAAAACCAATCCAATTCCTAGTAGAGAGTGCTAAAGCAGAAAGATAAGTCTATTATGATTCTATCAAGGACCGTCTTCCAAGAAACTCCTTCCCCTTATTATTTTTTTTCTTTCCAGTTACCTTTCTATCTAACTAGTAGCGTGTTCACTTCAGTATACCGCAAAAATCGGACGTATGGAAGTTTTTTTATCAAACAGGAT
Source organism: Aradus depressus (assembly GCA_963662175.1). Classification (NCBI taxonomy): domain Eukaryota; kingdom Metazoa; phylum Arthropoda; class Insecta; order Hemiptera; family Aradidae; genus Aradus; species Aradus depressus. Next base: position 23,869,800 of record OY759221.1, read on the forward strand.
GATGGGAAAAGTGCTAAATGTACTTTGTACAAAGTTTTATTCAAAACTAGTTCCAACACATCCAATTTAAGAGATCACCTCTTTAAACGCCATCAAGAAACTTATGTCCAAACAACGAACTTTAACTAATATGTTAATATCCTAGCCTGTGTTATAAGTGTTATACTTAATGCGATTATTTTCAACAACAAATGTTATTTCCATAAAACAAAAGTTCGATTTTAAAGAACAAATAAGTAATTAAGTGTTCGATTGATATCTTCTTTCATCCTTCATAACATAGAATAATTCAAATTAGGTAAATGCACATGAACAAATAAAAATAAAATAATCTTATTATAATATACAGCCAGTAACAAAAATGTTCGGACGGTTTGATTTTTCAATAAAAAATTATAATAATTAAATGCAAAAGTAATAAAAAATAATTTAAAAAAATAATTAAAGCCATTTTTCAATCAAGAATAAGAATTCAAAAGTGGGTTAGGATAAAGGAAAAACAGCTTTGATTAGAACAAATAAATATTTTAATTTAATAAATTTTATAACAAGTAATGTAGGTAACAAAAATTTTCGGACAAAAATGTAAACAACTATAAATAAATTCAATGTTTTTTTTACGATTTCACAAATTCAAAAACCATAATGTTAATTAATATTTGGTTGAGTACCCTTTTTGTGTAATAACATCTTTCATTCGATTCGGCATTGATGATGAAACTAATTTTTTGGTGAAATTTGGAGATATTTTACCCCACTCTTCTAATAACTTTTGTTTCAATTCGTTTTTTGAAGCAATGGGTGTTATTCGAATTTTCCTGTCGAGCTCACCCCATACGTGTTCAATTGGGTTGAGATCGGGCGATTGGGGGGGGTTTCATAACTTTAGGGCAGTTATACAAAAGCCAAGTACGTACCAATTCACAGGTGTGTTTCGGATCGTTGTCTTGGTAAAAATGAAAAGTCCGTAAAATCCCAAGTTTTTCAGCACTCTTTATCAAATTGCTCCTTAGTAATTCGGCATAATCTTTTCCAGTCATGGTGGTTTCAATGAAAACCAGTTCACCAATTCCACTAGACGCCATACACCCCCACACCATCACTGAGCCACCCCCATGTTTTACTATTGGTTTTAAATTTTTTGGATTCAGCTCCTCATTACGCCTTATCCAAATTTTGTCGCGACTGTCGGGACTAAATATATTAAACTTACATTCAAAAGTATTTGCTTGCAATAGAACAAACCGCAATAATAAAATATTCTTGTATCTTGTAACTCTTCACAACATAAAAAGAAATCTCAGGTCATGTAATGTCAGAAAACTAGATTTTTGTGATATGACGTTGGAAGAGAGCGACAGCAGCGCTGACCCTCGGCAGAAACCGTCCCTTCCCCCTACTCTATCCCCTCCACCTTCCCTCTAAAGAAACTAAGTACCCAATTTTTCTAATTTAAACGTTTTTTCTCCGATATTTCGACAAATAAATGTTTCCAGATCATGTCCGTTTACTTCCATGTAATATATGTATACATATACTATTACTTTACTTTTGTTTACTTCCCTATACATATAATATATGTATACATAATAATATGTACTAAAAATTTTGTAATCGTGTGAACATCAGAGATCAATTGCATGCGTGTGTTTATGTGAGAGCTCAAACGCTTTGACCTGACATCGTACAGGCTCATGACCATCGCTTAACATCCCATCCGAAGGACGGAGTGCTTAAGTTTATTTTACCTCGCAGATGAATGACATTACTCCAAAAAATTTCTGAATGATTCTGGAACTCTTTTGCGAAGCTCAATCTTTTTTTTTATTTTTTTTTCACTCACAAACGGTTTTTGGTACTCTCCCATTATATCCTGCTTCTTTTAGAATTCTTCGAACATTTTGTGGGTGAACTTTCTTTCCCGTTTCTCTGTATACCTCGGCGACGATCTGAGGTGCACTCCTCGAGGGCTTGTTTTTAATTTTCCGGACAACGCTACACCTTTCTCGGTCGTTTAATACTCTTGGACGGCCAGAGGAAGATTTCAAATCTATCCGATCCTCGTGCTTATACCTTCGAATTACATCGGCTACGGTGCTTTTACTTCGGCCTACCATACCACCGATTTTGCGGACACTTAATCCTTTTTCATAATTAAAAATTATTATCTGTTGAACTTCAAAAGATGTTCGACCCATCTTGACAGCAGGAAATACAAATAACTACTGAATACAGTAATAGAAGGATATAAACACATTTTATTTGTTCGGTATTAGCGGTTGGTTGAGAAGGGATTAAAGATCATGATCAGAGTCGCATTCGTTTACAAAACAAACAACAGGTGTCCAGAAAATTTTGTTACGTGAATTTCTTGTCTTCAATTATTAATGCAAAATTTCCTATTAGCTGTAAATGTTTAATTAATTGTTTTACGGCGTTTTGAAATGATTGATGATCTCGAAATTTAAAACTTTGCTTGAATTAAATATTTTGCCATATAACTATGTGTAACTGCAAAAGAAAAACAAAATTATAAATTGTCCGAAAATTTTTGTTACTGATTGTATATAATTATAATAATGAAATTGGAAAGTAATTTGCACGAAAAGCGGCAACTTACTGAGTTATTGATACTATCGATAGTTTCCGTCGATAGTATCGACCATTGATAGGGGTAAACTATCGACTATCGCCCATCCCTATTATATATATGGTCCTTTCTAGAGTTTGTCGGTTTTTTTTATGAAGGAATGTTTATTTTGACTGTAGCGTCTTTGTTATGATTTTAATTCCAATGCGACCTTTGCTAATGCAAACATCATTGTTTACTATCTGTGAAAACAGTATAACAAGCTCAAGGTACGCTTGATGTTAGATGGCTTAGCACAACCCTAATTATGAGATTAAGGGAGAAACCTCAGTAAGCCCTATATCGGTTACTGTACATTTTCTCTTCTTTTATATTGTATTATTTCAATAAAACATGCTGATAAGTTAATTTCGAATGAATAAAAGTTATTACACATCAGAGTTTAAATTACTTTTCCTGGAAAATACAGTTTTTTAGATATGTCACTGTTGCAGCAAATGAGCGATATGGCTTATATCCTGCCCTCCACCAAACATTGCTGGCTACGCCCCCGTGGGATTCAAGGATACCTCAAATTCGGGTTTAACCAAGACCTCACCTCAAAATTCCATAAGTTGAGACTTCTCAAATGGGTATAAGTAATACAATACACAACTTTAATTTAATAACCCAAGTTAGAGTTTCCCACTCAGACCCCATCTCCCATCCTTCATCCTGGCTTAATTATATAGCCCTGGCATGTAAAATCCCTTTACACCCTACTTACATCTTTCAAGACTTGTTATATGCTTTATAACAAGTTTCATATGAACCTGTAAGAGTCGTATTTTCCCTAATTATATTCCATCGTTGAGAAATTCGTCTGAAAAGTGAATTTCATATTAAAAATATTCTCAACTTTTAATAATTCAATTTTCTGCGTCCCCAGCTTTACATAGTATAGGGGAAGTTATGAAATTCGATGTTAAGTTTTCACAGGAATTTCATGTTTTCCGACCTCCTGATATCCCTCCCATAACGACACCTATTGATTTTCAGTCAAAACCATTGAAAGGGAAAAGAGCACTAGAGGAAGGGTTAACACAAATACCCTAGTACCTGCCGATGTAATAAATGCATTCGCATGCAATCTCATCTCTCTGAATGAATCCATATCCAAAGCTCTTGAAACATTAAACGAATGGCTTCTCTTCTATGATTTAATGTTAAATGCGTCTAAGATAACTATCTTAAGCTTCAAAATACGAATAAATTGTCAAAAGAGAAACAAACATTAACTGTTGATATTCTTTCTGTATCATTCAAAGGTAATATAAAATTACTTATTATTATTTGAAACATTAATGGTTATTACGAAAAATAAAAATATTTTCCCTCCCAACAATATTAGTCACGATTACGATACTAGGAAGAAAGAAGACTTTCGAATAACTAAACATTGCTCTTCTCTTTTTGAAAAAAGTATAACTCATAAAGGAATTAATTTTTTCAATGCCCTTCCCCACTTCTTGAAGTCAATAGATACAATAAAAAAGTTTAAACTTCAACTAAAAATGTTTACGTTATAGGAAACCCTTTACATGGAAACGTAATTTTATTCTCACTGTTCAAAAAGAATAATATAATCGCAATTAAGAATCGTGTTTCATATATAAAAACATTAGAGGACGCCGGTAGCTCAGTGGTATGCGTGCTTGACTTCTGAGCTCAAGGTCGTGGGTTCGTAACCCGACCGAGGCCCTTAGTTTATTTTATCTGGGAGGTAAAATAAACTTAAGCACACCGTCCTTCGAATGGGACGTTAAGCGATAGTCCCGAGCCTGTACGAGGTCAGGTACTCGTTAAAGACCCCTACCCTAGGTGAATAAAAATTTACGGTAGGCAAAATTTAGGACTCCCCCATAGTAGAGTCGGGCTCATGTCCACCAGAGTGACGAAAGAGCGCTTTGGTAGTAGGCGATATAACCTCGTTGTTAAAGCCCGGGCATGAGTCATAAGACCTAAGCCAGAATTCAACGGAAATAAATATTTTTAATCCATAACCTGAAACTTTCCCCCTCAGTGTTTTCCCAACGACTAGATAGCTTTAATAATTTCCCTTTTCCCTTTTCCCTGGCCAAGTCTAATATACAATTTAGTCAGAAAAAACCGCTTTAATATTAGTGGTGGTCACCCTACGGTTTTTCCTCTTTTTTTAATACCTTCATTTTCCCTTCATATATTTTCCTTACTTTTCATCACGTGGAGGGTTGTGTTTTTTAATTATGAGCCCTCTTAAATATTACTTCTTTACCCAACTGTCCCCAACTTGATGAAAACATTCTTCATAATTCTTTTTTTTAATATTTCATAATAATTTGGTCTTAAAACTTTTTCAATATTATGTAATTTCCAATGACAATCTAATTGTTCTTACCTATAACATTTTGGTACCCTGTGAAAAATATATACGCGATTAAAAAATCTTTTCTTCACTAAAATTTAAAAAGAAAAAATATTACCGGCAATATATACCTATGTATTTTCCCATTTTTAGCCCAAAGGGTTTTGGAGGGAGAGCAGAAACTTTATTGATTAATTAGTTTTGGGGAAGTATTTTGCTGATTGAATTCACCGACAACTTTTTCTTTTTTAATTTTTAGTGAATAAAGGATTTTTTAATAGCATATATCTACAGTCACAGGCAATAACTTGTTATGTCGTAAAATGATCAAAATGAGTTAAGTGTACTGTGATCATCTCTCAAACCATCTGCGCACTGTGAAGAAGTTGGGAGCTCAGAACTCTAATACTTTCGGAATTATAAAGATGTGGGTTTCTTGGTATCTCGTAAAATTGTGTATGTTCACGGTTAAATCAACTTAATCAACTTCTTCGAGGAATCATTCACGAGATAACTGCATTTAACCATTTATTCACTACTGCAGACTATTCCAAGTAAAGAGGGTGTTTTCGGTTAAATCAACTTGCTCAACTTTAGAGGGGCATCATTCACGAGTATTTCAAAAAATATGGTCAGTAATTAGGTAAGTGATGGGGAATGATTAGGTAACTAAGGAAAAATCCAAGAAAGGATTAACAATATTCATTTTCGTTCACTCCTACAGATTTAGAAGGTATATGATTAATAATGATGCTAACATAATTTATTTACTATAGAAACTGGATTTACACGATTAATGCAAAAGTAAAAAAGTGCTTCCCTGAAAAGTTACGAATTTAGATTTACATATGTATTCCGGGTGACCACAGATTTTCTGTTAGATGGAGGGCCGAACTTAGTATGTGTCAAAGACAAAGTAGAAAATTAGTGATATAAGGATAGAAACATTTCTCTTTTTTCGTTCGCCATTTATTCAACCAATCCAACCATTTATTCAACTATTCCAAGTGAAGAGGGTGTTTTTGGTTAAATCAACTTGCTCAACTTTAGAGGGGCAACATTCACGAGTATTTCAAAAAAAGTATGATCAATATTTGGTTAAGTGATGGGGAATGATTAGGTAACTAAGGAAAAATCCTAGAAAGGATTAACAATATTCGATTTCATTCACTCTTATAGATTTAGAAGGTATATGATTAATAATGATGCAAACATAATTTATTTATTACAAAAACTGGATTTACACGATTAATGCAAAAGTTAAAAAGAGCTGCACTGAAAAGTTACTAATTTAGACTTACCAATTTATTCCCTGTGACCACAGATACTTTTTATTTTTTTAAATAAAAATCTACCAATAATAAAAGTATATTTTAAAATTTGTTGCTATGCGTTACTCTTTAAACTTATAAATATTTCCTAAGGAAATTTAATCTTAATTTTTTGGGGCGCTATAGCAATGGTCAAATTGGCTCTATCTCAAATCTGACGACAATAAGTGATTAGAAATTTAAGGAAGATTGTTGGTTAGAACCAATTCTTCGTTAGGACCAACAGTTTTTGCGTAAATCATGAAAATGTCTTAAAAAAATGTGTTTCGGGTTGTCATTTTAGGGTTTTCGGCATACATCTAGTATGGTCGCCCTTCTAAACAGAGGGAGACTTTCCCTTATCCGGCGTTGCCGGGACTGACGTGACGCCGGATAGTAACAGAAAACGCTGGATAACGGAAATCTTCAATTAATGAGAAAAAATATATCAATTAAAGCATAAAAAAAATGTGTTTTTAGGTGAGCTAAGGAATAAAACACGTATGTATTTTGTTGATAACATTTATAAAATTGACAAATATGTACATAATGAACATTGATTTATTATATGTATGTACATATGTATATTTATCCAAGCATTAGAAAGATATTTTGAAATCTGAGTTTAATTAGATACATATTTCAACTATGCATTTATTATTTATATTTATTTATAGGATGTTAGTGAAGTAATAAAATATTGTATTAGCGTACCCTTCATTACAAATACACTGTACATATGTGTGTATGTACAATAAAAATACATAAAAGATTCGTGAGTTACGGAATTATTATGTGCTCGTGAATACATGTGGCTCATATAATTGATAATCTAATAATGGAATGTTAATTTTAGTTGAACAAATTTGATATTATTTTGCGAGCGCCGGATAAGGGAGAGTCTACTGTATTTCATATAAAATGTGACAATCAGGTTCTTGCTAAATTAATAAGTTAATTGCTCAAAATGTTTTTCATTGAGAGATCTGATGGGGAGAGGGAAACTGAAGGATGATGTTTTTAAACTTTTACTAGTCGCCATATTGAATATAAAAATAGAAGAATATATATTTCATTACTAGCAGTAAGCTTTTCTAAATGACATCCTTTCAGAAAACATAGAGTTTTTGCGATGGGGCTCATTTTTCTGATGTTTGTCTCTATTTTGGATATTTCAGAAAAAAACAGACTTTCTAGTTCGGTTTGTTCTTTAGAGAGACAAAGGATTTCGACAAAAAGAAATCGGTCGCATAAAGGAAACCCAAAAACCATCATGGGCGAGAAAAACTTGATGCTAAAAACCGTAGAGCTCTCCTCGAAACGTAAATTGCAAATTATATATAACAAAATTTTAATTTTCAGAAACGAATGTTGAAATTAATTAAATGAATTAACAATTAATAAATCGTTCTAGAGACATTTTTATATGTTATAATGGAATATTTTATATTTGTAAATTAATTTTCATATAATTAAATTTAGGAATTGTAAAAAGCCCAGAAGGATAATTTAAATCAAATTGATTCATGGTTTAATAATTACTTTTTTCAATTTTTAAACACGTGTATGCATTAGGTTGTTTACATTAACTTTCAGATTGTAAATATCAACATTTTATAACACCAGACCAATATATGGTCTAACCAGATATGGGGCCATTCATAAATTTCGTAAGGCTTTTTTAAAGCTAATTTGACCCCCCCCCCCCCCCCCCCCCCCCCCCCCCCCTATTGTAAGATATCATAAGATTTCAACTACCCCCTACCGTAGATGTAAATATCCAGACATGTCAGGTATAATAAATAAATGATACTAAAATCAAGCAATAAGGAAATCTCTAGTCAGCGAGACAATAGAATAAAAAAATGTCTAGAAGTACTGAGACCATATGATTTGTGTAGGATTCAATAATGAATTTGAGAACTAAGTATAGATGGCGCTATCCAATAGTGCCATTTCTTAGCGCGAAAGTAGTAGATTTGAAATTCAAAAACTTACATAAGATCAAATTCTGTACCCCCCTCCCCTATAGTAAGAATTAGTAATATTGAGCTTATACCCCCCCCCCCCCCCCCCTCTAAATGCCTTACGTAATTTATGAATGACCCCTATGGCTAAATTGTCATGTAGTCGTATCAATTGTACCAATATAAATGCCTAAATTCAAATATATTATTACTATTATTTTATTTTATTTTTTATTTTATTATTTTCATTATTAATTATTCTCTTCTTTTTTTACTCACTTCTATTTTGTTATTATTGTACATAAATTGTTCCATTACCTATTGTCAACAAATTAACTTATGTCTGGACCCATTGTAAATATGAATAAAACAAAAATTCAAATATATTTTACTTCCTCAAGAATTTGAAGTATAGGGGAAGTTACGTCATCCCACAGAAATTCGTTGTCGAGTTTTCACCAAATCCAAATAATGAAAAAAAAAAAAATCTATGGTTCAGTAAAGTAGGAAGGATGAGACAAGGATGAAGTTCATTGAAGAGCTTCAACTCAGTTACTACACGAAGTCTCGGAAAACGGGATGAGTTTGATACTAGTCAATTCCATGAATACCCTTCCTAGTACATATTAGTTGTTAGTTATTGTGACTCATACCTGGGATTTAACTTCGAGGTCATATCGCCTACTACCAGAGTTCTGGTAAACATGAGCCCGATTCTACTATGGGAGTCCTAAATTTTGCCTACCCATGCTTACTTACATTGGGTAAGGTTCTTTAACGAGTACCTGACATCATACAGGCTCGGGACCATCGCTTTATGTCCTGTCCGAAGGCAGTCGTCCTTAAGGTTTTTTCACCTCTCAGATAAAGGATCTAAGGAGCTCGGCCGGGTTTCGAACTCGTGATCTTCAGCTCAGAAGACAACCTCGCTATCTCTGAGCCACTGGTCCCTCTTTTTTTTATGTTTATTTGTTTACAAAAATATCATTTAAGTACTACATATGTCAAATTTTGTCTGGAAACTTATCACTCAGTCCTACAAATAATAATGAGAAAATATCTATAGATCGATGTTTCTATTTATCGATTTTTTCTTAGGAACCGTCAATTTTGGTATATATATAGTTATTATGACTCATGCCCGGGCTTTAACTCCGACCTCCGTCATATCACTTACTACCAGAGCGCTTTTTCGTCTCTCTGGTGGACATGAGTCCTAAAATTTGGCATACCCTAAATTTTTATTCACCTAGGGTAGAAGTCTTTAAGGAGTAGCTGACATCGTACTGACTCGGGACTATCGCCTAACGTCCCATGAAAGTGTCAAACCAAGAGGAGTGTGGGAGAATCGGTTTGCTCAAATGACGTCCCTTCACCTGAAACAATTTGTTTTGCATCCAATCAAGTGGTGAGAACACAAAGCTGAGGACAATGTTGGATGGGAAAGTGTAACGTTTAGAGAAGCCAATTACAAAACAATCTCCCGTGGTATCCCCTCATCCATCTCCTCCCCACTTAGCCCATATCCTTGGCTGAGTCCTGACAAAGTCCCTGTAATCAGGGCGGGAGCTCAACTCACCCGTGTCTCCAGATAAGCCTGTCCCCATAGTACCACTTGATAGTCACTGTAAGATGGCAATCCCATCATGGTCTCATTTCCTTAACACTGGCCCTGTTCGGGCGCCATATATCTTGGAAACAAGGGGGGAACAGTCTTTTGTCTCTCAGATAAAAAAAAAAGGTGTGCCTCACCCACGTAAACGCACGGCTGAAGTCTGCTGTCAAAGGACCCTGTTTGGATTTCCGATTTTAAAGGACCTGGGGAGATTCGTGTAAGTGTAATGCACCCTCGGTCATATGTGATCATGCCAGCTGAAAGAGATCTGAGGAGAAACAGAAAACCTATGTAGAAGGAAATCGAGGTTCTGTCGTGTAAAAGAAAATTCAAAATTTGGCCAACGTTTCGAAAACTATTTATTTTCTTCTTCAGGGCCTACAGAATATAAACAAACTAATTAGACATTATGGACAATGATATAAACGAGGGCGCCGGTAGCTCAGTGGTATGCGTGCTTGTCTTCTGAGCTCAAGATCGTGGGTTCGAAACCCGACCGAGGTCCTTAGTTTATTTTACCTCCCAGATGAGGGACGGAGTGCGTGAGGCTGGACAACTTATCCTCTCTCTAGAATTGAGAAGAGGGAACTCTCCTTTCTTCCTTTACAATTGAATCTCTATATTGTAATGTAAACAAACATACCCATGGAAAAACAACCAAAAAAAAAAAAAAAAATTTAGATGGATGTTTACTTATTGAAATCAAGTGAAAACACAGTAATAAATAAGATAGCACAAAAGCAATACGTCGCCTTGAGGTCATGTCAACAGAAATAAGTTTGAATATAGAAAGAAACAAATAAGAAAGATGTTTACTTTTGTAAAGTCAATAAAACCGTATTAGCTGAATTTCAAGAGTCGAAATAGTATTATAAAAACATTATAAAACAAAATGCAACACAAAAAAGAACTAATATAACCTTTAAGGCTTATCAGAAAAACATGAAGCAACATTAATTAGAAACAGAATCAAAAGAAAATTGTAAAAATAATCTGCAATGAAGAAAGAAAATATACTAATTGTAAGCTTCAAAATAAGTATGAAGAAACGTAGAAGAAAAATAATTTAACAAGGAAATTGTAAATTTCAGATGTCGGAGGTTGAATATTAGTGTTTATCATTGTTATATATTTGTTTTGGTTTTTGAGATTGATCTCCAATATATTTTTTAAATACATTTAGTTATACAATTTTTTTAAATTACCTATTTAATTTTTTTTTATTGTCTCCCAAATTTCTAAGGTATTGGAAATGACAAAACTTGGAGCTTCAACCATATTTTATTTATCAATATAATTTATTTTATTTTATTAAGAATCATTCTCTTTTATTTATTTTCAATAATAACTCTTATACAATACTTCAGTCACAAATCACCGGCCTCAAAAACATTGGAACTTATTTCTCTATGAGGTTCCAAAGATTCCAATCTGCAACGAATTCAATCCAAAATCCTTCGCAGAATAGCGAATGCTCCTTATTACATATCCAACAAAACCCTTCTGATATCAATATTCCCTTTGTCACCGAATTAGCTAAATGTAGAAACAAACAATTATTTTCCTTTTTTAGTACCTACATTAATCCTCTAGTCACACATCCCGAATAATGCCTCAAGCGCCAATGGCCTAGAGACCTTCTCAGAGCAGGCAGTGACATTAATTAGTGATAAATTATTGCAACTCTTATAAATAGTCAGTCACCATTGGTTGATTTCTCCTATGTTGACATTTTTCTCCATTAGCACATTTGCTTGTTGTATATATTCATTATACATTTGTAAATGTCTCTTTGTAAAAAAAAAAAAATAAATTAAAGTACTAATCAAGCAGATAACTTGCTTAAACTTAACTCCGGGCGAAGCGAACCTGTAAATAATTATAAACTATAAGTTAGAATCTTTCATGAATATGAAGATGGTTGATGTAGTGAGAAGCGATTATTTCACATGTTGTCAAACAAGTTGTAGTCTGACCTCTCACAGATTTTTTATTTGTATTAGATAGCCGGCTTTCGAGGTTGCCCTCATCATCAGGCAGTCTACAAAAGAAACCATCCTTATGCAACAAAAACAAAAACAAAAAAAAACCGGTTTTGTTGGTAACAATCATAAAATATAAAGGCTACAAAGATGTAAATAAATATAAATACATTAAATTATAAAAAGTAACAGGTTGAGTTTGAAATAACCATATCTGATAATTAAAAAATTTTGAAATTAACTTAATTAAAATATTTTAGTAAATAAAATTTAAAAATTTTATAACAAAAATAAACTAGGTATAAATAAATAAAACCATCTAAAAACAATTTAGAAATTCTTTTGATTTTGAGGGCAACCTCGAAAGCCGGCTTGCTACAAATAAAAAATCTGTGAGAGGTCTATATCTTATTTGACAACCTGTAAGATAGAATCTTTCGTCTTATCCTTCCATCTTGGATGCCCCTAACTATAATCTTTTTACAGGGAGAAATAGAAGAGACGGAAATTCGGATAATGTCTTAGAGGAAAGGAACGTGAGGTAAAGCTGAGAAAGAGGAGAAGAGAGGTCTCGTTAGACTAAATGAGGTATTGAAGAAAGTCAAGATACAGTTTAGTTGTCTAAGTACCTTCCTGTGTTTTCATATCTGACAACATTACCTTAATGTTATTTAAGAAGCAACAGAGGAAAACAGTAACAAATTGGCTCCAACAACAGAAGAAATATGAAGGAACAAAACGAGATATACAAATGTCAAAATACATATTCATGAGGTGTTTAGTTTCAAAAAGAACCAATTCAATTTTATTACTTGTCTCGAAAAAACAAAGAAAACAGTGAATTTTAAATTGTCATTTTTACTTCCCCAGCTTTTCCAAGTATAGGGGAAGTTATGCAATCGATGCGGAGTTTTTAACGGAATTTCATGTAAATTTTCGACCTCTAGATTCCAAATATAAATAAGAAAATTTCCTGTCTGTCTGTGTGTCTATAAAAAACTCAAACTCCCAATATAACGACACGAAATTTTATAATATAAAATTTCGTGTCGTTATATTACACATATTATGTGTGACCCAAAACCCATAAGGACTCTCCATAATACTCTAATAACTGCCGTTGTAATGTCGACACAAGCTTGAAGGAGAAGCGAAAACTCAATTGAATAATTCGTGCTGGGAAAATAAATTGTTTAGTAATTTTTAGTTTTACCAGTGTTTGGAGTTTTTTGGGGTTACCAAATGATAATGGTGCCATTACAAAAAAACAAAATTGCCATAGTTTTACAAAAGTATTTTTCGTCGAGTGGAAATTAATTTGTTGATATTGTTTTATAAAAGATGTTGAATCTAATGCCATTGTACCTACTTTAATAAATGTGTAAATATTCTTGCAGTTATACTTAATAAATAAAACAAGCTTATTTTTTGAAATGTTGTCTATTCCACTAAAGATATTTATAAAAATACAACAACCGGTTTCGGCTTCACACCATCGTCTCATAGTTCATAACTAGACCTGACGATGGTGTGAAGCCGAAACCGGTAGTTGTATTTTTATAAATATCTTTAGTGGAATAGACAACATTTCAAAAAATAAGCTTGTTTTATTTATTTATTACAAATTCCACAATATGTCCGCGTTCCTCAACTTAGAAGTAGTTATACTTAATGATATTATTTTTGACAGAAAATGAAAAAAAGTTTCAACTTATCCCAAATTAATATAATACATATATATATAATACATATATATATATATATATATATATATATATATATATATATATATATATATATATATATATATATATATAAGAAGCCTGAGCTCAAGATCGTGAGTTCGAGAACCGACCTAGGCCCTTAGTTTATTTATCTGGGAGATAAAATAAACTTAAGTACGCCGACCTTCGGATGGGACGTTAAGCGATGGTCCCGAGCTTGTAGGATGTCAGGTACTAGTTAAAGACCCCTACCCTAAGTGAATAAAAATTTAGTTAGGGTAGGCAAAATTTAGGACTCCCAAAGTAGAGTCGGGCTCACGTCCTATGTCCACCAGAGTTATGAAAGAGCGCTTTGATAGCAGGCGATATGACCTCGTAGTTAAAGCCCGGGCATGAGTCATAAAACCTAACCTAAAAGTTCGATTTGAAAAAACAATTATTCATTCGATTGACATTTTTATTCCAATTTCATCCTCCATAACATTGAATAATTTAAAATAGGTAGATATACATGAAAAAATAAATATAAAATAATCATATTATAATATAATATTGAAATTGGAAAGTATTTTGCATAAAAAGCGGCAATTTACTGAATTCATCGATTCTATCGATAGTTTTCCACCGTATCGTATTGGACTATCGATAGTGGCCGAATAACGATTATCGCCCACAGCCTAGATAGTCTGCAATATATTTATTTGCTGTCCACCTCCTAGCGAATATTCTCAAATTGGCCCTTTTTTTCTTACTCTGGACCGAACATCGTACTTTAATTAGCTCAGTCCTTGGAACCAGAAGGACAAAGACAGAAGTCATTACTCAGTGCCCCGATTTCTTCTTCTTAATAATTTCATAGCTCCCCTTGCTTCAGTTAGTAAAGTGTATTTCTTCGTTTTGACAGTAAAACATTTATCTTCTATTTCCATTTGAACACTCCTGTAATTGTTAGTCTTTTATTAAACCAGCCTTCTTTGAACTAATTAAGAATGTTTAATGAGAACAAACTGGGACCAGAAGAAAGGCATGGAAAGGAGGCTTCTAACAAACGGTGAAAGAAAATTTATTATTCTTGGACTGCGCTTCTTAAAATCCAACTCTAAAAAAGTCTATAGAAAAATAATTAAATTCCTATATTGTCTATTTCTTAGAAATGGGATAACAAGAAATGTGACTTTATTAAATACATTTTTAAGGTTTCATAGGTCGAAGAGCGTTTATGAAATCCAAATTCTTGATTACTGAGAAGAAGCCTGAGTCAGCAAAATATCGACAGGGCAAACTAAAAAAAAGTCACTTTAAAACTCAATTGACTAATTCGTGCTGGAGAAATAAATAGTAGGTGATTCACCGACGACTTTGTTTGTATATAGAGGGCGCCGGTAGCTCAGTGGTATGTGTAGCTTGTCTTCTGAGCTCAAAATCGTTGGTTGGAAACCCGACCGAGGCCCTTAGTTTATTTTATCTGGAAGGTAAAATAAACTAAAGCACTCCGTACTTCGAATGGGACGCTAAGCGATGGTCCCGAGTCTTTACGTCAGGTACTCATTAAAGACCCCCTACCCTAGGTGAATAAAAATTTAGGATAAGCAAAATTTAGCACTCCCACAGTAGAGTCGGGCTCATGTCCACCAGAGTGACGAAAGAGTGCTCTGGTAGTAGGCGATATGACCTCGTAGTTAAAGTCCGGGCATGAGTCATAGAACCTAACCTTTGATTGTATTAAATTACGTTTTCATTGTTCCGTCAATATTTTTATGCAATGCATTATATGTTTTATTAAGGAAATGAAAGTCCAGTGTATTTTCTGTCGAGTCTGCGTAAAATGTTTGTTCCAAGTCATTCGTCTGTCTAGGTAGAGTCCTATATATATATATAGTAGAGTCCTATATAATATATATATATATATATATATATATTTGGTGGGCTGGTGTTTTACACCTAGGGACCTAAGCATCCAGTGCTCTTACCCCTTCCCTGAAAGCGCTGGGCTTCCCCCTTATTATATTACCTGTATGTTTATACTACCTAAACCAAGCCCTTCATGAAGTGCTCAGTCTCCCAGTTTCCTTAATGAACCTGAGAATGCTCTCATAGTCCAATCTTCTAAAGTCCTCCTCTGCGATTACATCTCCAACAAAGATACGGAATCTCGTTCGCGCATATCCCGAGCAGATGCCCAGGAAGTGTGCCGCCGTTACTTCTTCTTACCCACATCTATAGCAGGTAGGGCTGTCCTTGACTCCCACAGTGTGTAGGTGTCTATTAGGTGGACCATGTCCTGTGCGAACTCCAGTCGGTTGCCTAAGCTCGTTCCTTTTGAAGTTCAGGATCCCGTCTTTCAGAACTCTGGACTCCTCTGCCAGGAATATCTTCGACTGCCTGCATGTGGTCTTTTCTCTCCATGTACGCTGTACGGTGGAGTACTAAGGGTAGTTCTTCTTCGTCGTGTTTGAGGGTATAAATAAAATACCAAATATATGCAATATTCGCTGCTGCCAAATTTCAAAAACTTGTCCAACTTCTAGTTTGGAACATCTTGACTGTGAGGTGTGAGTGGGGAGGAAAGTTTAGGCTGATTAATTCTGTTGTGAATTTGGAGAAGTGGGATATTATAAATTCAATTTGTGGATTCATTATCGTCGCCTTATTCATGCGCTTTGAGACCCTTCTAATAGATATGGAAATACAAATGGAAATGGAGTCCAGTTTGTGGAATGATGGAATTGAATATTTGGTTCCTACAGAAAAAAATAAAATTGAACAGTTACATTCTCAAAATCTGTGTACAGATCGCAAAAGAAAAAAAAGTCGTTGGTGAATCATTCGTAATGTACTTCCTCAGAACGAATTAATCAATTAACTTTTCGCTCTCCAGAATCAGTCGATCGTTTGGGCTAAAAATCAATGATTGACTTACTTAGGGGCTTCTGAATACTCAATTTCATATCGATACATTCATTACTTCGGCAGTTATTAGGATTTTTGAATCAAGCCCTCCTTTAATCCCCGCCTTCCCTCCGGCCAATTTGGCGGAAAATGAATAGGTGCTGGCCTCATGAAGTTTTGAATTTAAATATGAAATTTCATGTCGATACATTCAATATATCGGCAGTTATTCGAATTTTTGAACACCCCTCTGATCATTTACTTCCCAAACGATATTTGAAGTTGAGATTTCAACGAAATTTCATTTTTTCCAACCTGACTCCAAAAATGAAAAAAAAATTATATTTTTATATATCATATGTGTCCAGAACCAAAGGGATAGAGGGATAGGGAGAAGGCTTTACAAAAAAAAAAAAGAACTCTAAAAACTGTCCTTCGGATGGGACATTGAGCGATGGTCCCAAGCCTGTACGATGTCAGGTACTCGTTAAAGACCCCTACCCTAAGTGAATAAAAATTTAGGACTCCCACAGTAGTGGAGTAGGGCTCATGTTCATCAGAGTGACGAAAGAGCGCTCTGGTAATAGGCGATATGACCTCGTAGCTAAAGCCCGGGCATGAGCTATAATAACTAACTCTAACAACTGCCAATGTTATGAATATATTGACACAATATTTCATTCATAAATTCAAAGCCCAAAAGGACAACACTTTTTAATTTTCAACAGAATCAGCTGAAGAGATGATCAGATGAATGGCTGAACTCAAAACCCCCAATAACTACCGAAGTAATCAATGGATCGACATACAATTTTATATTGAAAATAAAAATCCCTTAAGGATGGCACCTGATAATTTTCCGCAAAATTGGTCAAAGAGAATTGGGACCAAAGGAGAGGGTCTCGACACAAATACTCTGACCTCTCAAATTTAGCTTCAGGATTCAGAAACTACTATGTAAGTCAGATATTGAATTTAAGTCGTAACGGTCTATTGGTGGGGAGATCGAAAACTTGATTGGCAAAAGATGATTCACCGACAATTTTTTCCTGTATTTGATTTTCTAACAAATTAAACTTTCTTCTTTCTCGCGCTTTCTTAAACATTGAACCTCTCCAAAGCAATGGCAAATATCTCCTGCCAACTAATTTCATAATTAATGTCTTGTATAGAATAATTAAAATTCAATTATTGAAGGATTAATTAACGTGAAGTTGTTGGAGGTAACCCTGAATTACTTATTGCTGTCTGAAGGACTAAGAGGGTAATGAGACCAATGTGAATCAATAGATGATAAATACAATTATGTAATCAACAAGCTGTGGAGGGAAAATTGAAACACATTATTATTTCTTAGAGGTAGGTAAAGGGTAATTGTTCTTTAGTGATACAGAATGTTGTACGTTTCATGTGTATAAATGATTAGATATTTCTATATCTATATTAGATATATATATTCTTTCTATTCCTATTCTTTCTTTGAAAAAAAATAATTATTATTTTATTTTTATTTGTTTCAGGAGACTTGTAAAAAGTTACATTCAAGGAAAAAGAAAGAAGAGTTTCAATATATTTTAAGTTATTTATTTATTTTTATTAAAATAAATCTTATTTTACCAATAGCCTATAATTTATAGAACATATAAATTATTGTTACTTTAAACATTTTCCTACTCCTCGTTTCTTTTCCAGTAAACGATGAACACACATAACTATGAGAGTACATATAGTTTTCTATTTGTTGTGCATTTCGCGTTTTTTAGATGTATTTCGGACGTTGTGACCTGATGATGGGCCGCGTAATCGTCCTAGAATATAGACCTGAACTTAAATAAATATATATAGAATATTTATAATAGAAAAACACACACATATATATATATTCATACATATATAGCTTATGAATTATACATATCAACGGATATGCATATAAATCTTAGAATATAAACAAATATCAGATGAATACTAATACAATTGTTTTAAATACCGTAAATAATAGAAGATAAATGAATATATATATATATATATATATTCATTTATCTTCTATTATTTATTTAAGAACAAATGTATTAGTATTCATCTGATATTTGTTTATATTCTAAAATTTATATGCATATCCGTTGATATGTATAATTCGTAAGCTATTTTGATGTACAAAATTGTATGACGTGTCCAATTACCATAATGGTTTAATGCAAATAAATATTATATTTATATTTTGTGTATACATGAATTCCTTCAATTTAGGACATGCTAAGTGAATGTACACTGTATACTCCTTCGATCACCAAAACACCCCGTTTGTTAAAATACCTTTAATTTATTATTTAGGCAATGATTTTTTGATATTTCTATTGGCTCTTCAATATATATATATATAAACATATATTTTATTTTTGTATTTTTCATTAAGCCATATGTTAAATAATAAAAAGCACAACACAAAGATATGTAACAAAATTTTCGAATAACTAAAGTATAACTCATAAAGGAATTAATTGTTTAATGCCCTTCAACATTTTTCTTTAATTAAAAAAAATAATAATAATTCAACTTAAAATGTATATGTTATATAAAATCCTATTTTCGAAATTGAAATGTATTTTCTCATTAGTCTAAAACAATAAAATAAATATGTTATAAAAAAACGTTTGTGATTTATATAGAAAAACATTACTTGATATATAGCTTTCCTTTTTATTTTCATGGCTGAGTTCCTCCACAGATAATTATCTATAAAGACTGTCAAATTTATTTTCTGTTTAATATTTTCGTTACTAATACATTTCATTATTTTCTATTACCTATATACAAAAGCACGACGTCTATTAATTCAGTGGAATCGGCAGAAAAAAATGTCAATAACTGCCGTTTTAATTGAATGTATCGTCATGAAATTTCATATTTGAAGTAAAAACCTGATAAGGATATGTTAAATTTCGGCGCTAGCGGCCAAACGGAGAGGAAAATTCAGGGGAAGGGGCTCATTTCATTAACCCTAATAACTACCGATGCAATATGTTTATCAACACAAAATTTAGTATGAGGATTTAGGAGCCCCTATGGTAAGTCAACTGTTGAATATTAGCAAACGGTCGACTGGTTTTGGAGAATAAACGAAAAGTTAATTGATTAGCTTGTTATGGGGAAGTTTATTGTCAATGATTGAAGTAACAAGTAGTTACTTGTTACTATTAGTAAAATGTTTGAACAACACAAATCATAGTTATAAGGTATTAGGTTAGGTTATATAAGGTATTATTTAATTTACCTGGAAATTTAATTTACCTTATAAATCAACTATTCAACAATTAATTTTATTATATATCTGTATAAATTAAATAATATAATGTAGTGATGAATATTTTAATAAAATAATAAATAATTATAGGTTTTCAGTAAAGCAGCTTCTCATTTTTTCTCCCCATTTATTTTTAAAAATTATTTATAATATTGTCAAACGTTTCGGGACAATTCCTCTCATCATCAATGACTTACAATTTTTTGTTAGATTCCTAACATGAGCAAAAACCCTTTTTTTGGTATAGGGTAATATTAATAAAATATATGATATACAACCCGCAAGGTTGGTGCCAAGTTCTAATCTAACACTAGTTTGTATAGTTAATTATTGTTATTTTTTAAATTTTTTTTCATTTTTTATCTTGGACGTTTTGCAATATTAATTATAAATAATTATTAACATATAATTTTTTATTATTTTTTAGTTTTTTATACAACTATAGTACAAGAATGTATTGTAATATGGCAGAAATCTGAGATTGAGGTTTCAACGAATTTTCATATATCAAGATCCCCTGAATCATTCCTCGATTATGTCTGTCTGTGTGTGATGGAAAGTTGTGAGCGTTCTCACGCAGAAATTATAAAGAGAAAGCGTATTAATTTTCAATTTTGAAAATATTCAATGCGGCTCGTATAACTGAACCATGTTAGGCTGCTTAACCCCCTCTCATCACCGTCAGCAGTGTATTGATTTCTTCTTCCAAGGGCTTATCCTGTTACCTTGTTATGGCTTAACGGAAATAAATATTATTATATAAGAAAAAGAGAGAGATGGACAGGATAAAAGAAGAATAAAATGGAGAGGATTGTGAAAGGAACTCATGGTATCAAGACCACAGCAGATCTCTGTGCTATACTCGCTCTCTTCATGGAAGATTGTGTGGTTAAGAATTGGTAGGTAAATAAATTTTGATGTAGAATCATTTATTTTTTTTATTCACAAACAGATAGTTACATATTTACTTTTAATAGAGAGATAATGGCAATGTCAAAATGACAACAGGGGAGAAATCACCCAGTGGTGACACTCCTTAGTCACTGATTTCCACTCATTTGTTACCTCTACACCGTCGATTGTTTCTAGGCCATTGAAGCTTAAGCCGTCGTTGGGGAAGTGTGGCATAATGGGACTAGAGGATTCTTGTGGAAAATAAGAAAGGAAAATAATTTTTATACTTGGATTTAGCGAGGAAACGTAATAAAGAAGCATTGGCTATTTTACGAGGGATTTTTGATTGAAAGGATTGGATGCGGTGGAGATCCGGAAGTCCACAAAGGTTTAAGTACTGCGTTGTATATAAGTCTTTTTTTTTTTAAAGTTAATTTGGATCTTCTGAGGTAGAATCAAAAATTGATAAAGCGTGAAATGGTTGTGACTTACACAATTACAAATTATATGATCATTACAGGACTTTGTACAGTTCACTCTTGGCCCTCCCAAATTCATTTCATACTGGCACTACTGGACTATATGAAAGTTGGCCCAGCGGTTTCAATCGTTTCATTGTACACGGTAATTCTGACCGTGACTTTCTTAGACCCAGAAATGCCAGTATGAAATGAACTTTGGAGAGGGGAGGGGGGAAATATTAAAATATAGGTGAGGACAAATTGCGTCTTTATATCAATTAGGAGAGTCAATAAAAAATGTCGGTAGAACATGGTGGACTATAATAATAATAAACGTCTTTATTTATTTTTCTTATTACAGATGTACAATAATAATAATAATATTGACAGACAATACTCATGGTCAAATTGGGTTGTCTCTTCTATTTCTACTCGACAATAATACAAATACAAATACAAAAAATTTTGTATAATCAACTCTATAACTCCAGGCGGCTTTGCTTTAGTTAATTACACTTTTGTGATTTCCTCCATTTAGATATTCAATAAACGATTATAGCTTAATTGCTTTATTGAATTAGTTGACATTTTCTTAAGATGGGGCATACGGCAATAAAGTGAAACACATCTTCATCTTGCTTGTTATTGCACATGGAACTTAGAATTTTGTAGTGTATAAATACTTAATTAGGTAAAGAAGTTCACCTCGTACCTTCAGCACCCAGCTTATAGAATTCGTTTCCATCTCTGGAGAAAATAACTTTATTATCTGTAAATAACTGTTTATACAATGTCTGATTGGTTCTATTTATTGATTTTAATTTATATTAATTAATAAATTCATTTTTTACTTTATTTACAATATCAGTCCCTATTCTGCCATCCAAAAACTCAATTATATTAACAATACATTTATTACAAATAGATTGCACTTCGTTAAACCAAAATACTTTTTTTCGATGTCATTTTTCGTAACAATGTTTGTATATCTATAATATTTAAAGATACCTTTATAAAATGTAAATGTAATTTTAATGTAAACAATAAAAATAATAAAAGAACTTTTACGATAAATGTGATAGTTTAATAGCTCAAGTTTTATGAAATTTGTCTTTAAAAAAAATTATTTTATCATAGTTTGCATTCTCATCCAATATTTGATAAATGTTGTCTCTCCCACTCCTGCTGTTTCCTTTCTTCACATTGTACGCATGACGCGCGTGCGCATATCTCCCTCCCAAATCGCAGAATAACCATAAGTCGTTCCTCAAAGGGTATTGGGTCACGCAAATGTCATTTCCCTAGATATTATTGGTCCCACCTTCAGAAGCAAGTAATCGAAGGTTTTTTTATTCATCCTGACGTAATTCAAGTAACGTTTTGTATCTTCCATGGACAGTTCTTTCAGTAAATTCTGATGGATGCTCATAAACTCGCGCCGCGCAACCCAAGGTCTTACCCACCAACGTTTCTTTACATTCTTATGCTTATTTTTTTTCCGCCACAGCTATTGCTATTGCAGAAGCCGCAAAACCTGCGGCAATTGGTATTAAAACGTCATCCATTTTTGCGACACAACAGTCACTTGTACACAACTTACTAGTACTGTCATGAAACAAAAAACTAAGATTTATAAAATATTTTACATAGTGTAATATTAAATTTTGTAGTCATAAAAGATATTTTATAAAATAAATTTTTTTTTTTTTTTTTGTCTTTTATTTATAAAGAAGCAACTGTTGCTACGGTGCAACAACCAGCATCTATGTTGGTAGGTATAGATATTTTGGCGTGAATGGCATGTGAGAGGAAGGCCACCCAGTGGTAGGTCCTCGGGACGAAAATTTATATTAACTATAAGAACAAGGGAAGAAATTAAATTAAAAAAAATAAATAAATAAATTTAAAAAAAAATGAATAAATAAATAAAAAGGAGTTGAAGGACAACGTTGATGGAATGGGTAAGAGAGATGATAAAAGTAAAGGAAAATAATGTAAAAAAAATAAAAATATTAAGAACGAATAGGAATTAAGGTGGCAGTAAGTCGCGGTTCCACCTCCTCTTCAACCTTCGTGGGGGGTTTTGTGGTAAGTGTTGTGAAGATAAAGTACGTATTTCTGGGTTTGTATGTAAAATAAATTAAAAAAAAAATTTCGATCCAACTTTTATAAAAGATCTTTGTCAAAGAACTTTTATAGTGTAATACCCGCCTAAGGCAGATATCATTTTTTGCAAGGTAAACCTGCCCAACGCCAACAGAACCAAGTCATCAGCGTACTCACTGTGTTCACCACTTTAATCAGTGGCCTTTATTTTGATTACTAATGTTAATTAGGTCATTTTTAATAAAACCCCTAAGCTTTAAATGCAAAAAAACTACATTATTTTTAAAGCTTGTGCTATTGAGAGAGGTTTCTAGGAGCCAGTGAAATGCGGAGGAATATTATTCAGAAAGTCAAAGAGTTCTGTTTGAGGCTTCTATTTCATTTAAGTTTGAGTCACACATCACTTGACTCCATGAAAATTGTATTATTCCACTCTTTTGTGGAACCCACACCCGGACGACACTAGCATTAAATATTTAGGAAAGCAACCACCAAGAATTTCAAAGTTGCATCCAGATGGGCTTTCAGACACACTTTCAGAGCATTAGCCCAGCTATAAAATGAAACAGAAAAAGAAATGGGTACTTAACTAAGAAACATTTTCAGATGGGACGATGGAGGTTCTCTTATTTTTTGCCTCTAGAAATACTACGAGTATAGTCTTCTGAATAAATTATAGACATTATCTATAACAGAAAAGCCTACTTTCTACGTCGACTGAAACATAAATATAGTCTACTGAGAAAAAGAAAGTCATCGGTGAATCACCGCAAGTTTACTTCCCCAGCACAAATTAAACAATTAAGTTTTTGCTCTCCCTCCAAAACTAATTTACGGTTTAAGATCAACATTTTTTTACGATGAAACTTTGTCCGAATTTGCGGAAAATTAATACATGATCTCATTAAGAAGTTTTGAATTCAAATAAAAAATTTGATGTCAATAAATTCATTACATTGACAGTTTTAGAGTTGAGACCCCTCTGATCCCATCCCTTCACATGATAACGCTGAAAATTGATAGGTTTCGACATTATAGGGCATCCTTTATATTTACACTCGATATTTTTCGAAGACTCTGCCCTCAAGATTATCTGACATGGTTCTTATTAAATTTTCAATCACTAACGAGTCTTTCGATTTGAGATAGGAGCAATACAAAAAAAATGATAACGCCTCAAAGTAGGAACGATGAATTTCCTTAGGAACTATTTCTAAATAATGTTTAAATTGAAACGCAACGAATTTTATAATATATTTTTATTATGGGTTGTTTTTTTGTTGAGAAGGATTAAATAAACGAAAAAAAAGGTAATATATCTATGGTCACAGGGAATAAGTTGTTAATTCGTAAACTTGCCAAAATGAGTTGTGTACTGTGATGAACTCCCAAGACATCTGCGCACTGTGAAGAAGTTGGGAGCTCAGAACTGTTAATACTTTCGGAATTATAAAGATGTGGGTTTCTTGGTATCTCGTAAAATTGTGTATGTTCTCGGTTAAATCAACTTAATCTACTTCTTTTGAGGGCGCCGGTAGCTCAGTGGTATGCGTGCTTGACTTCTGAGCTCAAGGTTGTGGGTTCGTAGCCCGACCGAGGCCCTTAGTTTATTTTATCTGGGAGGTAAAATAAACTTAAGCACGCCGTCCTTCGGATGGGACGTTAAGCGATGGTCCCGAGCCTGTACGATGTCAGGTACTCGTTAAAGACCCCTACCCTAGATGAATAAAAATTTAGGGTAGGCAAAATTTAGGACTCCCACAGTAGAGTCGGGCTCATGTCCACCAGAGTGACGAAAGAGCGCTCTGGTAGTAGGCGATATGACCTCGTAGTTAAAGCCCGGGCATGAGTCATAAAACCTAACCTAACCTCTACTTCTTTTAGAAATCATTCACAAGATAACTGCATTTAAACATTTATTCACTACGGCAGGCTATTCCAAGTCAACAGGGCTTTTTCCGTTATAAATCAACATTCACGAGTATTTCAAAAAGTATGGTAAATAATTAAGTAATTGTGGTCAATAATTAGGTAAGTGATGGGGAATGATTAGGTAACTAATGGACATTTCAAGAATGGATTACCAATATTCATTTTCATTCTCTCATATAGATTTAGAAGATATATGATAAATAATGATGCAAAAATAATCTACACGATTAATTCAAAAGCAAAAAAGTACCAAGTATGTGTCCATAACAGACCTTTCTAATACTATATTTTTGCAGATCCCCCCCCCCCCCCCCCCCCCGCCCCCCTCTCAAATATGAAGCTGGCGTTATTGTTTATCAGAAAGTCACTCTCAGAATTGCGTTATACAATGTAACAAAGAAAACCGCTGTTGCCAACATATTATTTTATTATACCCAGTAAGCCAGTTTGAAATGAATTTGAGAGGTGGGAGGGGGGAGAATGAACTGTAAAAATGTGTTTGGTATATAAAAAAAAGTCGTGTTATGGCCGCATCGAATATTTAAATGTGTATCGAAAATTTAGCCTATACTTAACCCTCCGGTAGTCGCGCCTGATCTCAGAGATCGCTGAGAGTTTCAACTCGTTACTACTAGAGGCTGTTTAGGTAGAGAGCCGCGTTGCTTCATCTATCTTTCTATGAGAAGACCTCCTGTTTGTTCAATATGATCCCATATTTCCTATAGTAACAATTTCTGCGTGGTGCTGTAAACGATCTAGGAGATATAGTAATATATCTTGTAAGTATACCTAATATATACTTGTAAGTATACTTATGTGTTTATTAAAAGTTCATGTTTTCATTCAGTATGGCTCAGTAAATAAGTAACTAAGATAGTTATTATAATATATATATTTTAGTTGTTAAGAATGTTTGCGGGTTCACCTGGGTTCGAATCCCATCCCGGAATGAGTTTTATTTCGTAGATAAAACGTCCCCCCGGGGCCATGGATGTCGTAAATCATTAGGTAAAACACCATTATAAGAGTCATGGCTAATATGCATCGTACATAAGGCCAAAAAAAACAAGAATGTTGTGGGGAAATTTATTTCATGGCCGATGAGATGAGGCGATATTCAGACATCCTAAATAAAAACTGCTCCTCCTACAATGTAGCTAGCAATACAAAGAGGTGACCAATCCTAATATTTTTTTCATTGCTTAACATAGGAGCCATCAACGCTCAAATCATATTTCTGGGGAATGGAAATGAAGTACCTGTCCGAAGGCTCTTTCTGCGTAAACTGGGCAGAGAGTTATTGAAGAACACCTGCAAAAGAGGAAATGTTTACATTCTCTACCTCGTACGATTTTGAACAGGCTGGTAAGGCTTTGCCCGGGCCAAGATCTTGATAAAAAAAATTAAAATGTTAAAATAAACAACAATATTTCTGAAGGAACATCTCGGAAAAGATGCTACCAATGCCAAGAACTTACTTAAATCAGGAGGCTCACCAAGGATAGGTGTCAATCTTGTGGTCAGTATCTATTCCTCAGTCATTGTGCTTTTATATGTCCAGATGGTTGTTCAGCGACTAATAGCGATAAAGAATAAAAGGACAGTCAATGTAAAACCAACCTGAATTTCTCACACTTGGAACACTGATTTTAAACATAAATATTTTTATTCTGAATGTTCCTCATATATAAGTATATAATTTTTTTCTACTTCTTATTTTTATTATTATTTTTTTTTTTTTCTCTTCTTTAAGGCATTTTGACCACGAGGGTCATGGATGCCTGATGGATGCAGGTCTGTGGGGATCCTTGCGGGTTAATTTGGATAGGCGTAGATTAATAATAATAAAGAAGATATGTACGGAATAGAAAGGCTATGTGATGAAGATAATTTTGTTTTATAATTTAGATAAGAGATTTGTGAATTGTAAGAAATTAAATAGTTGGGTAATTTGGAAGCTATTATTGGATAGAATTTCGGAAATATCCACCGCAAGGTTGCAATTTTCATGCTGGGGACTATATGCCATGCATTCAGTCAGAATGTGTCTGACAGACAGTCCCACCCCGCAGCACTGACACAGAGGAGGGGGTTCCCGAGCCATCAGATATCCATGGGTCAGCCTCGTGTGCCCTATACGTAACCGAGTTAAAATTACTTCTTCTTTCCTTTTTTCTCGTATTGAAGTGTTCCAGACGCGAGTGGAGCTTTTAATGGTCCTATGGTCTTATTTTTTTTAAAGAATATAACTTTCAAATAAACATTTTTTTTATGTTTACTATTATTTTTCTTAACTCCATTCCAATCTACAACTATTTAAACATATGATACTGCAAAAATTGTAAAGCGATTTGACAGATTCAGCGCGACTACTTTTGCGTTAGAAGGGGGCGCGACTACCGGAGTGTTAATTAGCGAAATCAGTGCACATGGGCGATAGAAGAAGTGTTATATTTGTTGAGTTGTGTGTATTGGAATTGGCCAAATCTACCCTCTGTCACGAGGTTGAACTTGTCTTCAGCTCTCTGTATCCGATATCTCCTTCTATCTCTTCACAGTCATGGCTTCTGTATGATAGTTGACATATTATATCAGGTTTGAGGGGGTTTGCACTTACTTGAGTTGTCCTTAGGTACTTCACACGCTTACCGGGATCTCTCTGTAAGTCAAGCACATAGCTAATTTGCGAGAGGTTGAATACTTATCATAGGACACAAATATCCTTGGGGTTAATTAATTTCTTGCTTGGCTTGCAAGAGGTATTAATATTCAATTATGATCATTCTATTAGAAATCTGATACTCAGAATTTGAAATGCTTAAATTCTGTAAAACTTCCAAAACTTGAATTCGAATCAGATTCCATCATAAGCTGTAAAAAACTTTTACAACTTATCAAAGTGTGTTAAAAATCTAATTGGTAAATATAAACATAATGAATGTTTAAATGTTTTGTTTAATAAAACTTAGTTCGGTACGAATAGTTGTAAAATTAAAAAGAAAGTAAATATGAACTTACTTCATTACTTCTCTGAAATACTTTTGAAATTTTTCAGTTCAATAAGAAAGTCGCGGCAATTTTTTACTTATAAAAGGTTCTAAGAGCTTTTCTTGTTATAAAATGATCATACATGAACCAAGCTATACACCGCTTCTTCTTTGAAAACCTACTACTAATACTAACGTATATAAAGTATGTGTATATACGATAACTCCAGATAGAATGAATGTATCGACACGGAATTTTATACGTCTGTACAAAACCCTTCAAGGACAACACCTATTGATTTTCAGCCAAATCGAAAAAGGGACAAGGGGATTAGGGGGAGTCTTAACACATAAACTATAACAACTGCCGTTGTAATGAATGTATCGACACGAAATTTTATGCGTCGGCACCAAGCCCTTCAAGGACAACAACTATTAATTTTCAGCCAAATCGAAAAAGGTGATTAGGGGGAGGCTTAACTCATAAACTATAACAACTGACGTTGTAATGAACCTATTGATTTTCAGCCAAATCGAAAAAGGGAGAAGGGGATTAGGGGGAGGCTTAACTCATAAACTATAACAACTGACGTTGTAATGAATGTATTGACACGGAATTTTATACGTCTATACAAAACTCTTCAAGGACAACACCTATTGATTTTCAGCCAAATCGAAAAAGGGAGAAGGGGATTAGGGGGAGGCTTAACTCATAAACTTTAACAACTGCCGTTGTAATGAATGTATCGACACGGAATTTTATACGTCTGTACAAAACCCTTCAAGGACACCACCTATTGATTTTCTGCCAAATCGAAAAAGGGAGAAGGGGATTAGGGGGAGGCTTAACACATAAACTATAACAACTGACGTTGTAATGAATGTATTGAAACGAAATTTTATATGTGAAAGCTCTGTAAGGGTGTCATCAATATGTTTTTTTTTTTTTTTTTTTTTTTTTTTGTTTTTTTTAATTTTATTTATTGACAACAGCTCAATTACGAACAATACTGTCATGTGAAAACAACAAGATATCAGCAATTTAAATTATAAGTAAAGTAATGAATTATAAAGAAAGAAAAAAAAGAAGAAAAAGAAAAAAAGAAAAAAGGTTTACAGATTCTAAATAAATTAAATTACTATTTCAATGTCTTTAAGAAAGTCTGTTAGTTTTTTATATTTATCTCTGACTGGGTTCTTCAGCCAAACTTGCAGGGTGTCCGTCCTGTTGGGATCTGGATACTTTCGTCTAGTCTCTTCGTACTTCAGACACTTCAGTATCACGTGGTCCATATCCTCTGTGCTGCCGCACCGGTCGCACTGAGAACTATTAGTCACCTTGATGATATCATTGTGAAGGTTTCTGTTGACACGCCCGTGGTTCGTCCGAAGTCTGCTCAACTGAACTACCTCCCGACGACGCAAGCCCATGTCCTGGAACCATGGTTTTAGATCTACCGTCTTTTGTACAGCATAGTGCTCTCTTCCTTTTGATGTAGATTCTTAGCTTGTTGCCAGTTCTGCATAACAATCTTCCTTAAACGGGGTTCTTGTTACACATATAAGATATCTTTTTAATACAATATAACACACAAAAACGTCAGCAATTCGTTAAAAACTCAAAATCTAATTTCTGACGGTTCACTTTATGTATCTGGGGAGTTAAACATTAAAAAAAAAATTAGGTATATAATTCTGAAAACGTAAGTGCTATGATAGTACAGAAGGTGTTGTTACTGGATCATGATTATAAAATTTTTGTAAAATAAAACTTAGTGAGGGCGCGAGAACTTAAAGGAATTATACTGTTTGAAAAATTAATTGAAAAAGTCAAGTGTTGTCCGGAATTTTATACGTCTGCACAAAGCCCTTCAAGGACAACACCTATTGATTTTCAGCCAAATCGAAAAAGGGAGAAGGGGATTAGGGGGAGGCTTAACTCATAAACTTTAACAACTGCCATTGTAATGAATGTATCGACATGAAATTTTATACGTCTGTACAAAGCCCTTCAAGGACAACACCTATTAATTTTCAGCCAAATCGAAAAAGGTGATTAGGGGGAGGCTTAACTCATAAACTATAACAACTGACGTTGTAATGAATGTATGGACACGGAATTTTATACGTCTATACAAAACTCTTCAAGGACAACACCTATTGATTTTCAGCCAAATCGAAAAAGGGAGAAGGGGATTAGGGGGAGGCTTAACTCATAAACTATAACAACTGACGTTGTAATGAATGTATTGACACGGAATTTTATACGTCTGCACAAAGCCCTTCAAGGACAACACCTATTGATTTTCAGCCAAATCGAAAAAGGGAGAAGGGGATTAGGGGGAGGCTTAACTCATAAACTTTAACAACTGCCGTTGTAATGAATGTATCGACACGAAATTTTATACGTCTGTACAAAGCCCTTCAAGGACAACACCTATTAATTTTCAGCCAAATCGAAAAAGGGAGAAGGGGATTAGGGGAGGCTTAACTCATAAACTTTAACAACTGCCGTTGTAATGAATGTATCGACACGAAATTTTATACGTCTGCACAAAGCCCTTCAAGGACAACACCTATTGATTTTCAGCCAAATCGAAAAAGGGAGAAGGGGATTAGGGGGAGGCTTAACTCATAAACTTTAACAACTGCCGTTGTAATGAATGTATCGACACGAAATTTTATACGTCTGTACAAAGCCCTTCAAGGACAACACCTATTGATTTTCTGCCAAATCGAAAAAGGGAGATGGGGATTAGGGGGAGGCTTAACACATAAACTATAACAACTGACGTTGTAATGAATGTATTGAAACGAAATTTTATATGTGAAAGCTCTGTAAGGGGGTCATCAATATGTTTTTTTTTTTTTTTTTTTTTTTTTTGTTTTTCTTTAATTTTATTTATTGACAACAGATCAATTACGAACAATACTGTCATGTGAAAACAACAAGATATCAGCAATTTAAATTATAAGTAAAGTAATGAATTATAAAGAAAGAAAAAAAAGAAGAAAAAGAAAAAAAGAAAAAAGGTTTACAGATTCTAAATAAATTAAATTACTATTTCAATGTCTTTAAGAAAGTCTGTTAGTTTTTTATATTTATCTCTGACTGGGTTCTTCAGCCAAACTTGCAGGGTGTCCGTCCTGTTGGGATCTGGATACTTTCGTCTAGTCTCTTCGTACTTCAGACACTTCAGTATCACGTGGTCCATATCCTCTGTGCTGCCGCACCGGTCGCACTGAGAACTATTAGTCACCTTGATGATATCATTGTGAAGGTTTCTGTTGACACGCCCGTGGTTCGTCCGAAGTCTGCTCAACTGAACTACCTCCCGACGACGCAAGCCCATGTCCTGGAACCATGGTTTTAGATCTACAGTCTTTTGTACAGCATAGTGCTCTCTTCCTTTTGATGTAGATTCTTAGCTTGTTGCCAGTTCTGCATAACAATCTTCCTTAAACGGGGTTCTTGTTACACATATAAGATATCTTTTTAATACAATATAACACACAAAAACGTCAGCAATTCGTTAAAAACTCAAAATCTAATTTCTGACGGTTCACTTTATGTATCTGGGGAGTTAAACATTAAAAAAAAAATTAGGTATATAATTCTGAAAACGTAAGTGCTATGATAGTACAGAAGGTGTTGTTTCTGGATCATGATTATAAAATTTTTGTAAAATAAAACTTAGTGAGGGCGCGAGAACTTAAAGGAATTATACTGTTTGAAAAATTAATTGAAAAAGTCAAGTGTTGTCCACATCAGATATGTCTTCGCCGAGAACGTGTCAGGCAGAACTTTACGTTGATAAAATGTCCAACCTGTCACGTTCCAGCAATAATTCAACACATGTCTCCCCCTCCTGGTAGAAAACAGAGAACTCTGGCAAAGTTTTCTCTAGCAGAAATTTCACAGATGTTCGTAAATAAAACAACGGTTTACATCCATAACACGAATGTATATTGGAATAGGTTATAATAATTCCCTATCATAAAAAAAACTTATCATCCTGCCTTTTTCTGAACATTTACTACTGGGTAAATCACAGGTAATGTACCTCCACCGAGTGATATAATCAATTAAGTTTTCACTTCTCCTCCATATCGTGTCGATTCTTTTAGCTAAAAATCAATTGTTGACTTACATTACTTCTGATTCCTTATATTGTGTTGTGTCGATAAATTCATTACATCGGCAATTATTAGGATTTTTGAATTGAGCCCCTCCCCAGAACCACAATTTCCCTTCAGCCGATTTCGCTGATAATTGAGAGGTATCGTCCATATGTAATGTTTGTTTTGTTTTCCCTGGCGCTACGGTCATCACTTACCTAATTATTTACCATACTCGTACAATACTCGTGAATGATGCCTCTCTAAAGTTGATTTATAACCGAAAACACCCTCTTTACTTGTGATATTTTAATAAATGGTTAAATGCAGTTATCTCCTGAATGATTCCTCAAAGAAGTAGGTTCAAGTTGATTTAACCGAGAACAAACACAATTTCACGAGATACCAAGAAACCCACATTTTTATAATTCGAAAAGTATTAGAGTCCTGAGCTTCCAACTTGTTCACAGTGCGCAGATGGCTTGGGAGATGATCACAATACACTTAACTCATTTTGGCCATTTTACGACTTAACAACTTATTCCCTGTGACAATATATATATATATATTTATATATTTATTAATTTGTTTATTTAATTCGCATGGTTAATGAAGACAAAAGAAGTTTTACTTTAACCGTACGCTTATGTGGGTGAGGCTCACCTACTTTTTGCCTTTCCGTCGAGGGTTTCATCATCATGCGCTGGCCATAAAAATAAAAATTTTTCTTTTCATATATTAACTCATTATTACATTGTTCTGAGTATACAACCGTTAAATTGAGACGGTTCTAAGAACATGAGAAATTCACATCTGACAAGAGAAGACAGCAGATATAATCAAAGAGAAGTTGTGTTGTCTTTGGTTGAGATAAAGGACTCTCTCCTCCAAGTCGATGTGATTGTCTGACGTTGCTAGCTAGGACAGACGACAAAGGAACCTGCCTTGATGATTGTTTGAAGAAGGAAGAGACCCTTACCTTAACCACTAGTCCCTCCGGATATTTCTGTCGCTCAAATGAAAAGGTCGCTCCCAAATATAACAACATATATCCTCCGTGGTATTTAGTTCATTTTCAATCTGTTTTAGAGATATATTTATTTTTATTTTCTTATAAAACTTAAAATGCTTTGTTACGGTTTATTTAAATATTAAATATAATAAGGAGGCGGATGAAGGCAGAGTGTGCAAAGGACATAGACCGTAACATTAAATAAAGAAATCATACAAGTTATAAGTTAATTATATATTTAGTACTTACAAATGGTGTACAGGGCAACGGCTCACACACGAAACAGGAAAAGAAAACTGGATATAAGAACAATAAAAATGAACAGACTATGCTACAAGGAATTTACAATAGTGAATCTAATACAAGGTAATAGTGAGTGATCTAGTGAGAGTGATATATCTATTGATTGATTCAGAGTGTGATGCCTGGGCTTTTATATAGAAGCATGGAACCTTCTATGTTCCAGAAGGGTCCATATACAAATTTAGTTATTTTCTCTATAAACAGGTATTTACATAATTATTTTATATTTATAACTTACAATGATAAATATATAATTGTCTATCAATGGCGACCTAGAAATAAAACCTATATTTAATATAGGTCGGCCATTGGTTCTAGAACTTTCTATAAAGTCGAAACGTTCTACAGACTTCTATATTGGCCCAAGTGGCTTTATTAATTACAAATTCATAATTTTTAATATTACATTATTACATATTTTCCCTTTAATATTACATTATTACATATTTTCCTATATGTAGGTCTAAGGATTTATCCCTCTAAGAATTGTGACTGTGTCGTGTATTAGGGACAGGTAGGGATGTATAGTTATCAATTAATATATATATATATGGTGACAGCTCCTCTTCAATGATTTAATGTTAAATGCGTCTAAGACAACTTTCTTAAACTTCAAAATTACCAATAAGTTGCCAGAATAGAAACAACCATTAACTGTTGATACTCTTACCGTATCATTCAAAGGTAATATAAAATTCCTAGGTCTCCATATTGATACGAAACTTACAAGGGGTATTATCGGTAAGAAACTGAGCTCCATTTGCTTCTTACTTCGAAATTTTAAATAGATCGTGCCAAATGAAACGTTAACTACTCTATATTACGCCTATTTCCATTCCATAATCAGTTACGGTTTAATACATTGGGGCTCATGTAGCTCGAATATTAATATTTTCAGCCTTAAAAAAAAAAGCATTAAGAATTATAAACAATATTACTCAAAGAACAAGCTGCAGAGAAATATTTAAACAACTTACAATCCTGTATTTTCCATCGCTGTTTATATTTGAAACATTATTGATTATTAAAAATAATAAAAATATTTTCCCTCTCAACAATACTAGTCACGATTACGATACCAGGAAGAAAGATTATTTTCGAATAACTAAACATTGTTATAAAGGAATTAATTTCTTTAATGTCCTTCCCCACTTCTTGAAGACAGTGGAAACAATAAGAAAATTTAAACTTCAATGAAAAACGTTTATGTTTTGAAACACATATTTTTAGATGTTTCTTTGATTTACCCGAAAATGGTTAGTCCTATCGAAAAATTATTTCTCACTAAAAATGTTCATTATCAAATTTCCAATCGCTACTGTTTCCTCATATTTGAGATAGTATCTAAATGAATAAAGTTATGGGTACTCAAAAAAGAACAACCTTACGAAATATTTCCAAGTATCTAAAGTTCAAGTTATGTTACGTCGTTAAGTTATATTACAGGACTTTATTCAACCAACCAGTCTTACAGATCACTCTCTCTCCTCCCCCTTCTTAAAATCCTTTCATTAGGAGGTATAAGAATGTCAATCTCAGATTTACGCTGTGCAATGAAACAAAATTGATGAAGGGACGTAAGAATGTAGAAGGAATTCGAGGTTCTGTCGTGTAAAAGAAAATTCAAAATTTCGAATCCAACGATTCGAAAACTATTTATTTTCTTCTTCAGAGCCTTATAATGACTTGAGTGGATGTGTGTGGTGAAGGTGTTGTGAGTTTGTGTCCAGTATAGTGATTATACTATTATAAGGCCCTGAAGAAGAAAATAAATAGTTTTCGAAAAGTTGGCCAAATTTTGAGTTTTTAATTTACACGACAGAACCTCGAATTCCTTCTACATTGAAAAGATACTGTCTACTCTATTAATCATTGAGGACGTAAGAGACGTGATAAAGACACTTCCAGAAGAGTTATAAAAAATAGTTCTATATTCAGTTTTTATTCATTTTATTTTACTTTTTTCAAGAAATTTGTTATTACTAATCGTGTGTTAGACTCAAATAGTTATAAATCTAATTTATAATCTATCTTAATGTATAAATTCCTTTGACGTGTCCATTACCATGTATTGGTTTAATGGAAATAAATGTTATTATTATCTAATGTTTGTCTTTAGTAGGAGCGTATCCCTGGTTTTCAAATAACAAATTAATTAAAATTCTTTTCTGGGTAAATTGATCCTTTTATCGTTCTTATATTTCGACATAAATATATAGTCCACCTAATAGCTAAATAGCATCGGGAAAAATAGAAGGATGTGTCTCAGAGGAGCTTAACAAACAGAATGGAGCATTTTCTCAGTTGATTTATAGCCTTTGATGGAAAATAATCAGGGCCGTGAGTGGCAAGTTGGTACTTGAGAGTTGGCGCTGGTGTGACGGGGGTCTAAGGAGCGGAACACAGAGGGAACTTAACTTACAAAGTACTAACTAAGTTGACGAACAGACATAAAACAAACTTTAAATCATAAAGCAGGACAACAAGCAGAAATTAAGTTCTAGAAATACCATCTCTGAAGATAGAGCTACTCTGGATTCTAACTCATGTAGCTCTTTATTTCTTATAAAGGTATATTCTTTATCAATTTTATGGCCAGTTAAGGGGATGTTTTCAACAGTTTGGAGTGGGCGGCATTTTTCATCTTTCCCAAAAATGTCGGGTTTTTTTTTTTTTTTTTTCGAAACATCGGCCTTATGGACAATGCAAAGTGTTGTGTTCAACATAGAAGTAATAAAATATGTAAAATTGCACAAACTATTTATTTACATGAAACATTGACAACTGAACAGTGAGACGACCTGTCTTGCACTCTGCCTGACCCTTACTATCAGTAGGTAGGGACACTATCCCTTCCTACAACCCCTAGCTCCCTCTTAGGGAGGGGGCAACACATAGAGAATTTGATCTATGATAAAAACTTTTTTTCGGACTGGATTTAACCAAACAGTAGGTATGTATGATACTTAACATTTTTGCAGAGATATTGTGAAACCCGTGATAAAAAATATAGAGAAAACCGAATGTTCTTAAAAAAATATTGTCTATTTCACAAGATATATAAAATATATGGGAGTACTTTTGGTATTGCTACCATCTTCAAGCACGACTTAACTGTATTTGTTAAGTCGTGGCTTTTTTTTTTTTTTTTTTTTTGGATTTGTAATCTATGTACAATATATACATAATAAACCAATATGTGGACAAAAAGAAAAAAATAACAACGACACTTGATGGGAGAAGCCAGCCAGCGCTGACACTCTCTCGAAAGTTAATTTTCACCATTCACTATCCTCAGAGAAGGTCGCGAGGCCACCTTCTGTTCAAGCGGCAAGGAGGGTTGTCAGGATGGGAATGATAATACCGAAAGTAAATCCATATATTTCATATATCTTGTGAAATGTTCAATTAAAAAAAAAAAAATTCGTTTTTCTTTATATTTTTTAGTAGGTATGTATGCCTGTTTCACAAACAGCAAATTCTACGAATAATAAGAAGCATTAAAAATTATATTTTTCAAATGAATTGTTTTGTAAGCGTCCGCTTAGGAGAGGTAAATTTATCTCTTGATGTCGAAAAATTGACTGTCCGCATCCGTTGCGAGGGAGGTAAAAATACATTGTTTTTCTATACTTCGGTCCGGGACATCGCAAAATTATGGAGAGGTGTCAGTCGGAAAGGGGAGTCTGTAAAGAGGGGTTTTACTGTACCAAAAAAAAAAAACCAAACAGTTTATGGGTTGGAATTCCTTAATTCCCTTGGTGGCTAGAATGTCAAGTTCTTTCTTCCAACTGAACGATGTTCAACGTGCGGAACAGAGGTTACTCTGGAAGGTATCACATCCCATAGGTAAATCCCCCAGACCTCATCTTATTACTGACTAAATCCTTCAGGATGTCCCCAGGAAAGGACATTATGTTCCCGTCTCTCCCTTATCTATAATCCCTTCCTGAGAGCCGCATGTCTTCTCAATGTGAATAGGTTCACCATCCTTATATCCAAAGTAATGTGACCTTTTCTGAAAGTAATTTCATACATGGCCATAAGGACCTTATACATCCAATCAATTTCATCTAAAAAATTCTGAATATTTTTTTCAAATCCGTGTAGGTTACGCTGGGCTTGAAAAATTCACTTGGGAAAAATATGAAAGACCAAAATACAGTTGTAATAAAAATTATATGCAATACTACTTGTATTCTAGAGACCAAAATAAAAATAGGTCAAGTGCAAACTACACTTGCACAATTAGATTGTTAATTTTGGCTCATCTACACCTAATTCTCAATGTTCATGGTTTTGTTCAAATTTTTCTGAGCTATCCTTTTGGTAATAAGGGTGGGGGACAGCAATTATTAAACGTTTTTCTCGAAAAATGTTTAAAAAAAATCATGAAAAAAATACGTAATTGTTGAATTTTTGCTTCATTAAGCTTTCATTTGACACCCTATACGATACCTTTAAATCTTTTTTGTTTCCATTTCCCAATTTACCCCCTGAAATTAACCCCCAGAATCAAAATTCAACTTTTTACACTTCATGTCTATAATTGGGCCACCCACTCTCTGTTCTAAATTTGAAATTTTTACGTCGAATAGTTTTAGAGAAAATCGCTTGTGGCAGACGGATGGACGGACACTGAAGTGATTCCTTAAGTGTTCCGTTTTGCTAATTTTGGCACGGAACACTAAAAAGTTCCTAAAAACTTGAGTCCGCAAATCTTTCCTTAAAAAACTTTTTGGAGTAAAAAATAATAAATAAAAATAAAATGAGTGCTCAAAATTGACTGTCCAACAAACTCTTTTTTTTATTATTTTATTTCTCCAGATGTACGAAGCATAGGGGAAGTTATTCAATCGGTCACCAATTCGATGTGGAGTTTTCAACGGAATTTCATGTTTATCGACCTCCAGGTTCCAAATGAATGTATCAATACGAAATTTTATAAGTGTAATCCAGAATCCTCTAACGAAGACATCTATTGATTTCCAGGCGGGGGG
Organism: Aradus depressus; assembly: GCA_963662175.1. Taxonomy (NCBI): domain Eukaryota; kingdom Metazoa; phylum Arthropoda; class Insecta; order Hemiptera; family Aradidae; genus Aradus; species Aradus depressus. The sequence goes on from OY759221.1 coordinate 23,908,375, forward strand.
ATTAGGGGAAGACTTAGCTCAAAAATTTTAATAACTGCCGTTATAATGAATGTATCGACATGAAATTTCAAATGTAAAAACAAAACCCCACAAGGACTACATCAATTTTCAGCGGAATCAGTAGAAGGGAAGGGGGGTCAGGAGGGCGGCTCAACACAAAAACCCCAATTACTCCTGATCTAATGAATATATCAACATGAAATTTCATATTTTAAGTCAAAACCTAATGAGGACATAACCTGTCAAATTTCAGCGATATCGGCCGAAGGTAAAGTGGAGTTCAGGGGAGGGGGCATAATTCAACAACTTTAATAACTGCCGATATAATGAATTTATAGATGTAATTCAACTATTGAATATTAATCCCCTATCTTACCAGTTTTTTACCCAAAATGCGTTTCAAAAATTATCCATTTTTTTATGACTAATTTCTACTTTTTATACCATATAAAAATGAGGCCTCTCATATTTTTCAAATTTGGCTTTTATTTATGTACAGAAATGGCGTCCCAAAAAATGTTAAATTATTATCAAGAGTCGGGCAGGTCAAAAAATAAAAGTTTTGCTAATGAAACCAAAGTAAAATGTTTTCATTATTTTTATAAGAGTGCATAAAACATGAATACAACTTAAATACATTTATTAAAACTAAATGAATAAAAAAATTAGTAACTAAATTAAAATATTAATTGGGTGTGAGATGTTTTGGATCACGGCGCCGCAGAAGTATCACGATTCTCGTCAAATGGGTTTACCATGATGGTCTCGTTTTTTTACTGCATACTACACATGTCCAAGTAGGATTCGTTTTTTTTTCGGTGGGAGAAATTATTTCTCTCTGACATTCTCAGGGAGTGCGCTGTTCACGAGTCCCGCCATCTTTCGTCAATAGACAGTACTAGAAGCGCTATATGTGTCATTGTGAAGAACTGCAACGAGCAAACACGGGACTGATTCAACAACGCCTTTTTAATTTACTTATAAAAATAGTGCCCCAATTTACGTTATTACGAAAATACCGATTAACTATATTAAAAATAAAATCCTGTTCGTTACTGACTATAACCCAAAGAGTATATCGAATGAAAGGTTAGGATAGACTTGCCTGACTGACTCGGACATCCCCTGTATTCCATTTTGCCCCACCTATTGACAGGGGCGACACCCTACAAAAGGTACCCCCTATCTGACAGGTCCACTCGTCCACTGTTCACTGTCCGCCTTCCATGTCCACTGTCCCCCGTCCATGTCCACTGTAGCCCTTTGATACTCCGTTTCTCTGTTTCCTCTTTGGTTCACTGCATCCCAGTCAGCCAGCTCTCTATTCTATACTCCATCCCATTATGCCCTCTCTATTCAAATTGATATCTTATTCAGAGGGATCTCTTCCAGTCAGTTTTATGTTTCAATTTTTTTTTTTTTTTTTTTTACAATTTGAAATGAAAATGAAAAATAATGACAATATTGTATAACAACAACCATTGGCGTAGCTAGCATTAATAGCTGAAATTAATTTTTTACAATTTCATTCTCGTTCAGCTCATAGCACTAAATGTACTCTAAAAAACAATTATTTTCCCTTTTTACGGCATTCATTGAATACATTCTAAAATATGCAGTTAGCCTTATTTGTCTTTTTATTTTAGATAAACATTGCATCGCCGTGCGGAGTTTTAGGGAGAGATTTTAAAATTGCCGCGCGTTTTGTTGTGCCCCACGTTCGGTACTTCGCCGATTGGCAGCATTCGTTGGAGTCCAAACTTTAAGAAAGCGTAATTTGATTCCGAATAACCTTTGACTGGAAACTGAAGTTTTCTATATCCTTGTCTGTGTAATGTTTGTCGGTGGTGGTATTGTTATATATTATAATTTTTTTAAATTAGGTACATTAGATCGCATTTTTCTGGGGGACACCGGGCATTCTGGGTGTGCCCCCCCCCCCTGCCCTCCCCCTCCCCCCCAACGAAGAAATTTTTTTTTCTGAAATGGAATATTTTCTCATTGTTCAAAAATAATAAAATAACCATATAAAAATAGTTTCATATTCAAAATCATTATTTGATACATAGCTTTCATTTTTATTCTTCGTATCGTCAGACACGTCTGAACAGTGATTCAGAAAATACTGTCAGGAAAACCAGAATCCGCGAATTATTAGAATTTGGCAAATGAAACAAGAATTTTTGTGTCCGAAAGAAGCAGAAGATTTCGTGCAAACTCTGTACCTTGAGGCTTGCAATGTTAAAGGTAAAACTAAATCAATTTAAAGTGCAAACTATCCATTTTAAAGTTGACTGTAATTGTTTTGAAGTGAATTAATTTTTGTTATTGTGAAATTATTTTATTTTAGTGCAATACAATTTTTGTAGTTAGGCATACTAATGTTTATGTTTATATATATTTAATCTATTTTAAAGTTCTTTAAAGTCAAAAAAACTTGCCAAAAAACTAAGTGGGTATGGATAGTATTTTGAGATTTCCAAAACCTCTGGTCGAGTAAGTAGCTGACAAAGGGAGGTTAGATTGAGGGGAGGATCACCTCTCCTGTCCCATGACTACCCTTAAACCTCCCATAACCTACCCCATTCTCCAAGTCTCATTGTTCTACCTCCCCTTCTGGGCACAAATCCTAAAGCCACTCTTGTAAACAAAGGCACCTGAAACACTTTCTTACACATGTTTCAACTTTTTTCAGGCAGTCATTCAGGTTTTTGAGTTAAGTCCCTCCCCCTAAAGCCCTTTCTTCCTTTCGGCCGGTTTGGCTGAAAATCGATAGATGTCGTCCTTCTAGACTTCTTCACCAGACCACCCAACATAGATTTCTTTGGTTAAAGTAAAATACAGCATAGAATTTGTTTAGGATCATAACATTTGACCGATATAACTTCTCCAGCTATATGAAGTAGGTATAGAAGAAGTTATGTAATATGTCAAAAATGCGATGCTGAGTTTTCACGGAATTTCATTTTTTCCGACACCCAAAAATGAAAAAAAAAAAAAAATCTGTGTAACTATAATTACGACCACTCCCGAGTGAATGAATGTATGGACAGAAATTGGATATGTGTATTAGGGTGGTCCAAAAATGACAATTAAAAAAAAAAAAAAAGTGCACCCCTAGTTTGGAAGAACTCAACGAAAGAAAAATTTTGGCGCCAAAAAATATTTGAAATAGCCCGTGCCTCACGGCATTTGAATTTTAAATGGAATTTAACATGGGTTTTCATATGTGTTAAAGTTGAAACAGTATGGCGTTTCCACGTTTCATCAAAATGGGCTAAAAATTTTCCACATTGTGGTTTTTGGGGTTCGAGAACACGAATTTGACATCAAAAACTTATTTTGACACATGACAGCCGTCAAAAACGCTGTCAACAAAATGACAATAACATTTTTTCTCATTTAACAATCGGTAAATTCATTTTATTAAGTGTCTTTGAGGTCGCTGTAATTTGTAAATAAAAGATATCAAAACTGAAAATGACTGGAAGAATTCATCTGTGCTGATCATGTCCAGAAAACAAATGAAAAAATTATTGAATTGTGTTTCGGACATTGGTATTAACTCCAATTTTCCTCTCGATTACACGGCATTGTTGACAGCATTTGTGACAGATGTCAAGAGTCAAAATTATTTTTTGACATCAAATTCGTAATCAGCGACCTCCAAAACACTTAATAAAATGAATTTATCGATTGTTAAATGAGAAAAAATGTTATTGTCATTTTGTTGACAGCGTTTTTGATAGCTGTCATGTGTCAAAATAACTTTTTGACGTCAAATTCGTGTTCTCCGACCCCAAAAACGAGCCCATTTTGATGAAACGTTGAAGCGCCATATTGTTTCAACCTTAATACATATGAGAACCCATGTTAAATTCTATTTAAAATTCAAATGCCGTGGGGCACGGATTATTTCAAATATTTTTTGTATTTTTTGGTGCCAAAATTTTTCTTTCGTCGAGTTCTTCCAAACTAGGGGGTGCACGTTTTTCTTTTGTTTTAAATTGTCACTTTTGGACCACTCTAACATTGTGTATCCAGGACCACGTAACGATTACACATTGATTTCCAGAAAAACCGGCTGAAAGGAAGGAAGATTATGGGCTCTCAACACAAAACCTTCAATAATGTATCGTCACAAAATTTAGTAAGAGAATTCAGATGGTCCAAGTTAACTGTAGATTTTTACCCCGAAACGGTCGATTGGTTTTGGAGAGAGATCAAAAAGTTAATTGATTAATTCGTGCTAGGGAAGTTCACTGGCGATGATTCAACGACGACTTTTTTCTTTGTAATAATAAATCAACTTCTCACTGAATAAATAGGCACCAAAGAGAAAAATATTTCTCAACGAAAATATACATTTTTTTTTTTTTTCAATTTTCTATCAAAGCTATTTTTCGCGTTATACAAATAAGGGATGAAAAAAAAAAAAGTAATAAAAAATAAAAATATTGCATATAAAAGAGAAGAAAATTCTTTTGATGACTTTCCATTTTTTTTCCTTTTATGATCAAAGAGTGAGGATTGAAGGTAGGTATAAAATGAAGGTGAATAGTTGACTGCGTTTTTATTTAACTGTTTGTGATGTCACAATTTTTTTTATTGGGGGGGGACCCCCTGAGTGGAATTATTTTAGTTCATAAATTTTCAAATGTATTGTTCCATCAGGGGGCAAAGAGCCCCCCGTCGAATCATATTGTTTTATGTAATAGAGGTGGAAAAGAGCATAATTTTAACTAACAACTTTTCAAGTAATGTCATTTTTGAAGAATTTGTATAAATATGTATTGAATTCAAAAAGTCGGTCAAGTACCTGGGGTTCCATCTTGACAGAGTTAAATAAAAGAAATAAATAAAATAAAATTAATAATAAATAAATATTAAATATAAGGGGAAAATAAGGTAGTGACGACAATACCAAGAAATGCCTACGTCACAAAATAAAAGAGAGCTGCGGCTCTGTGTGGATTAACATGGACCTAACAAATGAACTTAGGTCCATCAAGGCAAATATCGATAAATGGCAAAGCTCCGAAAGGCAGAATAGGCAGGAGGAGGTATGCCTGATGCGGCTCCTTAGCCATACTCGTCTAACCCAAGTCAATGGATGTTAGGGTGGTCGTTAATAATGCAAGGTTCAAATTTTAATGCTCTCACCCAAAAATCTCGATCAACATGATAAAAAAATACGATTGGCATTATTGCGGGCCCATAATTAATGATTTAACCCGTGCCGGCAGAGGAATCAAATTTTCCGTGTATTTTAAATGGCGTTTAGTGATGTTTCGGGTTTTTGTTCTATAACTATGAAACTGTCTATCGCAAATCTCTGAAAATTTGTACACTACTATTTTTGAAGTTGCTGAACACGAATATTTCATCAAAAATTATATTGGTCAAGTCAAAACTGTCAAAATTGGCTTCCGAATTTGCGAAAAATATTTTTCTATTTTTTTAAGGAATAAAAAATCTAATTCATATAATTTTTTTTTCTTTTCAATTTGAATTCTATTTTGCAGCTCAAAATGTCGATTATATGCTAAATAATAAAATGCGAGTGAAAATTGAAAATATACTCTCTTTATTATTTGATCTTAGTTGATTATGAAACTTGTCCGTAAATTCAATTTTCAATGTTACAGTTATTGTCAGCAGATTTGTATACGCATTTTGAAAAGTTAAAATGAAATAAAACATTTAATACTGTCAAAAGAATGATACAATTCCTTTTAACTTCATATTCAAAAAACCTGAAATATATGTCAATTTCTATAACGAATTTCGACTAATTTAACTTGTCAAACTTAACTTTTGATGAAATATTCATGTTCAGCAACTTCAAAAATAGTAGTGTACAAATTTTCAGAGATTTACGATAGACAGTTTCATAGTTATAGAACAAAAACCCGAAACATCACTAAACGCCATTTAAAATACAAGGAAAATTTGATTCCTCTGCCGGCACGGGTTAAATCATTTATTATGGGCCCGGAATAATGCCAATCGTATTTTTTTATCATGTCGATCGAGATTTTTGGATGAGAGCGTTAAAATTTGAACCTTGCATTATTAACGACCATTTTAATGGATGTGTGGAGTAAGAGGCAGTTTTCGAGCTTTAGATTAGATTTCCTGTTCATCATAGCGTAGGCTTCGGTTAGCTTCTTGTTGATGGGGAACTTCCAAGTGAGCCCTCTGTCAAGATGGAGACAGAGGGCTCACTTGGAAGTTCCCCATCAACAAGAAGCTAACCGAAGCCTACGCTATGATGAACAGGAAATCTAATCTAAAGCTCGAAAACTGCCTCTTACTCCACACATCCATTAAAATGGTCGTTAATAATGCAAGGTTCAAATTTTAACGCTCTCATCCAAAAATCTCGATCGACATGATAAAAAAATACGATTGGCATTATTCCGGGCCCATAATAAATGATTTAACCCGTGCCGGCAGAGGAATCAAATTTTCCTTGTATTTTAAATGGCGTTTAGTGATGTTTCGGGTTTTTGTTCTATAACTATGAAACTGTCTATCGTAAATCTCTGAAAATTTGTACACTACTATTTTTGAAGTTGCTGAACATGAATATTTCATCAAAAGTTAAGTTTGACAAGTTAAATTAGTCGAAATTCGTTATAGAAATTGACATATATTTCAGGTTTTTTGAATATGAAGTTAAAAGGAATTGTATCATTCTTTTGACAGTATTAAATGTTTTATTTCATTTTAACTTTTCAAAATGCGTATACAAATCTGCTGACAATAACTGTAACATTGAAAATTGAATTTACGGACAAGTTTCATAATCAACTAAGATTAAATAATAAAGAGAGTATATTTTCAATTTTCACTCGCATTTTATTATTTAGCATATAATCGACATTTTGAGCTGCAAAATAGAATTCAAATTGAAAAGAAAAAAAAATTATATGAATTAGATTTTTTATTCCTTAAAAAAATAGAAAAATATTTTTCGCAAATTCGGAAGCCAATTTTGACAGTTTTGACTTGACCAATATAATTTTTGATGAAATATTCGTGCTCAGCAACTTCAAAAATAGTAGTGTACAAATTTTCAGAGATTTGCGATAGACAGTTTCATAGTTATAGAACAAAAACCCGAAACATCACTAAACGCCATTTAAAATACACGGAAAATTTGATTCCTCTGCCGGCACGGGTTAAATCATTAATTATGGGCCCGCAATAATGCCAATCGTATTTTTTTATCATGTTGATCGAGATTTTTGGGTGAGAGCATTAAAATTTGAACCTTGCATTATTAACGACCACCCTAACATCCATTGACTTGGGTTAGACGAGTATGGCTAAGGAGCCGCATCAGGCATACCTCCTCCTGCCTATTCTGCCTTTCGGAGCTTTGCCATTTATCGATATTTGCCTTGATGGACCTAAGTTCATTTGTTAGGTCCATGTTAATCCACACAGAGCCGCAGCTCTCTTTTATTTTGTGACGTAGGCATTTCTTGGTATTGTCGTCACTACCTTATTTTCCCCTTATATTTAATATTTATTTATTATTAATTTTATTTTATTTATTTCTTTTATTTAACATAAGTATTATTATCACAAGTCCTATATTTTTCCTGAAGAACGGTAAGTGTTGCAGTCTGACTTTATCGAACGGTAATAGTTTCTGCATTCACGGATGGTTCAATATTGATATGGCTTACCACAAAGTGTAAACACAAAAACCACTTTACCTTTAGTAGAAAATAAACAAGTTTCTTCTTCAAATACGACCTCTAATATTTACTCTAATTGGAAATTCCAATCCGGGCAGTCTGATTTCAATTTTCAATACCAAAACGGGGTTTCAATTACCCCTAGAATGAGAGTAGGGTGTGAGGAGGGGGGTGTGAATGAGGCTGAATTTTCCGAATTTCCTTACGCAATGCCTCGGGCTGCTCACCTGATTGGAAACAACTTAAAAAAAAAAATTAGAGGGCAAAATTCAATTAACAAGATCTGTGCATAAAGGCGAAATAACTTATGTGAAATTAATAAGATTCAAGAAATAAATAGAAAATCACCAACAAATCACAGGCAATTTACTTCCCCAGCACGAATTATTTAAATAAAATTTTGCTCTTCCTAGAAAAAAACATGACTAGTTTAAAAATTACTAGTTGTGGAGCAACATTGGGGCTTCTGAATCCGCATACAAAATTTAATGTCAATACATTCATTATATCGGCTGTTATTGGAGTTAATCGTTTCCTTTTGTCTGAAAATTAATAGGTGTCGTATTTAGGGGGTTCTGAATTCCCAAAAAAAATTTCATTCATTCATTGTCCATTATAGAATAGAAATGTCCATAATGGTGTAGAGTGTTCTACTGTAACTCTCCAGACTCTCAGAACAATTATCTTTTTTTTTTATTTACAAATCGCACAACTGTATAAATAATACATAGATATAAACAGTAAATTAGCTAAAAGAATAAAATAACTTTTAAAATATCAAGAGGGGAGAAATCACCAAGTTGTGGTTATCTCTAGGCCTTTGGCGCTTGAGGCGTCGATGAGGCACTTTGTTTATATTGGACAGACAGGCCAGAACCTGAAGACTAGAGAGGGGGAACATTTGAACTTTGAATTCTATCAACACCTCCAATGTGCGAGATATGAGGCTGTCTCGGCCCCCGTTATTCCACAATATCCAAAAAAATAGAAGGATGGATACAATTGAAAGTATGGAGATTAAATAGGAAAGGAAGAAGGGAGAGTCCCTCCTCAACTAGAGACGGGATAAGTTTGTCTGCCTTCGTCAATTCCGTCCTCCCATTGTGACAGATGCGGGAATTTCGTTCTAGCTTAACTGGGTATATGAATGTAATGTGACGGCGTCAGTTTATTTTTTTATTTTCATTGTTCAGCTTAATTCCGGGAGTGACTTTCCTAGTAATGCCAGTATACAATTAATTTGAGAGGGAAGGGGAGGATCTCAACACCGATTACATAACATCCTCTATACCAGCTGGAGAAGTAAGAAAGATTGACAAAAATTTCTAGTTGAAGAGGAAAAAATGGCATCCCATCTCTTGACTATAATAAAAGACAGCTACTTTGGCGTATACAGACTATTCTATATACCCCAAAGTAGTTACTGTGACTCATGCCCGGGCTCTAATTTCGAGGTCATATTGCCTACTACCAGAGCGCTCATTCGTCACTCTAGTTAGTTATTATGACTCATGCCCGGGCTCTAATTTCGAGATCATATTACCTACTTACCAGAGCGCTCTTTCGACGCTTTAGTTAGTTATTATGACTCATGGCCGGGCTTTAACTACGAGGTAATTTCTCCTACTACCAGAGCGCTCTCTCGACGCTTTAGTTAGTTATTATGACTCATGGCCGGGCTTTAACTACGAGGTCATTTCTCCTACTACCAGAGCGCTCTTTCGTCACTCTAGTTAGTTATTATGACTCATGCCCGGGCTTTAACTAGGAGTTCATATCGCCCACTACCAGAGCACTCTTTTTTCACTCTGTTGGACATGAGCCCGACTCTACTATGGGAGTCCTGAATTTTGTCTGCCCTAAATTTTTATTCAGTTCCTAAGCATGTAGCTTTTTCTATCAGCTTGCCTTGGCACTTGGAATTTTGTAGCTTTTTACTACATTATGTTTTTTTTTTTGTAGACATGATGAGGATAACCTCGAAAGCCGGTTAACGTAAAATGAAATAATAAACTATGTGAAAGCTCAGGCTATATTTTTATTTTGTAACCTATGGATTTAATATAGTGTAATTAACGTTTTCTTTCGTATGATCTTTTTATGATTTCGTAGTAAGAAGATGGTAAAAGTAATGATTTCTTTTGTCTCTTACTATGACGGATGTTTAAACAATTGTCACTCAACATCTAAAGCTTTTCTCTTTGTTTAAGTACTGTTGTTATTTAGTTATAATATAAAGTTCTCTTCTTCTTGGTCCACAAAGACTTAATGAGGCCTGTGTTGGACATGTATTGTGTGAAAACGTAACAATGTCACCCCGTAGCCATTGTCCATTGTAGCATTTGAGGGAAGTTCATTCTCTCAAAAAAATTTTAACAAGGGAAGAATCTCAAAAGTCTGAAATTCCAGCCTGCCAAAAATATTACGATAGGAGGTACTCTATTCTTGTTTATTTTAGTGGAGGGCGCCGGTGGCTGTAAGGGAGCGTGCTTGCTTACTGAGCCCAAACCCTTAGGTTTTTTATCTGGGCGGTAAACATATCTTGAGCATGCTGTCCTTCGGATGGGGTGTTAAGCGATGGTCCCGAGCCTATACGGATGTCAGGAACTCGTTAAAGACCTCTATCCTAAGTGAATAAAAATTTAGGATAGGCAAAATTTAGGACTCCCATAGTAGAGTCGGGCTCATGTCCACCAGAGTGACGAAAGAGCGCTGTGGTAGTAGGCGATATGACCTCGTAGTTAAACCCCGGGCATGAGTCATAATAACTAACTAGAGCGACAAAAAAGCGCTATGGTAGTAGGCGATATGACCTCGTAGTTAGAACCCGGGCATGAGTCATAATTACTAACTAGAGCGACGAAAGAGCGCTCTGATAATAGGCGATATGACCTCGTTGTTAAAGCCCGGGCATGAGTCTTAATAAGTAACTAGTTAGAGTGACAAAAGAACGTTCTGATAGTAGGGAAGATGACCTCGTAGTTAAAGCACGGCCATGAGTCATAATAACTAACAAGAGCAACGAAAGAGCGCTCTGGCAGTAGGCAAGATGACCTCGTAGTTAAAGCCCGGGCATGAGTCACAGTAACTACTTTGGCGTATATTGAATTGTCTGTATACGCCGTTGTCTTTTATTATAGTCAAGAGATGCCGAGGTATAAAAAAGTCACTCCCAGAATTAAGCTGAACAATGAAACAAAAAAATAATAACTGACGCCGTCACATTACATTTATGTTCTTTCTTGTGAAAAATAATATGTTTGCATTGGTATTTCATATATGACTAATAATTTAAGTTGTGCTGCATTTTTGCTAAGTAGTGTTGTGCTTAGTAGATTGTTGTACTTCATTTTTATTTTGGCCTGGTTTAACGTTTGTATGTTCTTCTCCATAGGGCTGGACGGGCTACAAGGACCCATTCCGCTCTTTGCACGTTGCCTCCTTATGTTTCTAATTTCCTCCCATTATTTTTTACGGGCAGAAGAGATAGTAAAATAAATAATAAGTATTATTTTGGTTTCATGTAGAACGTGACACAATTGGTACACAGTACATTGAACAAGTGTTGATGATTTGCCGACGAGTTTCCATATGAACCTTTCTACGTGCTACGGATACTTGAAGTTTTGTGTTGGGCCCCCCCAATCTCTCCCCTTCTTTAGCCGATTTGGCTGAACACCAATAGGTGTTTCACAGGTTGAGAATTAAGATGTAGTCTGACCTCTCACAGACTTTTTATTTGTTTGTATTAGCTAGCCGGCTTTCGACGTTGCCCTCATCATCAGGCCGTCTGATAAATAAAAAAAATTGAAATTAACCTAATTAAAATATTTTAGTAAATAAAATTTAAATTTTTTTTATAATAAAATTCAACTATAAATAAATAAAACATCTAAAAACGTCCCCATCCATGAAATTTTAAATTATTAAACTTTTTAGAAGTTTTATTTATTAATAGTTTAATTTTATTATAAATTTTTTTTTTTTTTTTTTTTGTCTTTTATTTATAAAGATGCAACTGTTGCTAGGGTGCAACAATCAGCATCTATGATGGTAGGTATTGATATGTCGGCGTGAATGGTATGTGAGAAGAAGGCCACCCAGTGGTAGGTCCTCGGGACGAAAATTTATCTTAGTTATTAGGACAAGAACAAAAAAAATAAAATAAAAATAAAAAATAAAAATAAATAAATAAAAAGGAATTGAAAGGCAATTTTGATGGATGGGTAAGAGAGGTGATAAAAGTAAAGGAAAATAATGTAAAAAAAAAAAATATTAAGAACGAATAGGATTTAAGGGGGCAGTAAGTCGCGGTTCCATCTTCTCTTCAACCTTCGTGGGGGGTTTTATGGTAACAAATTTTTAAATTTTATTTACTAAAATATTTTATATAGGTTAATTTCAATTTTTTTTGTTTATCAGACTGCCTGATGATGAGGGCAACCTCGAAAGCCGGCTAGCTAATACAAACAAATAAAAAATCTGAGAGAGGTCAGACTACATCTTATTTGACAACCTTGTCACTACATGAGCCATCTTCATATCTATAGGTGTCTTCCTCATGAGGTTATGGATACAGATATAAAATTTCATGTCGATATATTCAGTCTACCGGGAGACACGTCATCGTGTTCACAGACAGACAGAATTTTTTATTTTTCAATACTGTAATCAAGGCTCGGAAAAAATGAAATTTCTGATCGTTTAGATAACATCCCCCACACCTCGTATAACTGGGAAAATAAAATGGCTGTCTGTCTTTGTGTGAGAAAATACAATAACTTCCAAAAGAATGATGTACAGTAAAATCCGGTTATAACGTTATTCAAGGGACCAAGAAAAATACATCGTTATATCCGGAACAAAACTGTTAAACCTACATACAAATGTATGGGCTTGTTAGTGAAAAAAGGTGTTTTACAATGATCATAACGAGAAAGTTTACATATTTTTATTTACTTTTTAAAATTTACATAAAATTTACTTACATACATTTGTAACTGTATACATAAATTATGTATACACATGAGTACATATGTATTAATTTTCCACAAAAAAAATCACTTATTTTAGTTTCCTTGATTTTTTTAAGCATACATTTTTGCTTACATGGTTTTGAAGTTCCGACGTCACGATCCCTACGGAGGCAAAGGAAAGACTAATCTGAAACTAGGAATATACGCACCAGAAGGGAAGAAGGGAGTTCGAAGAAAATTCGACAAGGGGGAAATGGAATGACTCATTGCGCTCGGAAAGAGTAAACAAGAACCGTGTTTAAAACCCTTTTCTATAATGTTCGTATTTTTCATCCGTTCAAAACTCATAGGTACTGTTTTACCCAATTATGTATGTATGTGCGTATGTACATACATATTATATCGTTATAACCGGAATGAAAAAACAACTTTTTTTTATGTTTTAGATCGTTTTATACGGAATATCGTTATTCCTAACATCGTTATATCCGGATTTATTTCTTCACTTTTAAATAGCAAACCAAACTAAATACGGGTTTAGATCGTTATATCCGGAAAATCGTTATACATATCAGGAATCGTTATAAAAGGAATTTACTGTATATCCAGAACCACTATTGTTGCTCGGGTTGTCCAGTCCAGTATTACAACACCTAATTAGTGATCAAAATTGCAGAAATTGTTGTTAGTTACTATGCCCGGGCTTTAACAACGAGGTCTGATCGCCTACTACTCGCTCTAGTGGACATGAGCCCAACACTACTATCGAAATACCTAAATTTTTCACACCATTGTTTATTCACAGGATAAGGGGGGTATATCGTACAGGCTCGGGACCATCGCATAACTTGCCATCCGAAGGTTTCTTTCACATTCCAGATAACTTCTCATTTTGTAACATAATGGTTAAACAGATTTTAAAGTAAACTATCATAATAATAAATAAAAAATCGTGCAGACTTACTGTATGAAGATACGTCCAATCAGGTTCCTGCACTAGGTATGTGTTGAAGACAGACGAGTTCAGTAATTTAACTGAATCCTAGGACACTGACTCGGGAACTATTATTTTGGCAACAAAAGCCTGATAACATATCATTTAATAGCACTTCTAATATTGATAAATTGTTATCATATTTTAATTGAGACTGGCCATTTATTTTCAAAATTAATGGATCAGTTAGTTTGAAAAAATCATACACGGGCTATAGTGTGTTTACATATGAATGTGTGTTATCGGTCAAATTATTTTTTTTAATTTTTTAACGAACTTCTGTTTTCGCCAATCTCTTAAATCAGCCTTTGAAAAAAAAAAATTTGTCAGCGAATCACCGTTAATGTACTTCCGCAGAACGAATGATTGATTGCTCCTCCCTCCAAAACCATTCGACTGTTCAGGCTAAAGTTTCGATACATTCAAAACATCGTCAGTTTTTGGAAGAAGAGTTTTTGAGTTACGCCCCTCTGATCCTCCCTTCCTTTCTGGCGATTCAACTGAAAATTTATATGTCGTCCTTATGGGGTTTTAAATTGAAATATGAAATTTTGTGTCTATACATTTATTTCAACAGCAGTTATTAATATTGTTGGTATAAGCCTCCACCTAAGCTCTCTCTTCCTTTCGGTCGATTGGGCTGAAAATTAATAGGTGTTGTTCTTATATAGTTGTGAATTTAAATATGAAATTTCGTGACAATAAAGACATTAGATCGGCAGTTATTGAGGTTTTTCAATTGACCCCCCTCCCTTGAACCGACCCTTTCCTTCGTCCGTCATTGTAGTTTGACAGATTATTCTCTTCTTGGGTTTTGACTTCAAGTATGAAATTTCATGTCGATACATTCATTACAACGGTAGTTATTTCAGTTTTTTGAGCTAAATCTTTTCCTATTCCCCCCTCTATTTAGACAATTCGCCTGGAAATCAATAGATGTCTTCGCTAGAGGGTTATGGTAACACATACAAAATTTCGTATTGATACATTCATTCTATCGGGAGCTATCGTGTTCACAGACAGACAGTCTTTTTTTCATAATTGGAATCTGGAAGTCAGTAAACATGAAATTCCGTTGAAAACTCCGCATCGAATTTGTGACTGATTACACAACTTCCCACATGCTTTGTACTTATGGGGAAGTAAAATAATAAAAAAAAATGTTTTTATTGTAATTTGTTAAGTTTGTTGGACTTAGTCAAGTCTAAGCACTCATTTTATTCATTATTTTGTCCTCCAAAAAGTTTTTTGAAGAAAGATTCGCGGACCCATGTTTTAGGACCTTTTTAGTGTTCCGTGCCATAATTAGCAAAACGGAACAATTAAGGAATCACTTCGGTGTCCGTCCGTCTGTCACAGGCGATTTTCTGTGAAACTATTCGACGTAAAAATTTCAAATTTAACACAGATAGAGTGATTGTAAGAAGGAAAGAGTGGTAGAGAGAATGATCTGTGAAAACGTGGTTGATATAACAAAGTCCTGTAGATATATGGTCTTCTCCACATTTAAAGTCTATAAGTTAAACGGTATGGGCGTTAGGGTTTCCGATTGTCTAAAAGAGAGACTAACCGCACGGAGACCACAAACAAACCCCAAATTACAGGAAGGCTCCCCTTTAGGAAGGTTACTCTTTACTTTCAGTCAAGAATAAATACTTTAATTAAACCCCTTTTCTACAATATTTTTTTCTGAAAACCCTGATCTCCATAAAAGGCACTTTGAAATGGAAATGGGAAGCTGCTAAGTGTATGTACGGTCTTTTAATGCTTTTAGCCAAGTTCTGTGTAAATACGTAAATGAAGAGCCCGAGGTCCCCCTCCCTACATATTTAGAGACCCTATACCCCGATAAAAGAGAAAAAGAAATGAACCATCCCAATATATAATATATTCAATATATTATATTTTCAGTATGACCTACAAATGTTTTGATATATATAATTGACAGATCATGCCCGGGCTTTTAACTGCGAGGTTAAATCTCTATTGGCCTCGGCCGGGTCTCGAACAAGCTATCTTTAGCTAGGTAAGCAAGCACACATACTATTGAGCTCGGCGTATTAAAAAAAAAAAAAAAAAGAGAGAGCACAATAAAATTATTATTAACAATTTTAAACATTTCAGGTTAGGTTAGGTTTTATGACTCATGCCCGGGCTTTAACTACGAGGTCATATCGCCTACTACCAGAGCGCTCTTTCGTCACTCTGGTGGACATGAGCCCGACTCTACTGTGGGAGTCCTAAATTTTGCCTACCCTTACTAAATTTTTATTCACTTAGGGTAGGGGTCTTTAACTAGTATCTGACATCCTACAAGCTCGGGACCATCGCTTAACGTCCCATTCGAAGGTCGGCGTACTTAAGTTTATTTTACCTCCTAGATAAAATAAACTAAGGGCCTCGGTCGGGTTTCGAACCCACGATCTTGAGCTCAGAAGGCAAGCACGCATACCACTGAGCTACCTTACTTTTCTCTCTTTGCTTACTTCTCTCTCATATTTATGTTTCACAAATTCTCAATTATCAATTTAGTTTTGATTGAATCATGGATTGCAAAGATTGTAATGTAAGTCCAGTTGATGCAATTCGTTTATTCGAGAGCAATGAACGTACAATTGATGTATCCGAAGAAATAAAATGTTGAACCTGGACGTCTTCACTCAAAGGACCGACGGGAGGGTCAACATTTGATTTCTTTGGATATATCAACTGGATTTTTGAAATTCGTACTGTGGTTTACAGTTTTATGCTTTGATCGTATATTATCCGAAGAAATAAAATGTTGACCATCACAGTCCTTTTTGTGAAACAGTCCAGGTTCTCCTGATATAGAGAAACCCCATGGGGAGATATAAAACGAATACCTAGTTGAGATATTATATCGTTTATATTGAGAAGTAAATTTTTCTTATGAACTACATATTTTTTTATGCTCCCCCTTCATTTTTTACTTAGTTTTATCAGATAAAACATGATAAATATATTTAAAAAATTCCGGGACGGCTGAGCACCAGGAGCCCCAATTCCGAACAATTACCCACCTTATTTTTTTAAACTAATTCATTTTCTGATATTATTTATTCATTTTCAATTATTTTAGTAATAATGTTTTACTATTATTGTTATTACTAATCAAATGTATGTACGACTCTAAGATTTAATAACTGTTTATGTATCTAATTTATAAGCTATATTGAGTAGTGTGTAAATTTAAAAAATATGTTAAATAAAATAAATAGATGAATAATAATTGAATTAATAAAATTAATAATAAATAACATGTAATAAGAAATAAATAACAAATAATAAAATTACCACATTTCCTATAGAAATTATAGCTGGTCTTCTACTAAATTTTTATTTCTACAGTAGTTTCCGAAAAGGGCCCTAAAAAAATATCAAAAGTTCAAGACGTGCAATTTTGAATAAAGTACACGTATTTAAAGAAATTTCAACTAATAATTATTTCAAATGGATTTGTTCTAAAAATAATAATGAGATGCCATCTTGTTTCTTATTTTTTTAAATGTTAAATCTAATCCAAAGGTACAAATTATCTTACTGGGTTCAAGGGGAAAATTAATAGAATAGAATTAGAAAACAAATATTGGGTTTATTTAACGCTAATCTACATTAAAATTTAATAGGCTAATATTTAAATTTTAAAAAAAATCAAATTATTTACAAAAATAAATCTTACGAACTAATTACTTAAAACCATATCAGTCTTTTTTCTGTTTTATAGTGGCCACTATTTATAATTTTTTTATGCTATAATATAAATAAAAAGTACCTTTTCTCTTGTACGTACTTCCAATGTTATAATTTTCACTCCTACATTTATTAAATTTTATATCTCAATAGAGTATTATTATTATCAACGCTTGGTGATCAGGAGTCAAGATGAACTGTATTCCCTTCTCTAAGGTCTCCAAATTGATCTGGTATTCATGTATTACTATATACATATGTACATATATGTATATTAATACATTTCTGACAACAAAATGGAGGAAAACACAGATGGTGATGCTACAATACATTTACGTTGTACTTATTTCTTTTGCAGTGAAGTTTACTTGAAATATTTTTTCATAGACTTTCTTACTTGTGACATACGGATAGTCCACACTAGAGTGAGTAATCCAAAGAAAAAGACCAAAAGAAAACAAATTCAAATTGTAAAAAAAATACACACAACTCTCTTAATTAATCATCTTAATGCAAGAGAAGCTTACTTAGCTTTTTAAAGGTCTATTTACAGCAAAATACTAAAAGACTGAATCAAATAAACAATAAAAGTAACAATTTACATATATTTACATTTTAATGCACTAACTGGTCACTGTACAGAAAGACAATGGCTGACTGATTCTCTCTGTTCTAGAATATTCCATCAATTTCTATTGGTGAGATTTAAATCGAGTTCTAGAACAAACTAGAAGTTTTACGAGTGATAACTCGATGTAAAACAACCTTTTTAGATTAACTACAATTTTAGAATAACTTAAACCTATAAAAAAAAAGACTAAAACACAAAAGAACGAAGTGATCTTTGAGGAGTTTAATATACATGATGACCACATCATTTGAAAGAAGAAAGAAGTTATGTAAATGCGACTGTTTATTATAACAGTCGCATTTACAGAGGTACAATTATACAATAAGGTTCCTTAACCATTACCCTTATACACTAAATACAAAAAAAATAATCAGTTAAATTAAAAACAATGCTACTGCTTAAGAGTAAATTTTAAAAACTCTTAAAAAAGCATATTATTTATTTTCATTCTTTAAAAAAAAAACACTAAATATATTTTAATATGAGTTACTAAGTCTTCTAATTTAATCATTACTTTTTTTTTTGTCTTAATAATGGTGGTCGCAACTGTTGCCATGAAGCAACAACCAGCTACCAAGAGGATTGATAGTGGATGTCCTGATTGGCGTGAGAGAGGAAGGCTACCCAGCGGTAGCCCTAATAAGGCACCTGGATCTATCTGCAAGTCTTGTTGATATAAAAGAAGCATTGAAGGAGAAGGATATGAAGTAAGAAACGTCACGAACGGGAACGAAGATGGCTCTTCCTCTTTGCTTCGTCAACCTAGAGCTACAGTGGCCACAGAGAACATACTAATGGAATTTTAGGAATTATTAGTACCTATAACTTTTGTATATAATTGATTTTTTATTTTTCAGATATATTTTTTTATAATTTTAAAGTTAATAAACCCAATAGTTTGTTCTCGATAATATTCTATTAATTTTCCGTGTCAACCAAGTAAAAAATGATTTATTTTTATTTAGAAAAATTTGCTGGTATCTCAGAATTTTATTGTAGAAGAAATAGAAATGAAGTAATTACAAATTTAATTTTTTTTTATACACATGCAGACTACTTTCTTCAAAATTGCACGTCATAAGTTTATATATTTTTTTTATTAGCCAAAATTTCAACTGGAAATGTACCTATAGGACCGGAACCCTTCTGCAGGATCTCTACCGCAAAGGCGGCAATAAATGGTTGACTGACCAGGAATCACATCCAGTTCTGGAGAGGAGTCCCAAAGAAAAGACATTCAAAACTCTTTGTAGCGGAACCCTCAAAGGAAAGGAGCCGAGAACTCCTGAATATGAGCAGAATGGATCTAAGAGCTATGACAGGGCTGATTACAGGACACTGTCATATAAACAAACACCTACAGAATATGGGCATCGCTAGAAGCCCTTTGTGCAGGAAATGTGGCGAGGAAAATGAGACGTGTAAGGCACTAGAAAGCAGCAGATTTTACTGCTTCGGGTCTACCTTAACGGAACCGAAGCAGTTAATGGAAGGAACCTTTAACTTTATTGGAGATACAGGGCTGCTGTAGGGGGACCAACACACACAGGGGACACAATAGGCCTACTCTGGCCGCGGTGACACAATCAGCCCTCGGGGAAAAAACAGGAAATGTGATAATACTTATTATTTATCATTACAAATTAATTTTTTTTTATCACTATATTTTATGTTCAAATATTGTTAGATGGAGGAGTATTTGGTTAACAATGAATACATGAAATGACCTAGTGTTAGTCATAAATAATTCGGTTTGTGACAATAATAATGATTTAAGAACATCTGACATGGCTATCAAAAGACATAAAGAAATTGTAAGAGAAAAGTAGAAAGAAGGGAAGAAGACACAAATAGAAATACTTTTTATTTCAAGATCTGACATGAAAATATGGGTTGAGATTACCAAAAGAGGAAGGGATCAGGGTTGAAATGGGAAAAAAACTCTTTCAAGATAGGCATTTTCTAACCTTCAACATTTAACTGCACAAAGCTGGATAGCTGAGCTAAATGTGGAAAGTTGTTATTGAACAGAAGTTTTAGTTGGATATACAGAACTAAGGTCAGGAAGCTGAATTTTATTGAAGTCATTCTGAGCAGAAGATACTTGATGGAAAATTATAGTATATCACTGTCTTGAAGGGATAAGGTATGCATTTAACAAGTTGGCAGATGTAGCAATATATCTCTTATATAGGAAAAGTTTCAAGTATTTGATACAAAAAACGTCGTTTTGAAACACATATTTTTAGACGTTTCCATAACTTACCCAAAAACGGTTAGTCTTTTCAAAAATAAAATGCTTTCCAAAAATGTTTGTCATTTAATTTCAAATCACTGAAATGTCTTCAGATTTGAGATAGGACCAAAACGACCATAGTTATATCGCCCCATAAAATGGAAAATAAATGTCTATAGGGAATATTTAAAGTGGTGTTTAAATTGTATCACATAGCAACGAATTATTTTTTTTTTTTTTTGTCTTTTTATAAAGATGCAACTGTTGCTAGGGTTCAACAACCAACATCTATGTTGGTAGGTATTGATATGTTGGCGTGAATGGCATGTGAGAGGAAGGCCACCCAGTGGTAGGTCCTCGGGACGAAAATTTATCTTAATTATTAGGACAAGAACAGGAAGAAAAAAATAAAATAAAATAAATAAAGAAAGAAAAAGAAAAAAATAAAATAAATAAAGAAAAAGGAATTTAAAGACAATTTTGATGGATGGGTAAGAGAGATGATAAAAGTAAATGAAAATAATGTAAAAAATAAAATATTAAGAACAAATAGGATTAAAGGTGGCAGTAAGTCGCGGTTTCATCTTCTCTTCAACTTTCGTGGGGGGTTTTGTGAAGATAAAGTAGGTATTTCTGTGTTTGTATGTGTGTAAAGTTTTCTAAAAAAACGTATGTAAGTAGTTTTTATTGTGTCGGGTGCTGTGTGACATAAGATCATTATGAAGTGTTCGGTTGTTTATGTATGGGGGGCACTGTGTTATTGGTCTGAGGGTTTTTGACTGAAACGCCTGAATTCGTTTGATGTTGGATGTTTTTGCTGATCCGTACGTCCATAATGGGCTCAGTAAGTAACAGTTCCGTTTTTGTTTCATATCTAATTTCGATCGTCTATTTAGAAGTCCGTAGAGTATTTTGAGTCGACGGTTCAGCGTGTTCCGTGTGAGACATATGTGAAGATTCTATGTCAGTCTTCGATCTAATGTCAGTCCTAGGTATCGTATAGTATTAATTTAAGGGACGGGCTTGTCGTAGATGAAAACGGGGGGGCATGTTTCTCGTCGAAGGGTAAATGTGATGTACTGTGATTTATCTGTATTAAATTTTATTTTCCATATGTTGCACCAGTTTTCGATTTGTGTGAGATGGTGTTATAGTGTAAATGAGGAGTGTATGTGAAGTTCAGCAGCAGCTAAGATGGCGGTGTCATCGGCATATGTAGCTGTCAATGTGTGGATGGAAGTGTTCATGTCAGCTGTGTATATTGTATATAATAAAGGAGCTAGGACAGAACCCTGCGGTACACCCGCCAATATGGGTCTTATTGAGGAGATAGCAGAGCCCAAACAGTCTGTTTGTTAGATATGAATGAATGATTAAGTAATATGTATGAGAAAGCAACGATCTCAATTTATAAAGAAGTTAGAGAAGAAATTATGAATGTGCTCAAGCAATTAATTTTCTATTAAAACTTATACTAAATTTTTTGTAGATGGTTTCTTTTGCTTTGTGAAGTTCGGTCTTGTTTATTAAAAAAAAAAATGGTTCTTCAGTTTTTCGATGCATTCAAAATGAAATAGGATGGAGGGTAGGTATCTATAAAAACTGAATTAACCCGATTGTAAGCGGTATTCAAATATTCCTTTTGAACGCAGACTGGGCTGGAGTTGGAGTGGTTTTAGATAGACCGTTTTCATTCCATTCCTCCCTTTCCCACTTCGTCCTAACATTTATTTGCAAAACACTCCCTTACAGGATAATGTATTGTATTTTAAATTAAATATGGTATCTCATTTTATATGATTTGGTTCTGTGATTGGATATTTGATGTGGTTTTGTGTCGTTGCTTGTAACAAAATTAAATGAAAATCTTTATACACCAATATATATTTCATAGGTTCTCAAACAAATATGGAGTATGACTTCTCACAATTTTTTTAAATTTATGGTTGCTGCTTTCGAAGTTTCCCTCATCATCAGGCAGTTTGGTAAAACAATTTAAAACAACCTAATCTAAAATTATTTGAGCCAAAACTCAGATGGGAAACAGGAATAACAATGGTGTCCCCGATCTTTTTGAATAGTTTTTAAAATTTTTAAATCTTTTTGTACTTGGATTCAAGCATTGGCTATTGTACGATGGATTTTGGATTGAAGGATTCCATGCGCTGGAGATTGAAAGCCTTGGCAGAACCCCAGAGTTCAAGTCCGTAAGTCCATATAGTTTTGAGTACTGCGTTATATATATAAATATATTTTTTTTTTATTTCCATATTTACAATCGGTAATCGGTAAATCACCATAAGTAAATGTGATGTCGGTGATAAAAAATAACTGAATTGTGACACAATATGAAATTCAACTAAGCTAAGTATGAAATAATAAACTAAATATCTATATAGATATATCTAAATATCTATACATATAGATATATCCAAACACAAATAAAAAGAAAATAATCATATTATAACAAAAGAGGGCGCCGGTAGCTCAGTGGTATGCGTGCTTGTCTTCTGAGCTCAAGATCGTGGGTTCGAAACCCGACCGAGGCCCTTAGTTTATTTTATCTGGGAGGTAAAATAAACTTAAGCACGCCGTCCTTCGGATGAAACGTTAAGCGATGGTCCTGAGCCTGTATGATGTCAGGTACTCGTTAAAGACCCCTACTCTAATTGAATAAAAATTTAGGGTAGGCAAAATTTAGGACTCCCACAGTAGAGTTGGGCTCATGTCCACCAGAGTGAGGAAAGAGCGCTTTGATAATAGGCGATATGACCTCGTAGTTAAAGGGCATGAGTCATAAAACCTTTTTTTTTTTTTTTTTTTTTTTTGCATTGGAGGGGGAAATACTGTGACGCACATCCAGGGAAGGTAGCCCTGGATAGTGTGGGACTCGAGACGGTTCACCATCACCATACCCACTAAAACCCCCTCCTTGCCGATCCTGATTCCCTTCCGCGGAACTGACGGTCTGTCATTACTTCGCGGAAGGGAGGAAGGGTGGCTGGTAACGCCCCTTCTTCTGTTTTATTACCGCTACTGTTCCTTGTCAGCCCTCTCCTGAAGGGCCAACCCGCCCATGATGAGCGCTGCAAAATCGCAGCCTTCATCCCACGACTCCTGGGAGCGCAGCATAGCGTCCACGTAACTGGTAGCAGTCAGCGGGGCGCCCATGCTGCACTCCAGATTTTTCCTTCCCTCCTCAAATCTGGGGCATTTGAGGAGGACATGCTCCGCCGACTCCGTCTCACCAAGGCACGCGGGGCAGTCTGGTGTTGTTGCTGCCCCGATTTTGTGGAGGTACCCCCGGAACCCACCGTGTCCCGTGAGTACCTGGGTGAGGTGGTAATTCACCTCCCCATGCTTTCTGGTGAGCCAAGGCTCGACTCGAGGGATGAGCCGATGGGTCCACCGTCCCTTTGTGGACTTGTCCCATTCTTCCTGCCACTCCCTAATTGTCCTGGCCCTCTCTGGCTCTGCTGGACCAGAGCTGGCCCCCCGCGTGTTGATAGAAGATCCGGTTCCTTCTGCGGTCGAAGCGCTGCACCGCCTCTTCCACCTGATCCGGGTCTTGTTTTTTTTTTTAATTGTCGCATACTCTCCCGTGCCAGTAGGTCTATGGGGGGCAACCCAGCAATTACGTAGGCCGCCTCGCCAGATAATGTCCGGTAGGCGCATGCGACTCTCAGTGCGCTTCGCCTGTGAGCGGGGGCGATCAGCCTCAGGTATGAGGGAATCCTCGTTGCATCTGCCCATGTCGGGGCCCCGTGCAGAAGGATGGATGTGCTGACTCCTGCCAGCAGTCTTCTCCTGCTCTGCCTAGGGCCACCGACGTTGGAGTCATAAAAAATAAAACCTATCCTAACCTATTATAACAAAATATTGGAATTGGAAAGTATTTTGCATGAAAAGCGTCAGCTTATTGAAATTTAGATTCTATCGATAGTTTTCCAACAATAGTATCGGACTGTCGATAGTAGCCAATGATCGACTCTCGCCCATTCCTCCATGGAACCCTTCCACATGGGTTAGATAGATGTCTACCATATTCTTCATATTGTAATTTTATTTCCCAAGTATTATTTCCGAAACATTGTTTTCATAGCAGGGCCGGCTAGAAACGTCAGGATGCTAATGGGGCGTGAATGGTATGGAAACCTTCCAAATCGTACAGAAAAATGAAAAAATATAATATAATACTGTCAGATCTTCTTGGTTATAATACACAGTTGTGATTGATGGTTTTTCATTATTCTATATTTATACTAGCGTAATAGTTTGTTTTCGTTCTTGTTTGTGTTTTTTTGTGCTTCACGTCCGGGCTTTAATCATTCCGTTGCTCTAGAGGACTGTGCAATTGTTGGCAAGGTATAAGAAAGTCCTGTTATGGCCACGTCACATATATTTTATTAAATCTTTATTTTTATTAAAAAAAAAAAAAAATAATAATAAAAACATATTTTAAAATATGTTGCTTATTAGTTACAATTTAAACACGAATTAGAAAAAGGGCGCCGGTAACTCAGTAGTAGGCGTGCTTACTTACTGAGCTCAAAATCGCTGGTTCGTAACCCGACCGAGGTCCTTAGGTTTTTTATCTGAGACATGGAAAAACTTTGAGCACACCGTCCTTCGGATGGGACGTTAAGCAATGGTCCCGAGCCTGTATGATGTCAGGTGCTTTTTGAAGACCCCTATCCTAGGTGAATAAAAATTTAGGGTAGGAACAATTTAGTTACAAACTACTAACTTCAAAATCATTGGAAGTGTAGCGGGCCTTCGCTTACTAATCCCGACTTAAAACAGAATGCACTTTCTCGTAAATCACAATAAGCTGTATATTTTATCTACTACTAGTTACTAACCGCTCTTTAACGTTTGACTTTTCGTGTTTAGGTAAGGTATGAAAGCCACAATATAGCAAATCAAATTTCCAACGTTTGGTCATATGGATATTTGACGTACCTGTGGGGAGAGAGGGAAGGCGCTGTTAATATGTGTTTCGAGTTTTGAATTGAAAATTGAGTAGCACATTGTTTCAAAGATCTGACATAGGCTGTTAGGCATCAGAAATTTTCATTTATGCTTTCAAAATTTCTTAGTTTTACATCAGGGACCATAAAAAAAAATATTTCATACAATTTTCGTGACTCCTTTTCTTCTGGGGTTCTTACCTGAAATTTGTCATTTATCATTGTTTGAACATTTCTCCCTCCTACAAAACTTTCTGATACTCTAAGAAAGTTCAACAAGAAAAAAAAAAAGATCCTTAAAGACCACTGAGAACCCATCATTTCAAACTTTGATGAAACTAGAGGCGAACAAAGACGGATACCTCCTACTGACAGACCCTCTCCAAGACATGCCGGAGACGAAATAGGAAAGAAGAGAAACTCAACCAACCCTCAAAGGTAGATATTGCAGAGTATTCCCCCCCGCGCTCCTGTCGAGCGCGGAGGGAGGGGTTGTATATGTAGTAGAGGGGGGGGGGGGGGGGGGGGGGTATGTGTATATATTGGGGTGGGGGCGAAAGGGGTGCGCGTGTGTATGTGTGCGGGTAATTGAAATCATTAGTAGGGATAGAAGGGGTGGGAGGGGGTTGACAGAAGAGCGCACGCGCCCCAGCATACCCCATTCGTCCACAACACACTCCCAACCAGCGGCCCGGTCACTCTACAACCAGTCCCCTCTATTACATGGTAAGCCCATTGAAAAATATAATAATTATTATTATTTTATAGACAAATTTATAATTTACTGTAAGCCTGACAACCAACTATACCATCAAAAATCCAATAATAATAAAAAAAAATTAAATAGTCCAACTTACGTATTATTTATACACATCTAGACAACAAACGTTCTGACTTAATTAAAATTGTATAAATAATTTGAAGAATTAATACTTGAGAAAATGAAAAAGTTTCATACATTAGCTATTTACCAGGAGAAACATGATGACACTACTATAAAGCCGGCTCACCTTTATACATTGTCAAAGAAATTATTATTACGCGAAAATTGTATTGTAATGTAGCTTATTTACTCATTTTTAGTTTCTTAGTATAAAGAAATATTGTTATCGCATGAAATTCCGAGATCGAGTTTTCAGCGGATTTTCACGTTTTAAAGTCCCCTAAAGTTTTGACCATTTTCTTGAAGATATCTGTGTATGTGATTGGATCTTTGTGAGCGGTCTAACTCAGTAACTAAGTACTATGTTGCTATATACTTGACATTTGAATTTAATGTGTCACCTGTGCTAACTTAGATCTAATCTCCTGTTGGCCAAAATCACAGACGAAAATTGAGTCCAATTTACTTCGGAGATTACACGAAAAATGTAGGCAACACTAAAAGGGTCATTTTATGTGCAATATTTCGCCGGTCGCCCGGTTTACAAGATACATGTCAAAAATCGTTTTTAATTGACATCTCGAAACACATTTTTTTGATTGTTTGCTTAATTTAGGCGAATACGGTTAATCCTATTGAAAAATAGGTCCTTATAAAAAATGTTCCTTATTAAATTTTCAACAATGATCTTTTCATTTATTGCCTTATTCGCGACGGACTATCCCATGAAACGTAAAACGCCAAAAACGGAAAAAATATTCACCGTTCATGTCATGCTTATTTCGGGTGTGCATTTAATGTTTATTTATGTTTAATATGTATCCTTAGTGTATCACTGCTCTCTTACGTGGAATTGTATTCAATGTCCTTATAATGTAATTTGTTATTATGAATTTACAGGAAGGTGCGTTGTATGTATGAGCTTTTTTAGAGCTTCAAATTTTTGGAATAACCAAGTGAAGCTTTACAAAACGCAATCTGAATCGCTTACGGTCGTTTAGCGTCAGAGAAACTGCTGGTTGCTTTCTTGCTTACCGAAATAACTTGACAGGTTACACACAGCGTGGACCATCTTTTGTGATTGGCTTCTGACGTCCGTCAAGATGTTCATTATTTCGTCCTATACGCTATACGTCCTGTCCCTCTGAGGGGTGAGGATCGTTCTGTGTTGTTGCTGTATTTTATTTTTCCTGGATGAATTTGTATATATTAGTTATTAATTTTGATCAAATAATTCATTCGAAAATAATTAATTTATTTATTTTTTCTTACTTTTATTCATATGGTCACAACTGTTGCCATATGCAGAAACCAGATGGCATGAGAGAGAAAGGCTGCCCAGCGGTGAAATTCTATAAAATGGCTAGACCTGAAAATAAAAATAACAAAAATGGTCATTGAATTACCGACTATGTATCCGTCATCATCTATATCAAATCTTAATAAATTAAGTTCTCGCTCTCCCTCTAAACACTTAATATTCTGTGTTCAATGTGGCTGAATGTGTCTTTTGAATTTATGGATCCATTTTGTCGAGAGTTATTTGATGTGTATTCTAACGAGGGTGCCGATTTGACTGAAATACAGTCTGAATCTACATATAACATTTTGTGTATATGCTACGGGTAAAGTTAGATTAACGGTTAAACCTAGGATTACCCGGGTAAACCTAGTAGTACCCGCTGCCGCTTGGTTAAAGTCCGAAATATAATTGAAATAGTTCACGTTTCGGGCTTTACCCGGGTAAAGTATATGTTAAAGCTAGAACCTGTGCTACTTCAAATATAGGAACGACGGGAGGGGCAGATATATCGTCCCGCCGGCGGAACGCCGGCAAATACGCCCCCAAATTTTGTAATATTTCGATTTATGTTTGTTCTAGGAATTTATGTACCCAGATGAATGATTATCGCTGTTAGACAGGTTACAACAATGGAAATTGAGGTGTGGTCGAGCTAATTAATAAGTACCTAATCTTTATAGTGGAACATACGTCCACTAATGGCCTTGTCATTATTAGTATACCCAACTTTAACCAAGCGGCAGCGGGTACTACGCAGTTTACCCGGGTAATCCTAGGTTTAACCGTTAATCTAACTTTACCCGTAACATATATATATATATATATATATATATATATATATATATATATAAAGTCTAGTGGGAATTACTATAACACACTCACGTTGACATAAAATTTTATTTACATTTTCGAGTTCAAGGTGTCGGAAAACCATAAAATTCCGCTAAAAACTCGACACTATTTTGACCGATTACATAACATGCTGCATACATACTACAACTAGTTTAGCTGTAAAGGAAACAAAGTGAAATGGTGATTACTACAGGAACCGCCGAAATGTCGCCCTGAAGGAAGAATTATCTTAAATAAATATAAATATAATTTATTTATAATGAAAAATATAAATAGTATCTAGTGTAAAGAAGAGATGTTAATTTCATCTATTTTCTAGTTAGTTAGTTATTGTGTTTATGCCCGGGCTTTAACTACTAGATCATATCGCCTACTGGACATGAGCCCGACTATACACTGGCAGTTATAAACTTTCTCGACCCAGTTTTATTACTTCACTCTGAGGTAAACGCCTGGAAATAAGATCTGCAATATTTAGATCTTTCATTTGTAATTTTTTTTCCGAGGATTACGTCAAAATACGGAAAATCGGATGAAAATTTTCATTAGATAAGTTATAGTTAGTTTATTAATAATAATATTTATTTCCGTTAAACCATAACATGCTACAATTGTTGTATATCAAAATATATTATAAATTGTATTCATCAACCGATATTGACTCTTATAATACAAACACATATAAATTTAATAATAACTTATTTTTTTTTTTTAAATAAATAAATTTTTTCGTTAAGTGGTGGTCCCGAGCCTGTACGATGTCAGGTACTCGTTAGTACTTCGCCTTGTGTGGGATGAATAAAACTAGTTAGGCAAAATTTAGAACAGCCAGGGAAGACAAGCGACGAAAGAGCGCTCTGGTAGTAGGCGATATGACCTCGTAGTTAAAGCCCTGGCATGAATCACAATAACTAATTAGGAAATAGACATTTCTAAGGTACTTTTTATTTATATTTTTATTTAGTAATATTTTATATTGATATAAATAATCTTCTTTCAGGAGGATATTTTGGTGCGATCCCCTCTTTGTAACCAACTAAATCTTAAATTAAAATTATTAATTTAAATTAAATCCCAATTAAATCTCCTTCATTTCATTTATTACAACTTAAATTTTTGCGTAGACTTCGAAAAATTTCTTCTTCTTGTCTCTCGATTCCATGTTTTTGGAAATATCCCAAAACTAATTTCGAAATATACTTTTATGAGATAAGACTCAATTATTTTATTACCGAGGCCCTTAGTTTATTTTATCTGGGAGGTAAAATAAACTTAAGCACGTCGTCCTTTGGATGGGATGTTAGGCGATGGTCCCGAGCCTGTACGATGTCAGGTACTAAAGACCCCTACCCTAGGTAAATAAAAATTAAGGGTAGGCAAAATTTAGGACTCCCACAACAGAGTCGGGCTCATGTCCACCAGAGTGACGAAAGAGCGCTCTGGTAGTTGGCGATATGACCTCGTTGTTAAAGCCCTGGCATAAGCTAATGATTTTTTCAGATTTATAGCATCAATAGTTGTAGAGGAGCCTGAGAGAGTGTGGACTCATTTATTGTTTTTTTCGGTTGTCTTGAAACGAGCTTTATTGTTTTCAAATCTTGAAAACATTTTCACATGTACTCTTCAGTTTGATATCCAATTCAACTATGTATGAAAATATTTTCGATCTTTTTGATGTCACGCGGCAAAATGAAATTGTTCATTATACTCCATTTATACACTGACACAAAAACATTCCAAGTTCCATGTGGCTTGTCAGGGGGGTAGAAGCTGCCCACTAGGGTGGAACGAAAATGGCCTTTTAAATTTTTTTTTTCAGTTATTAGTTTGGTAATAGTGGAGAAAAGTTGCCTTTTAAGTTCAAAAAGAATAAAAAAAAAATTGGTTGCAATACTACAACATCTTGAGGTGCCGCAAAGAGCTTAAAGTTTGTAAAAAAATTGAAAAAAATGAAAAATTTTAAACTTTGATAAATTATTTTTTATGAATTTCTCGTACATATAATGTTACAAAAGATGGTTTTAAATACATATATAAGCATTAGAATTGGAAAAAATTATTAATTATAAAATATAATTAAAAAAAAAAATATTATGTAATGTCAAATTTTGTATTTCTTACTTCTGTATCCTTAATGATTACAAATGTTACAGCTGCAAAATGTTTGTTTCTACTTCATTGCCACATTAAACTGGTCCTTGCGGCACCTCAAGACCTACTCCAATATTTTTCATATTTTTTATTTATCTTATCTACACTAAAAGGCATCTTTTCTGCGCTATTCCAAATTAAAAATCAAAAGGTGATTTTTTCGTACCATCCTACTGCCCACTGATCGACAGATACGCGACCGAAGCTTGAAAGGTCTCTTTTTTGTCTTTGACCTACAAAACTCTGAAAAGGACCACCATGTAAGCTTTAGAGGTTTTTCAAACTATTTTGACAAAACTGGTAACAAACTAGTAAAAAAAAAACATAAACTGGGATTCCTAATTTATTGGATTTTTGGAACAATAAAATATTTTTAGGAAAAAAAACAACAAAAAAACTGATTTTCTGAGTTTTGGCTGGCACAAGCAAACTCTCAAGCTATTTTCGACGAAGGGACGGAAAACACGAGCACTCCCTTGAGACATCACAACTTGACAGCTCCCTGGAGAGTCTAGGAGACTATCGAAATTCCACCTTTTAGGATATCTATTTTGTTCATAGGAAATGTTATTTTTATAATTTTATCCTGGAATTTTACTTCCTCAGATGTACGATGTATAGGAAAAGTTATGTAATCGGTCAGAAGTTTGAGTTTCTTAGCGGAATTTCTTGTTTTCCTACCCACTAATTTCAAGAATGAAGAAAAAAATATTGCTGTCTGTAAACATCATAACTCTCGATGCAATGAATATATCAACACGAAATTTTATGTGTATCCGGAATAGGGTTGCCAGATACAACATAATTATTTCCGGGACATTTTTTAGTAAACATCTGAAAGGTTTTCACTCAAATTTTTGATGAATTAGTGAGCTTTGCTTTATTTAGCTTATTACTAGTACTGACTAAGAACAATTAACATTAATAAGACCTATAAGTAAATAACCTGCATATTTTTCTTATAAACGTAATTCAGAAAAAATAAATCAAATGTTTGATGTTTTTTTTTTTTTTGTCTTTTATTTATAAAGAAGCAACTGTTGCTAGGGTGCAACAACCAGCATCTATGATGGTAGGTATGGGATATGTTGGCGTGAATTGCATGTGAGAGGAAGACCACCCAGTGGTAGGTCCTCGGGAAGAAAAAAAAAAAAAAATAAATAAAAAGGAATTGAAAGACAATTTTGATGGATGGGTAAGTGAGATGATAAAAGTAAAAGAAAATAATGTAAAAAATAAAATATTAAGAACGAATAGGATTTAAGGTGGCAGTAAGTCGTGGTTCCATCTTGTCTCCACCTTCGTGGGGGGTTTTGTGGTAAGTGTTGTGAAGATAAAGTACGTATTTCTGGGTTTGTTTGTGTGTAAAGTTGTCTAAAAAAAACGTATGTAAGTAGTTTGTATTGTTAAGTAAGTATTGTAAGTTTGTATTGGTTGTTTGGATAATGTTAAGTTGATAAAATTAAATAAAAAGGAAAAATAGCATTTTGATTAATAAGAAGTAATTTTAAAGTTTGCCACCTCTTTGGGACATTAGTTTAGTGTGGTCAATCCAATCAACTATTTACAGTTTGCCACCTCTTTGGGACATTAGTTTAGTGTGGTCAATCCAATCAACTATTTACAGTTTGCCACCTCTTTGGGACATTAGTTTAGTGTGGTCAATCCAATCAACTATTTACAGTTTGCCACCTCTTTGGGACATTAGTTTAGTGTGGTCAATCCAATCAACTATTTACAGTTTGCCACCTCTTTGGGACATTAGTTTAGTGTGGTCAATCCAATCAACTATTTACAGTTTGCCACCTCTTTGGGACATTAGTTTAGTGTGGTCAATCCAATCAACTATTTACAGTTTGCCACCTCTTTGGGACATTAGTTTAGTGTGGTCAATCCAATCAACTATTTACATTTAGTATTTATCATTATTAGTAGCCAATTTTATAAGTTTCGCTCTTTCAGAGCTTTTTAAAAGAGATACAATTTCAGAACATGACTCATAATAATTTATACGGGTCTGCAATTCAGACTTCATCAAATTATTGGAGATTTTATTTCTTTCCGACAAGCTTCAAAATTACGGGACAAGCTTCAGAATTCCGGGACTTTCACAGAAATCCCGGCCATTTGGCAACTATAATCTGGAACCCCATGTATTGATTTTTAGCCAAATTGACACAAAGGAAGAGGAAATTGGGGGGAACTGAACAAAAAAAAAAAAAAAAAACTGTCGATGTAATGAATATATCGGCACGAAATTTTATATATGATGTCAAAATTTCATAAGGACGATACCTATAAATGTTTCGCGAAATCCGCCGAAAGGAAAGGGGGATCAGAAGAGTGAGCGCTCAACACAATCACCTTAATAACTCCCAGAGGATTCAGTTCTCTACATTGCCGGGGATTTATCAACAACTTTTTTTTTTTTTTTGATAATATATATCGGACAACACACAAAACCTGTGCACAAGAATTTTTGAGAGGCTACAAAGACACCAAAATCCAGTAGTACTTTTACTCACATCTTCAAATTTTCCAAATAACCCTGAGAAGAGATTGAAGAAGTGGGGGAATCCCGATTTACAGCCACCCTAAATTACAGCTATTTCCATTTCCCCTTACTGTACCCATTATTTTCTTCTAATTTTCTCACTAAATTTAATTTTCTTTTTTTTTTTTCTATCATTAATTGCCATTCTAAATTATTTTTTATTGCCATGAATAATGGCCGCAAGGTTGCCGTCCTCTCAAAAGCCAGCTTTGGTGTCCGTAAGGTTGGTTGTAAACTTACAACGCCGCTGTTGGAAGACAAAAAAAATATTGAATATTCGTTCAATCTCGAATCTGAGTACATCTAAACATTTCAATTTTAATAAGGAACATTTTACGTGAGGGCCAATTTTTCAATAAAATCAACCGTTTACGCGTAAATGAAGCAAACGTCTAAAAAAATGAATTTCGAGACGTTATTTTCAGACGGATTTTAGTACATTATGTATCTCGCAATGGGCGGCGTCCAAAATAAAATGGTTTCAATTTTTTTCCGATTTAGACCAAAATCAAATCAGATCTAAGTTTCTCAGCGCGCTCACATACACATCGCAATATCGTATACAGACATCGCAAAAATCTATTTCAAAACGTGTTAAAGGGACCTAGAAACGTCAAAATCCGCTGAGAAAAAAGGTTTTGCTAGTTTTCTTTTTCCTTTTAATTTTCAAATTTAGGCTGAAATT
Source organism: Aradus depressus (assembly GCA_963662175.1). Classification (NCBI taxonomy): domain Eukaryota; kingdom Metazoa; phylum Arthropoda; class Insecta; order Hemiptera; family Aradidae; genus Aradus; species Aradus depressus. Next base: position 23,942,033 of record OY759221.1, read on the forward strand.
CCGAAAATATTTTCTAAAATACGGTGAAACACAGAACACGAATTAATGAACTACCTCTTTTGGGCCAAAAACTGATAGTTGATTCAATATTCAAGGATGGAGTTAGTGCACTTGTACTAGGTACCCCTCGAGATTTCCATTTTGAATTCCACTCTAACGAGTAATAAAGGTTGTTGACATAACTAAGTCAAGATGTGGTTTAAGTAATAAACCAGTTTATTCTGTTGTTGCATAGGAAGAATAACATTTGAGTTATTCAATGAATATTTATTACACTGTTGAATAACTCATTGGATTTTGGATTTGAAAGAAAATCCACTATTGTTGGTTTTGTATATATTAAGTACAACCCCATCTTGAGAAAAACGAAAAGACAGATTTTCTGTGGATATTGGGAACTGTATGAAAGTCCTCAATCAACTTTGAGAGGAAGATTGAACACTAGGTCTCCTTAAAGAAAGAAAAAAAGGGCAGGAATTTTTCCATTTAGTTCAAGTACCTGGTTCAAGTACTCTTATGTTGGGAAAATCCTATTTCAATCTGTATGAACTTTGGCAAAATTCACTCACTGGACATACTTTGCAAGGAGGGTTGGGCATGAAACTATGTGGGTAACAAACTCCGAGGAAATCAAATTGGTGAATCACAAGCAAGACTAGTGTAAGGACTCCAGTTGTAGCAATATTTCAGTAAGATTGGATTGAACCATTGCCAACGTTAGGTCGGTTTGTGTACAGACAGTGGGCCATGGTGGTTGACAGAAGTTAAAGTCAACAGTCACTCGGTGAATACACATCACTTCTGAATCAGGTGGTACCTTGATCAGTGCCCATCTATTTAATGAACACTGGACGTGCCTCTAAATTATTTATAGTACGTACTATTAGTTTATATTCAATATTAATTCAATTTCATAATGGTTCATATACATTTCTCACTAAATAAATACAGTAAATCCACGTTATAACGCTCCTCTGGAAACAGGAGTGAAGAGCAATTAAGCATAAGAATAAGGAAAATTTTCTCGCTTACGCTAAGGTCAATGGGAATTCCAGAGAGCCTTGTCAGGCGTCTACAAATAAATAACTTAATCATGACCCTAGGTACCTAACTATCCAATGCTCTTATATCTTCCGTGGAAAAGCAGGACCGACTTAGTCTCTCAGTCTCAGAAAATTAGTGTGGAGAAGTACATTGCCGATGATTCACCGTATCGTATCGGTTGCTGTGGACATTAACGTTTCCGAATTTAATGTCGGACACTCTCCAGCGGTAGCGGCCAGTCTAGGAAGTTGTCAGAACAAGCAAGCCTCCTCTTGTGGGGCCAGAGCGCTTCCTGGCAGTCCTTCAGTAAACCATCACCTAGTGCAGTGGTCGGCAAACCGCATCTTTGGCCCCATCAGTGTGGCTATTCCACAAAATACCACTTGCAGGGGCGAGCACATACAATGCGATTGAAAGTTCGTAATGACTGGTTTTAAATAAATAAAACAAACTTATTTTTGAAATATTGTCTATTCCACTAAAGATATATATACATATATAACTACCGGTTTCAGCTTTATACCATCGTAGACCTGACGATGGTATAAAGCCGAAACCGGTAGTTATATATGTATATATATCTTTAGTGGAATGGACAATATTTCAAAAATAAGTTTGTTTTATTTATTTATTACAAGTTTCCACAATATGTCCGCGTTTCTCAACTTATGACTGGTTTTCTTATTTCATTGTCAGTCATTGTCATGATTTAATTTTATCAATAAATAATATCGTTATTAAGTTCAACGCACATATAGTTTAACTAAAACTTAAAACTTTAAGTAAAGTTTATTAAGTTAATTTCAGGGAGCGTTGTGGAGTGAAAGAAGATGTAGTGTCGAGGATTGAGAAAGGTATGTTGAGATGGTTTGGACGTGACGAACGAAAAGAGATACGACAAAATAAGTATACAAGACGAGTGTAGATGGCAGAGTTGGAAGGGGTCGACCTCAGCGAACGTACCTCAATCAGATTGAGGACGTTTTTAGCAAAGGCCAGCTTAGGAGTACCCCAATTAAGTTAATAACAATGTACCTACCTATTTAGTTTAAGTTTAAAAAACTTGGCTCTCAAAAGAAATTTCAATCGTTGTACTGTTGATATTTGGCTCTGTTGATTAATGATTTTGCCGACCACTGACCTAATGTAATCTAACTCTTCTCGTATATCTAAATATACAATATACAATATATATCTCTTTCAAAAATTCTATTAGGTTCCGGAATCTGGGTATTCTCTCTCAAAATTTCTCTTAGAGTGTTGCGGACATGTTGTTATTTTCCCGATACTTGGCCAGCTTCTGACAGTCCTCAGTTACATGTCTCACCGTCAGCAACACCCTACAGAGAACACACCTTGGAGCTCTGTTCCCCACAAGGAGGTACTCCCATGGGTCATTCTCTCAAAATATATCTTGGAGTGTTGCGGACATGTTGTTATTTTTCCAATATACTTGGCCAGCTTCTGACAGTCCTCAGTCACATGTCTCACTGTCAGCAACAACAGAGGACATACCTTGGAGCTCTGTTCCCCACCAGGAGGTACCCCCATTGGTCATTCTCTCAAAATATATCTTGGAGTGTTAGTTATTTTCCTGATACTTGGCCAGCAGTTGCTGACGGCGGAAATTTTTGCTGGGGAAGTACATTGTCGTTGATTCAGCGACGAATTTTTTTTTTTTAATCTTTATATATATTTTTTTGAAATATGGTTTAAATATGTTTATGATCCCCCCACCTATTGAAGTCAGACGGTTGCCGAAACTGGTGTAAATGAAATATATCTTTGACTGATTTATATCAGAAATGTATGAGAAATGTTGCCATACAGATGCTTACTAAATAGTAAGTACTAAGAGCCCAGCCAGCCTGTATAATTGCCAGCCCAGTCAGGCACTGGCTTCCATCTTATTGTGTCTCAGAACAAAGAGACGTCTCTAAACGCTCTTCTGCTCAGCACTATCTACCTGGCCCTTTCTCGTTATCATCCGTCTCTCTACCTTCTAAGCCCACTCTGAATCACTATTTTATATTTAAACCTGGGATTGTACAGACAATTGTCTTAATACAACTGTATAGGCATTAAACTACATCAGAGAATACTGATGATATTGTTATTACTGTAATAGTAAATTGTTCCCGAAGTAGAAAAATTAGCATTGTGTATACTGTGCAGTCTAACTGTATACTATTTCAATCGATATCTCTATAACTGGAGTGATTCGATTGTCTTGAAAATGAGAAAAAATAATTAAATCTCCTACCGAAACCAATCGATCGTCTGAAATCTTATACCAGATTTTGTTTCGATTCATTCATTACATCGACAGTTATTGTGGTTTTTGTGTTAAGCCCTCTTTCTGATCCCCCCTTTCCTTCGGCCGATTCCACTGAAAGTCAATAGATATTATACTTAGAAGGTCCTGGATACATATATCAAATTTCCTGTTCATACATTCACTCTATCGGGAGTTATCGTGTTCACAGACAAGTAGACATTTTTGGTGATTTTTAGTAGGTCCAGAATACATGAAATGTCGGTGAAAACTCAACATAGGATTTCTGGCCGATTACATAACTTCCCCAATACTTCGTATAGAGAAGTAAAAGTTAATATAAACGAGTCCGGAAAACTTCATTAAAACTTATTTTGAGAAATTCTTAAAAAAACCTTTTTCTACATTTTTATGGCTAGCTAACAAAATACTCATATTATCCAAATAAATACAGTTCGAAAAAAATATTTTAGAGTAGGGAGACGGGCGCTGAGTCACAGTAAAGTTTGCCGTTTATGATATTAACTAAAGATGGAGGGCGCCGGTAGCTCAGTGGTATGCGTGCTTGACTTCTGAGCTCAAGGTCGTGGGTTCGTAGCCCGACCGAGGCCCTTAGTTTATTTTATCTTGGAGGTAAAATAAACTTAAGCACGCCGTCCTTCGGATGGGACGTTAAGCGATGGTCCCGAGCCTGTACGATGTCAGGTACTCGCTAAAGACCCATACCCTAGAAGAATAAAAATTTAGGGTAGGTAGGCAAAATTTAGGACTCCCACAGTAGAGTCGGGCTCATGTCCACCAGAGTGACGAAAGAGCGCTCTGGTAGTAGGCGATATGACCTCGTAGTTAAAGCCCGGGCATGAGTCATAAAACCTAACCTAACCTCACTAAAGATGAACGAAGAATGTTTCTTCTCCTTGGTAAAGAAAATCGTGTTTCATATTCAAAGTTATTAGTTAGTTATTGTGACTCATGCTCGGCCTTTAACAACGAGGTTGCTTACTACCAGACTGATCTTGTGTTGCTCTGGTACATATGAGGAACAGGCTCGAAACAATCTATTAACGTCCCGTCCGAAGAATCGTGTGCTGTTTTTTTCACCTCCCAGATGTTTCTTGTCTAAGGGTCTCGGCCGAGTTTCGAACCCATCATCTTGAGCTCAAAAGATAATAGGGGGATTCCGTGTCCCATCTTGGTGTCAACATCGGACTGATCTCGTCGCAAACGTTCTCTTCAAAAGGTAGCTATTCCATGTCCCCTCTTGGTGTCCAGGACTGATCTCGTTGCAGACGTTCTCCTCAAAAGGTGGCTAAGTCTTCTCTACTGGGCTGGTCAGTGCCATGTTGTTTGGGTTCATCATCCCTCTGTTATGTTGCCTCCATCTGCCGTATTGTGATATCGTGCCATTGAATGCTCCAAACTCTCTGACAATTCAATAAAGTTTTCTTTATTATCTTTCCACTTCACATCATCATAATATAAAGATTATTTCCAACAATAAGTTGTTAACATAATTCAAAATCTAATGATTTTCAGAATGTGATGTTTAAGAGAAATGCAAGATGTGCAAGATAAAATCCCATGAAGAGCTAAGAAAGTTCTGCCAAAACGGTTCAATCTCAGAGATCTAAAGGTTAGGCGATTCCAATTAGCAATCCAACTCCTTATATATAAGAATAAAAAATAAATAAAATGACAATAAAAATTCATTAAATAAAAACAAAGAGAGATAAAATATATTTCTCTATGAATAATAAAAAATAATGAATAAAAATTATTAAAATATAAGTTCGATAGTCCTTAAAGAGGATATCTGTGGACGAATTCTGCCAAAAGAAAAAAAAATTAAAGCTATAGCTTAAATATATATATTTGATATACCTTGTAGAAAATATTAAAATACATAATTTATATGAAATACGATTTTTTATAGGTCGTCCGGTTTTCGAGATACATGCCGAAAACCATGTTCAAACGTAGTTTTGAAACACATATTTTTAGACGTTTCCTTAATTTACCCGAAAACGGTTAGTTCTATCGAAAAATTGATTCTTAGCAAAATTGTTCCTTATAAAATATCCAATCTCTACTAAGTCCTCAGATTGGAGATAGGATCAATACGACAAAACTTATAGCGACCCGAAGAATGTAAACTAAATGCCTATAATTAATATATCTAGGTTAGGTTAGGTTTTATGACTCATGCCCGGGCTTTAACTACGAGGTCATATCACCTGCTACCAGAGCGCTCTTTCGTCACTCTGGTGGACATGAACCCGACTCTACTGTGGGAGTCCTAAATTTTGCCTACCCTAAATTTTCATTCACTTAGAATAGGGGTCTTTAACGAGTACCTGACATCGTACAGGCTCGGGACCATCGCTTAACGTCCCATCCGAAGAACGGCGTGCTTAAGTTTATTTTACCTCCCAGATAAAATAAACTAAGGGCCTCGGTCGGGTTACGAATCCACGAATTAATATATCTAACAATAAGTAATTTTTAAATCGTAACTCATAGCAATGACAGTTTATATATTGGTAGCGTGAGCTCAGTGGTATGCGTGCTTGACTTCTGAGCTAAAGAACGTGGGTTCGTAACCCGACCGAGGCCCTTAGTTTATTTTATCTGGGAGGTAAAATAAACTTAAGCACGCCGTCCTTCGGATGGGACGTTAAGCGATGGTCCCGAGCCTGTACGATGTCAGGTACTCGTTAAAGACCCCTACCCTAGATGAATAAAAATTTAGGATAGGCAAAATTTAGGACTCCCACAGTAGAGTCGGGCTCATGTCCACCAGAGTGACGAAAGAGCGCTCTGGTAGTAGGCGATATGACCTCGTAGTTAAAGCCCGGGCATGAGTCATAAAACCTAACCTAACCTATATTGGTAGTTTTTTTTTGAGAAATTATAAAAATTAAGAAAAATATATGTGATGAGGCTATTAGAGGATTTTCTTATACCAACAACGCTTACAGATCAGTCTCTCTGTTCCCCTCCTTGAGAAAATCATTTCATTTTGTCTCATTGCACAGAGTTATCTTGAGAGTAGACATTCTTATACCCTGTAATGCCAGTATGAGATAATTTTGAGAAGGGGGAGAGAAAGTGATATGTAAGCGTGGTTGGTATAAGAAAGGGTTCAAATCTCAGTCTTCAAGGAGTCTAGGCAGGGATACTAACCATGGCTATGATAAATTGTGAAAACTGTCCATGGAGGAGAGGAGGCCATTTTTCAAAGTGGTGCCTTTTTCCAATCTTTCCCCCGCCGTGGCCTAATGGCTGATGGAAAATAACGAGCTTTAGTTGGACCTCTATTAGCTGTCTAAAGACAAACTACCAGCCAAAACCTCTAATCCACTATCATTTATCAAACCATTTTAACGATTAAAAAAAATTAAATGTTCTTTAATGTTAGTTTTAGATTGCGTAAAGAGATTCTGAATTTACAATATAGTATTTTTCAGCATCTATTTTTTTTGCCCATTTATTTTTTTGGTTTTTACAACCTACCAAATATATATGATTCAGGAATTACTCCTAACATAAGTATCTCAAATTTATTTGCCGATCTGTATTTAAGTTTTTTTTAAATATTAGTTGTTTAACATCTAAGCTCTCTGTAGGCGGTTTGTCAGACCGTAAGTCTCGTTGATGTGCATCTGCAAGACCGTCCGCACATGGTGCAACTGTTTTGTGACCTTGCCCATGTAAGGTAGTGGGGGTCCGCACACGGGGTGACCAAACGAGACCGACTTGAAATCAGTTTCCAACTAGTTGCATGCGATCGTTCTTCCCAGTTGCAAAACGGTTTCAGTTGCATGGTTGCAACTGAAAAATCAAAATTCGTGTACTTTCAGTTCTTTACTTTGGAGTTTTTTTAATTTTGTATTTGGGCGAAAACAATAATAAATAATAATAAAAAATAAAGCTAACCTCAGTGTTATTAATATTGTTTCTTCTATAGTCACACATTCCCTCATAATTGTGTCCATCTTCTTTATGGCAGAAGCAACCATCCTCACCAATTCCAGGAAAGAATCTTTGGACATTCTGTAGAATGGTATAAACTTGCTGTCTGTTTGATTCAATTTTTCTGCTGCTACGAACAGCCTGGACTTCATATTTCTCTGTATATAAATAAGGATGGTACCAATATTCCCTTCGTACTGCTCTTCGTAGTCTGTGGTATTAATAATAGGCAATTATGTCTTCTTCATCTGAACTTCTACTTGACATATTACCAAAACTAGCTTCGTGACTATGAACTATGTGAACAGAGAACACAGTCGCGCTCGTGTGCGGACAGAGGTTGTATTTTGGTTGCAGACTGGTTGTGCTTGTGACAATGGTGCAACTGGTTTGCAACTCAAGTCGCAGCGTATGCGGAGGGCCTAATTGTGTGTCGGACGGTTGCGCGCGCAGCTTCACACTTCTTTATCTGTGATGTCAGCTGTTTTTGAGCATTTCTACTTTCATGGGATAAGAAGGTGTGTAATATATTTCGACTGCATTTGACTTTTTATGTTCTACTTTTAATGTTGTGATCATTAAGAAAGTGTAATATATCTCGACTGAATTATCGTGTAATATATTACGTCATTTGGGGGCCATGGTGGCCGTGCGGGCTAGAGCGTGGGGCTTTGGTTGCATGGTCTCACCACGGTTTGCGGGTTCGAATCCCGTCTGGGAGTGAGTTTTATTTCGTAGATAACTAGATTCTCTTTGGCCGATTTGGCTGAAAATCAATAAGTATCATCCTAATAGGGTTCTGGATACATTTTCGACATTTCATGTTGATGCATTTATTCTCTCATGAATTATCATCATCACAGACAAACACAAAGACCCGAGACACTTTTTTTTTCATTTTTGGAATCAGGGAGTTGATAAACATGAAATTTTGGAGAAAATTCAAAATCGAATTTTTGACCGTTTACTTAATTTTCTTTATTCTTAATTGGAATTTATTTCAGGTTTGTAACTGTAACCGTCCGGCTGTTATCATATATATTATAAAGCGAGAGGGTGCGGATAGCTCAGTGGTATGTGTGCTTGCTTACTGAGCTTAAGCCCGCGGATTCAAAACCCGCCCCGCCTAAGTTTACTTAAAATTCAAGCACACTTTCGGATGGGTCGTTGAGGGATGGTCCCGAACCTGTACCAAGTCAGGTACTCGTTAAAGACACCCTACCCTAGGTGAATAAAATTCGGAGTCCACAACATTTAGAACTCCTATTGTTGAGTGTCGAAACTCATAGTGTCGAAAGAGCGCTCTGGTAATAGGCGATATGACCTTGCAGTTAAAGCCCGAGCGAGAGTCATAATAACAAGTGATTTCTATAAAATGTGGCTATGGTTATCATTTAATTAGTGTTAAAATTATAATTAACGGGTATATAATGACTAATCAGTGAAGTGAAGAGAAGAAGTTGAAACATCACGTACAACAAAACTTTTCTCAACAAATTAAACTTTTATCAACTTAACTTGTTTTAAGAAATTCCCGAGTCTGAAGAAACTGTTGGAGAAATAAATTATCTAACCTACTTAAAAGATTTTCCTAAAACTGGAGAAATTTCTTGGAGATTCAGTTGAAAATTTAAGAGTTTATAATTCTTCAAAAGTTTGAGGTGAGAGAAGAAATTTAAATTTAACTGATTCTTTTTTAAAGTTTTAAAATAAACTAAATTGAAATTATATAATTACTTAATAAAATATATAAATTAAAAATAAACAAAAAGTACTTCCCCAAAAACTTATTAATTAATTAACTTATGGCACAACCTCGAAAACCAGTCAACCGTTTGTGCTAATATTCAATAGTTGACTCCTAAAGACTCATACTAAATTTTGTATCAATAAATGTATTATATCGGCAATTATTTGTGTTGGAATTAGGAATACTTATCCTGCTTTGTAAGAGCCGAATAAGGTGAAACTATTTATTTAGTTAGGCCCCTATGACCCCAATAGTTCCCAAGGAGCAAGTGAACTGTATTTTAGGGGGTGAATTTATATATTAATAAGGGAGGGATCAAATACTGTGTACATTTTAAGTCGTGGATGAAATGGTAACAATACCATGGTTGTATTGATTCCATCTCAAATCTTAGGGCATTTCGTTAGTTCGAAATTTAATAAGGAACATATTTTTGAAAGAATGAACTTTTCGGTAAGACTAAAGGCTAGTACGCACTGAGATTCTTTGTTCGGACTCTTTGTCGCATACGCTCGGATTCATGTCGCTGACTCTTTGCCCCGCAACATGGTCGCTCTGGAAATCGTGTACGCATTTAGTTTGAATCTGAGCAATGTCGAACGAGGTCGCGCTTTCGGGAATTGCAGTAGCACTTTACATAGCTCTGCGGAGTAAAAAAAATGCTACTAAAAAAAAGTCACCGCGTTGGTGGATGCGTGATTTATTCAAGGATCGGAATAACCATGGGCACGATCTTCTTGACACACTGAGATTGGAGGATGGAATGGGTTTTCGCAATTTCGTTCGTATGAGTCCAGTCGATTTTGAATGTCTCCTGAAAATGGTTGGACCAAGTATTTCGAAAACGAAGACCAATTTTCCACATTACAAAGGTCCATATAATCAACAGATAAGCGATAACAACAAAGATGAATGCGCGAGAACGGTGAGAGGCCCACTCTGTTCGAGATTCACGTATGCACTGACTCAATATTGCGCGACATTGTGTAAAGAATCACATTCCGGATGGGATTCAAAAAATACTAATACGCTACACACGATATGCAAGATGCATTGTCGCGGAGCGTCCCGGATGCAAGAAAATGAATCCGAGACGCAGCTCCGCGACAAAGAGTCCAAACAATGAATCCCAGTGCGTACTAGGCTTTACTGTCTTAGCGCCAATCGAGAAAATGTCTAAACAAATAGGTTTCAGAACAACATTTTAACATCATTATGAAATTAATCACGCAAACCGGCTGAACTTCGAAAAATCGTATTTCATAAAAAAAGTGCCAGTTAATTTTCTCTACAATTTTTATTTCAAGTCATTGACATCAAATGTGTTTCTTAAAGTTCTCTGGGATATTGAATTGTTGGTTTTTTTCCGGCATTTCTTTTTTTTTTTTTTCTGACTATATTTCGGGACACTCTACCAGAAGAAGGGACGTTATAAGTGTCCCGAAATATTGTCAGATAAAAGAAAAAAGAAGACACCTCCGGAAGAAATGCCGGAAAATACCAACAAAGTCATAAATATAATTGGTTCTTGTAAAATGTTTTTCGGTCCCGAAGTAAAGTGGTCTAATTTTTCGTCCGATTATAATTTTAACTTTTTGTTGAATATCGCATTAAAATTACTAAGTGCTTCCTGAGCAATTTTTTTGAGTTAATGAAAATTGGCTCAAAATGCTATAATCTCGCAGATGATCGTGCTATAACTTTATAACACTTTTTCTATAGGTTTTGTTTCTTTTGAAAACAATTAGGTTTATGGCAACTAACTCTGTTTACAGTTGATAGATATACGACTTTCCAAGTTTAAAATTTTATACTTTACTCGTTTTAAGCCGATAATGTCTGACCTGCTTGAAGAATTAAGTAGTAACTATAACATTGTTACTTTAATGTTGTGTAGTAACTCCTTTAGTACTACCTGATACTAAAATTTCGTTGTAAATTGAGTTTATTTTAACGCCTGTTATAAATTGAGTCTGACTAGCCGCTAACTCAAGTCCATTTCATCGCTTTATTTTATTTGTCCTGGATTAGAAGCGTAATTAAGTTCTTTCTGATGACTGAGTGGTTAGTATGAGATAACTAAATTGAGATGGAGGTTCAGATTTAATGTTCCAAATTTATATAACTGGCGTTCACCAGGAAAGGATGCGTATCGATAATAAAGTATCGATATATATATATATCAAAAAAGATCGGACATGATAACGATATGAGATCATATAGGCACGCCAAGTTTCAATATATATTTCTTTTCAATTAAAAAAAATGTATGATCTATGGAAGATTTAAAAATGGTTTAGGGTAAATACATTTTTTTTTTTTTATTGGCCTTGTGTACGATGCATATTATTGACCCTGGAAGGGAGTTCCATATGGGAAATAAAACTCTTTCCTGGACGGAATTCGAACCCGCAACCTTGGTTAGACCATGAGACCAAAGCCCTACGCTTTAGCCCGCACGCCACCATGACCCCAAAATGAAATTAAATTTAATGTAAAATATAAAAATATGAATAATATTTTATTTATTTTATGAATATAAGACGTGACCCTACTGAGCTCAAGATCGCGTTGTAAACCGGCCGAGGATCTGGAAAGTGAAAATCTTTGAGCACGCCGTCCTTCGGATATGCACGCCGTCCTTTGGATGGCCCCAAGGTTGTACAATGTCAAATACTCATTAAAGACTCCCTCCTTAGGTAAATAAAACTGGGAAGGCAACATTTAAGACTACCATAGTTGAGTCGGGATAATGTCCACTAGAGCGACCAAAGAGCATTCTGGTAGAGTAAGCAATATGACCTCATAGTTAAAGCCTGAGTATGATTCACATTAATTAACTATAAAATTACAAATATAAAATTTATAATAGTGTAAAAAGAACAAAATTGAGACTCAAAAAAAATTTAGAAAATTCAAACAGAATAGATAAAAATACCATGAGAAATGATTATTGCCACAAATCCTTGCTAGCTAAGTCTATAGGTCGGAGGGAAACTAAAGAATGAAAAAAATGGGTTTATTCCAAAAAAACAAAACAATTTCGACCCTCCCATCAGCCCTTTTGGAGAAACACAGGGGAAACATTTAATGGAAAGAATACAATTTCGACCCTCTCGTCTTTTTGGCGAAGCAGAGGATAGGATAGGATTTGGAGTTTAAGGACGCAAAACAGCAAAGGTCATCAGCGTATATATTTCGCGTATCAAGCTTGATGATTAAAAGAAGAAAAAAAATGTGGCAAATCTGTATCTGTACAATTTCAAGGTCATGCTCCAATTCGATATTTCTTTATTATTTTTTTTTTCACATGGATACATTCATACTATTCAATGGGAATAAATAAACTCGCCGTGGTATGCGTGCTTGCTTCCTGAGCTCAAGATCGTGGATTCGAAACCCGGTCGAGGCCCTTAGTTTATTTTATCTGGGAGGTCAAATAAACTTAAGCACGCCGTCCTTCGGATGGGACGAGCCTGTACGATGTCAGGTACTCGTTAAAGACCCTTGCCCTAGGTGAATAAAAATTTAGGGTAGGCAAAATTTAGGACTCCCACAGTAGAGTCGGGCTCATGTCCACCAGAGTGACAAAAGAGCGCTCTGGTAGTAGGCGATATGACCTCGTAGTTAAAGCCCGGGCATGAGTCATAATAACTAACTAGATATGAATAATAAACAAAAAATAAATAAATATAGATAATAAGTATATATATATAGGTAACCTATAGCCTTTCTTTATTTCTTTATTTTTTTTATTTTGTGAAGCAGAGGGGATATATTTATCCGAAATTAATAAATAATATAATTTCGGCCCTGCCTTTTGGAGAAGTAGAGCAAATATATTTTGTCTGAAGGAATAAAATGTTGACAACCCCTTCGGTCCTTTTAGTAAAGCAGCTCAGGTTCTCTTGTCGTATATATCTGATCTAAGTGTGTGGGTACACCATTCCACAAAACCGTAGCACCTGAACTGCTTCACTAAAAGAACCGACGGGGAAGATACTAAACTCACAAATCTATTAAACCATATTGATTGATTTCTAAACCTGATGTCAATTTCAAAAAACATATGAGTATAAAAAAAAATTGAAAAAATTGTTAAAAAGCTAAAATATATAAGTGGCTAAAATATATAATTTTTCTTCAGTCCATATTGAAGGTTGGAGGTAGTACCCTTATACTAGTACAAGATACCACTCAAGATTTACATTTTAAATTCGTCCCTAACTAAGTGTAGTAAATGTTGTTGACAAATCTAGGTCAATATATGGTTTAAGGAATAAACCAGTTTATTCTGTCGATACGTAGGAGGAATAACATTTGAGATATTCAATGAATATTTATTAAACTTTTGAATAATTCATTAGATTTGGATTTGAAAGAAAATCCACTATTGTAGGTTTTGTATATAAGTGTAACCCCAACCTTGGGGAAAAACGGAAAGACAGATTTTCTGTGGATATTGGGCACTGTATAAAAGTCCTCAATCAACTTTGAGAGGAAGATTGAACACTAGGTCTCCTTAAAGAAAGAAAAAAAAGTGCAGGAATTTTTCCATTTAGTTGAAGTACCTGGTTCAAGTACTACGTTGGGAAAATCCTATTTCGATCCGGCCCTATATGAACTTTGGCAAGATTTACTTATTGGAAATACTTTGGCCATGATAACTCGCGGATAACGAACTTCGAGGAAAACATCCTTTGATGAAACACCGGCTGGATTAGTTTACGCTCTACCTCCAAAACCATCGACCGTTCGGGCTAAATATCAGCATTGGCTTACATAGATATTTCTGAATCTTCATACTAAAATTGGTGTCAATATATTGATTACATTGGTTGTTATTAGTGTTGTTGAGTTGAGATTTCTCCCCAAACAAATGTCCTTATGAGGAGTTAAATTGTAATGGGAAGAATCTCAGTTTTAGCATGGTTTTTGGCATGTATCTCGCTAACCAGGCAACCTGCAAAAAATCTTATTTCTTACAAAAGGTACCTCTTAATTTTCTCTACAACTTTTATCTGGAACACTATTTGATTAGGTTTCGTGTTCCTGACAACCCTGTTTAACTGCATACTACGCACAACACGCTTTCCAATTCAATGGAAACTCTCACACATTCTTATGATACTAAAATCAAAGAAGCCAGAACACTCTCCTTCCTCCTACCGACCTATCAGTCTTCTTCCACTATGTTCTAAACTCTTCGAAAAATTACTATACAAAAGGCTCATAACTATTCTTTCCAGTCAGCAAACACTTCCTCATCATCAGTTTGGCTTCCGCTCAGAACACTCCACAATACACCAGTTACACAGGGTTGTGGATTACGTGGCGTCTGCCCTAGAAAGAAAGTTTTATGCAACGGGGGCGTTCCTTGATGTAAGTCAGGCTTTTGACCGAGTTTGGCACGCGGGACTTCTTTATAAATTGAGACCGTTGCTTCCTCACACATATTATTTAATCATTCATTCATATCTAACAAACAGATACTTCGCCGTCCGTCAGGGCTCTGCTATCTCCTCAATAAGACCCATATTGGCGGGTGTACCGCAGGGTTCTGTCTTAGCTCCTTTATTATATACAATATACACATCTGACATGCCCACCTCCATCCACACAATGACAGCTACATACGCCGATGACACCGCCATCTTAGCTGCTGCTGACCTTCACATACACGCCTCATTTACACTACAACACCATCTCACACAAATTGAAAACTGGTGCAACACATGGAAAATCAAACTAAATACAGAAAAATCACAGCACATCACATTTACACTTCGACGAGAAACATGCCCCCCCGTTTTCATCTACGACAAGCCCCTCCCTCAAACTAATACTGTACGATACCTAGGACTGACATTGGATCGAAGACTGACATGGAATCCTCACACACGTCTCACGCGAAACACGCTGAACCGTCGACTCAAAATACTCTACGGACTTCTAAATAGACGATCAAAATTAGACATGACACAAAAACGGAACTGTTATACTTACTTACTTAGACCATTATGGACATACGGATCACAGATATACGGTTCAGCAAAAACATCCAACATCAAACGAATTCAGGCATTTCAGTCAAAAACCCTCAGACTGATAACACAATGCCCCCCATACATAAACAACAGAACACTTCATAACGATCTTATGATACACACAGTACCCGACACAATACAAACTATTTACATACGTTTTTTTAGAAAACTTTACACACATACAAATCCAGAAATACGTACTTTATCTTCACAACACTTACCACAAAACCCCCCACGAAGGTTGAAGAGGAGGTGGAACCGCGACTTACTGCCACCTTAATTCCTATTCGTTCTTAATATTTTTATTTTTTTTTTATTCTTTTACATTATTTTCCTTCACTTTTCTCATCTCTCTTACCCATTCCATCAAAGTTGTCTTTCAATTCCTTTTTATTTATTTATTTATTTATTTTTAATTATTATTATTATTATTTTTTTTTTTTTTTTTTTTTTTCCCTTGTCCTTATAATTAATATAAATTTTCGTCCCGAGGACCTACCACTGGGTGGCCTTCCTCTCACATGCCATTCACGCCAACGTCTCCATACCTACCAACATAGATGCTGGTTGTTGCCCCCTAGCAACAGTTGCATCTTTATGAATAAAAGCCAAAAAAAAAAAAAAAAAAAACTTTTAAAACGTGCTAAGATCCCGAAGTAAAATTAAACGAACATCCCAAAATATGTCGCGAAATGACACTTCCCGAAATTTATATCTTAATTTTAATTAAATTAAAAAATATTTTATATTATTAATATTATTATTTTTGTAGATATATTTTCAAGTATATTTATTCATTTCATTTTATTTTTTAATAGTATTGTTATTACTAATCACATCTGTGTCAGACTCTATTAGTGTTAATAGCTGTTTATGTATATAATTATAATATTTATAATCTATCTTAATGTATACATTCTTATGACGTATCCTGTTACAATTTTATGGTTTAACGAAAATAAATATTATTATTAAACCTCATACTAAATCTTGTTTTGATACATTCATTACATATATGATTTTTTTTTTTTTTTTTTTGTGTAACTCAAACCTGGGCTTAACTACGAGGACATATTGTCTACTATCAGAGCACTTTCTGGTGGTCATGAGCCCGACTCTGCAATGGGAATCCTAAATGTTGCCTACCTAGGTTTAGTTATCTAGTTTAACGAATACCGAACATCGTACAGGTTCGGGGTCATTGTTTAACGGACCCATCCGAAGTTTCTATTAGAAATATTTTTTTATATTATTCAGTTAAAAATAATAATATAGAATAAAAAATAGGTTGTGACATCATCGCGAAAATGGTCAACATGTATTCGGATGACTCTGGAAACTCGGATTTTGGCTAGAATACAATATATTTTTATTTTATATTATAGATATAAGAAAGTAAAGAGAAGTTAGTTTTCTCAACCCCATTTCGCAACTTGAAAAAAAAAAAAAATTATATATATTGTAGTGTGTCGAATTGACCACTACATCACTATCTAAATTTATAGTATTTGGGGGAGGGGGGGGGGGGGGGGATATGTCTAAAAAAAGTAATGTTTCAATTGATTAAAAAAAAACTAATTTATATTGATTGGTTATCAGGGGACTAAAAGATAATGAAATGGCGCCCGAACAGGGACTATCAAAAAAAAATCTGTTATTACAATATCTATGCCGAGTTGATAATGTTGATTTGTTCTACAATCTGTACAAAAACAATAAGGAGAAGTATTGACTATAAGAATGCATGATAAAATAATAAGTATAATATAAATATTTAAAAAAAAAAATAAGAAGCAAGAAAGAAATGAATTTGTTCAAAATAATAGCAAACACATAGAAAATAAATAAAAAAATATAATTTTGAATTCAATAAATTTTTTAGCTATATACAATGAGTGAGAAGAGTCCAGTTATATATAATCAGAAGTCTTTCCCAGGACTGTATTTTAATATATTTTCTGTTGGATTTAATTAAAAATTCTAATCAACTTAGGGCGAACCTCCAATTAACTTTTAATTAATTGAAATCAGTTTACGGAAGGGGAAGGGGGATATTGATATCGAAAATATAAATATGATTAATAAAATTAAATATATAATATAATTTAGACATAAAATATCGTCAACCGATAGGAACAGCTCTCTTCTTTCGTCGGTGATTTTCACTCAAGAGTAATTGATCGTTCTTTTTTTTTTTATAAAAATGTAAATTCAGAAGAACAGTCTGTAAATGAAGTTATTTATGTTTTTTTTTTTTGCTTAGACTGTTTTACTGAATTTACATTTTTATAAAAAAAAAAAGAGCCATCAATTTTACGATTGCGATTAATTTTTCTCTACGTCATTAGTAAGTGGGGTTGAGGAGATTGGGGGGATCAGAGGGGGACTCTTCTCGAAAACCCCAATAACAGCTGATATAATGGAATGTATTGACATGAAATTTTATATTTGAAATCAAAACTTCAAATATGAAATTTGACACAACCTGCGATATCGGTCGAAAGGAAAATGGGTTCAGGAGAGGTGGCTCAATTCAAAAATCCTAATAACTGCCAAAATAATGAATTTATCGACACAAAATTTAGTATGGGGATTTGGGAGCCCCCATGTAAATTAACTGTTGAATATTGGGGCTAATGGTCGACAGGTTTTTGGAGGAGGTGCAAAAAATTAATTGATTAATTTGTTCTAGGGAAGTAAATTGCTGGTGATTCTCCGACGACTTTTTAATTTTGCAATAATGACTTCTCACTTCAGCAACCATCATTACATTAAAATATTTTATTATTTTATTATATCTGTGAATATTGTAAGTTCAGTTCGGGTGGTCCACTATAAACCCGAAAAAAAACTTTGGGTAAAACTACATCACAAAATGAGTAAAATGCCATCAACCTCAGCTCTCTATTAATCACACTGAACCTTGGACCTCATAACAAGAAAATCTTGCAGGTTTACACTTGTAAAAACAATGACTCGCTATATGAAATACCTGCGTTCACCTCAGTACCTTATTTGGAAAGAATGGCTTGTTCCTATTCAAATTGTGAATATGCAGAGATGCACTTTCTGTACGGGCTCTGCAACGGGAACCACATTTTTCAAAATGCAATTTCTCAAAAATTATTTGAGGTATCGCATCATTTGACCGAGTTGGAAATCGTATTAAAATGGGAAAGTTTTTGTAAAATTTGACAACTTTTAGATCATTGTATGTAATTTGCAGTGGCAAATTTTAAAAATTTTGCACAAATTTTATTTTTTCTGCAATTTTGATGTTTGAACAGTTAAAAAATACACTTCCAAGCAAGATAAAAGGCTGGTTGTGTTTTCGTTGGACGGGAAATTTTTCGCTGTTTCCCAAACCATAGTGAAAAGTACAAATTCGTGTCCCAGAAGCCCCGAAAAAAATCTTTGGGTAAAACTACATCACAAAATGAGTAACACGCCACCAACCGCAGCTCTCTATCTCAAACGTCAAGAGATATGAATTTTTTTTTTAATTTTCAGAATTAACACGGCTTGATACCAAAATAAGAATTTTTCTATATATTTTGGTCCCTCATATCTGAGGCGTGGTCCTCATATTTTCATCCTCTAACTGTGTGTCAGGTCGAGTAAAGTTGACAGTGCTATTGCCTCGGGGCAGCTCATTGGGATGCAGAGGGAGCCTTGTGATGAAGCAGAGTCGTGACCAAATCAAGCAGAAGTCTCTTTTCAGCCCACCCCACTGCCCTAGTCTAGATCATATTCCGCTAAAATACTCGAAATACATTTTAATTGAAATTTCACAAAATATCATCATTTCACTTTGGCCCTCTGCCATGGTTTAATTTCCCCCCAGTATTCATAGAAAACCACCCATTGGCAGGAAGGATTTCGGATAAACCGGTAACTGAGGAACTCTCACACTAGATCGGCAACATAGAATACTATTAAAATATCGATTCGACAGTTTGCTGAGTTGAGTGGAGTGTCCAAAAGATCGCTCGAACAGAGCGGGCAGACATCTACAGAGGTAGAGTTTCTTGGTGGACTCCCGCCTTAGTCGTTTCCCGCCAGATTTGTTATTGTGGTTGTTGAACGAAAACTCACTCCCAAACACACACATACACCCCACTAGAATATTTATATTAAACCTTTGCTACCGTTCACAATATAAATAAAATAAAAATAAAAAAGCTTTATTGACATTATTATAGAACAAAAGCCTCTCCTTTTGGAGGTTTTGAGTCTACTGCTCTTTCAACAGAAGAAATCAGAAAAGAATTTAACAATTGTTCCTAAATTAAATTAAATTATTTCTTAAGTAAAACTGTTACTTCTTGATTAAAAATAAAATACAAATAAAACAAGATAAAACAAAACAAAAGCAAAAAGTAAAAATGAGGGTTATTTCTTAAATAATACTGTAACACATTTGTTCCATCTTTCTCTGATCCTGGCTACTGTGCACCATCCATCCCCTATTCTCTCCACTATCTCGTCCCTCCACCGCAGTCCTGGTCTTCCTTTTCCTATTCTTCTGTCTCTAGGAATCCACTCCGTGCAGACTTTAGCCCATCGTCGAGGATCCATCCTGGTCACATGCCCTGTCTATCTCCACTTCAGCAAGTGTGCTTCCTTCTGGAGGCTTCTTAGCCTCACCTTCCGTAGAAACTCGCTGTTTCTTTTCCTGTCACTTATCTTTACCTTTATTCCAAGCATGTTCCTCATCATCCTAAATTGGTTTACTTCCAGACGATGATCCAGCTTCTGTGTCAGCGACCAGGTCTGTGCGCCTCATCAGGATTTTGGCTTTCAGGTCAACTGCAATATCTCTCTTAAGTATTTTTTTCAAAGATCAGTATTTTCTCCATCCTGCTCTGATTCTGTAGTTCACCTCTTTCTCTGAATGATTGAATAAATTAACTAATTACAAGATAATAAATTTAAAAGAACTGAACCTGAACAGGTCCTGAGGACTTGTGAGGAGTCCTGTTAGTTTCCGAACCTCGCACTTCTTGAGATTCAGAATCCCAGTCTGTATGTGAGCTATTTCTCTCTATGACTTCTTCAAACCTCTTGAATGTTAATCTAGATTTGCGGTTAGAATGTTGTGGTAATGAGGCCAGCAAGGTTCTTAGTTCCTGCTCTCTCATTCCTTTGACTGGTTCACTGAGAGATTTCATTATTTATGTATGTACTATGTTCAACACTGATTTTGAATTCGGAGTTAGCACCTTTAAAATTTCATAGTTTCTGGGAAACTGCGGTTTTCGGTATTCGGTGTAACCCGACTGTCCTCTTTAATTAATTTTTATGTCCGGTGGACTCCCACAGTTGAGTAGTCGGACTCATGTCGACCAGAGCGACATAAGACCACTCTGATAGTAGGCGATATGATATCGCAGTTAAAGCCCAGGCTTGAGTCACAATAACTCAAATTAGTTTTTAAAGGAGGATTATATACATCAACCGATATTAAATCTTGGAAAGGGCTCCGGTAGCTTAGTGGTATGCGTGCTTGTCTTCTGAGCTCAAAAACTTGGGTTCGAAACCCAACCGAGGCCCTTAGTTTATTTTATGTGGGAGGTAAAATAAACTTAAGCACGCCGTCCTTCGGATGGGACGTTAAACGATGGACCCGAGCCTGAACGATGTCAGGTACTCGTTAAAGACCCCTGCCCTAGGTGAATAAAAATTTAGGTCTCCCACAGTAGATTAGGGCTCATGTCCACCAGAGTGACGAAAGAGCCCTCTAGTGGTAGGCGTTATGACCTCGTAGTCAAAGCCCGGGCATGCGTCATAAAACGTAACTAACCTTAAATCTTGGAACACAAATACATATGAGATGGAAAATATTGTTTTTATTTTTAAATAATGGTAGTTAAATTAGTAGAAAATTCCTAATAATAAATACATAAGGTACTATTTGTATTTTTAATTATAAATATATTATATTTATATTTTTTTATGATAAATCATCGTTCAACACAAACATATATGAGATGAATATTAATTGTTTTTATTTTTAAATAATTAAATAAAAGAAGATAATTAATAGAAAATTTCTGATAATAGTAAATACAATAGGTACTGTTTGTATTTTTAATAATAAAATAAAATAATTATTATAAATATACTATATTCATATTTTTGACGTGACTACGTCTAATAAATCGATGCGACGGGCCGCATGTTCGAAAAAGTGTGACGTCATGTCACGTTCCCCAAGAGAGCGAGGGAGACGTCATGTGACTAAAATTATTAAAATTACTAATTAATTACTCCTCATGACCTTTGACCCCACGTGACCATCACCCCCCCCCCCCCCCCTCCACAGCTGGGAATCACCCACCATCGTACATCCCCAGATCAATAAGTTTCCGCTCTCCCTCTAAACCCCAATACGTTTCCACTCTCCCTCTAAACCTCATTACGTTTCCGCTCTCCCTCTAAACCTCAATAAGTTTCCGCTCTCCCTCTAAACATCAATAAGTTTACTCTCTCCCTCTAAACCTCAATAAGTTTCAGCTCTCTCCCTAAACCTTAATAAGTTTCCGCTCTCCCTCTAAACCTCAATAAGTTTCCGTTCTCCCTCCAATTCAGTCTGATTTTGTGACCTTGAACAGGCACTTGCGTGTTCAAGCATGTCGAACCCTGCATTCGTGTAGCCTACCTTATCATGTCCTATCATCATCATTGTATTCAGTATTATTTAAAACTGGAGTATTATGATGGAAAAATCGCCTACCTACACTTTTGAGCATGCCGTCCTTCGGTGCCTTGAATAGTATTGCATTTAAAAATATAATTCAAAGCTCGTCATATTGAGTATGTTGTCCGATTGGAGTAATATGTGCGAAAAAATATTTATCTTCAATTCCGAGCATGCCGTCCTTCGGTGCCTTGAATAGTATTGCATTTAACCTAAACTATTATTGCATTTATTGCATTTAACCTAGTATTGCATTTAACCTAGTATTGCATTTAACCCTCTAAACCTCATTACGTTTCCGCTCTCCCTCTAAACCTCAATAAGTTTCCGCTCTCCCTCTAAACATCAATAAGTTTCCTCTCTCCCTCTAAACCTCAATAAGTTTCAGCTCTCTCCCTAAACCTTAATAAGTTTCCGCTCTCCCTCTAAACCTCAATAAGTTTCCGTTCTCCCTCCAATTCAGTCTGATTTTGTGACCTTGAACAGGCACTTGCGTGTTCAAGCATGTCGAACCCTGCATTCGTGTAGCCTACCTTATCATGTCCTATCATCATCATCATCATCATTGTATTCAGTATTATTTAAAACTGGAGTATTATGATGGAAAAATCGCCTACCTACACTTTTGAGCATGCCGTCCTTCGGTGCCTTGAATAGTATTGCATTTAAAAATATAATTCAAAGCTCGTCATATTGAGTATGTTGTCCGATTGGAGTAATATGTGCGAAAAAATATTTATCTTCAATTCCGAGCATGCCGTCCTTCGGTGCCTTGAATAGTATTGCATTTAAAAATATAATTCAAAGCTCGTCATATTGAGTATGTTGTCCGATTGGAGTAATATGTGCGAAAAAATATTTATCTTCAATTCCGAGCATGCCGTCCTTCGGTGCCTTGAATGGTATTGCATTTAAAAATATAATTCAAAGCTCGTCATATTGAGTATGTTGTCCGATTGGAGTAATATGTGCGAAAAAATATTTATCTTCACCTGCCTACAACCGAAGGCGGCGATTGGCGCCGTTAATTATCAATGAACTTGTTTCCATTTTATTTTCCTTCCACTTCTTTTGTGTATTATACTACTGTGATGTTATGACGTAGTCACGTCAACCTACCGGCCGTAAACCGACTTTACAGACAACCAATTTTTTTTAAGATAAATCATCGTTCAGGACGATATTTCGGTGCGATCACGGACCCCTTCCTCAATTTACAAAGAACGAAATAGAATATGTAGTTGAACTCAAATCTTATAATCCCGTATCCTTCGTAGTAGGCAATATGATGGCATAATTTAAAGCGAGCCTGAGTCATGATCTCGCGTTATTTGGAATCACGGACAACGGATTGAGGAAATAAGAAAATACAACATACCCTTTAAATCAATATTAATTTTGTGGGCGATTTTGTAACATTTTTGTATAACATATAATATATTAAGGTAGATAAAGGTACTAGGGTTTTTTTAATTTGTAATCATTGAATTATAATGATTAATAGAGTCGACAGTATGTTTTCAATGGAATTCGAGGTTCTGTCGTGTAAAAGAAAATTTAAAATTTGGCCAACGCCAGTGACAAAAACTCACAACACCTTCACCACACACATCCACTTAAGTCATTATAAGGCCCTGAAGAAAAAAATAAATAGTTTTGAATTTTCTTTTATACGACAGAACCTCGAATTCCTTCTACAAAGTCATTGAAGTTAGGAATCTGAATCCATTTTTTAAACAAATCGAAACATGACATATTTAAACTATTCATTTTTATTCACGGAGAATATCTCGTAAATCTAATCACTCTAATTACTGTAAACTATCCGTCAGTTTTACTGAGGTAGGTACTAATTTCACTACTAACGCTACTAGCGTTAGTACTAGTTTGCTAGATCTAGTACCAGCTCAGCGGTCCTTGTAGTACACTTCCATACGACCTCTTTACTAAGAAAACACATAAATAAACCACTTCAGGGACCCACCATCTGAGAGTATAGAATTTACTGAAATATTTATGCTCATAATGAATTCAAATGAGACTTTTATCATATTTCTTATAAAAAGCTCATTCATTTTTCACTTTCTTTAATTTTTTAGAGAACCTTTCAGTGAAAAAAAATTACTTCTTTATCCATGTTGCCATCTTGTCTAATTTGGGTTTGAAAGTCAATGAGGTCTTTCGTAGCTTTTTGGACATGAGCCAGATTCTATCCTAAGTCCTAAGTTTTGCCTACCCAAGTTTAGTTAGGTTAAGACCCTTTCATGATTACCTGAGATCGCACAGGCTAAGAAAATTAAATTAACGTTTCCTCCGAAGGAAGATTTTTTTTACCTCACAAATTAATAAATCTACCCACGATCATGAGCACAGTAGACAAGTACGCTATTTCCGTGCTACTGACGTCTAATGCATAAAAAATTATTATCGCCCAAATTATTGTTCAACGACAATATTTCTAAGATATAACAATAAATAACTAATGAAATTATGATAATAATAAAAATATTAAACAAACAGTAATTGAGTTTATGAAGCTCTTTCTTAGGCGACTCATGTATTTCGTTGTACTCGTACTCCCTCATAAACCCCTTTACCGATCACATTGAAATTTGGCACGATGGTAGTGGACACGGTGACGATGGTTTACTTCTAAAAAAATATGAAGTCGAACATACCACGGAGGAATAATCACCGAAAAACGAAATCCCCATTGAAATCAATTGAGAGACAAAATTCTCGCGCAAAATATAAAATGGAAAAATTCTGTATAATGTTTATAAAACAAAAAATTCTATATAATGTTTATGAAAAATTCTATATGTGTACATGTTACGATTCTCTTGAACTTACATAAATACCAATCATTGGTGATTTAGAAATTGTGTCGTTTGGTCAAACAGATTTTCACGTTGAAAACCGAGAAAAGGTTCCGGTAAAAGTGCTCAAACTTACGGTTCCATCCAATGATCACAAACCGGTTCATATGGCCCATTTCAAATGCACTACTTGTATGTTAACTGACCACATTAACTGTAGGATTGAATAAATTTAGACTGGCTCAGCTCAGTTTTTGCAAACAGCAGAATTATTGCACACCTAGTTAAATAAATTTATTAACTTTGTTAAATAACTTATTATTTCTGTTTATTGTTTTGGGTGCACCTTGCTGTGCAACATCACTCGTCGTGTCTGTAGAGGGAGCTCGGGATCTCAATAGTGCTCAAAGTCAGGTTATGGTGGGCCGGGGGCGAGAAGGAATTCCCTGTGTAAGTTTATTGTTTTTAACTAAAACGGATTGGTTTCAGGGGTGCAAAAATTTAATAAATTCGTGCAGGGGAAATACATTGCAGTTGGTTTAATGAAGCCTTTTCGAAATATAATTTTGGAATCAGGATGTCGGAAAAACATTAAGTTCCAGTGAAAATTCAATATCGAATTTCTCATCGATTGCATAATTGTTCCCCTCTGGGGAAGTAAAAAAAACCTTGAGGTGATGGTGTTTTCAATCGAGGATGACATGGAGTTGTGCGGGTTTAGTCTACCTGTTCCTGACGTGTTATTGCATCTGTCAGGTACAGTTGAAATTCATTTCATTGTTTCTGTCCATCGTATAGTGGTAGGCTGCGACCGCCAAACCACCACCAGCCTTCGGTGATGGATTGAAAAATCCTCTCCATTCTACATACCTGTCAAATTCCACTTTTTTGTTGTTTTTTTTCCCCCCAAGGATTCTCAATCCATCGCTCACGAGGGGAAAATGAGTGTAGGGTGAAACTAAAGTAATTAAAGAGGAATTTTTACTTCCCAGCAGTACGAAATATAAGGGAATTTATGAAGTAGTTTCCGATCACTGATTCCAAAACTGGAAAAAAAGAACTCGATAAAATGAATGTATCAACACGAATTTCTATATGCGACTCAAAAACCATGAGCACACCTATTTTTTTTCTACTCTGTCAAAGTTAATGGGGTTAGACGGAAAGCTCAACACAAACGCTCTGATAACATCTGATGTAGAGAATGTGGTGTTGAAAAAGTCGTTGGTGAATCACCGACGATCTACTTCCCCAGTAAGAATTAATCAATTACATTTTGGCTCTCCTTCTAAAGTCAATCAATCGGCCGTTTCTGCTAAAGCTCAATATCTGATTTGCATAGTGGCTTCTGAATCCTCATACTAAATTTTGTGTCGATACTATCATTACATCGACAGTTATTAGGATTTTTGAATTGAGCTAAGAGGTGTTCTTAGTAAAATATGAAAAAAATAAATAAAATGCATATGTAACTAAATTGTAAACAGTTCCTCCTCAAATTACTTATTATCGAAATTTCATGTTATTTGACCCCTGATACTAAAAATTGAAAGAAAAAATGTGTGTTGTGTGTCACTTACGTACTGAAGTATCGACACAAAATTCTACATGTAGATCCACGACCCAGTCGATTTTCAACGAAATCGGTCGAAGAAAAGATTGTATCAGGAGAATTCTTATGTGAATTTCATATAAAGAAGGTAAAAAGAATGAATAAATGAATAAAATTGTCCAATAACTAAATAACTACCGTATTTTATTAATTAACATTTTTATATTTCAAGAATGGGGACAAATACGTTATTCCCGTTTCCCATCTGAATCTTATCTGGGCACATGAAGTGCGTGAGAGCAGGCATTTTATCCCCTATCTAGAATTGAAGAGAGGGACACTACTTTCTTTTTTCCAACTAGATCATTTTCGCTTTCTAGGTTAAATTAAGTTTTATGACTCATGCCCGGGCTTTAACTACGAGGTCATATCGCCTACTACCAGAGCGCTCTTTCGTCACTCTGGTGGGCATGAGCCCGACTCTACTGTGGGAGTCCTAAATTTTGCCTACCCTACATTTTTTATTCTTCTAGGGCAGGGGTTTTTAACGAGTACCTAAAATCGTACAGACTCGGGACCATTGCTTAACGTCCCATCCGAAGGACAGCGTGCTCAAATTTATTTTACCTCCCAGATAAAATAAACTAAGGACCTCGGTCGGGCTTCGAACCCACCATTTGGAGCTCACCACTGAGCTCCGGCACCCCCTTTTTCGCTTTCTATATGCATATTTCTACTTTTACAGATTTTTTGTTATAATGAGGCCGAGCCGCCTTTGAAGCTATTGGAAGAATTCAGAGTCGCCCCTCCTCAAATGTTCTTTCCACTCTAGTCCTCAATTTCCGGCCTGTCTATCCAAGAAGAAGTTCCTTTTTTACCTTGAAGCAACGTAACTAAGTAACTGAATAACATCTTAAAGAAAAAAAAAATTAATATAAAAAAAATAAAATTGTTTTATTGGTTCTTCAGCACAAGTTGGTGCTATACACAAAATTGAAAAATAATCCAGAATGGAAAGGTAACATTTGAATTAGAAAAGTTGATAGATAATTAACAAAATGTTGATAGAGACGAGGTTTGACTATCTCCCAACTTGTAGAACTGGGCTCCAGGCACCAGGACGAGTTTTTCATGGTAGTCTAGGGTCAGTTTGGCGATGAAAGCCTGATGTCCACTTCTGCTGATTCCGGACGAACCAAGGTTCGTCCACTGCTAAACGAAGGACGTTGTTTACAAACCTTCCAAGTTTGTCTAGGTGAGTTTTGCTTGCACCCTGCCAAATGGGTGATGAGTGGTCGTAACAAGGCTGTGTAGAGTAGTGTGCAGCATTTGTGTCTGAGTGGTGTACGTCTGTTCAGTACTGGGTATAGTTGTGATAGTCGAGTGTATGCTTGTGTTACTTTTCTATGTATGTGTGTCTTCTATGTCAGTCTAGTGTCGAAATTTACACCAATGTACTTGATTGTGACGTCAGTGGTGTCCAGGGTATGACGTCATTGTTGATTCGAATCTGTCTGTGTCCAAGTTACTTCGAAGGGTGAAAACTTTGGTCATCGTTTTAGCAGTGTTTATTCCAAGATATTCTATTCCAAAGAATAGAAATAAAAACAAAAAGTAAGAAAAAAATAATAATACAATAAAAATTATGATATTACTAATGAAAATGTGAAACAGAACGTATATTCGACAGACCTTGGAACAGAATATCTGTGGAGGAACTCTGCCAAGAAAATAAAAATTGAAGTTATGTACCAAATAATGTTTTTGTATATGAAACAAAACTTTTATGGCATTGTTATTTTAATCTTTTTGAACTTGAGGAAAAAAGTATTTTACCGAATAAAAGGTTTTCTTTAGGATAAACATTTTAAATTTAAATTGAAATTTTTTTTTACGGTTTTTACTGTTTTCAAGAATTGGAAAAAAAAATTGATTCCTTTATGAGTTATTCTTTTTCAAAAAGAGAGGAGCAATGTTTAGTTATTCCAAAATCTTCTTTATTCCTGGTACCACAACCATATCTGTTGTTAAGAGGGAAAATATATTTATTCTTCTTAATTAATATCCATTATCAAGTCATCAAGCATCAAACTGATTCCATCATTAATCCTTAGAAAAATTGTAGATGCTCCCTTTTTTGCTTCCAACCTCACACTCCACAACGACCTAAAGTTTCTCTTGTCCAGGACCTCATCAAATCCCATTTTACCATGTTCCACACGAAAATATCCATCCACAATAATCTCTTTCCCATATCCTTAACATCACAATCCCTTCCGCACAATCCTCCAAAAAGGCTGATGGATCTACTTTAATTTGTATTTTGTAATTTTTAATTAATTTATTTATTTTATTTTTTTATCATACAATTTCTTATTGGACTCCCCTCACGCCTCTCAGTCCTTTCGACGCTCCGCCTCCTGGTCTTCCTCCACTCTTGGACAGTGGATGGTTGAGCAGAGTGGTGGAAGGGACAGTGCTGGGAGTTCTACTGGTGCTGTCCTCGTTGAGTTTCTTGTGGTTTTTTTAATAATTTACATTATTTAATTTTTGTATCTCTTTTATTTTATGGTTTCTTTTTTTTATTTGTGTATGTATTTGCTATTATTTTACCATGTATTCTTCGAGTCATCAATTCTGCTTATTGTTTTTTGTACAGATTGTAGAATAAATAAATAACAAATAAATAACCATTAATATTTCAACTATTAACAGTCCAGGCCTAGGCAGAAGAGACTAAGATTTTTAAATATTTCTCTGCAGCTTGTTCTTCGTTTGATATTGTTTATTATTCTTACTGTGGATAGCCTTGGTATATATTTATGTGGTCCACCAAAAACCCGAAAAAAAAACAAATGGGTAAAAATGCATCAAAAAATGAGTAAAACTCCACCAATCGCAGCTCTCTATCTCAAACCGTTCAGAGATATGATTTTTTAAAGTTCTTTCAGAATTAACACGACTTGATAAGGATTTTTCTCAGCGTATGGAACACGAATTTGCACTTTTGACTATGGTTTCGAAAAGAGCGAAACATTTTCCAACCAGCATTTATCTTGCTTGTAAGTGTATTTTTTAACTGTTCAAATATCACGGTAGGGTGCGATTCCTCAATTAATTTTGGAGAAATTGCATTTTGAAGATAGAGAAATGTGGTCCCCGTTGCAAAGCCCATACAGAAAGTGCATCTCGGCATATTCACGATTTGAATAGGAACGAGCCATTCTTTTCATATAAGGTACTGAGGTGGACGGAGGAATTTCATACAGCGAATCATAGTTTGTACAAGTGTAAACCTGCAAGATTTTCTTGTTGTGGGGTCCAAGGTTCAGTGTGATTAATAAGCTTTTTATCAATTTTCTATCTTCAAAATGCAATAGCTCAAAAAGTATTTGAGGAATCGCATCATTTGACCTATCGTTGGAATGCGTATTAAATGGGGAAGTTTTGTGAAATTTGACAACTTCTATATCATTGTGTAGGGCAGATAGTGACAAATTTTAGAAATTTTATTTTTTCTGCAATATTGAGTTCGAACATAACCGAGTCACCCCTCCACTTCAACTTCTGAGGCAACGCCACCTACTTCACATTTCATAAGAGCTAAAGAAAAGTTTGAAGGAGCCAAACTAGGTTAGGCTTGAACCACTTCTGTAGCGACACACTCCGGTAAAAGCCTGTCTCTCTCCACACGCCAACAAATCCAATTATTTTCAATTTTATTTCATTATGATTTTTATTTTTATTTTTCGTGACAAAATTGTATCAAGAGCGCCAAAATAATAAAATTAGAGTCGACCCTTGTTGTCGAGCCATGTCCCTGGTAAAGGACAAGACATTGAGGCAGTTTTAAAACAATTTTATGGTCTTTGTAAAGTTGCCTCTCAGGAACTTTATTGAAAATTTTCCTCCTTAGTTGTCTTTATTCCTGGGAACACACAACATCATACTGTTTTACTTCCCCAGATATATGAAGTATAGAGAAAGTTATGTAATCGGTCAGAATTTTGATGTGAAATTTTCAACGGAATATCTTATTTTCCCAACTTGTGATTCCTTAAAAAAAAAAGTCTTTATGTTCTGAGTGTCTGTGAAAAATAAAACTCCCAATAAATGATTGTATCTACACGAAATTTCACATTTGTATTCAGAACCCTCTAAAGACAACACCTATTGATTTTCAGCAAAATTGGTGCGAAAGAAGGAGGAGATTAGGAGAGTGGATTAACACTTCTTCTTCTTCTTCTTCCTGCGGCGCTACGGTCCTGAAAGAACCCGGGCCCCCGTCACAATCCTCCTCCACTCGTCTCGATCTAAAACCTTCTCCCTCCATCCTCTGATGCCCAACACTCGGAGATCCGCCTCGACGTCGTCCAGCCAACGGAGTCTCGGCCTTCCTCTTCTCCTGGCACCGCCTGGTCTACCGTAGAGGGCCTGTTTAGGGAGTCTTCCTCCTTCCATTCTCTCTACGTGGCCCAACCAACGTAATCTCGCCTGCTTGATCACGGACACCAGGTCGGGGATCCCCGTAGAGGTCTCTCAACTCTCTATTCTTCCGGATACGCCATCTGCCGTTCTCGGAAACAGGTTCATAAATCTTTCTGAGTACTTTGCGTTCCCACAGTGGCAGAGTCTCTTCATTTTCTTTTGTCAACGGCCAAGTTTCACCTGTGTAAGTTACAATTGGACGGACAATGGTTTTATAGACTATTAGCTTGGCCCTCCACGTTAATGTGCGGAATTTGAGTATTCTTTGGACCGCAAATAGACATCTGTTCCCTGCAGCAATGCGTGCTCTTATTTCGTGGCTAACGTCATTATCTTCTGTGATCAGAGCCCCGAGATATTTGAATTTGAATTACTACTTGTGGATTAACACAAAGACTCTAATAACTGCCGTTTGTAATGAATGTGTCGACACAAAATTTCATATGTGAATTCAAAAACCGTTATAAATGCCGATGTAATGGATTATCGACACAAAATGTAGTATGAAGATTTAGAAGCCCCTACACGGAGTAAACTATATTCTTGCGGCAAGGAGATATCTTCTTGACATTATCTTCCTATAGAATGAAATTAAAAAACATTCCTCTTATTTTGTATATCTTGGGTAGAAAAACTCAATTCTCATCGAGAGAATCACCGAGTGGTGACTACTATACCCTGTCACCGACTGGTGTCTACTACTATTTCATATCACCTAGTAGTCCAGTAAAATTTGGGATGAAAATCGCCAACTTATGAATCTCGTTGAGCAAGGAAGTTTTTTAATGAAACCTTTTGCATCCCTTTCAGATATACCATATAAAAATAATGCACAACATCCCAAGTTGCGTAATATAAATGTTCGAGTGTTTTGTCTTTCATTTGTCAGAAAATAAATATTTTTTCATGAAACTAAGTTTATGGCAAGGATAAAAGTGTCATCTATGAAATGTACTTTGATTTTTTTTTTAAAATATTAAAATCCCGAAAGGGGGGGGGTTTAAACGTTTTCAAGTACGTTGGATAAAGGAAACTTTTATCCTTGCGATAAACTTAGTTTCATGAAGAAATATTTATTTTCTGACAAATGATTGACAAAACGCGCGAACTTATACTACGCTATCAACTCTACCGTATTCAGTTGAATAAAAATGTTCAAACAATTATGTTATTTCGATTTATATTTAAATTTATAACGATTTTCTGTTGATTCTTACCTTTTTGACGTATTTTAAGTGCGGCACTTAACAAGCCTAATTTTCAATTTTTCCACGTTTCCGGGCCGCCATTTTGTATTTTCCAAATTCCGAGTTCATAATCGTAATCAGCGACCCCAAAAACCTGAGAGTACGAATTTCCCATTAATTATATTCGGAGATATTGAATGTATTCATTAAATTTGTTAATTCTAAATTATTTAAACTCCGATTACAACAATTAAAAATTATTTGCGCAACTTGGGATGTTGTGCATTCTTCTTTTGGGGGATGCAAAAGGTTTCATTAAAAAACTTCCTTGCTCAACGAGATTCATAAGTTTTCCCAAATTTTACACGGCTATAGTGGTGTCTACTATTCCCTATCACCGACTGGTGACTACTATACCTTATCACCGACAGAAAGTACAGAATAAAACTTTTTTGCCGCAAGAAGAAATTTGCTTTGCCGCAAGACCATTTTTTCTTACCACAAGAATATTTTATTCTTGCCGTAGAAAGAATATATTTTTCTCCGTGTGTGTGAGTATACTATTGAATATTAGCGCAAACGGTCGACTGGTTTTGGAGGGGAAGCGAAAAGATAATTGATTAATTCGTTCTGGCGAAGTAGATTGCCGGTGAATCATCAACGAATTTTTTTATTTTATATTGGTATTGAAGACCTTATGAAGTACCTTGACAAGCCATCTCAACAGTAAGCCATAATATCCTAGCACCATCATGACTTCTGGAGTTATCACAATAAAAGTTATATTTCTGAAATTTCCTGCTTCAGAATATGTCCACAATAAACCTATATACGGTTCATACTTGACAGAGAATATTACGTTTTTATTATAGGATAAGTTAAGTATTATTGAAGTCGGAGTATTGTAGTGCTAAAGTATTGTAACTCTTATTCCTTCAACACCTCAGGGTGCAACAGAATCATACTTAGACTAGCCAACTACTGAGTATCTAAATCATGCATAGCAAATACTTTGTTATTAATTGGTCAAAGAAGAGAGTTGACATGTATTTTTTCTTGTAAATCCATGTTTATCTACGTGAGAGACACGATAACTCATGAAAGAATGAACACGAAATTTTCAGTCAGAACGGCCAAATGGATGTGGAGTTAAGGGTGGAGGCGTAACACAAAAACTCTAATAAGTGCATTTGTAAATAATGTATCAACATAAAATTTTATATGTAAATTCAAAACCTCATAGGACAACGTAAAACGATATATTAATTTTCAGTGTAATCAGCCGAAGGGAAGAAAGAACTGCCGTTGTAATTGATGTATAGAAATGAAATTTCATATATAAAATCAAAACCCCATGAGCAAAATACCTCAAGCAAAATCGGCAAAAAAGAAGAGATGTAAAGATAATTATTTTTTGGTATGTAAAATAAAAGTTGTTGAAAAAAATAATAACTTCTAAGTTGAGAAACGCGGACATATTGTGGAAACTTGTAATAAATAAATAAAACAAACTTATTTTTGAAATATTGTCTATTCCACTAAAGATATATATTCATATATAACTACCGGTTTCGGCTTTATACCATCGTCAGGTCTAGTTATGAACTAAGTCAGTTTGCAGAGAGCGACCCTTCAAATACATCTCAGGTCAAAGGGTGCTATTAGAACTTGGGAGTCCCCTGGCTGTACCGTTAGCTAACTCATGAAATATTTCTTAACAAAACCTAGTTCTAAATTTACATAAAACAATGTCACTAGACTAATACATGGAAAAATAACAAATAAATAAGTACAAATACAAGTAAATAATAAAAAATAGAAATAAAATTAATAATAATGTTAAGATTTAGATAACTTGAAACCAAATATTAATAACAGATAATACAAACATATATGTGGAAACAGAACTGGTTTAGGGTGTTAACAAAGGGGAATAGTTGAAATAAATTTGGTCATTCATACAAATGTTCCTTTTGTTAGCTTTATTTATTTCTAATTGTTCTAAACTATTAAGTAGCCTGCTTTTTGGGCAATAATGGAGATATTGGAGATCAAAATTAATAACAAGAAATTCGAATTTAGCATTCACAGAAAACCGACTACAACAGACACGGTAATACACCCATCTTCTAACTGTCCTTCCAGTTACAAATACGCGGCCTTTTATTCCATGTTCCACAGAGCCTACTCAATTCCAATGACCCAACAATCAAAAGATAAAGAACTTAAGATTATTAAGGAAATAGCCAAAAACAATAGCTACCCACAAAAAACAATAAATAAAATTGAAAAGAAGGTCAAAAATCATAATTTTAGGAACAAACTGACCAAATTAGAAACACAAAATAAAGTTTATAATAAATGGGTCAGCTTAACTTACCACAGAAAAATTTCAGAAAAAATAGGTAAAGAGTTGAAAAAAGAAGGTTTCAATATCGGGTTTAAAACTATCAATCCCATAAGCCAGTGCCTAGAGAGAGGTAGGGACAGAACAGATATTGAAAATAGAAGCGGAGTTTATAGTCTAGAGTGTGCGACGTGCAGTCAATTATACATTGGACAGACAGGACGTCGTTTTAGGGAAAGAATCAAAGAACACACGGCCGAAATAAAGAACCGAGGAAACCGTTCTACATTCGCGACCCACATAATTGACAATAGCCACACTTTCGACCCATCTACAGGCATCAAATATCTCCATTATTGCCCAAAAAGCAGGCTACTTAATAGTTTAGAGCAATTAGAAATAAATAAAGCTAACAAAAGGAACATTTGTATGAATGACCAAATTTATTTCAACTATTCCCCTTTGTTAACACCCTAAACCAGTTCTGTTTCCACATATATGTTTGTATTATCTGTTATTAATATTTGGTTTCAAGTTATCTAAATCTTAACATTATTATTAATTTTATTTCTATTTTTTATTATTTACTTGTATTTGTACTTATTTATTTGTTATTTTTCCATGTATTAGTCTAGTGACATTGTTTTATGTAAATTTAGAACTAGGTTTTGTTAAGAAATATTTCATGAGTTAGCTAACGGTACAGCCAGGGGACTCCCAAGTTCTAATAGCACCCTTTGACCTGAGATGTATTTGAAGGGTCGCTCTCTGCAAACTGACTTAGTTCATAACTAGACCTGACGATGGTATAAAGCCGAAACCGGTAGTTATATATGAATATATATCTTTAGTGGAATAGACAATATTTCAAAAATAAGTTTGTTTTATTTATTTATGAAAAAAATAATGATTTTATATGCTTCTAATTCTTACCTTTCTTTGGTTGCGTGGGTTCGCCAAGACTAACAGTTTTGAAAAATCAAAATGACATGAGGTATGAAATACATAAAAGAAAAATTACGCCATCCTTATTTGATTAAATATAAGTAGGTATAATTTACCACTCCTGGCGCAGGAAGTGACGTCATCCAGTGTGGTGGATGCATGGAGAAAGTATAGCAACCGCTGACCCAGAATGAGTGGGGAGGGGGATGGGAGGGCAGGGGAATGGGGGATGGTACCCCCCCCCCCCCCCGGACCGAAGGAGGGGGTGCTCAGAGGGATGGGACCGAAGGAGGGTGTGCTCATAGGGGGTGGGGCCTAAGGAGGGGGTGTTCAGCGGGATGGGACCGAAGGAGGGTGGCCTCATAGGGGGTGCTCATTCGAGCTGGGGAGGTACATCTGAGGGAGCTGCGAGCCGTGGGGAAAGATGGTGCGCGGTGGTTAAGGCTAGGTTTTAATGGTTGGAGCTGGTTAGAGCTGGGTCAGCGGTTGCTATACTTTCTCCATGCATCCACCACACTGGATGATGTCACTTCCTGCCCCAGGAGTTGCCCAGTAGGGTGGAACGAAAATGGCCTTTTAAAATTTTTTTTAGTTATTAGTTTGGTAATAGTGGAAAAAAGGTGCCTTTTAAGTTCAAAAAGAATTTTAAAAAAATTGGTTGCAATACTACAACATCTTGAGGTGCCGCAAAGAGCTTAAAGTTTGTAAAAAAAATGAAAAATTTTAAACTTTGATAAATTATTTTTTATGAATTTCTCGTACATATAATGTTACAAAAGATGGTTTTAAATACATATATAAGCATTAGAATTGGAAAAAATTATTAATTATAAAATATAATAAAAAAAATATATATTTTGTAATGTCAAATTTTGTCTTTCTTACTTCTGTATCCTTAATGATTACAAATGTTACAGCTGCAAAATGTTTGTTTCTACTTCATTGCCACATTAAACTGGTCCTTGCGGCACCTCAAGGCGTACTCCAATATTTTTCATATTTTTAATTTATCTTATCTACACTAAAAGGCAACTTTTCCGCGCTATTCCATGTTAAAAATCACATAATCGAGACACGCAAAAATCTTTGAAAATGTCCAAAAAAGTGTGTTTTTATGAAACATTAAGGACCTTGCGGCACCTCAAGACGTACTCCAATATTTTTCATATTTTTTATTTATCTTATCTACACTAAAAGGCAACTTTTCCGCGCTATTCTAAATTAAAAATCAAAAGGTGATTTTTTCGTTCCACCCTATTGCCCAATCCTCCACCCTTACATACCCGGACTGTTGGGGTCTTCTAGCGACTACCTGTTCATTTCCTGCCTTCCAATTCAAATATTTCCATTTTGCTGATTATCATTATTTTAATATATTAAACAATTAATATCCATATTTTTGGATATTACAGGGGGACTAGAAGGGGGCTCATCAAACCATAATAACTGCCGATATAATGAATGTATCGACATGAAGCTATTATATAAAATAACTATTTATTTATAATCCAAATGGTCGATTGGTAGAGTGAAAGAAGCATTAATTAATTCGTGGTGGGGAAGAACATTGCCGGTGATTCACCGATTACTTTTATTTATTAGATTTATTACTTGTTGAAGCTTTTCATATAATTTTTTCAAGTCCATTTCACAGTCTGGAAATTAAGTAACATTAAACTACTTAATTAAGTTCCTTGATAGAAATATATTATTAATTAATCCTCTTAGGTGTCTCCTTTCCAATTCTGATCCTTTCCTAAAACGATGATTTGAAAGTATTAAAATTCTCCAAGAAGTAGAGCTTTCCTAATTTAGAAAGGATCTAGTGAATATTAATTAGGCTACTATGCAATCAGACAGTTTGCCGCTCTGTGAAATACCTAATTGAAAACATGCCGCTTCTCTCAACCAATTTATGTTAGTTTTTTTTAAACCCCTTTGAAATTTTGTACATATATACCTTCAGACATCCTCGAGACACTTATTGATTTTCAGTCATATCGATGAGAGCTTAGAACGGGAACTTAAACTCAAAACTGTATTAACTCGAATGAAAATCTCGACATGAAGTTGTATATGTTGACTGGCAATTTTAAAAGTAATTAATGATTTTCAGTCACATCGGCACATGATTGATATGTCCATAAGGCTTCTTAAACACCAAAGCCGAGCCGAACCGGGCCGGGCGGAGCGATGCGAAGCCGAGTCGGGCGGAATCTGCCTGCGTTCGCACCGAAGCCGATTCGCTCTCAGTAGGTTTCTAGCCTTGTAGTGAGAGGTGCTTCTTTCCTATTCAGTCTCAGTTGGAACGTGGTGCAAAATAATGTCATCAACTTTGATGATGTTGATGTTATTGGATATTTCATCACTTGATGATGAATGTGTGGCAGAAAGAAGGCGATACTGGACTCACAATATAAATAAAGATCACGAGACTAATGGACAGTTCGTAACTAAATACGAGAAACTACGAGAAGATGAAGAACGGTTTCTATGTCAACACTCATTAAAATATTAAAAAAAACAAAAACCACTTGAAACAAAAAAAAAACAATAAATTGCGCAATATGATGTAACTCACTGGGCTGAAACACCGAACTAGACTGAATGACGGAAGAAACAGCTGGCAGAAAACGCTCGAATTGGCGGTAGGTAGTACTGCTCAAAACCGCTCGGCTCGGCCCGCGCGGCTCGGCCTTGGTTTGAATACTCCCATGTAAACCCTGCGTATTTAGCGCTCAAGCGTTTTCCGCCCGGCTCGGGTCGGCCCGGCTTTGGTGTGAAACCTCACTAAGAGTTTCTTATATATATGGGGGGGGGGGGGGGGGGGGGGGGGGGGCAAAGTTTCCGTGGTTAGCGTTGCAGACTTTTTGTTATTAATTTGGGAGACTCGGACCCCTAGAAGCTCCCCCTGAGGTAACTGTAATACTTAAGTTGACTACATGCAGTTGATTAAATGCAAAGCGCAGCAGCAACAAATGCACGCTGTGGTTTCTGTACTTATAGAACTAAATGACTCACATCCAATAGCGTGCATTTGCTGCTGCTGGGCTTTGCATTTTTACTGCGCATGTAAAATCAGCTTTAAGAGTATAAAATATAACACAAATGACGATTTTGAGCGAGGAAATGAAATGATTGAATTCATATATATATATATATATATATATATATATATATATATATATATATATATATATATATATATATTTAAATAAATGTAATATGACTTGTTTTGTACATGTACATTTATGTAACAGCTGATAGCTGATTTAGGAATCAGATGCATGGGAAATTTGAAGATCCTATTGCTAACTTGCGAGCAATCCATTTTTATTAAAAACAATTTTTTTAGTTTATTTAATTTTTATCTTGTTTTTTTTGCTTTGGCCAGGGAGGGGGCACGCGCCCTCCTGCCCCCCCTGGCTATGCCCCTGCCCACACCTCTTCTCAAGTATTTCATACAGGCTTTACTGAGTATAAGAATGTAATGTGTCGGCCACATCACATATTTTCCTTGAAGTAACTAAACGAAGTTTACAGGAAGTTATAAAATCGGTCAGGAATTCGAAGTTCAGTTTTCATTAGAATTTCATGTTTTATTTTTTGTTTTTTATTAGGCGCATCGACTGCAGAGGCCATTAGCGCCAGCACAACTATTATTATAATAGTGACATCATGCGGATAAGGCTATCTCTCTGGATATTAGCTTTTCCTCTGTGAATGGCACCATATAATTTTTTGGTGATATAATCCAGTGTTTCGCAAGAATTGCAGCAGCTGGGTTATGTAGTCCGAGCTATCTTTCAGCACTGCTCGAGCATCGTGAGGCAGTCCATCTCTTTTTCGGTAGAGTTTGAGAGCTTCACAGGATTGTAGTATGTGGAAGACAGTAAGTTCTTCCTTGCATAGTGGTCATCTCGGTGGGGTTTGGGGAAAGAGACGTCAGTAGAAGGGAAATGGGGACTCTGGCGCAGTTGCCCCTCATGACCTTTGACCCCACGGGGTCACGTGACCCATCACCCCCCACCACCACCACTCCCCCCCCCCCCCCACCCACCCCAGCTCCGAATCACCCACCATCGTACATCCCCAGCTCAATAAGTTTCCGCTCTCCCTCTAAACCCCAATACGTTTCCACTCTCCCTCTAAACCTCATTAAGTTTCCACTCTCCCTCCTAACCTTAATAAGTTTCCACTCTCCCTCTAAACCCCAATAAGTTTCCACTCTCCCTCTAAACCTCAATAAGTTTCCGCTCTCCCTCTAAACCTCAATAAGCCCCCCCCCCCCCCCCCCTAATTTTTTCATCTCAATTTTTGTCCTTTGAATCACTACCAATCTACTTCCCCATCTAAATAAGTTTCCGCTCTTCCTCTAAACCTCAATAAGTTCCCCTCTCCCTCTAAACCTCAATAAGTTTCCGCTCTTCCTCTAAACCTCTATAAGTTTCCGCTCTCCCTCTAAACCCTGCTTTACATTTTTATCTCACCCCTCGCCTGTGCCCCTATATTTTTTTTAATTAGCCCACTAGTAACAATTTTTATATTTTTAAAGACTGATTTCGTGACCTTGAACAGGCACTTTCGTGATCTAACATGTCGAACCCTGCATTCGTGTAGCCTACCATATCATGTCCTAGCATGATCATCATCATCATTGTATTCAGTATTATTTTAAACTGAAGTATAATGATGGAATAATCGCCTACCTACAATTTTGAGCATGCCGTCCTTCGGTGCCTTGAAAAGTATTGCATTTAAAAATATAACTCAAAGCTCGTCATATTGAGTATGTTGTCCGATTGGAGTAATATGATGGAAAAATCGCCTACCTACACTTTTGAGCATGCCGTCCTTCGGTGCCTTGAAAAGTATTGCATTTAAAAATATAATTCAAAGCTCG
The DNA here is from genome assembly GCA_963662175.1 of Aradus depressus. NCBI lineage: Eukaryota > Metazoa > Arthropoda > Insecta > Hemiptera > Aradidae > Aradus > Aradus depressus. Next base: position 23,982,062 of record OY759221.1, read on the forward strand.
TCATATTGAGTATGTTGTCCGATTGGAGTAATGTGTGCGAAAAAATATTTATCTTCAATTCCGAGCATGCCGTCCTTCGGTGCCTTGAATAGTATTGCATTTAAAAATATAATTCAAAGCTCGTCATATTGAGTATGTTGTCCGATTGGAGTAATATGTGCGAAAAAATATTTATCTTCAATTCCGAGCACGCTGTCCTTTGGTGTTATTTGTGAATTCTTGTTTTTTATTATTTTATTTTTTTATATCCACTATGGTTTGGAAATGACCTTCGTATCTGTAGGGATTAAGTCGTTGTTTACATGTTCAAACATGTCGAGACCTGTTGTTGCAGGCATACTTCACCAATTTTTATTTCATGATTTAATCTTACATCCCCACGTCAATTAACACATCCAATGTGCTTCCCCATCTCAATACCCCCGCTCTCCCTCCGATTCACTACTCTCTATCTTCAGTATAGCGGCGTAGCCAATCCATCTCAATTTTCTCACTTATACTTCCCCACCTAATTCTCCCTTTAAACCTTTTACTCAGACACACATCCAAGCAATTTTCTTTAGATTTCATCATAGTCCACTACTCTTAGCACCATCATGCTTCGCCCCTGTTCAACACCTACAACCTCTCTAGATCGTCTGACATTTTCATCATAACCCGGTCTACCCATACATAAACCTACATTCTACGTCCATTAGCTTTTCCCTCTGAGTCAGTCAAACTTACCCACCTCAAATCATCTTCAATGCACATACCCACATCAATTATTCTAAAACATAATCTTTAATTATAATAGTTCTACTTCCTCAGACCTATTGTACTTCTTCCAATCCGGCAGAGACTTTGCAACCCACACCTAATCCTCAGGTCTTTCTCCTAATTTTTATGACTCACTTCTACTTCCCCACATCAATCGTCTAATTGTTTTTTCTCAACTTGTCCTTACCAATTTTCTGTTCTCTACTTCTAAAACCTTTTACTCATACATACCCGCCCATACACGCGGAGTAATCTTTAGATCTAGATGTACCTTTCCTTGGATACATTCTTAGGCTAACATGCAGGATATTTAACTTATGTTATGTTACATACTACTTCTCATCTCCAGCACTTAACTTACTTAGCACCTCTACTGTATTCCAATCCTCGTTTAAAGCGGTCAAAACAATTTCTTTTTCCTTCCACCAACCGTCCTCTACTGTAATTGCTCTCCTAACCTTCTCAAACCCCCGCACAATTCTGACAACGACCAATCCATCCCAATATTCTGCTCTCCACTTCTACTTCCCCAACATCATATCAAGTTAGAACCCTACAAGTGTAGACTACTGCCCCGTCAACATTTCTTTCTCATTCAAACCACTTCTATCCCACCTCTCACTCAGACATACCTGCACACTTGCATCACATGCAGAAAATCAAATTTAAATGCTTCTCCCTACCTAAACCGCCAGGTCAACACCCCCCACAGTTCTCGTCGATATTTAGATTCACATTTCCAATATTACTTTACCATCACTATTTTTACGACTAATAACCTACAATCTAGCAGGAACTTAAATCATCCCCCTGCACAACACTACTCCGGATATATTCAGAACCCACTCCCACACATCTGAGCACCAATAGAACTCTAACCTAGGACCCCTGCTGTGTAGGCTCACTCACATTGGTACCTGTCAACCCATCTTTATAACTGCAAAAGCCGGGGGTAATTTCATATTCAAGTATTTTTCCTAAGATTTCATACTGATGAAGGCTCTAGACCCCTTCATCACCAACGAGATCAGTTAAAGAACTATTTTATAACACAGCCCCAACGTACTTATAAGGTGTGTCCAATACAATAGGAATTCTTCTTATATAGCTATCCTAAGAAGAAGTCATTGAAAACTTTACCCACTGAGCCGGATAATTATTTATAGTAGAGATACTAATATTTTTTGAATGGGTAGGCGGCCTTGTGTAACATTTCATTATCAGAGATTAGCTGTGATGTACTTTTCTACAAATCAGAGACTATGTATATTTCCTACAATAGAATCCTTCCGAGAGATCCAATATATCGTCACGACACAACACTTCACAAAAATACGGAATTGTTCACCTATCCCTATAAACATCACTCAACTGCAACTTCCCCAAATCTAAAAAACTTAGAAGTCGCTCGGACACATTTTAAAAACCCCACCACTCTTCTATATACTTCCTCAGCTAAATTTTTTCCCTGGTTCCCCTCTATAGTATATCTTAAACTCTAAAGTAACCCCAACCCGAACACCATTCCTATCAATCTAAACTTTTATTTCTCAGTCATGCACCATAGATAGGGTTTTCTATAGGTGCTATCACCAATCTCCTACATGCATATATATATAATATATTTTCTATAGTTCCCCCGACATTTTTCTACAACTAACACTCAATTAATATTATAACGCAGCCCTCACACCCATACTCCATTGTATTTATTTTTCAAGTCCCAAGCTCTTCGTCTAATATACATCACAGTTCCCACCGGTATTTGAGAACCCATATAGTATTATTGTTCCATCCTCACCCACATCTCATGGACCCCACAATTCAGCCCTCCTTCCCCGCATATATGGTATTGAGAGCCAAAACACTTACGATGACCCAATACAACAGTTATTTTACCGATTCATCTTCATAGCCACAAAACCCGGGATTATTTAATATTTTAGTATATTTCTTTTTTCATTATTTGTCACAGGTTTTTTTTTTCCTCACATACAACGCCTACTCCACTCAACTGTTTTTTCTTAAAGTCCTATACATATCTTACATCCTTTCATATATTTATTTTTTATTTAGTCATATTATTTAATATTTTATGCGATTAATATTTATTTACATTTTCGAAAATTTACGTAAATTATGAACATTTTGTAGCATATTCAGGAACATTTTTTGTGATGAATGTGACTGCGTAATAACTATCGTGATTATAAGAAAAATTGGTGAGTACAAGCTGGTCAGTATTAAGAAATAAAAATCGTATATAGGTTCCATATCATAGGCAGTTTCTTATTGTTGTTGGGGCTAGGTGTATTGCTGGAAACCCATTAATGATCGGCTCTTCTCGGCTCGTCTCGGATTTTATCGGCTCCTTTCGTTGCATGTAGGATGAAAAAAACTATAAATACGTTCTGTTTGGTCAGTAGTTATCTGTTTTCATTGTGAACGTGTTAACAACGTTGAGATAAATACAATCTGATCATTCACTATTTATTGAACCGAAGTTGTCAACCCTGTTACAATAAATACGGTCTGTTTGGTGATTATTAGGCAGACTTCATTGATCTAGTAATCCACAGCAGGTTAGATACCATGGGGGTCAAACGAAACGCTCTCACTATAGAAAATAAAATAAAAATAATTAAACTTTTTGATGAAGAAGAAAAGGTTGGAGAAATATCGAAACATTTCAAGATTCCTCAATCCACGATTTCTTCAATTTTAAAGAGACGAGAAACCATTTTTCAATTAGATACATGTGGTAAAAGACATATTAAACGAATTAGAACTAATGGTGATTATCAAATGGAACAAGATGAAACTGAGGATACACCCCCTCTTGCCTTCAACGGAGAGAATTACACACAACAACACACAGACTCTTCAGAGGAGGATGTGGGTGAACACTCCAGTTCATCACAACAGCAAACGGACTCTTCACAGCATGATACGGATGAAGACGGAAGTGAACGAATTCATTCAACAGAACACCGACGAGTAGTATATGGTGATAAAAAACCAACAAAAAAGTTCAACCTTCCTAAACCCGTAAAAGGCTTAATACCTCTTTCTAAGGAAAATATGACGTTTTTACGTTTGGTCGGGTATAAAGTTCTGTCATCAACGTATAGATGTTAGATTTGGATAGTTCAAAGAGGGGTTCGGATATCATTCTCATTACCGAAACCATCGGGGGTATAGATGGAATAAGAAAATCTGTTAGACATGAAAACACTCTATCTATTTAAAAGGTAGATTTTTTCAAGGAGAATGGGACAACGACAGTTGCAACATTCTAAAAGTGGTTTTTGTTCAATTCCAGTGCTTCCAGGGTAATAACTCGGACTATATTTTGAAGGATATATCAATAATGGGCATTAACTTTATTGGGAATAGGTACACAGCATATCACAAACGAAAAGATTATTAGAAAGAATCAAATCGAATGCTGTGAGGTTGTGCAGGCTTGGAGAGGCTATAAACGCACGCAGGTCGTATGAGTGAAGGTTTGGAGAGGATATAGACGCCCGCAGACCAGTGTGATCACCAGCAGTTCTAAATGTTGAAAACACTGATTTGAGGAAAAGTAGGAGAGTACAATCGTGTTAATATGCCTGTATTTTTGATTTGCAGGAAAGGGCCTTGCCCCCTTTTTATTCATGCTTTGTATCCAAAAGTATATATATATTTCAGTTTTCATTTGACTATATGCTTATATCATCTCTTTGTGAGAGCGGTTCTAAATCTGCTGGGTAAGTTTCGTTCTTGAGCAGTGTCTACATGTACCCCCAAAATCCTGTTTCTTTGAACCAAATTCAACTCAGTCAAATCGATTCAAATCCCTATATTATACTGCAATATTCTCGCTCAAACATCACTACACTCTCCTTCTAGTTATAACGATATCGCTATATTTATAACGATATTACTGTAGTTATAACGATATCGTTATAAATATAGCGATATCGTTATAACTACTGTGATATCGTTATAAATATAGCGATATCGTTATAATTACAGTAATATCGTTATAAATATAGCGATATCGTTATAACTACAGTAATATCGTTATAAATATAGCGATATCGTTATAACTCCTGTGATATCGTTATAAATATAGCGCTATCGTTATAAGTACTGTGATATCGATATAAATATAGCGATATCGTTATAACTACTGTGATATCGTTAAAAATATAGCGATATCGTTATAACTACAGTAATATCGTTATAAATATAAAGATATCGTTATAACTACTGTGATATCGTTATAAATATAGCGCTATCGTTATAAGTACTGTGATATCGATATAAATATAGCGATATCGTTATAACTACTGTGATATCGTTAAAAATATAGCGATATCGTTATAACTATAGTAATATCGTTATAAATATAGCGATATCGTTATAACTCCTGTGATATCGTTATAAATATAGCGATATCGTTATAACTACTGTGATATGGTTATAAATATAGCGATATCGTTATAACTACAGTAATATCGTTATAAATATAGCGATATCGTTATAACTACTGTGATATCGTTAAAAATATAGCGATATCGTTATAACTATAGTAATATCGTTATAAATATAGCGATATCGTTATAACTCCTGTGATATCGTTATAAATATAGCGATATCGTTATAACTACTGTGATATGGTTATAAATATAGCGATATCGTTATAACTACAGTAATATCGTTATAAATATAGCGATATCGTTATAACTCCTGTGATATCGTTATAAATATAGCGCTATCGTTATAACTACTGTGATATCGTTATAAATATAGCGATATTGTTATAACTACTGTGATATCGTTATAAATATAGCGATATCGTTATAACTACACTAATATCGTTATAAATATAGCGATATCGTTATAACTCCTGTGATATCGTTATAAATATAGCGATATCGTTATAACTACTGTGATATCGTTATAAATATAGCGATATCGTTATAATTACAGTAATATCGTTATAAATATAGCGATATCGTTATAACTACAGTAATATCGTTATAAATATAGCGATATCGTTATAACTAGAAGGAGAGTGTAGTGATGTTTGAGCGAGAATATTGCAGTATAATATAGGGATTTGAATCGATTTGACTGAGTTGAATTTGGTTCAAAGAAACAGGATTTTGGGGGTACATGTAGACACTGCTCAAGAACGAAACTTACCCAGCAGATTTAGAACCGCTCTCACAAAGAGATGATATAAGCATATAGTCAAATGAAAACTGAAATATATATATACTTTTGGATACAAAGCATGAATAAAAAGGGGGCAAGGCCCTTTCCTGCAAATCAAAAATACAGGCATATTAACACGATTGTACTCTCCTACTTTTCCTCAAATCAGTGTTTTCAACATTTAGAACTGCTGGTGATCACACTGGTCTGCGGGCGTCTATATCCTCTCCAAACCTTCACTCATACGACCTGCGTGCGTTTATAGCCTCTCCAAGCCTGCACAACCTCACAGCATTCGATTTGATTCTTTCTAATAATCTTTTCGTTTGTGATATGCTGTGTACCTATTCCCAATAAAGTTAATGCCCATTATTGATATATCCTTCAAAATATAGTCCGAGTTATTACCCTGGAAGCACTGGAATTGAACAAAAACCACTTTTAGAATGTTGCAACTGTCGTTGTCCCATTCTCCTTGAAAAAATCTACCTTTTAAATAGATAGAGTGTTTTCATGTCTAACAGATTTTCTTATTCCATCTATACCCCCGATGGTTTCGGTAATGAGAATGATATCCGAACCCCTCTTTGAACTATCCAAATCTAACATCTATACGTTGATGACAGAACTTTATACCCGACCAAACGTAAAAACGTCATATTTTCCTTAGAAAGAGGTATTAAGCCTTTTACGGGTTTAGGAAGGTTGAACTTTTTTGTTGGTTTTTTATCACCATATACTACTCGTCGGTGTTCTGTTGAATGAATTCGTTCACTTCCGTCTTCATCCGTATCATGCTGTGAAGAGTCCGTTTGCTGTTGTGATGAACTGGAGTGTTCACCCACATCCTCCTCTGAAGAGTCTGTGTGTTGTTGTGTGTAATTCTCTCCGTTGAAGGCAAGAGGGGGTGTATCCTCAGTTTCATCTTGTTCCATTTGATAATCACCATTAGTTCTAATTCGTTTAATATGTCTTTTACCACATGTATCTAATTGAAAAATGGTTTCTCGTCTCTTTAAAATTGAAGAAATCGTGGATTGAGGAATCTTGAAATGTTTCGATATTTCTCCAACCTTTTCTTCTTCATCAAAAAGTTTAATTATTTTTATTTTATTTTCTATAGTGAGAGCGTTTCGTTTGACCCCCATGGTATCTAACCTGCTGTGGATTACTAGATCAATGAAGTCTGCCTAATAATCACCAAACAGACCGTATTTATTGTAACAGGGTTGACAACTTCGGTTCAATAAATAGTGAATGATCAGATTGTATTTATCTCAACGTTGTTAACACGTTCACAATGAAAACAGATAACTACTGACCAAACAGAACGTATTTATAGTTTTTTTCATCCTACATGCAACGAAAGGAGCCGATAAAATCCGAGACGAGCCGAGAAGAGCCGATCATTAATGGGTTTCCAGCAATACACCTAGCCCCAACAACAATAAGAAACTGCCTATGATATGGAACCTATATACGATTTTTATTTCTTAATACTGACCAGCTTGTACTCACCAATTTTTCTTATAATCACGATAGTTATTACGCAGTCACATTCATCACAAAAAATGTTCCTGAATATGCTACAAAATGTTCATAATTTACGTAAATTTTCGAAAATGTAAATAAATATTAATCGCATAAAATATTAAATAATATGACTAAATAAAAAATAAATATATGAAAGGATGTAAGATATGTATAGGACTTTAAGAAAAAACAGTTGAGTGGAGTAGGCGTTGTATGTGAGGAAAAAAAAAACCTGTGACAAATAATGAAAAAAGAAATATACTAAAATATTAAATAATCCCGGGTTTTGTGGCTATGAAGATGAATCGGTAAAATAACTGTTGTATTGGGTCATCGTAAGTGTTTTGGCTCTCAATACCATATATGCGGGGAAGGAGGGCTGAATTGTGGGGTCCATGAGATGTGGGTGAGGATGGAACAATAATACTATATGGGTTCTCAAATACCGGTGGGAACTGTGATGTATATTAGACGAAGAGCTTGGGACTTGAAAAATAAATACAATGGAGTATGGGTGTGAGGGCTGCGTTATAATATTAATTGAGTGTTAGTTGTAGAAAAATGTCGGGGGAACTATAGAAAATATATTATATATATATGCATGTAGGAGATTGGTGATAGCACCTATAGAAAACCCTATCTATGGTGCATGACTGAGAAATAAAAGTTTAGATTGATAGGAATGGTGTTCGGGTTGGGGTTACTTTAGAGTTTAAGATATACTATAGAGGGGAACCAGGGAAAAAATTTAGCTGAGGAAGTATATAGAAGAGTGGTGGGGTTTTTAAAATGTGTCCGAGCGACTTCTAAGTTTTTTAGATTTGGGGAAGTTGCAGTTGAGTGATGTTTATAGGGATAGGTGAACAATTCCGTATTTTTGTGAAGTGTTGTGTCGTGACGATATATTGGATCTCTCGGAAGGATTCTATTGTAGGAAATATACATAGTCTCTGATTTGTAGAAAAGTACATCACAGCTAATCTCTGATAATGAAATGTTACACAAGGCCGCCTACCCATTCAAAAAATATTAGTATCTCTACTATAAATAATTATCCGGCTCAGTGGGTAAAGTTTTCAATGACTTCTTCTTAGGATAGCTATATAAGAAGAATTCCTATTGTATTGGACACACCTTATAAGTACGTTGGGGCTGTGTTATAAAATAGTTCTTTAACTGATCTCGTTGGTGATGAAGGGGTCTAGAGCCTTCATCAGTATGAAATCTTAGGAAAAATACTTGAATATGAAATTACCCCCGGCTTTTGCAGTTATAAAGATGGGTTGACAGGTACCAATGTGAGTGAGCCTACACAGCAGGGGTCCTAGGTTAGAGTTCTATTGGTGCTCAGATGTGTGGGAGTGGGTTCTGAATATATCCGGAGTAGTGTTGTGCAGGGGGATGATTTAAGTTCCTGCTAGATTGTAGGTTATTAGTCGTAAAAATAGTGATGGTAAAGTAATATTGGAAATGTGAATCTAAATATCGACGAGAACTGTGGGGGGTGTTGACCTGGCGGTTTAGGTAGGGAGAAGCATTTAAATTTGATTTTCTGCATGTGATGCAAGTGTGCAGGTATGTCTGAGTGAGAGGTGGGATAGAAGTGGTTTGAATGAGAAAGAAATGTTGACGGGGCAGTAGTCTACACTTGTAGGGTTCTAACTTGATATGATGTTGGGGAAGTAGAAGTGGAGAGCAGAATATTGGGATGGATTGGTCGTTGTCAGAATTGTGCGGGGGTTTGAGAAGGTTAGGAGAGCAATTACAGTAGAGGACGGTTGGTGGAAGGAAAAAGAAATTGTTTTGACCGCTTTAAACGAGGATTGGAATACAGTAGAGGTGCTAAGTAAGTTAAGTGCTGGAGATGAGAAGTAGTATGTAACATAACATAAGTTAAATATCCTGCATGTTAGCCTAAGAATGTATCCAAGGAAAGGTACATCTAGATCTAAAGATTACTCCGCGTGTATGGGCGGGTATGTATGAGTAAAAGGTTTTAGAAGTAGAGAACAGAAAATTGGTAAGGACAAGTTGAGAAAAAACAATTAGACGATTGATGTGGGGAAGTAGAAGTGAGTCATAAAAATTAGGAGAAAGACCTGAGGATTAGGTGTGGGTTGCAAAGTCTCTGCCGGATTGGAAGAAGTACAATAGGTCTGAGGAAGTAGAACTATTATAATTAAAGATTATGTTTTAGAATAATTGATGTGGGTATGTGCATTGAAGATGATTTGAGGTGGGTAAGTTTGACTGACTCAGAGGGAAAAGCTAATGGACGTAGAATGTAGGTTTATGTATGGGTAGACCGGGTTATGATGAAAATGTCAGACGATCTAGAGAGGTTGTAGGTGTTGAACAGGGGCGAAGCATGATGGTGCTAAGAGTAGTGGACTATGATGAAATCTAAAGAAAATTGCTTGGATGTGTGTCTGAGTAAAAGGTTTAAAGGGAGAATTAGGTGGGGAAGTATAAGTGAGAAAATTGAGATGGATTGGCTACGCCGCTATACTGAAGATAGAGAGTAGTGAATCGGAGGGAGAGCGGGGGTATTGAGATGGGGAAGCACATTGGATGTGTTAATTGACGTGGGGATGTAAGATTAAATCATGAAATAAAAATTGGTGAAGTATGCCTGCAACAACAGGTCTCGACATGTTTGAACATGTAAACAACGACTTAATCCCTACAGATACGAAGGTCATTTCCAAACCATAGTGGATATAAAAAAATAAAATAATAAAAAACAAGAATTCACAAATAACACCAAAGGACAGCGTGCTCGGAATTGAAGATAAATATTTTTTCGCACATATTACTCCAATCGGACAACATACTCAATATGACGAGCTTTGAATTATATTTTTAAATGCAATACTATTCAAGGCACCGAAGGACGGCATGCTCGGAATTGAAGATAAATATTTTTTCGCACACATTACTCCAATCGGACAACATACTCAATATGACGAGCTTTGAATTATATTTTTAAATGCAATACTTTTCAAGGCACCGAAGGACGGCATGCTCAAAAGTGTAGGTAGGCGATTTTTCCATCATATTACTCCAATCGGACAACATACTCAATATGACGAGCTTTGAGTTATATTTTTAAATGCAATACTTTTCAAGGCACCGAAGGACGGCATGCTCAAAATTGTAGGTAGGCGATTATTCCATCATTATACTTCAGTTTAAAATAATACTGAATACAATGATGATGATGATCATGCTAGGACATGATATGGTAGGCTACACGAATGCAGGGTTCGACATGTTAGATCACGAAAGTGCCTGTTCAAGGTCACGAAATCAGTCTTTAAAAATATAAAAATTGTTACTAGTGGGCTAATTAAAAAAAATATAGGGGCACAGGCGAGGGGTGAGATAAAAATGTAAAGCAGGGTTTAGAGGGAGAGCGGAAACTTATAGAGGTTTAGAGGAAGAGCGGAAACTTATTGAGGTTTAGAGGGAGAGGGGAACTTATTGAGGTTTAGAGGAAGAGCGGAAACTTATTTAGATGGGGAAGTAGATTGGTAGTGATTCAAAGGACAAAAATTGAGATGAAAAAATTAGGGGGGGGGGGGGGGGGGGGCTTATTGAGGTTTAGAGGGAGAGCGGAAACTTATTGAGGTTTAGAGGGAGAGTGGAAACTTATTGGGGTTTAGAGGGAGAGTGGAAACTTATTAAGGTTAGGAGGGAGAGTGGAAACTTAATGAGGTTTAGAGGGAGAGTGGAAACGTATTGGGGTTTAGAGGGAGAGCGGAAACTTATTGAGCTGGGGATGTACGATGGTGGGTGATTCGGAGCTGGGGTGGGTGGGGGGGGGGGGGGGGAGTGGTGGTGGTGGGGGGTGATGGGTCACGTGACCCCGTGGGGTCAAAGGTCATGAGGGGCAACTGCGCCAGAGTCCCCATTTCCCTTCTACTGACGTCACATCAGCAGTGCCGATTCGAGGTTTAACCGACCTCAGAAACGTATTACACTCCTCCCATTGCTTTTTCCATTTATTTTTGATGGTCAATTTGAGTGGCTGCTTGATGTCTGCAGGACGGACTGGTATGGCCTCTGTTAGCACGGCAGCTGTAGCTTCCTTGGCGGCTCGGTCCGCCAGCTCGTTACCATGGATCCTACGTGCCCTGGGATCCAAGCGAAGTCTATGTATGATTCTTTAAGATGAGGTGCACCATGGGATCGCTAGAGTATTTGTCCCTAAATGAGTATATTTCATGTTTTCCGACACTTTGATTTCAAAAATAATAAAAATGTATGAGGATTCAACTATTAATTTTAAACCCTAACATTCTGTTTAGGTGAGAAAGAAATATTAATTATTTCGTCCTGGGGAAGTACATTCACCATCGATAATTTCTTCAAGTACTGAGCCTGAAATTTATAGTATGTCCTGTCGGGAAATGAAGTAACATTAAACTACTTAATTAAGTTCCTTGATAGAAATATATTATTAATTAATCCTCTTAGGTGTCTCCTTTCCAATGCTGATCCTTTCCTAAAACGATGATTTGAAAGTATTACAATTCTCCAAGAAGTAGAGCTTTCCTAATTTAGAAAGGATCTAGTGAATATTAATTAGGCTAGTATGCAATCAGACAGTTTGCCGTGAAATACCTCACAGACCCAATTGAAAACACGCCGCTTTTCTCCACCAAATTATGTTAGACTTTTCTTTTAAGTGTTTTTTTTATACCTCTTTGTGTATTCCGGTCCCGTTTTCCCTTTAAGCCTATGTTTTAGCATAAGAAACAAGCCATCGCCCCCCCCTAGAAATAGGATTCTGTTCAATTGACTATGTATTTTCACCGCAAACAATAGATAGATTCCTTTGATGTTGAAAAAAGCTTGAGTTCTTTTATGGTCGACCAAGGATATGAGCGAATAAATCGTTTGATTTTCACAGCTATATCTAACGTAGGAGAGGTGTAAAATAGTCAAAAAGTTTATGTTAAATTTTCATCGGTATTTCATTTTTTCTACCCCCCGATAAAAAAAAAAGTCATTGAATTCGGGGTGAATTTTTTAACTAAATTGTTACTCTCACTTCAAAATCAATCGACATTTTAAGTTAAAATTAATATTTGACTTCTGAATCATCATCATCATACTAAATTCTCTGTCGATACATTCATTAGATTGGTATTTATTTAGGTTTTTGAGTTGAGCCCCTCCTCTTAGAGGTAATTTATAAATTACGTAAGGCATTTAGAGGGGGGGGGGGGGGGATACGCTCAATATTATTATTCTTACTATAGGGGAGGGGGGTAAAGAATTTGATCTTATGTAAGTTTTTGAATTTAAAATCTACTACTTTCGCGCTAAGAAATGGCGCTATTGGATAGCGCCATCTGTATTTTGTTCTCAAATTCAGTATTGAATCCTACAGAAATCATATGCTCTCAGTACCCTACACCAATAATAATGTTCACGATATATATTGTAGTTGAAATCTTATGATATCTTACAATAGGGGGGAGAGGGTCAAATTAGCTTTGAAAAAGCCTTACGAAATTTATGAATGGTCCCTTATCCCCTTCTTCCATTTGGCCGATTTGGCTGAAAATCAATAGGAGTCGTTTTTAGGGGATTTTCGATACATCCAGATAAAATTTTATATCCATACAGATTAGGTTTTATGACTCATGCCCGGGCTTTAACTACGAGGTAATATCGCTTAGTTACTACCAGAGCGCTCTTTCGTCATTGTGGTGGACATGAGCCCGACTCTACGGTCCTAAATTTTTTTTTTAGGGCAGGGGTCTTTAATGAGTACCTGACATCGTAGAGGCTCGGTATGTCCATACATTTAATACATCAGCAATTATTAGTAATTTTGTGTTAAGCTCCCCGCTGATTCCCCGTTTTCAATGGCTGATTTGGTTGTAAATCAGTAGGTGTTGTCCTTATGGAGTTACATTAAGGTGGCCGCTATTTTAAAAAAGTTAAAATTTTCTTGCTCCGGTACCAAAAACATGTGTAAAATGTCGAAAAAATGTGGCCTGAATTTTTTCAGATTTTTTAAATCATATTAACCGGTGCCTATAAGAGGTCGAATTTTAACATGGGTTTTAAATGGGGGTTTTGAACTTTTACCGACTTTTGAGCGTAGTTTCAAATGTTTCAGACATAAAAATCTGAACATTTACATACTTATTTATTTGGGTCCGCTGAATTGAAATTCACCGTCAAAATTCAATTTTGACAGTTGTAACTGTCAAAAAACTGTCATTAATTTTTGAAAAATATCAATTTCATGAAAATATCGATGATTTTATATGTTTTTCGGGTCGCTGATTACAAATTTTTGGTCAAAATTCGTTTTTTGACAGTTAAAGCTGTAGAAAACTGTCAAAAATTCATATAGATCGACTACTGCACAAGAATATCGATTATATAGGTTTTTAGGTCACGAAACTTGAATTAACAAATCATTTTTTTATTGAAATAATGGGTTTAATTTATTATATATGTTAATTCAAGTTTCGTGACCTAAAAACCTATATAATCGATATTTTTGTGCAATAGTCGATCTATATGCATTGTTGACAGTTTTCTACAACTGTCAAAAAACGAATTTTGACCAAAACTTTGTAATCAGCGACCCGAAAAACATATAAAATCATCGATATTTTCATGAAATTGATATTTTTCAAAAATTATTGACAGTTTTTTGACAGTTACAACTGTCAAAATTGAATTTTGACGGTGAATTTCAATTCAGCGGACCCAAATACATAAATATGTAAATTTTCAGATTCATTTCAGATTTCAGACCCCCATTTAAAACCCATGTTGAAATTCGACCTCTTACAGGCACCGGTTAATATGATTTAAAAAATCTGAAAAAATTCAGGCCACATTTTTTCGACATTTTACACATGTTTTTGGTACCGGAGCAAGAAAATTTTAACTTTTTTAAAATAGCGGCTACCCTAATAGACATATATAATTTTGTATTGATACATCCATTAAATAGGCGGTTATTGAGGTTTTTGTGTTGAGTACCTCCCCCTAATCATCCTATGTCCCTCCAAAACTAATCGACCATTTGTGCTAAAAGTCGATAGTTTGTCTTATATTGATATTTCTGAATTCTCATAGTAAATTTTTTGTCGAGACATTCATTAAGTCGGCAGTTATTAGTGTTTTGTGTTAATCTCCCTCCTAATCCCCCCTACCCCTTTGAAAAATTACTAGGTGTCGTCTTTATGAGGCTCTGGGGGTGGGGTATATATAAAATTTTGTGTTGATGCATTCATTCTATCGGTAGTTATCGTGTTTACAGACGGACAGACACACACATACAAACAGACAGGAAATTTATTTTGAACTTTTGAAATCAGGATTTCGGAAATCATGAAATTATGTTAACATTCAACAATCAATTTTTGAACGACTACATAACTATGTGCGGACACGATAATTCCTGATTTAAATAATATATCTTCGATACAAATACAATATATCAACATGAACTTATATATTTAGATTTAACACAAAAAGGATGGTACCTATTATTGTCGCGATTTCGGGCAAAGGGAAGGATCAGAGGGAGGGCTTAACTCAAAAACTCTAATAACTGCCAATGTAATGAATATATCGACACGAAATTTAGTATAAGGATTCAAAAGTATAAATCAATGAAGACTTTTGACGAAGATACGAAGACGTTAAAAGCCTTTTAAAGGTACTAAGTCCTTTAAGACTGAGAGGCTTAAATGTCTGAAAATGACTTAAGTCCTTTAAGACATTTAAGCCATTTAACCCCTTATGTTATTTGATAGCTTCGCTGTTAATGTTTTTATTCTGTATCTATGAAAGAAATCTATGATTCTCGTTCGTTACAGGTAACTCAATATACCATAGGAAATGATTTAAGAACCAAATTAAATAAGTCGTCTGATTTTTAATATTAAAATTGAGTTTTTAGGGCGTCGGTAGCTCAGTGGTATGCGTGCTTGCCTTCTGAGCTCAAGATCGTGGATTTGATACCCGGCCGAGGACCTTAGTTTCTTTTATCTGGGAATAAAAGAAACTTAAGCCCGCCGTTTTATGGATGGGACATTAAGCGAAGGTCCTGAGCCTGTACGATCAGGTACTCGTTAAAGACCCCCTGCTCTAAGTGAATAAAAATTTAGGGTAGGCAAAATTTAGGACTCCCGCAGTAGATTCGGGCTTATGTCCACCAGAGTGACGAAACAGTGCTCTGGTAGTAGGCGATATGACCTCGTAGTTAAAAGCCAGAACTGAGTCAAATAACTAACTAAAATTGATTTTTAAAAAGTACATATAAATAATATTTTTAAGGGCAACCTAATTCTAAAATACACATTTCCACAAAAAAATTATAAAAGCTTCGTATTATCATGTTTAAGGATTATGTAAATCATACCATTTGAATAAAACATTTTTATAAAATGGACTCCCTCGAAATTTCTTTATTGATAATGAATAAAAACAGACATTAAAACGATAATATTCTTACAAAAAGGAATATTTTATATACTTTTATATTATGAAGATCATAATTATTATAGAGTAAAATAAATAAAATAAATCATCTTCAGAATTATTATAGAGTAAAACAAATTTTAAAAAATCATCTTCATAATTATTATAGAGTAAAACAAATTTTAAAAAATCATCTTCATAATTATTATAGAGTAAAACATATAAAATAAATCATCTTAATAATTATTATAGAATAAAACAAATAAAATAAAAAATATAATAAAAAAAATGATGTGGCCAACACAGGACTTTCTTATACCAACCTCTTTTGTACAGAAAGGAGGAGGGAGGGGGAGCAAAAGAGATATATACTATATTTATATACTATTTTCGAGTACAAGAGTGGTTGTTGTAAAAAAGTCCTTATGGCCATATCATATATATTTAATTTCTTCTATACTTTTTATTTTTTTTTATAAAAACTTGGAAATATTTTTTATTGAAATTTATTTTATATTTATTTTTGGGGCATACTTGGATCCAAATCTAAATTATCAATACAAAACAAATTAAATATTTATAAAACAATTATACGATCAATTTGGACATAAGGACTTGACCTCTGGCTTCGCTA
This sequence comes from Aradus depressus, assembly GCA_963662175.1. Lineage (NCBI taxonomy): Eukaryota > Metazoa > Arthropoda > Insecta > Hemiptera > Aradidae > Aradus > Aradus depressus. Next base: position 23,998,659 of record OY759221.1, read on the forward strand.
GAAATTCATCATTCATGAATATAATTCAATCCTTTCAAACCAAAGTCCTCAGATGCATCGCAAATGCTCTTTTCTAACAAAATCTTTCATAATGAAGATTATTTTGATTAGGTCATAAATAATTTATTATTGCGTTATTATTGTTTCGACTGCTGATTTAAAAAAATAATAAAAATTTTTCCTGTCTCACTGTGAGTGACTATGAACACGATAACTAACGATGGAATTAATATATCGATATGAAATAAACCCCATAAGGACGACACTTATTGATTATGACGACACAATTGACCTAAAGAAAGGGGAGATAGTGTGTTGCGAGGGTGGGGGTGAGGGGGCTCAACTGAAAAACTATGATAACTGTCGTAACGAATGTATCTAGATGAAATTTCGTATCATGATTCAGAAGTCTCTGAGTGAGATTTCTTGATTTCCAAAAAAACAGGTAATTTGTACTGGGGAAGTTCATAGGTGATTCAATTATTTTTTTACTTTTTTTCTTGTAGGTATATTTTTAAGCATTTCTTCGCACATTTAAACCTTTAACGTAGGTTAATTAGTAAGTTATTGTGACTCAGGCCCGGGCTTTAACTACGAGGTCATACTGCCTACTACCAGAACGCTCTTTCCTTGCTCCTATTATGGCCATGAGCCTGACTCTACAGTGGCAGTCCTAAATGTTGCGTTTAACGAGAACCTGACATCGCATACCACCCGCCGGGCGCCCCTCTCTTAAAGGCAGATAGATACATAAGCCTGCTCAAATACTTTATTTTAATTGTTCTTATTTATTTTCAGGTGAGTTTTGCTTTTAACGATACTCATACACCGAAGGGGTAAGTTAATTATAATTATCTATTTTATAAATGTTGCTAAACTCATCTATTATTACATTACATACAACACATATTATGCATATTAATATTACAATTTAAACAAGAGATGATGCGCGGGTTCCGTGCTAATGTTCTCTGCCACTTTCTACTCTGTATTAAGTCATTCGATAAGTATTTTCGAGGTTGCCCTCACCATCAGGCTGTCTGATGAAACATTCAAAAGAAAGTCAACAAAATCTTCAAATATCGGCACAACAAAGCAGATTATTTTTGCTGATGTGAAATTACCTTTTTCGTCTCTGAATTTCGTGAGATATGCCGTTTCAAATATAACATGGAAACGGCATATTTGCGACATATTTAGCTCTTACTACAATTCCGAAAAAATAATTTATTATTTGAATTAGTTATTATTTTCGAGGAAGAAACATAAAATTGCAATAATCCTTTTGGTTTAGGAAACCTTTTTAAAGATTAAAAGGGATTATATGAACAATTATAATAAATATATATTGTAAAGGTTGATAATTTGGGTTATAATAAAATATAAATAAATATGGGTGGAGAACTTTTTAAAATTGGTAGTTACTACTTATAGAATAACTTTTTTAGTATTTGTTTTAAACAATAGGGAAACATAATTTACTTGAAGTGGTTGGGCAAATGGTTTGGAGTGAGCTTCAGTTTGTGTCCAGTTCTTTGGAGTCGTGGAGCAGGACATAGGTCTTCTCATAGTTGGGTCTTGCGCTAGATCGCTCCGGAGCAGGCATCCTCTTCTTTACTCGCCTCCTAGGATGCTGTCATATATCAGAGGATGGACAGACGTGCCACTTGACGGACGGATAGACATTAACAGACAGGGATAGAAAATTGTTATTAAATGTTTTTTATTTATTATTATTTACCCCTAAGCATAGACCGTTACAATACATATATATGTTTTTTGACCACATAAATTAAAACATTATTTAATTTTTTAGGTGGGTATAAGAAATTCACTTTCAGAATGACGCTGTACAATGAAACAAAGAAAACTGTTGATGCTGATGCATTACTTTCATATGCACAGTAATGCCAATATTAAATGAATTTGAGAGGGGAGAAAAAGTAATTTGTAAAAGCGTGGTTGGTATATGAAAATTCTGTAATATCTACATCACATATTTACCCTAGTTCAAAGAATAAAACTATTATAATATGTATTTTCACATGCACATTATCTAGTCATGTATTTGGAAGGAATTTTAAAGACAATATCCGAATTATTGCCAAGGGCAAGGAACTAACAAAGAGATCCTTAAAAAAGTCACTATTCCTTGAAAAATAACATACTTCTGTTATTACCAGTAAGCAGTATCAATGTGGGGCAAATTTTATTCAAAATAACGAATAAATATAAAGAATAAAACAGTTATTTCATTCATGGATAGTGAATAACACAATCAATCAATATTCAGTTATTCAAAGAATATAAATATATATTTTTTTTTTCCGAGTGCTGATGCATATCGGCCAGCTACCACGATGATCATATTCAACAATTTTTATATTGGTTTAAGGACAAACCAACTAAAGGAATACTATTATATGACTTAGATGAAAATTAAAGTTAAATTGAAATACATCAGTAATAATTTTTCAAAGAAGTGATGATGATGAATGAAGATCATTTATACGAATAAAAAATGTTATTTAAATAAAACTTTTTATTCGAAAAAATTTTTAAGTTGAATAAATCACTTTTTCGAAAAAACAAATTTGTATTATTGGAAAACCCTGCTAAGGAGAGCATCTATTAATTTTTTACGAAATTGGCCGAAGGGAAGGGGACAGAGTAGGGGCTCCACAAAAAACCCTAATAACTGCCGAAGTAATGAATGTATCGACAAAAAATTTAGTAAAAGAATTCAGAAGCCCAAACGGTCCATTAGGTTATGAGTGCAAAAACCTAACTGACTAATTTGTTCTGGGGATGAACATTGCCAGTGATTCATCGACGATTTTTTTTGTAAGCGTTTGCCCTAGGAATTTGTCTTTGAAATTTGTTCATTTTGAACTATATCACCGGGTATATTGGCCTGTGGAAGAGGCCCTGATGGATATAAACCGATATAAATTTGCCATCTAACGACCTGAGAGGTAACACAGTTAGTCTGTCGACCCCGGCTCCACTACTCTGAAAAATACCCGGAGTTCAGATCTTTCTCTAGATAAATTATTCACTGACTAACTTAACTGACAGTTCAACTGACAGCCACCCACCCTTCAGGCAAGTACATTTTTTAAATTATCTTTTTTTTTTTTATTTTTTGTAGGGTTCCGAAGGTTGAAAACCAAAAATGGAACCTTTTAAGGGAAATATCGTTTTTGAGAAGAATTGACCAACGATGTAATTGGAAGAGAGAGAGATGAGGCTTGTGGTCGATAAGGACCGATTTGTAGAATTTATGCCAAGCTTTTGGCACTGAATATGCCTTCTTCAGGGCCTGTATTGACATAATGAGTTTATACAGCCTAAACTTGAGTACAGATCCTAAAAAAAAACATACAATCATCACATCAAGTATATAGAATCATTTTATCACAAGTATTTTGCTTGAGAAAGTTTATCGGTATTGTACATCGTTATGTAGTTTATAACAATAAAGATGTTTATAACAATAATTATTATTCATGAACTTTATCTATCGACATCTTAGCGAACAACATCCATATCATCAGATTTTGCCTCATTATTTTCAACATTGTTATGTATAGTTATTGGCCTAGACTCGTCAAATTCAGTATCATGCACATTATTTTCTTCAAAATCTATAAATGAAATGATTGGTTTATGGTTAAAGTTAGAAACATAATTTTTAGACTCAATCTTTTCTATGAATCTTGCTAAAACAGCGTCTGTAGTTATGCCACGTTCATGTTGACAATCTCTTGTTGTAGTTAACTTTCGAACATTAACCATTCTCAGTTTAAATGTGTCAAAAAGGAACTTAATCAATGGCTTAGCCCTCTCTTCTGCAAAATTACAATTGAAATCTCCAACCAAAATCAAAGGTCATATTCAATGATTGAGGAGTCATATTTATCCCTCCCCATCCTCTCCCTTCCGCCGCTCCTCCCGAACCTTCCTCTCTTCCTACTGCCGGTCGGCGGAGTCAGGAAGGGGAGAGTGAAACTTACATTGCCATTTCCGTTTCGTAACGCTTTTCCCAACTCAGTGCCAGAGAGGCCAACTGCACGTAAGGAGCTCCTCTCCAAAAGTAATGGATAACACCTGAGCTATCAAATGCTGGGGTGGGATGCCTGCGCATATAACCGACTACCATTGCAGCAGGTATAATGGATATTGTGGGGAAGTAGTTGAGGGCAGCAGTGGTCGTTCTCTCGGCAACTGAAATATAGATCCTGACCCATTCCTCTTGATAAGGTCTCTAAGTCCCTGTGGACCTTCACAGCCATTACAAGAGGCTCTCCTTAGGGACCCAAAACCCCGGGTCACCAACCGCACCCCAAGTTTGTTGGACAATACTAACTTAGTACTAACGTCTAAGGACAAATTGAACTATTCCATATTTCAAATGGAATAATTGGAAAGATACAAACACTTTTGTGCGTCCTCATCAACGGTCCTTTATACAAGTGCCTTTTAATAAAAATTCGTCAGTGAATCACCAGCTATGCACTTCCCCAGAACGAATTAATCTATTAACTTTTCGCTCCCTCTCCAAAACCAGCAGACCGTTTGTGCTAATATTCAACAGTTGACTTATATAAGGACTCCTAAATACTCGTGCTAAATGTTGTGTCGATACATACATCACAATTAAGTTTCTGAGTTAATTTTTTCACCTAATCGCACCCTACCTTTTGGCTGACAATCGATAGGGGATGTTCTTATGGGGTTTTAGTCCTACATATATAACCTGTAGATAAATCCCATTCTTACGACAGTTATTAGAGTTTCTATATTAAACCTTCTTCCTTATCCCCCTTCCCTTTAGTCGATTTGACTGAAAAACAATAGGTGTTTTTGTTAGAGAGTCTGGATTCACGTATGAAATTTCGTTTCGAATCGGGAGTTATCGTGTTCACGGACAGACAGACATTTTTTTTCTTTTTAATATTACGATACAATGAAACGACGAAAATAATAATAATGTTAAAATGCTTTTAGGTGAATAATATTATAAATTTAACAAAGTTCGTCTTATTCATGGATTAGGGGTTTGAGGAGAGAATACAAAATGGGTATTGAAATAAATGAGAAACTCTAAAATAACTAGGTGCAGGAAAATGATGATGTAACAAACAGTTTAATGTGGACTGACGAATGTGAGAAGGGATATTTCCCGGGAGACAGGGGACACACCCTCTGTCTCACCTCATCCATTCTGACCTACCTCCAGTATCTTATTTCCCTTCTTTCTCACTTTCTCAGCTACTTTTTCATACTTACAACTTTCTACTTTCTCTTTATTACGTGTGTGAAAAAGTGCAAAAATACTTTGCCAACTTTGGTGTCACTGTTTTTTCCTGTTTCTGTTGCAAGCCCAGAGAGCAGCACTTTTAGTTGCTGTCTTAACGGCTGCGTAGAGTTACAGGTACTAGCGGGTAGACTTGTTCTTGATTTGTTTGCCGCATACTACTGTAGACGTAATATGCCTTTGAGCCCTTACGCCCTGGAAGAATAGATGCGCATAAAGCCCAGACCAGAGCACCTACTACCAGAGCGCTCTTTCATCACTCTGGTGGACATGAGCCCGATTCTACTATGGGAGTCCTAAATGTTGCCTACCCTAAATTTTTATTCACCTAGGGCAGGGGTCTTTAACGAGTACCTGACATCGTACAGGCTTGGGACCATCGCTTAACGTCCCATCCAAAGGACGGCGTGCTTAAGTTTATTTTACCTCCCAGATAAAATAAACTAAGGGCCTCGATCGGGTTTCGAACCCACGATCTTGAGCTCAGCTGTGAAGTTAGTACCTCAACATTCCTAATTTCAACTTAGATCTGATTAGATTTTGGTCGAAATCGGACGAAAGGTGAGAGTAAATATTACAAGATACCGCATAGTTTATGGCTAAATCAAAACTCTTTCCTTGTAAAAGTTGTAGAAACGATTGCATATTTTATATGAAATATTATTTTTCTCGGGCTGTCCGGTTATCGAAGTACATACCGAAAACCGTACTGAAATGTAGTATTGGAACACATATTTTTAGATGTTTCGTTGATTTACCTGAAAACGGTTAGTCCTATCGAAAAATTGATTCTTATCAAAAATGTTGCTACTATTTTTTATGAAAAGATATAAAAATAAAATATATGTAACGTGACCATTACAAGACATTCTTATACCAACCAAACAGATCACTCTCTCTCCCCCTCCACGTTCTCAAAATAATTTCATTCCAGCATTACTGGGTATAGTAAAGCTCACGCCAACTCATTACTGTCATGTACCCAGTAATACCACTATGAAATGATATTGAGAAGGGAGGGGGAGTGATCTGTAAGCGTGGTAAGTATAAGAAAGTTCTGTAATTGCCAAATCACAGAATTTGTAGACGTTTTTTTTTTTCATTTACGCGAAAACAGTTAGTCCTAATAGAAAATTAGGTCTTATCAAAAATATTCCTTATTATATTTCCAACTAACATTTTTATTTGAAAAATATATTTTTGATACAACTGGGAAAAAAAAATTTTAAATTGTTTAAAAAATTGAAAAAGAACAAAGAATGCCATTTGGTTTCTTTTTATCGGATCAGGGAATACAATAATGTGAAGCCGGGGATGAGCTTGGCAGGAGGACTTTAGGATGAACTTATATTGAAAGAGGCTTTAAAAGGCAGTATTAAGACGGAGTGCCAGGACACCATTACCTAGACTTTTTTTATCTGATTTCGGCCTAAACAGGTTTCTCCGTGGGGCGGAAAAAAAAAAAAAAATCTTAATGGAGAAACCATTTTTCATTATAAAGTAATATTCAGGAACTCACCCTCAGGAAAATATGTAAAGTATTTTAATAAAAGTTACCAATTTACATTTGTCGGGATGTTGATACCTTTTTATTTAATCATTTTACTGTAAATATTAAATTCCAAAGGCCAGGAACAGGGAAAAATTCTAGTATTTTTATTTATTAATAATGTATTTTTAGAAAAAATAGAACGAAATTTTCATGTCTTGACTAAAGGTTTTAGCACAGAGGTCGACTTATAAAATATGTATTCCAAAAAAAATATTATGGTTAATATGAGAGAAAAAGGTCTTTTCTGCATCACCTGCTATGTACTTCCCCAGCATGAATTAATCAAAGAAGTTTTTGCTTTCCCTCAAGGCCAATCGATCTTTTGGTATTTGGTATCTCAATAATAGTAATTATTATTATTATACAATAATAAGTAAATTATTTACTTATATTGTGGCTTCTAAACTTCAAACTAAACTTAATATAATATAATTTTATAGACGTATAAAATTTCGTTCACAGACAATAGTTTTAGTTGAACGAAAATTGAGACCACTTTCCCCCGGGACCTAACTAACTACATTTTACATGGTACAGCTTATGTTTATGACCTAAATCTTATCAAGTAATAGTTGTAGAGAATATTAAAATATATAATTTATATAGAATAACATTTTTCACAGGTTGTCCGGTTTTCGAGATTCATGCCGAAAACCATTTTGAAATGTAGTTTTGAAACACATATTTTTAGAAGTTTTCTTGATTTACCCAAAAACTGTTAGTCCTATCGTAAAATTCATTTTTATCAAAATTGTTCCTTATAAAAATGTCTAAAAGGTTATGTTAGGTTTTCTGACTCATGCCCGGGCTTTAACTACGAGGTCATATCGCCTACTACCAGAGTTTCGTCACTCTGGTGGACATGAGCCCGACTCTACTGTGGGAGAGTACCCTAAATTTTTATTCACCTAGGGTAGGGGTCTTTATCGAGCAAAAAGTAAAAATGTAAAAATAAAAAAGTAAAAATGAGGGTTATTTCTTAAATAGTACTGTAACACATTTGTTCCATGTTTCTCTGTTGCTGGCCACTGTGCACCATCCCCTATTCTCTCCACTATCTCGTCCCTCCACTTCAATCCAGGTCTTCCTTTTCCTCTTTTTCTGTCTCTAGGATACCACTCCGTGCAGACTTTAGCCCATCGTCGAGAATCATCCCCGGCCCATCTCCACTTCAAGTGTGCTTCCTTCTGGAGGCTTCTTAGCCTCACCTTCCGTAGAACCTCGCTGTTTCTTATCGTGTCACTTATCTTTATTCCAAGCAAAAGAATATATCCAAGTAATTTTTCAATTGTAACTCATAGCAACGAACTTTCAAATATGATTTATGTATTGGCAGTTTTAAAAAAAAAATTAAAAATAAAGAAAATATGTGATGTGGCCATTATAGGAATTTTTTATATCAACCGCGCTTACAGATCATTCTCTCTCTCTCCCCTATCTCAAAATTATTTCATAACGGTGTACAATGAGACAAAATGAAATGATTTTGAGAAGGAGAAGGGGTGTAAGAATGATGATGTGAAAACATATGGTAGCTTCAGCTGGTTCAAAATAATTTTAAAAAATGAAAAATTATAAATGACGTGGCCATTACAGGGCTTTCTGCTACCAACCAATTTTATACAGATCTCTCTTCCTCTCTCCCTCCTTCTCAAAATCATTCCATACTGGGTACAGTTTTTCACTTTTTTCATTGCAAGAACCATTTTTTTCTGTTTGCAACAAATTTCTGCCAGCACTACTGCAATCATTTGACCTTTAAAACAGTTCTTGATGGAGCCAGCTGTTTTGGGGTAACAAAGGAAGAGAATGGAGGACAAAGTATACGTCTGGAGGGGTTATGAATAATTCCAAGGTTTTCCTTCACCCCCAGGTCCCGCGGGAAACTGCAGGGAAAACCCTCCCTGGGGCCGGCCGAGAGGACACTCGGGGAATGTTATCAAATATTTTTCTCTGTATATATAAATACAAAAACATCAAAGAAACTTATGGTCTCAATTTAATTTAGTGTTGTGTTATTTATATTCATTTTGAATGCTTCATAGGTCTCTGTAGACGCCAAAAATGACAAGTATAGATGATATCTACATTTCTCTCATAACTAAAAAAAAAAGCTACCGGCGCCCTCAAAACTACTTAATATGTAATATGATTAGCAAGAATTTTCATGCTTGACACTTTCGAATTTCACAGTATTATGTTTTTTTTTTTTTTTTTTTTTTTCTTTTGGCTTTATGAACGGTGCATATTAGCCATGTCAATGTGTTATGTATAATTATTTAAGACATCCATGGCCCCGGGAGGGAGTTCTATCTACGAAATAAAACTCACTCCCGGACGGGATTCGAACCCGCAAACCATGGTGAGACCATGAGAGCGTAGGGCTTTGGTCGCCCATCTTAAATAATTATACATAACACATTGACATGGCTAATATGCACCGTTCATAAAGCCAAAAGAAAAAAAAAAAAAAAAAAAAAAAAACATAATACTGTGAAATTCGAAAGTGTCAAGCATGAAAATTCTTGCTAATCATATTACATATTAAGTAGTTTTGAGGGCGCCGGTAGCTCAGTGGTATGAGTATTTGCCTTCTGAGCTCAAGATCGTGGGTTCCTAACCCGGCCGAGGCCCTTAGTTTTTTTTATCTGGAGGTAAAATAAACTTAAGCACGCCGTCCTTCGGATGGGAAGTTAAGCGATGATCCCGAGCCTGTACGATGTCAGGTACTCGATGAAGACCCCTTGAGTGTTAGCCGAAACGGTCGATTGTCTTGGAGCAGAGCGATAATGTAATTAATTAGTTCGTGCTGTGTACGAACGATGACTTTTTTTTTCATTTACAAGATATATATATAGAATCTCAGCTTCATCATCAGTGGCACCTTTCACCCGTAAAGTGTAGAGTCCAAAGGACCTTCACCTTAAAATTTTGCAAATTCTATGATTCTTATAGAAACAATATTTTTTTTCATCCCATTGTTTTATTTGTGACCAGATCCGGGTTTCTACGCAACAGCGTCATCATCAGTGATTGTATTACTGCACAGTAGTCCTTCAGACTCTACACTTTACGGGTGAAATGTGCCACTGATGATGACTCTGAGATTGTTGTTGCAGATAAAACAGTAGGATGACAACGTCTTTTATTTCTATGAGAAACAGCATCTTATTGATTATGTGATTCAGTTGTCTTTGAAAATGAATGGTACAAGAATGTTAGAGCCATGATGGACGTAGAATCGAGTGAAAGTGAGTCTTGAAAAAGACTGGATTATATCCTCCTAAGATATGAGGTAAAGGGCATAACTCAATAATGGTTTATTGGTCGACGAATAAGGGGAAAAATGAATGTCGGGAGTGTAGAAAGGACGACAAAAGAAGAGAAAATATAAAGTGATCTTCAATGCAATACATGTAAAAAAATAGTCAAAAAGAAAGTACTTTGTTGGAGTCAGAACGGAGCGCATTTATAACGTACTTCTTGAGGAAAGATGTATGGTCCTTTTTTGGAGATACTAATGGGGCTGTCGAGAAGGGCCATCGACTGGGAGGGTAGACCTCGAAGTGGGGAATCTGGGTTCGGGATTTTATGAAGGTAGGGATTGGATTGAAGGTAAAAAGGAGAGGGGAGGAAAAGGAATATTTGGGAAGTCAGAGATATTGGGAAATAGCTGAGATGGGGGTAGGATGGGGGTGAGATGGAACAAGGAAGGGATGGGCTGAAAGGGGAGGTTCTCCCGTTGAAGAATCCAGCCCTCTATAAATGGAGAAGGGACTGTAATAAACTCAAATGGTGAAGAACCTCTCTACTTCGAGCTCAGCATAATTCTCTAGTTATTCCCTGCTTCGTCTTGTATTCTCTCAAGGCTTCACCACAGGGAAACTGTGAAGTTTTACTCAGGAGTAGTAGCCACACTCTACTCCTCAGGAAACACCCCCCCATAAAACCTAACATTCAACCCCTTTTCCAATAGGAAATAACATTGTTGAAACTAGGTACTACGAATTCAGCAATTCTCTCCTCTCTGGAATTTTCTATGAAACTTTTCGACGTAAAAATTTGAAATTTAGCACAGAGATACGAGTGTGATAGCCCAATTATAGATGTGAAGTATAAAAAGTTGAATTTTGATTATGGGAGTTAATTTCAGGGGGTAAATTGGGAAATGGAAAAACAAAATCATCGTGTAGGGCATATGTAGGCAACAACCGGCCCGCTGTAAGATTTGGTCCGGCCCGCGAGACATTTTGAAAAACCCAATTAAAAAAAAAAAATATATTACACTACTTACTCACACTCACTCCAAATTAGGAAGATCGAGTAGGATGGGGTTTGACTTGGAGTTGTGCGATTTCTACAAAAAATACCTCGGAGAAGACCATTTTCCGCAGCTTAGAAAATTCGCAAGAAGATTGATTGATTTGTGCGTTTGGCAGTAATTGTTGGTTTTGGGTACAGGTTAATGAGAACTTAGAGTAGAGCAACAGATATATTTATTTGGTCAACACCCTTATTACAAAACCGCGTGGTAACGAACACAAAGTCAGTTGTTCAATAATAAGTCCCATACCGCGTGGGAACTACACAAGTCACTCACTTACTGTGCTTGGTAACAGACGACTCACTTTATACCCGCGTGGTAATAACCAACTCACTTCCGCATGGTAACTAACGACTCACCTTATACCCGCGTGGTAATAAGCAACTCACTTCCGCATGGTAACTAACGACTCACCTTATACCCGCGTGGTAATAAGGACGAATCCATTCCGCACACCGCGTGCTGGCTCGACCCAGACTCTCAGTCCACCCCGCGTGGCGACCAACTGGTCCCTCTCGTTGTTAGGAGACGACTGAATCCTGTAGTTCAAAGAATCAACAAGTCACTCACCACAGGTCGTTCAAGGAACACACCGTAGGTATCGATTCTCGGCGTGTTCCCGAATTCACTCGCACTCAACTCGCGACTTAACATCCCGCCCCCCATGAAGGCTCGGCTTCATTATTGCGTTGGGAGCGGGCATAGTCGCGAAAGCGGTCTGCGCACGACCCCGGTGGTCGTTGCGACATCCGCGACTCTCGCGACCCCGTCTTGCCCCGGGTAGAGCTGGGTGATCCGTCCCAGCCTCCAGGATTGCGGCGGAGCGTTGTCGTCCCCGTGGGTCTCCTTCAAGAACACTTCTGACGTGAGCGGGTACCGTTGTAGTTCCCGATTAGCTAGCTCATGTAGCGTGCGAATCGCGAGAAAAGGCGCGGAAGTTGTCCATGAACGGAGCGGAGGCGACATGCATCAGTGTAGCGAATGGTGTGCGAGTGGTGATCTTAGTGCCGCGTGGATTGGAAGGCGGCTGTCCGAGCCGACTTTTGCGTCCAGGCATGCGATGAGTAGGCCAATTGGTGCGTTGAGGTCGTGGGTTGCAGGCTTCATCCAAAGAGGCTGGAGGCAAGAGCGCTGAAGTGTCGGTTCAGCTTGCGCAGAAGAGGCGTCGCAGGTGGGTTCGTTCGCGGTAGCGGGAGGTGCAGTTTTTTCAGCAGCAGAAGATCTACGGTGTCGGCGCTAGTGCCGATGGGTTGTCGTTTTTTCTAAGTCGACTAATTTGACTTTCTTCGCGACATTTTGAAATTGAAAATAATGAAATGAAATGGACTGTATTACTTACTTTAATCCGGCCCGGCAAAAACCATGTTGGTTTTGGGTACAGGTTAATGAGAACTTAGAGTAGAGCAACAGATATATTTATTTGGTCAACACCCTTATTACAAAACCGCGTGGTAACGAACACAAAGTCAGTTGTTCAATAATAAGTCCCATACCGCGTGGGAACTACACAAGTCACTCACTTACTGTGCTTGGTAACAGACGACTCACTTTATACCCGCGTGGTAATAACCAACTCACTTCCGCATGGTAACTAACGACTCACCTTATACCCGCGTGGTAATAACCAACTCACTTCCGCACACCGCGTGCTGGCTCGACCCAGACTCTCAGTCCACCCCGCGTGGCGACCAACTGGTCCCTCTCGTTGTTAGGAGACGACTGAATCCTGTAGTTCAAAGAAACAACAAGTCACTCACCACAGGTCGTTCAAGGAACACACCGTAGGTATCGATTCTCGGCATGTTCCCGAATTCACTCGCACTCAACTCGCGACTTAACAGTACTTATAAATGCGAACAGTTCTTTTCAATGATGAAAGTTAATAAATCAAAACATCGTACAAGGCTCACTGAAGATAATTTGGAAAATTCTTTACGTTTTTGTGTCAGTGGAATTAATCCAAACATCAATGGATTAGTTTCCCAAATTCAAGCTCAAGTGTCTCATTGATTTCGGTGTCGCTACTTAATTTTTGTAGTTTGTAATAATTCCAAATTTCACTATTTAATTATAATATTGTACCTATTTTTTTTCATTTCATTTTGTTAAAATAACAAATTGTATTATAATAACATTATCTTATTATTTCATGTCTGATATCTATCGCTAAAAATTATGAACATTACTTCAAAGTCCGACGTTATTTTATTTTGAACCATCTGCGCGGCCCGCGAACGTATTTGCACACTAAAGTTTGGCCCGCAACATGTCAAAGGTTGCCCATACATGGTGTAGGGTGTCAAATGATAGCCAGTTGAAGCACAAATTCAACAATATATATGATGTATTTTTTGTATGCATTGTTTTTCTTTTTGTCTTAATAATGTTGGTCGCAACTGTTGCCAACCAGCTACCAAGAGGACTTGATGGATAGTGAATGTCTTGATAGGCGTGAGAGAGGAAGGCCACCCAGCGGTAGCTCCTCAGGGCGAAAATAAAAACAATGAATATTATGATTATTATCAGTGAATAGCGATATTATGATTTTGTTTCAAGAAGTGGGCGGTTGCAATTTGGAAATATAGTAAGTCACGGTTCCATCTCGTCTTCAATCTCCTGGGAGGATTGTGTGGCAAGTGTGGTGAAGAAAGTGAGTGGATGTATGGATTTGGGTGGGAATGTAATTTGCTATGGAAACGTCTGTAAAAGTCCTGAATTGTGTTGTGAACTGTGTTTATCATGAGGTCATTGTGGAGTGTTCCGTGTAGTGTCTTCTTATTAAAATGTAATTTGTGTTTCAAATCCCATATGACTGGGTACTGTCTCAGCCTGAGCAAACTGAATTTGAAGTTCCTGAGACCAGTCTTCAGAAGCCATAATAAAATATAATTTATTGAATAATATTTAAATATATATTTAATTAAAAAAAAAAAAAAAAAGAACGTGCACTTCCAAAAACCTAAATATTTGAGAAGGTTATAATATTGGTTATAAACAACGCCAGTGCTCGGGTCAAGTCGGGACGGTTCGGCTTGGTACCAGTCCATACACACCGCAGCCTGAGCCCAACATTCCTTTGATGGTTCGTCAAAAAACGGACAACCGGTGGAGCAGACCCCGAGCCTACCTTGTTCGTCTAGCGCCTGCGCACTTCATCCCCAGGCATGCGCACTGACTAATGTTCGGCTCGTTGCTCGCGTGTCTATACGCCTCTTTAAAGTCTAGTACAGACATGCGAGCAACGAGCCGAGCACTGCTCGGCTCGTGTTCAGTTTCAACGAACACACTCCAAGCCGAACAGAGACGAGCCGAGCATTTGGATGCTCCACAACCATACTAACGAACATAACCTGCACAAGTTAACCTGCAGATAACAAATTTACGTTTATTTGTATTTAATTTTATTATTATTTAAAATCTTCAATCAGAAAATGCTCAAGGTAGGTAGCTACTTACGTAATTAATTTACATATTTGTAGTACAATTAATACGGATACGTATTTATTATGATACATAATTTATTTTTACATGTAAATTGTTTAAAATGAACACTTTTTTAGGTACCTACTTATTTATCAAAAATGAAGAAGAAACGTGTAGCGGCACTAGCTTACATTTATATTAATGGATCGTCAAAAAACCGACAACAGTTGGAGCAGACCCCGAGCCTACCTTGTTCGTCTAGCGCCTGCGCACTTCATCCCCAGGCATGCGCACTGACTAATGTTCGGCTCGTTGCTCGCGTGTCTATACGCCTCTTTAAAGTCTAGTACAGACATGCGAGCAACGAGCCGAGCAGTGCTCGGCTCGTGTTCAGTTTCAACGAACACACTCCAAGCCGAACAGAGACGAGCCGAGCATTTGGATGCTCCACAACCATACTAACGAACATAACCTGCACAAGTTAACCTGCAGATAACAAATTTACGTTTATTTGTATTTAATTTTATTATTATTTAAAATCTTCAATCAGAAAATGCTCAAGGTAGGTAGCTACTTACGTAATTAATTTACATATTTGTAGTACAATTAATACGGATACGTATTTATTATGATACATAATTTATTTTTACATGTAAATTGTTTAAAATGAACACTTTTTTAGGTACCTACTTATTTATCAAAAATGAAGAAGAAACGTGTAGCGGCACTAGCTTACATTTATATTAATGGATCGTCAAAAAACCGACAACAGTTGGAGCAGACCCCGAGCCTACCTTGTTCGTCTAGCGCCTGCGCACTTCATCCCCAGGCATGCGCACTGACTAATGTTCGGCTCGTTGCTCGCGTGTCTATACGCCTCTTTAAAGTCTAGTACAGACATGCGAGCAACGAGCCGAGCAGTGCTCGGCTCGTGTTCAGTTTCAACGAACACACTCCAAGCCGAACAGAGACGAGCCGAGCATTTGGATGCTCCACAACCATACTAACGAACATAACCTGCACAAGTTAACCTGCAGATAACAAATTTACGTTTATTTGTATTTAATTTTATTATTATTTAAAATCTTCAATCAGAAAATGCTCAAGGTAGGTAGCTACTTACGTAATTAATTTACATATTTGTAGTACAATTAATACGGATACGTATTTATTATGATACATAATTTATTTTTACATGTAAATTGTTTAAAATGAACACTTTTTTAGGTACCTACTTATTTATCAAAAATGAAGAAGAAACGTGTAGCGGCACTAGCTTACATTTATATTAATGGATCGTCAAAAAACCGACAACAGTTGGAGCAGACCCCGAGCCTACCTTGTTCGTCTAGCGCCTGCGCACTTCATCCCCAGGCATGCGCACTGACTAATGTTCGGCTCGTTGCTCACGTGTCTATACGCCTCTTAACTATCAATGTAATAATTGTATCAACAGTATTACATAATTAAGTATGAGAATTTAGTAATCCCTGTGTCATCATTGATTTTTAGACAAAATGATCGATTGCTCAAAGAGAATGAGCATAACAGTTGTTGATTAATTCGTCCTGGGGAAGTACATTCAGTATGAGTCTACCTGATGTTCATAAACGTAGATCCTAAAACGGAACCCTTATATCCAATGGTGTTCCATTGATGGAGTTAGACCGCTTAGTCTCTTGTACTTCTCACTTTACTCCGGCCTGTCTCCGTACTCTCTTCTTCTTCGTATCCCCTACCCTGGTAATGGCATCTCGTAAACCACTCTTTTACCTCGTGTCTACACACAGGTCTTCTCTTTATATCCCAGTCTCCTTTTGTCCAGGGAACAAAGCTAGAAGAAGATCTCCCATAAAAATATATCACAACTCGGTACGGATGTACTAAGCTTTAATGAAAACTTTTTCTATTTGAAGTTAAAATTCTATTTATAAACGTTCGCTCCTGACCTAGATTATTGTAGTTTTAATTATATTTATTTCAAAGAGGGCGCTGGTAGCTCAGTGGTATGCGTGCTTGTCTTCTGAGCTGGGTTCGTTAGTTTATTTTACCTCCCAGATACTTAAGCACACCGTCCTTCGGATGGCACGTTAAGCGATGGCCTGTGCGATTTTAGGTACTCGTTAAAGACTCCTACCCTAGGTGAATAAAAATGTAGGGTAGGGAAAATTTAAGACTCCCACAGAAGAGTCGGGCTCATGTCCACCAGAGTGACGAAAGAGCGCTCTGGTAGTAGGCGATATGACCTTGTAGTTAAAGCCCGGGCATGAGTCATAAAACCTAACCTAACCTCTACTGTATAATATTATTATTTTTGAACTCATGTTTTCAACTATTTATTTATTCATTTATTTTTACTTATTAGTAGTACTGTTAATTCTAATCCATCTAAATTATAAGGTAACTTAATATAAACATTCTTATGATGTATCCTATTACCATGTTACGGTTTAACGGAAATAAATATTATTATTATTATTATTATTATTATTATTATTATTATTATTATTATTATTATACATATACCTCCCCACCATATAACCTTAAAATATTTTCCGACCACCTATGGTGTCCATGCGGGCTGGAGCGTAGGGATCTGGTCGCATGGACTCACCTTTGTTTGCGGGTTCGAGTTTTCTTTCTTAGATAGAACGGGGCCACGGATATCGTAAATAACTAGATAACACAGTGACAGGCTAATATGCATCGTACATAAAGCCAAAAGAAAAATTCCTCATAGTAGTTTTCAAATGCAAAAAAGTCGTCAGTGAATTACCGGCAACGTATTATGGATTCAAATATAAAATTTTATTCTATCGAGTGTTATCATGTTCACAGATTTTTATTTTTATTTTTGGAATCATTGGATTGGAAAATATGAAATGCCGATGAAAATTCAACATCGAATCTCACCGATTCCCTTTTACGGGGAAGTAAAACCTTGGAATTGGTCTAATTTAGCTGAATTTCTCTTCAATTTTCGGTCAAATCAAATTCTTATATCACTCTATGAGAGTGTCCTCATCCCTCTGAGTCACCCTTACGTTCTCAAAGCTCTCCCCCTCAACTCCTGCCTTGTAACATATACAAATCTCTATTACCTGAGTCAATTATAATAAAAGTTTTTAAAAGAGTTTAACTAGTCTAAACTACATTTCAAAGTTATTTTCTCCAGAATGGAAACTTGAAAGGGGAGTAATCTAAAGTTACTTTAACCCCCTTCATCCCCCCAAAAAACAGGGGTGGAAGACTTGAAAACTTTTTTAATCCCCCTCGAATTAATATCTTGTTTTCATATATTTCAAGTACTTACTCTCTTTATTTCTTAGGGCTTCTTAAGTTGAGGACCGTCCATGAAACCCTATTAACGAGGACATCTGTTTGTCAGTCTATCCTCCCTATATCTTGTAGAAACTGTTGTTTATATTGAAGCTTTCTGAAGCACAAAATTAAAAAATAATATGTAGCCCCTGCGAAAAAAAACAATTGTGCAACAAGTTATAGGATCGGAAAAAATGTAAAATATAATTCTTTAGGTAATATTTCAAAGTAATGTGTGGTGTGGCTATAACAGAAATTTCCTATTCCAACTATTTTGGCACAGATCGAGTTACATGGCGAAAAAATTCTTAAAATTGGAACCGCATTTTTGAACATTCCTTCGAAAGTTCAGGTGAAGAATTCAGAATTATTAGGCAATCTGTGAAAAATTTTGAAGGCATTTTGATCACGAGGATTCCTGATGAATGCAGGTCTGTGGGGATCCTAGCGGCCTAATTTGGATAGGCGTTGATTAATAATAATGAAGGTCGAGATTGCATTAAACTGAAGGGAAGACACTTCTCCCGGTTTAGATGACGTGTGCACAGGAATGGTGAAACATCTCAACAAAATTAATCAAAAGATTACTCTAAAAGTTCTGAATAAGATATTTACCATTGGTGGGTTCCCCAAACTGTGGCAATGAGCGGTAGTGGTAGCCATTTTGAAGAAAGACAAAAACCCTCTAACTCCCTCTAGTTATTGACTCATATTTTTAACATCCTCTATCTGCAAACTTCTTGGAAAATTAGTCTGACTGGTTCTTAGAGTCTAAGAGACTACTGCCACAGTGGCAGAGTAGTTTCAGAAAAGGTAGGAGCACTACCGACAACGTTTAGAGATGGCTATTCTGGAGTCATTCAACGCAAACAGAAAACTCGATATTGAGAGTGCCTTCGATAGAACGTGGAGGAGGCACATCCTGTACTCTCTCCTTAGTAACGTCGTCAATGGCAATATTCTTATGTTTATCCAGAATCTCCTGAACAATAGGTCATTTCAAGTACGCTGTGGAACGTCTCTCTGATGATTATATGCTGGAAAATGGTGTACCACAGGGGTGTGTACTTAGTCCCTTAATGTCTCATTACCAAAAACCACTGCGGTTCTTTTAAGCAAAATTCAACCTACAGTGATCCCAGGTATTTAGGCAATGAAATTCTACCTTAATTTGTCGACAAAACATAGTAAATCCGTTTTCAAATGGATTTGCCCTTTGTGCAGAACAATAAAGGAATATACATTTATAATATCCTATAAACCCTTCATAGGACCCTTCGTATCCATTTTGTATAAGGGGGTTAATCCCTTAGTCGCCGTTCTAGTGGAGCGGGTAGCCGAACAGGGGATTTTGATTGTAATTGATTTTAGCCTTGTGTAGGGCCAAAAGCTTGGAATCAGCCCTTCAGGAGATCTCCAATCAATTGTGGGGCTAACTTTTTGTTCCTGTCAGTTTCACTTTGAGCTCTCTGATCATGACGGATTACTCGTTAAGGTAGGACCATCCTTCCTTCGTCATGGAGATATCCTCAGAGGAAAAAGGAGAGTTTCCATGAAATGGATACCAAAAATGTTGTAAAGGCTTTTGCTCGAAATTGCCTCAGTAACAAAGGATGTCTAAGGCTGTAAGGATACCAATGTTTACTCAGTATATATACACATATGCAGTATATATATATATACTGCGTAAACATATATATAGGTACTGAGGAAACATTATGATTGGTATCCTTACAGTCTTAGACATCCTCTGTTACGGAGGCAATTTAAAGCAAAAGCCTTTACAACTTTTTTGGTATATATATATATATGCTAGTTGTTGTTCAAAAACACAGGTTAAAAACCCGGTCGCGGCCCTTGAGCACGTCATCCTTTTGATGAGACAGCCAACAGTGCCAAGCCTTTACGAGGTACTCGTTATAGACCCCTACCCTTGCTAACTAAACACATAAGTATAAGTGGGCAAAATTTAGGACTCCCACAGTAGAGTCGGGGACATGTCCACCAGCTCTGGTAGTAAGCGATATGACCTCATAGTTAAAGCCCGGGCATGAGTCACAATAACTAACTTCAAAGGTTGTAATATAAAAACGAAGTCTGATTTCACATAAGTTGTATTAATTGCAGCCGGCTTTCGAGATTATTCTCATTATCAGGCTGATTTTTTTTTTTAACATAAAAATTTAAAAGGAGAAATTATAAATCCGTGACAGATTAGGAACAGAAATTTTTAATTGTTGACTTTATAGTAGTTATTTATAGGACAGTCATTTTAACTTGTTAAACTTTAAACTGTTATGGTATTAAAAAATGTTAACGCTTGTTGATTAGGGAAGTTATTGTGATATTTATCAAGTTCTGAATGTAAATTTAGTTGTGAGTTTCTGTATTTATAGCTTTGATGGTACCAAAAATAAGTTTACAGTTGAGGATAGTTGAGTGAAGCGATTCATTGATAAAAACAAACTTCTATGTTAAACAGGAAATAATTGAATAAGTTGGAAACGAGTGAGAATCGAATCATGCTTTATAGGACATTTTTCGTTGCCCTTGGAGACTACATCCTCATCACACTGACTATAATTCATGCTGTATAATATCAATTATGATTCAGGGAATCAAGATGTTCTCCTAAGGGCAAAAAAAAACTTCGCAAATGCGTTCATGTTCATTTTCATCAAAATTTTATTTCATTTATGCTAAAATTGTGGGTTCAGTGAAAAATAATTTCTCTGCAAATTATCTCTGATAAATGTTAAAATTTAATTCGTTGAACAAACACTAAAGAGAGAAAGAGATTTGCGAACGATGCAATAAGAGATGAGCCATTAGGGATTTTTATTTTAGAATTTCAAAAAACAAAGATAAAATACTTTTTCATTCACTTTACACTTAATATAAAAATTCTTACCAACCCTTATAATCCTAAGCTTTAAAAAGCTAAAATAAAATGTATTAATTTTTTTCTAATTTATAGTCACAAAATTGTTTCAATACGTAGAGAGCTCTTTTTTCTTCCCCAAATATATAAATTATAGAAGTTTTGTCATTGGTAAAAATTTCGATGTGGAGTTTTCAACGGAATTTCATGTTTTCCGACCTCCTGTTTACAAAATGATACAAAAAAATACTGTCTGTCTATGTGTGTGTAACTGTGAACAAGATTACTCCCCGACAAGAAATTTTATCTGTTTATCCAGAACCCTCTAAGGATAACACCAACTGATTTTCAGTCAAATCAGACAAAGGGGTGGGGAGATTCGGGGGAAGGCTTAGCACAAAAACTAATAACTGCAAATGAAATTAATGTATCGACACAAAAGTTAGTATGAGGATTCATAAATAACTATGTAAAATATTGAGTTTGATTGCTTAAATAAAATGTATTGTAGTTAGTAGTTAGCTAAAATTTATTGTAGTTAGTAGTTAACTAAAATTTATTGTAGTTAGTAGTTAACTAAAATTTATTGTAGTTAGTAGTTAGCTAAAATTTATTGTAGTTAGTAGTTAACTAAAATTTATTGTATGTAAACATTTATTTCCCAATTTTTATTCACATCTATAGCTTTTTTTTTTTTTTTCAAATTTCCATCAAATCACTGATTAAAATTCAAACGAAATTGCAATTTTACTAGCATTTGAATGAAATACAGGCTGTGATTGCAATGTTTAAACACTAATTGGATAAATAGGACAATTGTTTTTTTAAAAAAAAGTGCAATTAACCGAATGAATTGAGATGAAATCGAGTGAGGTCTGTTAGTGATTATACTGAAACAAGGGATGGAAATGGTGCTTTGTGATTAACTGAACTTCCATGCCACGTGAGCATAGTTCACGATTGTTATGATTACATATTTTTACAGGTCAAAAATTAGTTTACTTATAAGGTGAAGTTTTTGAATTGAGCCCCCTCTTTCCTTCGGCCGATATAGATGAAATTTGAAGTCCTCATTGGGTTTTGACTTTAAATATGAAATTTCAATATATCGGCATTATTATTAAAGATAAAATGTTATAACTTCCGAATATATAGCTTCCATTAAAAAAAATGTTTAAAAAATTATCATTTTATACTACAGATAGCCAAATGTATAAAAAATGTTTTTGTAATGATATTTATTAATAAATGAATAATATATGTTGTATACCTTTAGTATAAGAAAGTATTGTATAATCTTGAGAAAATCCGAGATCATGTTTTCAAGGAAATTCCACGTTTTCGCGATGGTGCCTGTTGTTGTGATTTGTGAAAATTTGTGAGCGGTCTAACTCAGGGCCCCCACATGCCCGGTGCTACCGTTGCTACGGCAACGGGGCCCGTGGGCCAAGGGGCCCGCAAGGATGGGGAAAAAAATTAAAAAGTAGAACATTTTTAATAAATCATAGAAAGAAAACAATAAATAAATCACTAGGACTAGATTTATGTGTATCAATGAAATATTACATCAGAGTAATATAAATTGGTTCATTGGATATGTAGTGCGTTGCGTACAAAGCCTTGACTTCAGTGATGTAATTGTGAAATTCTCAATGATCAAAGCCAGAAAAATGTAGGTTTCATTCTTATGGTTTATAATGTAACCACCAATTTCCTACGACAGTTATTATTTTATCTGTGTGAATATTAAAATTAAGCAAACAAAAATATTTAAGAATTAATTTGTTCAATTATGTATTTACCAGTATTTAAAATAAATTTACGATGACAATCTAAACACTGTCTAAACTCTTAAAACTAGTTTAAATGTGTGTTTGATGAAAAATAATTGTAATAAAGTTTAAAAAATGTATATTGTAAAAAAAGGCCAACATTTCTTTTTTTGGTAGTAAGAGGGGGGCCCATCATGACTTTTAGCAACGGGGCCCAGGGAATAATGTGGGGGGCCTGGTCTAACTCAGAAAGGATTGTAGCAATGAATATAATAATTTGAATTGATGATGTTTTAATCGTGATCTGTTAAATAAATATTGGCCAAAATCGGACGAAAAATAAGTATTTTTTACTTTGGGGCCGACGTACATTTTACAAAATGACCTAATCAAAAATCTGTTCAAAAAAAGGTTTTATGGAAAACTGAAAGCTGAAAAACCGTCGTAGGTAGTCTATTTATTAGGTACATAGTTTTATTTAATTTAATCTTTTTTACTTTTTAAAATTTTTATGTTTAAAAAAGTTCTATCAGACAGCCTGATAATTAGAACAACCGCGAAAGCCTGCTAGCAAAAATAATAAAATCTGAGATAGGTTAGACTCTTCTCATTAGCAAGTATGAATTGAACTAATCTTAAGGACACAGGTTCGCCAGCAACTTAATAGGGAGTGAATAGAACTGGAGCGAGGAGATTTACCGTCCTATGTTTAGCTTATTAATAATAGGCCCAGCTTCATAATAGGCACCTCACAATCATCTGGTATAATGCCTATAGAAGATCTCCCATCCTTTGTAATAATAACACTGCTACGAAAATGTTCATTGTCTCTACCATGAAGCCAGAGGTGATTATCCGACTGGAGAGAAACATTATAACCAGTTATGCGGAGAATAATTTTGTGTTTTTAGTTCTTCAGTTAGTGGCTACCTTTATAACTGTATAAAATCACATGCAAACCAAGAAATATAATAACTCCCTTATGTAATGGGTCAAAAATGGGGAAAAAAATCCTGTCTATATATGCCTTTGAAAACGATAACTAGAATGTATATATCAA
Source organism: Aradus depressus (assembly GCA_963662175.1). Lineage (NCBI taxonomy): Eukaryota > Metazoa > Arthropoda > Insecta > Hemiptera > Aradidae > Aradus > Aradus depressus. The sequence goes on from OY759221.1 coordinate 24,022,312, forward strand.
CACGAAATTTAATGTGTCCAGAACCCCGGAAGGTCGACATCTATCAATTTTCAGGCAAATCGGCTTTAAGAAAGAGGGAGAATCAGAGGAGTGTCCAACTAACCTAATAATTGTCGATGTAATGTGTTGATGCGTACATTATTATGAGAACTGAAAAATTCCTGAATAAGTCACGATTTTTAACTAAATGGGTAAATTCGTTTCGGAGGAAGAGACATGGGGAAGTATATTGCCTCGCCGACGTACTATTTTTAAAATTTATTCTATGTGTTTGTAAATTCCCGATAGGAGAAATATATCGACACGAAATGTTATGTGTGTATCCAAAACATATTTTTAAATTTATTTATTTTTTTTACTTTTGGCCGTAGGTATGTACGATGCATATTAGCTATGTCACTGTGTTATCAAGTTATTTACAACATCCATGGCCCCGGGAGGGAGTTTTATCTACAAAATAAAACTCACTCCCGGACGGGATTCGAACCCGCAAACCATGGAACAAAGCCCTACGCTCTAGCCCGATACCTATTGCTTTTCGGCTGAATCAAAAAGAGGAATCAGTTAGAGCGGGGGAGGGCTTAACAGAAATATCGCAAAAACTGCTGAAGGAATGATTGCATCGACATGAAAATTTATATGTAAATCCAAAACTTCATTGCAATGATACCTTTCAATTTTCATCCAAATCAAGCAATGGGAAGTAGGAAATCAGAGAAGAGGGGCCTAACTCAAAAACCACAACAACTGTCCATGTATTGATGTATCAACATGAAATTTAGTCCAAGGATTGAAAAGTCCCGGAGTAAGACACCAGATTTTCTAAAAACGTTTGTAACCTGTAAAAAAACAGGGTTACGTCCATAACGTCTTGTCTACAAATGAGGTCGACCCAAACTGCAATTTTTAAACAGTCATTAACGTAGCTAGTCTCTTTTTTTTTTACAAAGGACCACAAAATAAATTGAACCGTTTCTCCCTTTTTTTTTTCGCAGTATTTATTTAACCCTGGGGTTGGGGTCCGGTTTTCCCTTCCGGATTTCCCTCGGGAAATACACGTGTCGTCCGACCGTTTCCATCCTCATTCCCTTCAAACAATGCAGTTCGTTTTCCACTTTGCTAACATATCTGAGGATGTACGCTTTATTGGATTTTAAATCCACATCGCTAACTGACGATAGATTGTATCCAAGTTTCATTAAAACATAAAAAAACAAATCAATAGTTGTATTGAGGCATTGTTCCGCTAAATTTATTGAATTTTGTTTCGTGTGAGCGTGGCCGGAACCGGGAAAGTCGACAAGTGTTCCCCTGCCTTCCAACACCAAGAAAACAAACACAAACCCACACATTTGAAATGGAATATATTATAATAAAATGTAATATAATATAGTAGGCTGATGTAAATAAAAATAAAAATATGTGAAATGATGACCATAACAATATTTTTCTTATACCAATCCTTTTTTTTCAGATCACTCTGTCTCCCCCTCCCTACTCATACATTCCATACTCGTGTTACTGAATATAATAAAGTAATGTGCTGCTGGCAGCAATATTATTATTTTCTTTGTTTTATTGTACAGCGTGATTCTGAGAGAGACTTTCATATAATATGAAGATGTACTGAGAAGTGATTAGGTTAGGTTTGGTTAGGTTTTATGACTCATGCCCGGGCTTTAAGTACGAGGTCATATCGCCTACTACCAGAGCGCTCTTTCGTCACTCTGGTGGACATGAGCCCGACTTTACTGTGGGAGTCCTAAATTTTGCCTACCCTAAATTTTAATTCATCTAGGATAGGGGTCTTTAACGAGTACCTCACAACGTACAGGCTCGAGACCATCGCTTAACGTCCCAACTGAAGGACGGCATGCTTAAGTGTATTTTACCTTCCAGATAAAATAAACTAAGGGCCTCGGTCGGGTTACGAACCCACGTTTTTGAGCTCAGAAGACAAGCACGCATACCACTGAGCTACCGGCGCCCTCGAGAGGTGATTATTTCACAGGGTCAAATAAGATGTAGTCTGACCTCTCACAGAGTTTTATTAGTGTTAGCTAGCCGGTTTTTGAGGTTGCCCTCATCATCAGGCAGTCTGATAAAATAAATTTTTTTGAAATTTGAATGGAAATTAAAATAATATAATAAATAAAATTTAAAAATTTTTATAAATAAATAAAACCATATAAAAACTTTAACAATTTAAAATTTCATGGATGGGGACAGATAAGTTATTCCTGTCCACCAGCTGAGTCAGACACCTAGGTAAAAGTTTTTATATGGTTTTATTTATTTATTTTTATTATAAAAATGTTTAAATTTTATTTACTAAATTATTTTAATTTTCATTCAAATTTAAAAAAATTGTATTTTATCAAACTGCTTGATGATGAGGGCAACCTCGAAAGCCGGCTAGCTAGTACTAATAAAAATCTGTGAGAGGTCAGACTACATCTTATTTGACAACCTGTGAGACTTTCATGTAGCCAGTAACGCCTTTGAAAACTGAATTAGTATAGAGAGAAGGAAGTGGAAAGAGAGTGTACACTAATATATCAATAAACTACCAATAATAAAACGATATTTTAAATTCATTGTCCCCAACGATGGCATAAGCGTCAATGGCCTAGAGACCTCCTGAGCAGAAGCAGTGACAGTGACAGTGATTATCTACAAATGAGAGAAAAACAGTTGACTAAGTAAGTGTCACCACTGGGTGATTTATCCCCTCATGACATTTTGACATTGCCATTATCTCTTTATTAGCACATTTGCTTGTTATATGGTTAATATGACTCATGCCCGGGCTTTAACTACGAGGTCATATCGCCTACTACCAGAGCGCTATTTCATCACTCTAGTGGACATGAGCCCGACTCTACTATGGGAATCCTCAATTTTGCCTACCCTAAATTTTTATTCACCTAGGGCAGGGGTCTTGTAACGAGTACCTCACAACGTACAGGCTCGGGACCATCGCTTAACGTCCGAAGGACGGCGTGCTTAAGTTTATTTTACCTCCTAGATAAAATAAACTAAGGGCCTCGGCCGGGTTTCGAACCCACGACCTTGAGCCCAGAAGGTAAGCACGCATACCCCTGAGCTACCGGCGCCCTACATTTGCTTGTTGTATTTATTTGCATACAGTTTTGTAAACAAAAAAAAAAAAATCATTTCAATGTGTTATATTTTTGAAGCGCTATAACTTTAGTCGTATTGTTCCTTTTCGTACCTCTGGTGGGCATGACCCCGGTTCTACTAGGGGAGTCCTAAATTTTCACTACCCTAAATTCTTTTTCACCTGGGGTAGGTGTCTAACGAGTAACTCTGGGCCTCGGCCGGAAGAGCTCGGTAGTATGCTACCTCTGAGCTACCGGCGCCCTCAAATATATATATATATATATATATATATATATATATATATATATATATAATATAAATAATATAATATAAATATATAATATGATATGTAGCATATATTATATTCCTTGTGAGTCCCAGAGAACTGACCATGTGTTCCCATTGTCCGGCCATCATCCCACGGCATGTCACCCGGTATTGTAGCACGTTTCCTTCACCCTCTCATTGTTTCTGAAACACCCCCCTGGTCACTCCTCCACCAACCCTTTGTCCCCACCAAGCCTGTTTCAGACTATTCATCTTGATTAGGGGGTTTTGTACGAACAATCTGCTTCCTTGTTACTTTTTGCACAATGTCTCCTCGATTTAATCTTCCTACTGAAAAAAAATGTTTTAGAATCAGTACGCAGTAAATACGTAGTAAATTAATGCACGAATTAATCATTTAGTTCATGCTCTCAAATCGACAATTTGGGCTAAAACAATATTTGACTTACATAGTCGCTTCTTTATCTCATAATAAATTTTGGGTGAAATCATTTATTTCATTGGGTAGTTATTAAGGTAATTAGGCTGCGTCGACTTCTGTGATATCCCCCATCCCTTCGGCCAATTTCAAGGAAAATTAATAGATGCCATTCTTATGGGGTTCTGAATTTAAATATAAAATTTTATGTCAATACATTCATTACAACGGCAGTTATTAGAGTTTTTGAGGTGAGCCCCATCTCTGATCCCCTCTTTCCCTACGGTCGTTTCCGCTGAAAATTGATAGGTGTCGTCCACATGAGGTTCTGAATACATATATAAAATTTCGTTTCCTTACATTCATTTTATCGGAAGTTATCGTGTTCAGGAGCACAAACAGCAGTTGTTTGTTTTCATTTTTCGAATCAGGATGTCAAAATCGAATTCCTAATAAATCACCTAACTTTTCCTATATTTTGTTTACCTGGATAAGTAAATATTTTTATTTGTCTGTCAACACGATAATAATTTTTTTAATTTTATATGTGTATCCAGTGCATGGTGCGGGTACAAGCAGGCCTTAGTGGATTATTTTTATCCGGTAAGGGCCTAAGACAGGGTGATGCATTGGCCTGTCTCTTGTTTAACCTCGTCCTTGAAAAAGCAATCTTCAAGAATCTCTTGGAAGGTCTTTCAGAGAAATGAAGGAGGCGTTCCTAGCGCTCGATGAAGCAGAAAACAGTTGGGACTCTTGGTGAATGCTTCGAAAACAAAGTATATGGTCACGGGTCAAGAGGTAAGACCTAATGAAGAAGTTCATATTGGCCCATACTTCTTCGGAAAAGTGAATGAGTTTACTTACCTAGGATGTCAGGTTAATGGGGACAATAACCTCTCAAATGAAATAAGGAGCAGGATCACCAAGTCCAACCGCTGTTTCTTTGGACTCCGGCGTCACCTCAGAAGTAACTTGCTTTCTAGGGCAACAAAGCTGGAACTCTACAAAACCTTGATCCGTCCAATGTTAACTTACATGGACAATAATAAAGACCGACGAACAAGCACTCCTGATTCACGAAAGGAAGATCTTACGTTGCATCTATAGAGGTGTCTACGACGGACAGGACTGGAGGAGAAGACCAAATCAGGAGCTATACGCTTTGCCGCAAGAACCGGACGTAGTAAGGTTTTCATAGACCAAGATGGGCAGGACACTTGGCAAGAATGGGGGACCATGATGTGCCAAAGATGACATTACTGGAGGAAATCGTGTTGGGAGGCCGAAGCTGCGTTGGAAGGACGGTGTTGCGCATGATGCGAGGATCCTCCTTGTAGTCAGGAACTGGAGGGCAGCTGCACAGGTCCGAGACGATATGATGATGATGTGTATCCAAAACCTCATAAGGACAACATCTACTGATTTTCAGCCAAATCGGCCAAAGGAAGGATTAGGTGGGGCTTAACCCGAAAACTCTAAATACTGTCGATGTAATGAATGTATCGACACGAAATTTAGTATGAGGATTTAGAAGTTCTTGTGTAAGTCAACTGTTGATATTGATTTTTAACTAAATGCTAGGTTGGTTTTAAAAAGAGAGCAAAATCATAATTGAATTATTATTTTTTTTGTCAAATAATACTGAAGTGATGTCTGCGGGTCAGCAAGACCCATCTCTGGTTAAAATTTCAAACGTGTACAAAAAGACTGCTAGTCCGACGGGCAGAGAGACAACCTACTCTCACGACCCTTTTTTTATTACCTTTTAAGGTATGGAACCATAAAAAGTGTGATCTGATTGGAGATAGGCGTCCCAAGCTTGTCCCCTGTGTTATCACATACACTCTCACACTCAGCCCTGGAGCCTCGTGGTTGGTTTTCATCCACTAAATATGTTAGTCTGGGTTGCCCAGAGATATTGGCTTCACTGCCATGTTTTTCATAACCTCATACCATACGCTATATGGATTTTTACATATTCTCTCCTTTTTTTTTTTTTTTTTATCTTTTTTACCTGTTGTTTTCTCCCCATGTTAACAAGATATAAACCAGCTTTTCCGCAGGTCTGTTACATCAATTTTCATTTTCTCTCCACGACTTTTAGGCATTTTTTAGACCTTTAAAATCAAAAAAGCACCTCTCTCTACGTTATGGCCCATATATGAATCTATATCTCTAATGTGAATTAATAGATCCACCTCACCTCAGATATAATACCCAATTTTACAAAAAATATAAATATAACATATATATTGTAAATAAAAAAATATTTAGTATTCAATTCTTTCAGTTCAAAGTTCTCCGAACAGACACAGATGCTCTCTGTTATGTTTGCAACCTTATTTTTCAAACGTCCAAGATCTCATCCGATCCCGATTCAAGTCATTCAATATGAATCTCACCTCCCATATGTAGCTCTTTAACGTATGATTTTCATAAAATTTCACATGTAGCATCCTTATAATTTATTTTATTTTTATTATTATTTTTTTTTTTGTTAGCCTTATGTACAATGCATATTAGCCATGTCACTGTGTTATCTAGTTATTTACAACATCCATGGCCCCGGGAGGGAGTTCTATCTACGAAATAAAACTAACTCCCGGACGGGATTCGAACCCGCAAACCATGGTGAGACCCTGCCACCCAAGCCCTACGCTCTAGCCCGTACGGCCACTAAGGCTCTCCTTATAAGTTATTAACCGAGCAGATAACATTACTAACTTGCAAGTTTTTTTTTTTTTTTTACCCGGGAGGAAGTTCTATCTACGAAATAAAGCTCCCGGGCGGGATTCGAACCCGCAAACCAAGATGAGATTATACGACCAAAGCCCTACGCTCTAGCTCGCGCGGCCACCATGGCTCTCCTTATAAGTTATTAACCGAGCAGATGACATTACTAAGCTGCAAGTTTTTTTTTTTTTTTTTTTTTTTTTCTAGTTTTTTTTATTATTATTATTATTTTTTTTTTATTATTACTATTTTTTTATTTATTTATTTATTTTTTTATGGCCTTATGTACGATGCATTTGATGCCGTGTCTCTTATAAAGATATTAACTAGTTATTTACAACATTCATGGACCCGGGATGGAGTACTATCTATGAAATAAAGCTCACTCCCGGAAGGGATTCGAACCCGCAAACTATCTAGTCCGCACGGCCACCATGCCCCCAACCTGCAACCTGATATAAAATGGTTAATTTCAATCTGCACCTGATATACAACAGATTTGTTAGTATCTAATAACTAATAAGTAAACTCACGGCTTTATTTAATGAATAAATCGGCCCTTGGACTGAAAATTCTCATTACAAGCTAATTACTAATGTACATTATGAAATGGTTGAACTTTAAACCGGCCGGTAAGGTTGAATAAACCATAATTACATTTAATCATTTATCAACTACAGAGGTATGCTTGCCTATTGTGCTCAGGATTATGGGTTCAAACCTAGCCATCTTACTCAGTTTTTATTTTATTTCAGAGGCAAAAAAAAAAAAAATACCATGTCCTACGGGGACATATTGTGCCCCAAAATTATGTATTTTAGTATTCTCTACAACTATTCTTGAAATGATTTTTGATTAGGTCATAAACATTAGCAGTACCTATGTTGCAAAATGTAGTTATGTCCCGGTGGAAAGTGGTGTCAATTTTTCTTCGATTTCGGCAAAAATCTAAACAGACCTAAGTTAGAACATGTGACTCCTACATTCCAAATTTCAAGTTCATAGCAACAATCGTTATTGCCGTAGAGAGCTCACAACTTTTCAATCACATACACATGCACAGAGAGACATCACCGCGAGAATGGTAAAAACGTATACAGGGGACCTTGAAACGTGAAAATCAGGTCCATACCATTCTGGACCTTGAGACGGGCGGTTCTCACAACCTTAGCTAAAATGGTACTACGGGGATGGTTGCTTCTAAACTGCACCACCAACTGAGGTTGGATTCGTAGTGGCTGTGGTTACTGCACCAGCACCAGAAGCCAGACCCCTGGCTGTTTCTGCTGCTGGGACCAGAGCGAAGTAGTAGTTTTCCAATTCCTCCCCTATTCCAAGGCACTAACTCCACCCTAGGTTGGATTCTATCCTCGGCGAGGTATGGGCGAGAGCCTCAGAACCACTGAAGGACTTCTACTAACCAAAAAAAAAAAAATCTCATTATACTATTGATAAGAAAGTAGAAACGAAGTTTGTTTTATTTCTTATCAGTTCCGCAATGTGTCCGCTTTTATCAACTTAGAAGTTGTAAATCTTGATAAATTCGAGAATAGCTGGAATATTCCAGCTGAACGGATATACTCAACTGGGAAGGGAGAAAGAAGAAAAGATACACCATCTGTGGAAAAGCGAGGCTATGTGCTGTGAACTGTTTAAATTTTCACAGGATCAGTTAGGTAGAATGGGGTTCTAATGGGGCTGCTAAATAACCTACTTGGCGTGGCTCTGCAGAGACCTCATGAATTGCCAATGAAACACATCAACTCCATGAAACCATACCAAGCTAACTACCAACTTAGCACTTTGTTGAAAAATTTAATATGTTATTACAGTTAAAAAGAATGAGGGAGATGAACTGTGGCACGGAACCCTCTGAAGATAAGTTGGTTATTTTTCTGATGAATATTACTATTGTCTGATGATTATTACTATGCTATATTACTATTGTCTGATGATTATTACTATACTATATTAATATTGTCTTATGATTATTACTATATAATAACCACAATAAAAAAAAAAATCGTGTTTCATATCCAAAAAACAATTTTTGATACAAAGCTTTCCTCCACACCTTAAAGGCCAGTTGAATGTATGTTGTTTTATTTATTAATTTATAATTTATTAAGTTTATTTTTTTTTTATATATTATAGTGATATTGTTATTATTTTTTTCTATATCTCGCACATTGGGCCTGATGATGGGACATAAGAACGTCCCGAAACATCTTTGGGATAAAGACACTTCCGAAGAGTTTTTGAAAAATAGTTATCTTAATTTTTATTAAATTGAAAAATGTCAAGCCTCTACTTATTATAAACGTATCTTGTATTGTTTTGTTTAAACGCACGTAAGTATTTATTTGTTCAGTTTTTATTAATCATTTTATTTTTTTTAAGTAGTTTTGTTATTACTACTAATCATGTTATGGTGCGTTAGACTCAAGTAGTTATAAATCTGTATCTTAATGTATACATTTTTTTGATGTATCCTATTACCATGTATTGGTTTAACGGAAATAAATTTATTATTATTATTATATTATTGTTGGTGTTTGTGACAGGAGGAATCTATATTTAATAGTAATTTTGTATGTGTAACAGAACCCCTCATCGACGACACCTAATGATATTCAGCCTAATCGACCAAAGGGAAGTTAGGGATTAGGGAGGAGGCTTAATACAAAAACTCTAATAACTGCAGTTACAATGAATCGACATAAAATTTCATATTTTAAGTCAAAATTTAATGAGGACATAACCTGTCAAATTTGAGCGATATCAGTCGAAGAAAGAGGGGGTTCAAGGGGGTTCATGGGAGGGGGCTCAACCCAAATCCTTAATAACTGCCGATGAATTTATCGACACAGAATTTAGTATTAGAATTTATGGAGCCCATATGATAGTAAATAATTTAATGTCCCCCTTTCCTTTGGTCGATTTGACTGAATAACGTATTTTGTCAAAAGGTTCTGAATTCATATATAAAATTTCGTGTTGTGACATTCATTATATCGAGTTATCGTGTTCACTGGCACACAGACACACTTACAGAACATATTTTTCTTCATATTTGGAATCTAGAGTTAGGAAAACATGAAATTCCATTGAAAACTATTATTTCTTGAAAAAGATTTATCCGCTCTAATTGTTCTCGTGGCAATCGTAGCTTCCTTTTGAGTCAGATTGAAAATCAGGATGTAACATATTATGTCGTCTGAAAATTTTGAACGGGAAGGGGGTGTTGTGAGGGGGCTAAGCATCCAAATATGCTTATTATCTAGCTCATTAATGGATAGTCGTATTGTCATGAAATTTCACATGTAGTATTCTTAAAAACCAATTTAAATATAGACTAGTGTCACAAAATTTTTAAGGGGGTTAATAAAATAGGTCTAGCTCATCAACAGATGATCGTATTTTAATTAAATTTATTAACATGCAATATTCTTAAAAGCCAAATTGAAAAATAGGGTGTGTGATGTCTCCAAATTCTTAACAAGAGAGGCTGGACCTCAAGGACTTCACTTAGTTGCAAATGCCACCTTTGTAGAGTCCTAATACACGGCCCAGAAATGTGTTTGATTTAGCGTGAAGAGGCGAAACACACATCCGAGAACCTTCTTGTTTATTTCTAGTTTTTCGAACGAATCTAGCGCGAGGTTCATGTCTGCACAATCTAAAATGTCGACATTTTTGTTGCCTAGAAAATTATGACCTAAGGATATATAAACTGTTAGACTCAACTATACAGGCAAATGTTCCCCTATTCTAATTGACATTTTTCGCCCTGACTGGCCTACATACGCTGCCCCACATTCACAAATATTTCGGTAGATCCCACAAATTAACAATTAACAATTTTGTTTTTCAGTCTCATGACGAGGGAACCCAAGGGATGGACATGTCCTGGTCTGGTGACCGGCTAATATAAAGGGTACCCCCCATTAAGATAGGCAAAATGCCCCCATCTTCGAATTCTTGAAAAAACAGTTGAGATAGGTGGTTTGGGGGCAAAAAATGAGTTTGGCACGACTTGTGGGTCGGGCGACCCCCCCGCCCCTCCAGGGGGAGCAAAAATGACCTTTTTCCGATTTATTTTTTTTTAGAACGACCTAGTTGACGAAAAATGTTGAAAAAATTCAGGAGTATAGGTGGTTGTGAGGGCTTTTCAGGGAAATTCTTTCGGCTCCCCAGGCTCCCCCCTTACCCTCTAAAAAAAATAAAACAGAATAAAAATCGAAAAAAGACCCCAAAAATGCCGAGGACTCCCAAGTTTTTTTTTCGAAATATTGAAGTTCGCAATGAGTTCTACAGTAAGATATTTTTTTTCGATTTTTTTGAGCACTGCATCTCCTCGAAAAACTGCATTTTTCCGTTTTTTACTACGTTTTCACAGATCTTCCAACTTTTTTGGGGACGGGAAGCATTTTCAAGGTCAAATAACACCAGATCCGGATTCTACGGAAAATTTTACTGACATATAGGCCTCCACAAAATCAGTTTGGACTCAATTTTTTACGTACTATGGGCTCAAATTAACTTTTTTCACGAAGAAATGCCATTCTTCACCAATTTTACGACGTTTTCGGAGACAGGAACCAATTTGAAAGTCAAATAATACCAGATTTGGTTTCAACGGAAAATTTTACTTACCTATAGTCCTCCGCGAAACAAGTTTTGACACGATGTTCCACGTATTTTCTGTGCAAACTAAGTTTTTTTTTAAGAAAAAAAAAGGATTTTTTCCGCCATTTTTTACCGACTTAACCGACCCTTACGTAGATGAAATGCAGTTATGAAACGTGATTCCGTCTCCTGGATTCATAGAAGGGATAAATAATAACGTCAAAATATCTTTGCATTCGGTTGTTCAAAGTTTCAATTTTTAGTCATGCATCTGTTCCCTGAGAAATTGCAAGAAGTGATTATTGATGGCTATTTTCTAGAGTTATATGAGTCAATGCAACATGTATTTATAAAAATTGAATGAATTTTGTACATTAGTATAATTTAACATCAAAACATGAAAAAATGCTCGCTTGCAAGGTCTGCAAAAAGAAAAAAAATCGCCCGAATTGTAATATTTCTTAACTTGCAACTTATATCTTCGTATTCCCACTCAGTTGACCTACAGCAACATTACAATAGGTAAATAAAGATTGTCTTTAGTGGAATAGACAATATTTCAAAAAAATAGGTTTGTTTTATTTATTTATTACAAATTCCACAATATGTCCGCGTTCCTCAACTTAGAAGTTATTACAATAGGTATCAGAAAACATATGTTCATCGCACACACATACTTGATATAATCCAGAGATATCTAATCTTCGTCACTATCTTCATCGATCACTGGACTGCAATGGTTCATGTCGAAGATATTTGTGAGAACCTCTGCTGGTCTTATTACCTTAGACAAATATCTGCCGTAACTTAAATGATAGACCAGACTTGCAACGTGGGAGCAGCAACCAATTCGGGGCAAAAAAAAACACATTCATGCAAGCCGTTTACTATGTGCACCACAAACGCTTTCACAATCGATGCTCCTTGGCCATTTGATGGGACATTGAACGATGCAGAAATAATGAAACGAGTTCTAGAAGATCCTGACGGAATCAGTACCATATTGTAGCCTGGGGACGAATTTATTTTGGACCGAGGATTTCGAGATGTCATTCCGTATTTGGAAGAAAAAGGCTACTCCGTTTTGATGCCATCTTTGAAAGAGAAAAGAAATCAACTTACGGCAAAAGAGTCTAATAACTCTCGGTCTGTAACTGTACTCAGATGGGTAGTGGAGGCTATACATGGAATTTTGGGACAAAAATATAAATTACTGCACGATCAATTTCACAATAGTATGCTAAAATATGCGGCTGTCCAACAAAATAGCGTTGTTCCTTCTCAACAAATTCGGTAAGCGCCGTAATGTATCAAATGAAAGAATTCATATTATTGCAGCTAGGATGATGGCACTGAACCTCGAGAAGAATGAATTGGCGGAAGAAATTGAACGGGATAATTTGAACAGAAAAACTGCCCCGTTTCAAAATGTAACTTCATCGGAACTCCTTGATTTTCCGAAACTGACATTAGAAGAACTTGTGTTATTTTTTACTGGATCGTATCAGCTTGGGCAGGCGGTTTCTTACTTAGGAGAAATGCTGGACGAGAACGGGCGTTTACCTTTGAAATTCGTAAAGGATAGGCCAGAAATTGTACGATTCGAGGTCAGGTCTCGGCATATCAATGCAAAAACGTATATTTTGTGGTACACATAGTAAACGGCTTGCATAAATGTGTTTTTTTTTGCCCCGAATTGGTTGCTGCTCCCACGTTGCAAGTCTGGTCTATCATTTAAGTTACGGCAGATATTTGTCTAAGGTAATAAGACCAGCAGAGGTTCTCACAAATATCTTCGACATCAACCATTGCAGTCCAGTGATCGATGAAGATAGTGACGAAGATTAGATATCTCTGGATTATATCAAGTATGTGTGTGCGATGAACATATGTTTTCTGATACCTATTGTAATAACTTCTAAGTTGAGGAACGCGGACATATTGTGGAATTTGTAATAAATAAATAAAACAAACCTATTTTTTTGAAATATTGTCTATTCCACTAAAGACAATCTTTATTTACCTATTGTAATGTTGCTGAAGGTCAACTGAGTGGGAATACGAAGATATAAGTTGCAAGTTAAGAAACATTACAATTCGGGCGATTTTTTTTCTTTTTGCAGACCTTGCAAGAGAGCATTTTTTCATGTTTTGATGTTAAATTATACTAATGTACAAAATTCATTCAATTTTTATAAATACATGTTGCATTGACTCATATAACTCTAGAAAATAGCCATCAATAATCACTTCTTGCAATTTCTCAGGGAACAGATGCATGACTAAAAATTGAAACTTTGAACAACCGAATGCAAAGATATTTTGACGTTATTATTTATCCCTTCTATGAATCCAGGAGACGGAATCACGTTTCATAACTGCATTTCATCTACGTAAGGGTCGGTTAAGTCGGTAAAAAATGGCGGAAAAAATCCTTTTTTTTCTTAAAAAAAAACTTAGTTTGCACAGGAAATACGTGGAACATCGTGTCAAAACTTGTTTCGCGGAGGACTATAGGTAAGTAAAATTTTCCGTTGAAACCAAATCTGGTATTATTTGACTTTCAAATTGGTTCCTGTCTCCGAAAACGTCGTAAAATTGGTGAAGAATGGCATTTCTTCGTGAAAAAAGTTAATTTGAGCCCATAGTACGTAAAAAATTGAGTCCAAACTGATTTTGTGGAGGCCTATATGTCAGTAAAATTTTCCGTAGAATCCGGATCTGGTGTTATTTGACCTTGAAAATGCTTCCCGTCCCCAAAAAAGTTGGAAGATCTGTGAAAACGTAGTAAAAAACGGAAAAATGCAGTTTTTCGAGGAGATGCAGTGCTCAAAAAAATCGAAAAAAAATATCTTACTGTAGAACTCATTGCGAACTTCAATATTTCGAAAAAAAAACTTGGGAGTCCTCGGCATTTTTGGGGTCTTTTTTCGATTTTTATTCTGTTTTATTTTTTTTAGAGGGTAAGGGGGGAGCCTGGGGAGCCGAAAGAATTTCCCTGAAAAGCCCTCACAACCATCTATACTCCTGAATTTTTTCAAAATTTTTCGTCAACTAGGTCGTTCTAAAAAAAAATAAATCGGAAAAAGGTCATTTTTGCCCCCCCTGGAGGGGCGGGGGGGTCTCCCGACCCACAAGTCGTGCCAAACTCATTTTTTGCCCCCAAACAACCTATCTCAACTGTTTTTTCAAGAATTCGAAGATGGGGGCATTTTGCCTATCTTAATGGGGGATATGGTTTATAGCCGTCTGGAACAAGAAGCAGGGGACCCCTCTGGCTGAACACTATGTTAGTGTCCACATTGAGCCCTAACCATGATACTGGACTCAATTAGCTATCACTATTTATATCTCTATGGAGTCGGATAGTCTTGTTTTAAGCCTTTGTACAACTCGGAGAGACAGTCGGACTATGCCCAAATCTGCTTAATCCCGTTAAAGTTTTCAGGGGAGAAGTTAGTCTGCCTCCCCTCAATGCATATATATCTTAAATACATATTTATGGTTTATTATCATTATTATATGGATGGATAATAATTTATGTCTTTTCTCAATAAATCTATATAAATAAAAAAGTGTGAGTCTAATTAGTATTCTCATAGCTGTGTAAATGTGTGTGTGTGTCTGGAAAAGGAATGGAATTTCAGTAGAAAAATTATTAATGTAACAATATTTTATTTATTTTATATCTATTATCTGATAATATCACGTGTGTTTTAATAAATATGTTTATGATACTTAACATTTTTGCAGAGATATTGTGAAACACTTGATAAAAATAAAGAAAACGTATGTTTTTAAAAAATATTGTCTATTTCACAAATAATATATAATATGGGAGTACTTTCGGTATTGCTACCATCTTCAGCCACGACTTAACAAATACTAAATTGAAGTTCAACTAGGTAGGTAGTTTACAATCTAAGCGGTAGGTAGGTATCCTTTTTCAGCCCCTACGGGGTTTTCCTATCCTTTCTGTACAGTTAATATTTGAAATATGGAAAAACATAAAAAATGACATTTCGTCCCAAATTGGGATCTTAAAAATAAAAAATTTGAAATACTATGTGTTGATTAAATGCATATATGAAGTGAATTAAAGATAACAATTGTTAATATATGAATAAAAATAAAATAAAAAGTTTTATAAAATAAAATACACAGTTTTTTGAGAGAATAAGTACGTATACACAGAGACTGGAGGATTATATTATTGGCGATAAAAGGGGTGAGTATTTGAGATTGGTCTGATCGTTCAAAATTCACAAACAATCTTTCTCTCTATATACAGGGTGGCCCAGATAAGCGGGCCACAAGTGAAATAACTCCTAAACGGTTAGAGATATCAAAATTGTGCATAGGACTAAAGTTGTAGCAGTCGCCGAGAGCTATCGTATGGCGTCCTCGAAAAGACATAAATGACCTTTTTAATGGCTCAAACAGCCCTTCGAAGGGCGGGGTTCCCTTTTGACCCTTAAGTTTCATTACATTTTATTAAAGTACTATAGAAACAAGGAAGAACTGTGCAAACAGATTTTTGATACGTCAAGTAGTTCTCGGAACAAAAACGTTTAAAGTTGCACGTTTTTCTTATTCTGAAGTTATTAAATTCCAAATAACTTCAAAATAAGAAAAACGTGCAACTTTAAACGTTTTTTTTTCGAGAACTACTTAACGTATCAAAAATCTGTTTGCACAGTTCTTTCTTGATTCTTTAGTACTTTAATAAAATGTAATGAAACTTAAGGGTCAAAAGGGAACCCCGCTCTTCGAAGGGCTGTTTGAGCCACTAAAAGGGTCATTTATGTCTTTTCAAGGACGCCATATAATAGCTCTTGGCGAGTGCTACAACTTTAGTTCTATGCACAATTTTGATATCTCTAACCGTTTAGAAGTTATTTCACTTGTGGTCCGCTTATCTGGGCCACCCTGTATATTCGAATAGATTGGCTCTGTCAGTTTCATAGTTCTTCAGAACCGAAACAAGTTAAATGAACACATGAGGTCATTTCCAACTTTACTAAACCCTTCAAACCCTTCGGAGCTCTCTCACTGCTTTAGTACCCTTTTAAGGGAAACTTGGGAAAATTTCCATTTCCCTATATTCTGGAATTGGTGTTCTTTAGTATTTGTGCCCATTGAGAAAAATCAATGAGTTCAGTAAAGGGGTTGGGATCTGGGTTCTACTTGAATCAGCAAGTTCCATTGAATCAATGCAATTATGGATAGATTTGGGGAAAGTGCCACGTTCGCACTGGGCTTCCCTCCCTCTTGCTTAGTCGACCTTTTTTTGTACATCAATAATAACGCAAATTGTTGAAAAACAAAATAATTATGAAAATAAATGTTAATTTTAAAAATGAAAGTTATAACAACAAGAAAGTTGAAAACAAACGCTATAAATCAATGTGTCCGCGATAGCTGTTTTCAAATAGTTAGAACCATAATTAAATTAGTTTTTTATTTCCCCTGCGAAATATAGGGGAAGTTATCGGTCAAAATTCGGATGCGGAGTTTTCAGCAGAATTTCATTCCGGCCTCTATTTTCCAAAAAAAAAATGTAAACACGATAACTCCCGATAGAGTGAGTGATACAACACGAAATTTTATATATGAAGCCAGAACCCTTTAACGACGACACCTACAGTTGTTCTGACAAATTGACCAAAACGCAGGGAGGATTCGGGGGAAATATAACATAAAAATTCTAATAACTGCCGATAAAATGAATGTATCGACATGAAATTTTTATTTGAAGTCAAAACCGATAACCTGTCAAATTTTAGCGATTTTGGCTAAAAGTAAGGGGGATCAGAGTGGGGCTCAATAACCTAATAACTGATGATGTAATCAATTTAACGACACAAAATTTAGTATGAGAATTTCGGAGGCCTTATATGTAAGTCAACAATTGAATATTGGCAAAAACGGTCGACTGGTGTTGGAGGAGGAGCGAAATAGTAATTGATTCATTCGTTCTGGGGAAGTACATTGCCGGTGAATCGCCGACGCTTTTTTCAAACTTGTTGTCATGTACTTATTATGCTCTTACAAAATTGTACGCAGGAAAGTATTGTAGCGTCTTACTACATTAACTCAAACATTGTACAATATACGATGATTTTATTACTTTCTTATAATAATAATAAACGTCTTTATTTCTTTTTCTTTTTACAGATGTAATAATAATAATAATATTGACAGACAATACTCATAGTCAAATTGGGTTGTCTCTTCTATTTCTACTCGATAATACACATATATAAAAGTGACAAAATAAAAATAAAATAAATCAAATACAAATGCAGTAATTTACAAAATTAACTTAAATGATCCTTTAAAAAAAAACTAACAAAAATAAAAATAAAATCATCTTCCCGTTTATAGGATAGGTTAGGTTTTATGACTCATGCCCGGGCTTTAACTACGAGGTCATATCGCCTACTACCAGAGCGCTCTTTCGTCACTCTGGTGGACATGAGCTCGACTCTACTGTGAGAGTCCTAAATTTTGCCTACCCTAAATTTTTATTCATCTAGGGTAGGGGTCTTTAACGAGTACCTGACAACGTACAGGCTCGAGACCATCGCTTAACGTCCCATCCGAAGGACGGCGTGTTTAAGTTTATTTTACCTCCCAGATAAAATAAACTAAGGGCCTCGGTCGGGCTACGAACCCACGACCTTGAGCTCAGAAGTCAAGCACGCATACCACTGAGCTACCGGCGCCCTCTCTTCCCGTTTATATATTATTAATTATTAAATTCTGAAACTAGCTCAAATCTTTAATTCCAGGCGGCTTTGCAATAGTTAATTAAACTTTTGTTATTTTGTCCATTTACGTATTCAATAAACATATACATATTATATATTCAATAAACTGAACACTGAGGGAGCCGGAAGCTCAGTGGTCTGCGTGCTTGACTGCTTGAATAAAAAATTTAGGGTAGGCAAAATTTAGGACTCCCACTATGATGCGTCGGTGTTTAGCCCTATTTCTGATACCTGTTCTTTTACCCTATTACTCAACTCACTGCAACAACTAGAAATAAACAGAGCGCTACAAAAAGGATATGGTATGAACGATCAGACCAATCTCAAATACTCATCCCTTTTATCGCCAATAATATAACCCTCCAGTCTCTGTGTATACGTACTTACTCTCTCAAAAAACTGTATATTTTATTTTATAAAACTTTTTATTTTATTTGTATTCATATATTAACAATTGTTATCTTTAATTCACTTCATATATGCATTTAATCAACACATAATATATAATTTTTTTTATTTTTAAGATCCCAATTTGGGACGAAATGTCTACTCCCATATTATATATTATTTGTGAAATAGACAATATTTTTTTTTTAAAAATAACAATATTTTTCTTTATTTTTAAACTGAAAATTGCTTAACTCTGCTTTACTAAAATAAATAAAACTTTTAAGATGGGGCATACGACAATAAAGTGAAACACATTGTTATTACACATTGAGCAACGTTTGATTTCCTTAGTACTACTGACTTTCTTATACATATACTCGTAGTATAAGAAAGTACTGTAATATTCGAGATCGAGCTTTCAACGGATGTTTACGACTCAAAGTACCCTGAATGCGTTCTGATCATGGTGGCTGTCTCTATTGTATGTGTACGTAAATCAAATATTTAGTTTTAGCTCTAACTATTGATAGGCTTTGGAGGGAGAGCGAAAACTAAATTGATTATATATTTTTTATAAATATTTAGAGGACCCCTACTTCTTATCGTTACATGAGTATTATCATATAGTTTTACAATTCTGCAATAGGAATTGTTTTTTTGCCTGAAATTTCTGATGTAACAAATTATTTATTTGCTTGTATCCACTTTTATTTTTTTATTTACAGCTTGTAACTGTGTATTTGCAGATTCATTAATTTTTTATTGTTTTTTTTTTTTTTTTCAGGTGAGTGTTGCCTGTTTTATTGTGATCTCTAGAATCTCTAATTGTCGGTAAGAAAAAATTTAATTGAATAAATTTTTTTAATTAAAGTTTGTTCAAAACATTACAAAAATACACTTCTGAGAGAAATCCCAACGGGCTCTGTGGTCTTATCCCCCCCGGCCGAATGTTTGCTATACCAGTGATAATAATTGGCGGGAATTGGAGAATATTCAAAATTGGAATCCGTCCAGCTCATTGCTAAATTAATTAATCCATCCCAAAGTTGGTCAACCGCAGTTGATTACAGCTCCGTCTGGTGTTAACCAATATTATTCAAGATCCCAAACCTCCTGCCGGCGTTGTACAAATAATGGTACGAAAGTGCTCGCATCGCAACAAATATCCGACCTTGAGGACACAGTGGCTGGGTCTTGTCCCTCATTAAGGACTAATGGTATGACCGTAGTGGACAGTTCTCATGCTCATTAAAGTAAAGTAATATGGATATAATGGTCGGTTTCGTGAACATGAACAAAGTGGAGGGATCACAACTGATCTGCGATACTCCTTAATCTTAATCTGGTGAGCGATTGAAGAGACAAGTTTCTTTCCGAGTGTTGAGGTAAGTCGAGGTTCTGTCGAATAAGGAGGAAAACATTTGATTTTAGAATCTCGAAGATGTCCTAATAATAATTTTTGTCGAGTTCGCCCATACTACTTGGAAGGCTTCACATGGATCTCGATCTCAGTTCACTGGTCGGATCTCATGCCTAGCAACGACCCGATCATATGGTCACGGTAGACGGGAGGGAGAGCTCTCGTAACCCAGTTCGGTGACCGCTGTTTTTGGGGGAGAAGGGGGGTCATGTGACGTCAGGAAGAGGGCGCAAGAGATCGATGTTGCAGCGGACTATAGGTTGCCATGGACACCAGCGTACTCACTGTCATGGCAACCCCTCAGGTGCTCTTTACGCTAATCTATGTAAGACAATGAATGGCGCCCCATCACCGAACAAACGCTCCTCGTTCATTCTCACGTGGGACTGCTGTCAGGGTTAATGCACATACGTTGGTCGGAGACGCTTTCACTCTCAAGATCTCTTCAAAGATTTCACATGAAAATTATATTCAAAAGAAACAAAATGTTGTTTTATCACTGTTTATTTTGTAAAACAGAACTGGAGTCGTACTCTACAGTGATATTCTCAATGGCGATCCTATATCCTATATTTATATAAGGGGCAATTTAACCGATTTGGTCATGGCTGCCCTTCAACAAGTGATTTTTAAAAATTAATTAAAAGGAATCAGGGCATAAATTATATTATTAGATTAATTTAGAAATAAGTGTAAAATGGAAATGGTTAAATGAATTTAGGTAAACAGATGAAAGAGAAATGGATATGGAAAAAACGAAGAAAATTAATTTACAAATGGATATAGTAGAAACAAATGAATGAAGAAGAGTGAACGTTATTTTATCAGAGAGGAGTCTCATAGCTCTGAGAACAATTTGGCTCTTTCTAGCAATGTGACGAGCAAACCTAAGATAGGGGAGGAGTCATCCCTTTGAGGAAGTCATAGGTTCAGTCCCTATAGGGTTTTTAATTTAAATATAAAATGTCATTTCGATGTATTCATTAAATCGGTAGTTAGAGATTTTGAGTCGATCCCCTTTCCATCGGTCGGAAAATTAAAGGGTGCCGTCATTTAGTTTCGAACTTAAATAAAAAATTTCATGTCGATACATTACATTCGCACACATAGACAGATTTTATTTTTTTATTTTGAAACGATCGGGGGAAAGTTGCGTTGTATTTCTTTATCTGAAACTGATTACATGCGTTGTCCAAACGAAGCTTACGTGGATAGTTTTGTGAAATTTCATGAAAATCCAATAACCAAATAGCAATAATTTCATGTTTCGGTCCCCCCCCCCCCCTAACCCTCCGTCCCGTTCAAAATTGGGATGCCACGTGGCCTATATCTCAAGTTGGCTCATCCTTGAAATTGCCCTGCAAGTTTTGTGAATTATCATCTCTGCTACCAGTTATATTATGTTTTGGAGCCCCATAGCCCGCTCAACCCGTTCAAGACATAGGGCAAAAAGGAGAAATTCGAGACTAACAATTTGTTCGTCATATTTGAAGTTAGTTATTATGAGGTCATATCGCCTACTACCAAAGCGCTCTTTCGTCACTGGTGGTAATCACAAATTTTGCCTACCTAGGTTCATTCACCTAGGGAAGGGGTCTTTAACGAGTATGTGACATCGTACCGGGACCATCGCTTAACGTCGCGAAGATTTTTTCACATCCCAGATTAATAATCTTAAGGTACACTGAATATTTGAGGTGGAGAGAGCATAGCCAGAATGCAGGCGTCAGTTAAATGCTTGTAAATCCAAATTTCCCCAGTCGAAATAATGTTGTTTAGATTGAGTAGGATATTTTCGCTAAATCGTGGAAAAAACTTAAAACAACGAGAAATTCCGAAAAATACCTGTGGGCTGTATACAGATGGAAAAACCTTGAGCACTCCATCCTTCTAATGGTCCCTAATCTGTACAATGTCAGGTACCTACTCGTTAAATTGGTTAAAGTGACAAAAAATTTAGGTCTCCTCTTGTAGAATCGGAGTCATGTCCAGCAGAGTGACGAAAGAGCGCTCTGGTGGTTGGCGATATGACCTTGTAGTCAAAGCCCGGGCATGAGCTACAATAACTAACATACGAGGTAAGCTACATTATTTTTTCAAAGGCCTCCTATTTTGCGAGATACATGCCGAAAAACGTCTTAAAATGACATCTCAAAACCCGTTGAATTGGGCTTTTGGTGAACTTGGTTCGACCGATCGAATAATTGGTCTTCACCAAAACTTTTTCGGTCGAGACACCCTCAGAGTTTAGATGGGACCAATAAGACTAAAGATGTAGCGCTCCAAAGAATGTACGTACGTAGTAATGTTGCCTTTCCTTTATCAACCAACGTTTTTATCGATCATACTCCCATTCTCTTCCCTCTCAAGAAATGTTACAAGCCGATGTCAATGTATCGAATTGAATGTATCGACACGAAATTGAGAATGAGGTTTCAGAAGTATCTGTATAAAGAAACTATAGAGTCTTATATTAGCCAAAACGATGGATTGATATAGAATAAGAGAAAAAACGTGAGTAATCGTGGCCGTAGCAAGGTACGCTGCTACCGGTTGGTGACGTCGGTCCACGAAGCAGCAGCGCGTGATGCTGTTGCAAGCACAGAGAGCAGCTTTTAAGAACTTATCTGTCAGCGACAGCGGGTAGAGGGTCCCATGGTGCAGTTGCTTCGGAGAGAAAGTGGCAACAACGTTGGTCTCCTCGACTCGACGTGGGTACAGCCTGACCACTGGACGTTCCAGAAATATCATAATAATCATATCATGGAGATTCTAACTCCAAAATCTTCTTCATTAGAAGGGAGAACCCAAACAGTTCATGTGGGGGCGTCGAGACTGCAGACTCGGTGGAGTTGATTTGCGACTGCTGAGTCCGGATACCCAGAGTTCAGCCAGTTTGTCCGTTCCTGACGAGAGTAGAAAAAAACGATGTGACGGGCTGGGGCGACCACCGATCCCCTCCAGCCATATCTAGGGATCTATCGATACAAGTAAAGTATCGATACTTTTATCCGATACAAAGTACTTCCGGTCCACGGACAAATGACATATACCGATGTTGATAACTTCATGTGTGATGTGATCAAGCAGTATGTGTGTTTCTTACCTTATTTACATTAAATGGTTTATCGTTTATGAAGGTATACGTTTGTTTAATTTTGAAGAGAACCGTGAACATGATTACAATTTCATAATTTTATTTTATTTTTACATTCCATTTTGTCAATTACAAATTATAATGCCTCGTCCTACGGCGAGAGTGTGGATTTATTACACTAAGAACGTTTCGATCTCAGCGACTTGCAAAAAGTGTTTTAAAATAGTGAAATATTGCCGGAATACGAATAGCCTCCAGTAGTTTTATATCCTTAGTAAAAATAAATTGTGTGTTTATTTTATAAGGTTTTTTATTACATTCAGTATGTTTTTAATAATATAATGTTATCTTATTCGATTTGATTTATTTGTTCCTTATGCCCACTACAATATCTCATTTACCTATACCGAGTAGTACAAAGTATCGATACTTTGCGGTATCGATAGAACCCTAGCCATAGCCTCACTTGAGCATTACTCAGTTTCCGTGCTCTATAAAGACGGACGGAGTCATGTTCCACAGATGCAAGCTGCACCTGAAAACAATAAAAAATAATAAAGGTATCACGTTTTTTGAAATAGACAAGTTCGCTCCAAAGGAAATATCAAATATTCAAAAAAAGCTCTCGTTTTTAAACGGAGGAAAGATTTAATTAAGGCTGCCATGTCAAAAAGCCAAACTAATTAACTTCTCACCCGGTTTATAAACGAATGCCCATGCAAACGTTTTTAGGTGAGTACGAAAGGTTGGAATCAAATCAAAACAGAGACGAGAAGTTAAATGGGAAAGGCCTGCAGTATGAGGGAATCATCCTCATGAATTAAATGAAAATCAAAAATTGAATAGTATAAAATAGAAATTAATTTCCCAATAAAAAAATAAGTCGTCGGTGACCCCGACAATATACTTCCCCAGAGCCAAATTTCCGTTTTCCCTTTAAAAGCAATTTGCCAATTTGGTAAATTTCATGTTGTTACAGTCGTTACAGTTAATAGGATTACTGAGTTACGCCCTCTCTTCTGTTTCACCATTTTCCTTTGGCCGATTTGGCTGAACTTCCCCTGTACTTCGTGTAGCTAAGAACAAAGAACAACTTGTATGCAACTGTAAAAAAAAATGTTTTCACAATGTCACAGCAGAATTAGTAGCTATTGGCAAGAGTCTGAATGTCTCTATCACCAATGGAAGCTAACGTGTCTCCCTGTCGGCTTATTGGCCATGAGGAATAAGTATTCAGAACGTCTCCTTGTCCAAAACATACTGATGGCCCTATGGGCATTAAGAAGAAACCGGTTCAGTTACTTTCCTCTGGATCCCAGGTCATTGGGGCATTGCAGGTAATAAGACAGCAGATAAAAATGCCAGGCGCGCCCATACTAGAAGGACTACCCACATCCGAAGTTGGCAGATTCGGTGGCTCGGTTCTCCACTCGAGTTTGGAACACCTCAATAAGAGAAAAAAATGAAAGAAGAAGTAATTCTCGGTTACATATAGGACACACCAGGCCGACCCATGGATATCTGATGGCTCAGGAACCCCCTCCTCTGTGTAGAAGGAATTCGAGGTTCGGTCGTGTAAATGAAAAATTCAAAATTTGGCCAACGTTTCGAAAACTATTTATTTCCTTCTTCAAGGCCTACAGAATACAAACAAACAATTTAGTAATTATAGACAATATAACCAGAAACTTGATAATAATGTGAAGAAGAGATGGAAATAATTTTTTTTTTTTTAACATAAATAAAATACTGAAAAATAATAATAATAATAAATAAATAATAAGAATAAATACAAATTTTGAAAGTAGTAATAAAATAATAATAAAATAACCTATATATAGCAATATATTATATTATAATATAGTAATAATATAAATTATATAATATAATTTTATAGATATATTATATCTAAATAAATAATAAATAAAAATTACCTTATAATGAGTTGAGTGAATGTGTGGGGTGAAGGTGTTGTGAGTTTGTGTCCAGTATGTCGTGTATGTAACTGTCGAGGGCTACCTGAGTTCACCTACGTGACCCTCGGTGGAGAGGGGGGTTGCATTCTAACTGAATGCATAGCATATAGTCTCCAGCGTGAGAATTTCAACCTTGCGGTTGATATTTCCGAAATTCTATCCAATAATAGCTCCCAAATTATCCAACTATTTCATTGTTTGCAATTCACAAACCTCTTATCTAAATTATAAAACAAAATTGTCTTCATCACGTAGTCTTTCTATTCCTTATACAGAAATATCGACCCTTATTATTATTAATCTGCGCCTATCCAAATTAGCCCGCTAGGATCCACACAGACCTGCATCCATCAGGCATCCATGACCCTCGTGGTCGAAATGCCTTAAAAAAATATATATATTATTTAATAATTAAATTCTTTTTCATGAAATTTCCTATATTTTAGGAGTGGGATCCGATACAAGTAGGTAGGCTGGCCATGTCCAGTTATGACTTCCTACTTCGTATCGGGCAGTTTCCTTTGGTAGACACTTCTCAATTTATATAATGTCTTGTAAATCCTGTTATTGATTGAGAAACAAAACATTTTAACTATCCCAATGAGAACAGACGGAGAGACGCCATCATTACAGACGATATTTAACATTTCTGCAGAGAGATTGTGAAACACTTAATAAATTATAAAGTAAACACGAATGTTTTTTAATATTGTCCATTTCACAAGATATATAAAATATATGGGAGTACTTTCGGTATTGCTACCATCTTCAGCCACGACTTAACAAAATAGGTACTGTATTCGTGTAACGACTTGTGGCTGAAGATGGTAGCAATACCAAAAGTACTCCCATATATTTTATATATCTTGTGAGACAATATTAAAAAACATTCGTGTTTTCTTTATAATCATAACAGACGCCATAATTACCATACATACCCATCCTATACTCATAAAATTTCATGTCAATAAGTTCACTCTATCAGGAGTTATCGTGTTCACAGACACACACACAGACATGGAATTACTACCGATTACATATTTCCCCATATATTTCTTATATATTCCACTGATGAACTCTTCTGAACACTTTTCAATATTTGTATATAATGTCTTGTAAATCCTGTTATTGATTGAGAGACAAGACTTTGTAATTACCTATCCCAATGGAACAGACATAGAGACGCCATCATTTCGGTACCCAAATAAAAACGGACAAGCTTTTAATTCCTTTTGAGAAAATATTAATGTGGATTTGAATTTTATTTTTAAATAATATAACCAGAATAAACATATTCTGAGGGAAAGATAAGCTCAGGTGAACAAAAGAAAGAAAAAAGCTAAGTACTTTTTAATGGCCTTATTTTTTCCACCGGTGTTTTCTTGTTTTGTTTTTATTTCTATTTTGATGCTTATTATATCGGTTAATAAAATTAAAAAAAGTTATAACATTTGTTTTAGAAAACATTTCTCTTCAGAATGTTTGTTGTTATCGTTTAAAAGTATTAAAGAAAAATATAACAGCAGAGTGTACCAGATCGAAATCCGAAGAGTGTAGTTGTGTTTATATAGGACAATCGGGACGCAAATTTAGAGAACGGATCTTAGCACGCATCCGAAATAAGAATCAAACGGGATAAGTCTACATTCGTTGAACATATCGTCGATACAAATGCTAAATATCGAATGTGAAAAACATCCCTATGTCATTATACGTGGTGTTATGCCTTATAGATGACCCTATAAGAATTTTATCGAATTATGTATCTTAATTAGTCAAAACGCACATTCGTTAGTTTGATTATCTATAATTGATGATTATTTTTCTATAATTTACAACGCAAACTATCGAATGTGCCATTTTCGTTAGTTTGCATTGTTTAATAATTAAATATTTACATTGCAAACTATTGAATATGTAGTCTGCTTAGTCTGCTTTAAAACAGCTCATTGTTTTTACAAAAAATTGCAACAGCAAACACACGAACATGACATATTCAATACTTTGCCATGCAGGGAATTTGATTTTGTTCTTATTCGAACCAGATCAAAAACGCGAATGTGGTACATTCGAGACTTTGAAACATCCCAGTTCAAAAAATTTGTTCACAATAACGAATGCAGAATAACGAATTTTTTATTCGTCACTTTGATTTTGGACATCATTACATAGTTTGGATATTCGAACCTTTGCCAGCGTTATTCCTCCCCTTTACAACGTGAATTCAGATTCGAGAGTTCGCTACAACATTGTCTGTCCCCATCCATGATATTTTAAATTGTTAAAGTTTTTAGATTGTTTTATTTATTTATTTTTATTATAAAATTATTTAGTTTTCATTCAAAATTTTTTTTTAATTTTTTATCAAATCATTTTTTATTGATTTTTTCAAAAAAAATTTTTTAATTTTTTCAATTTAATATATTTATCTTTGTTGTCTTTATATTATATTAAGGATGGTTTCTTTTGTAGACTGCCTGATGATGAGGGAAACCTCGAAAGCCGGCTAGCTACTTCTAATAAAAATCTATGAGAGGTCATACTATATTTTATTTGACAACCTGTGAAAAAATGTCATCCTTACGGGGTTTTGAATTCACATATGAAATTTTGTGTCGATACACACATTACAACGGCAATTATTATAGCTTTTGTGTTTAGCCTCCTCCCTAATCCCCTTTTTCCTATGGTCGATTTGGCTGAAAAACAATCGTCGTTAAAGGGTTCTGGATATATAATTTCGTGTCGATATATTCATTTTATCGGGAGTTATCGTGTTCACAAAAACACAAACTGACAGAATTTTTTTTCTTTCATTTATGAAAACTAGAGGTTGGTAAACATGAAATTATGTTGAAAACTCCGCATCGATTTTTTGACCGATTACATAATTTCCCCTATACTTCTTATGGTTGGTGCAGTAAAAAATTCAATTATATAAAATATGTTATAGAATAAATATTTTTTCAGGATTTTTGTAATTCGCCAATATTTCACCGCTTTTCAAAAATATATATAAAATAAATACAGAAAATATATAAGCAAATTTGTAAGGAAATATTATATTTCAATATGTTGGAATAAAGTGGGTTTATTCTGTTTGTAAAGAGTGTTTATTTTGTTTATGCCGAGTGGAGGTGAGGACGTGCTTGGTAAAGCCAGTTCTATTCAGTCCCGCCAATCCTCATTTTTTTTTCCCTCCAAAAAATCTGTAATCAGCCCCCCCCCCTTTTCAGCCCTTCAGATTGAGTTAGTACCAATTTAAAGTCAACAACTTCTTTACAAATATTCAGTATTACATTGGTTTATCATTTAGATACCAATGATAAGATTTTTCCAACTTTATTTATCAATCTATTTCTTATAAATTTTTTTAAAATATTTAAGCTATTTATTTAAATTTTATACGAATTTAACAAATTGAAACAACGATTTACACTACTGAAATGGCTATTAGGCAAAATAACTACTAAAAGTGGTCTTATTTTTCATCGGATTTCTGCCAAAACCGAATCATATCTAATTTGCGACATGTAACATCATCTCGAATGTCAAGTTTATAGATAACATCGTTATAATTTACTTTCCCACCTATACGAAGTATAGGGGAAGTTATGTAATTGATCAAAAATTCAATGCGGAGTTTTCAACGGAATTTCATGTTTTCAGACCTCCAGATTCTAAATATGAAAAAAAAAAAAATGCATATGTGTCTGCGCGTGTGAATTCGAGAACTCCCGATAGAATGAATTTATCAACTCGAAATTTTGTAAATCCAGAACCCACTAACGACAACACCTATTAATTTGCAGCAGAATCAGCAGAAAGGAAGGAGGATCAGAAAGAAGCAACTGAAAAACCCCAATAACTGCCAATGTAATGAATGTATCGACATGAATTTTCAAATTTGAAGTCAAAACCCTAATAGGACATAACCTGTCAAATTACAGTGATATCGGCCGAAGGGAAAGGTGAGTTTAAGGGAGGGGGCTCAATTTAAAAAACCCTAATAACTGCCAATGTAATGAATTTATCGACACAAAATTTAGTAAGAGAATTCAGGAGTTATATGTAAGTTAACTAGTGAATACTAGCAGTAATACCCGGCGTTGCCCGGGGAACTTTGACTTTTCTCTCAATATCTCCTATAAGGCTATTCAGTTCCTCGATAGTACATTCATGATGTTATAATTTTCAATTATTCATACGGAATAAGGCTTATAGTCCTTCAACTGTAGTAACGCTAGCTTTGGAGCTAAAACTAATTTATTCAAAAAGATTTCTCATTAATTGTTGCAATGGTTTTCGAGTTACAAAGATTGCGTGAGTGGATGCTGGGATGGACCAGGGGTTGATTAAAAAATAGACCTTAACCTTCCGGTATGGACCACATATTGAGATACTAATACGCCTATAACCTTCCACAGACGATGACGAACAAATTAAAAAAAAAATTAATCAAATCCATCAAGCCGTTCATGAGTTATAGCGGTACAACGCACAGACATTTTCAGCTTTATATATATGATTAGCGCAAATGGTACGTGGTATTAGAGCGGAAGCGAAAATTTAATTGATTAATTCGTTCTGGGGAAGTATATTGCCCGTGATTCACCGACGACTTTTTTGAAGGGGTATTGTATAAATAGACCAAAATATGTTTTTTTTAACCAACAAAGTCATGTCGGTAAAATGTGCGGGTTTGGGGGAGAAGGCTAGAAGGAGATTCCTCTGAGAGCTTAGTGACTTGGAAAACCCTTCGGAATTTAATTCACCGACAACTTTTTTTTTTTAAGTAATGGATATAAGCGGTATTTTGTACAATGTACTTACGCCCCGAAGTAAAGTGATCTCAATTTACGCCCTCTCAGGCAAAAACAAATCAAGTTAGCACATGTGACTGCTAAGCTTATTCCAAATTTCAAGTTCAAAGCTACGATCGTTTATGTAAGATGCATATTAGCCATGTCCTAGTGTCATATAGTTTTTTACGATATCCATGGCCCGAAGAGGGAACCCGTTCTAGCTACGTAATAAAACTCACTTCCAGACTGGATTCGAACCCGCAAACCATGGAGAAACCATGCGACCAATGCCCTAGGCTCTAGTCCGTACAGCATAGAAAAACATGAGGGCGCCGGTAGCTCAGTGGTATGCGTGCTTGTCTTCTGTAGGGTTCCACAAAGTATCGATACTTTTACTCACGAGTAGTATCGAATAACACTTTCGATACAACTCAAGTATCGAATAAAAAGTATCGATACTTACTCATATCGATTGAATCAAGTAGGTAATTCGTTATAATTGTGTTTAAAAAAATGTTTAAAAATCTATAAATCTATATAAATTTAAATAAAAATGATATAATATATGTATATACCTTATAATAATAAAAAAAACAATACAATTTGAAAGATATAGGTAAATGAGATATTGTAGTGTGCATAAGAAACAAATAAATCAAATCGAATAAGATAAAATTATATTATTAATTTTCAGTATGTTTGAAAATAATAAAAATCCTTATAAAATAAGCATACAATTTATTTTATTTATATTTATATATTTATTTATTACTAACGATATAAAACTACTGGAGACTATTCGTATTCCCACAATATTTCACTTTTTTGCAAATCGCTGAGATCGAAAAGTTCTTAGTGTAATAAATCCACACTTTCGCCGTAGGACGAGGCACTATAATTTGTAATTGACAAAATGGAATGTAAAAATAAAATAAAATAATGAAATCGTAATCACGTTCACGGTTCTGTTCAAAATTAAACAAACATATACCTGCATAAACGATAAACCATTTAATGTAAATAAGGTAAGAAATAAGGACGCATCATGCAGGCTGCGTAATCACATCACACGTGAGGTTATCATCGATATATACGAGTATCATTTGTCCGTGGACCGTAATTTGAGTTCAGTATTTGACTGCAACAACAAATAAAAGAAAATTGTAAGAAATTAAACGGTGAACGATTTTGACAAATTGATATTATTTAATTTTAATTGTTGAAATTTGAAACGAGTACTGTAAATCGATACAAGTAATATGTATTCGATACCAGATTGGTTATAAGTATCGATACCAAAAGTACTTATATCGACCAACAGTATCGATACTTTACTTGTATTTACTTGTATCGATAGATCCCTAGTCTTCTGAGCTCTAGAAAGGGGTTCGAAATCCGATCGAGGCCTTTTGTTTATTTTATCTGGTAGGTACTTAAGCACGCCGTCCTTCGGATGGGACGTTAAGCGATGGTCCCGAGCCTGTACGATGTCAGGTACTCGTTTAAGACCCCTAGGCCCTACGTGAATAAAAATTTAAGACTCACACAGTAGAGTCGGGCTCATGACCACCAGAGTGACGAAAGAGCGCTCTGGTAGTAGGTGATATGACCTCGTAGTTAAAGCCCGGGCATGAGTCATAAAACCTAACCTAACAGAAAAACATCATCGCGAAAATTGTCAAAACGTGTTCAGGGGACCCGGTTCTGGGTTTGTCAAACCTCTGTTGAACATTTAATATTCATAAACAAATACGCGATAACTTTTGGGGCAGGCAGATGATTGGTGTGTCTTTGATGATTGCCATTGATGTAAACCGCTTGTGAACTAAACCTCTTAAGCAAACTCCTGGAAATTTCACAAACGACCTTGTCATAACTCTATTCCGTTCCCTTTTTGAATAATAAAAAGATTACCAATTAGTGACTACCTGAAATTTTTCCATGTAAAAAACTGGTAGCCTGGAGCCAGAGATAAAACAAAGGATTCTTGTACACTCTTTTTTTCCCTCATTAAATCGTAATTTAACAGGGTTCATGTTCCCTCATCTTGTTCAGGAAAAATTGAATTAAATTCTAATTACACCTCAAAATGGTGTTAGTGCCTTCAATCCTCTAACTTTTTTGTTAATGTCGTTAATTCCCTGTCATTACTCCTTTTTAAAAAATGAAAAGATATGATGAAGCAAATAGGACTATAACTTAAAGACGGCAACTCTGTAATTATTTTAGAGCGACTTGACTTTCAGAGCTATCTTTGATAATCCAATATCAAACGAATTCAGGCGTTCAGTCAAAAACCTTGAGACTGATAACACAGTGCCCACCATACATAAACAACAGAACACTTCATTACGATCTTATGATACACACAGTAACCGACACAATACAAACTACTTACATACGGTTTTTTAGAAAACTTTACACACCTACAAATCCAGAAATACGTACTTTCACAACACCGCGACTTACTGCCACCTTAAATCATATTCGTTCTTAAATAATAATAATCCTCTGGTCCGTGCCCTCCATTCTGCCGTACTTCCCCAACGACGGCTTAAGCGTCAATGGCCTAGAGATCTCCTGATCAGAAGCAGTGACAGTGACAGTGATTAGCTAAAACCTAGAGAAAAACAGTGACTAGGGAGTGTCACCACTGGGTGATTTCTCCCCTCATGACATTTTGACATTGTCATTATCTCTGTATTAGCATATTTGCTTGTTGTATATATTTTTATACAGTTGTAAATATCTCTTTGTAAATTAAAAAAAAAACATTTTTTTTTTTTTGCATCATTTTCCTTCACTTTTACATCTTTCTTACCCATCCATCAAAATTGTCTTTCAATTCCTTTTTATTTATTTATTTTATTTTATTATTTTTTTTTCATTTCTTTATTTACTTCTTTATTTTATTTACTTCTGTATTTTATCTATTTATTTTTATTATTATTTTTTTTTTTCTGTTTTTATCCTAATAATTAAGATAAATTTTCGTCCCGAGGACCTACCACTGGATGGCATTTCTCTCACTCACGCCAACATATCAATACCATCATAGATGCTGGTTGTTGCACCCTAGCAACAGTTGTATCTTTATAAATAGAAGGCAAAAAAAAAATATATATATATATATATATATTTATGTATACAGCGAAGGATGATTCTTTGGCAGTTTTGTGCAATTGAGGGAGGAAGCTTGACCGCTTTGTAAAATCTGAAGGCGCTTTGTAGAGAAGGGTAAGAAAAAAATATGTGATGAGCTTATACCTACCGCGTTTTTACAGATCCATCAAGGCACACATTACTTTTACGTATTCAATAGTGCCAATATGAAATGTCTTATTATTATTATTTTTTTTATTTTTATTTTCTTTATTTCATTTTTATGTCTTATTGGTACAATCGTACAGGAATTTTCTTTATGTAGTATGAACTTTCATAATATACTTTTGCTTTTACTCGATATTAGAATGTTTTATAAGTGTGTATGTAGATAAAGTATGTATTCATTCATTCATAGTGCCAGTAGGAAATGAGAGTGGGGAATGGGAGGGAGAGTGTTCTTTAAAATCGTGGCTGGTATAAGGATGTTATGGATAGATCACATATATTTTATTACTTTCTCATACGTTTAGTATTTGGAAGTATTGTAGGGGTCTTTAGAGATAGTATCTTATACTAAAGGTATCAAAAAGTAGAAAAAAAAAATTGTCAAAATTATCTAACACAAGCAATATGTGTCGGCAAGTGTGTGTGTGTGATGTGGCTATAATAGGTTTTTTATTTTTTTATTTTTTATTTTATTTATTGACAACAGCTCAATTACAAACTATACTGTCATGTGACAACAACAAGATGTCAGCAATAAAATTATAAGTAAAGTAATGAATTATAAAGAAAGAAAAAAAAAAAAAAGTTTACAGATTCTAAATAAATTAAATTACTATTTCAATATCTTTAAGAAAGTCTGTAAGTTTTTATATTTATCTTTGACGGGGTTGTTCAGGCAAACTTGCAGGGTGTCGTCCGGTTGAGATCTGGATACTTTCGTCTAGTCTCCTCGTACTTCAGACACTTCATTTTAAGAATGATAAATCACGAAATTTTATATTTAAATTCAAAACCCCCATAAGGACGGCACTTATTAACCGTGAAATGAAACTCGACACTAAAACCCTAATAACTGCCGGTGTAATGAATGTTTCGACACAAAATTTAGTATGAGGATTCAGAAGCCACAATGTAAGTCAACCCCAAGTGTAGCTCGAACGCCAACCGGTATTAGTTGAAGAACGAAAACTTGATTAATTCGTTCTGGGGAAGTTCATTGCCGGTTATTCACCGACGACTTTTTGTTTATACCACCACGGTTTTTTATTATACCACCATTTTACAGTTACAGATATCCTCCTCCCCCCCCCCCCCCCCTCCCCCCTCAAAATCATTTCATACTGGCGTTACTGGATATATAAAATACAAGGCCATAGGAATGAGGGATAGTTTCATTAACATTTGTGTAGGTGAAAAAACTGATAGTTGGTAGGGGTGAGAGGGTTGTCCCTTCACTCATAAAGCTTCGTACAGACCTGAACATTGCACCGAACGACGAAGAGCATTAATTTCGCCGAACTGAACAACGAACGGAACGGGTTTGTGCTGTTTCCAGAGTTTCAAAGTAAGTATTCGCCGTTTTGTTTGTGGTCCCGTCCAAACCTGCATACACGCGCGCTTTCCCTTTGATGTATACAAAAAACCGACAACTGATGAATCGATCGCGTGCACGAATGCGAATGGGTATGTCCAAACTGGTTTTCCGCTTGCCGTTCTGCTTGGTGTTCTGTTTGTCGTTGTATGAAGCTTTAGGAATACGAACCTAGTGGTATCTAACTACTGAGGTCCCCATTTCAGCACGGCCACCATCTTGAGCATTAGCATTTTACCCAAAA
This sequence comes from Aradus depressus, assembly GCA_963662175.1. Classification (NCBI taxonomy): domain Eukaryota; kingdom Metazoa; phylum Arthropoda; class Insecta; order Hemiptera; family Aradidae; genus Aradus; species Aradus depressus. The sequence goes on from OY759221.1 coordinate 24,056,910, forward strand.
CACTCTTTTCTCTTCTACTCACAATAGACTCGAGGCGGCAATTACTGTTATTCTCATAGAAATAAAAGACATATTCCCACTGTTTTATTTTCCCTAACCAGGGCCAATTGTCCTTTAACCGCTGTGCTGTGTGGGTGGGATGAACCACTGATGATGACGCTGTTGCGGTTAAAACCTGTCAAAAACCGGTCAAAATAAAACAGTGGGAAGAAAACGTCATTTATTTCTATGAGAAATCTCGTCCCACAACATCTTAGGCCCCATTCAGACGAGTGACTTTAGTCACGCAACATTTTGTCACTCTCCACTTTGAGTACTGAAGCCTAATGGTGGTGTACACACGAGGCGACGTGACAGCCGAGTGACTTTTTTGTGCTGACCTTGAGCAGGTGACTCGACGTAACAAAAAAGTCACTCCCGTCCTGTTCACATGCAAAGTGACAGTTATCGCCAAGGAAGGTTGTAATAGTTTTGGTTATATTGTTTTCTGTTGTTTGGAAAAAACACTTATTATCCCTTATTATTGTAGCATACATTATTTAACATCGTTCTAATAAAAATAAGTTTCTTTCATTAATTTTTTTTTTTAACTATTTACCTCAATGTAACATCAAGTCGTTCTTGGGGTGGAATAGACTGTCGCATGCTTGTATCTTGAAGACATATCGCAGAGGTCAACAGATTTAGCAAACTGTCAAAGCTTTCCAAACTCATTCTATAATATCCAAAAAATGTATTGGGATATCCCTTCAATTTCTCGTGCAAAGTATAAAATTTACCTTTCAAAAATCGTTCACAGAAAATTGGATGGACCCATTTTTTTTTTTTTTTTTTCTATTCTTATTACGATTTCTTATAACCAGAGCACAAATAGCTGCAACCTCGACGACATCCATTTTTGCACGGGTCTCAAGATTTTCTTCAAAGTCACCGTGACAGTCGCCTCACCGTGTGAATACCTCAAATGTCACGGCGACATTTTCAGAAAAGTCACCGTGACAAAAGTCACTCGTCTGAATGGGGCCTTACTATCACATATGTACTGTTATTATCTTGTTGATTCCTTCATCTCCGCTTCCTCCTCTCAAAATTTACAATGACGTTCATTAACTTCTGTGATACATTTTTGTTGTGAAACATTTTTAAATAAAATATATAAAGAGAAAAAAATTCTCACCCCTAATTGTATCCATGTTAGTTTTATAAATCAAGTCATGTGAACAATTAGTCCAACTTCCATTGCATAACTGAATACAGTCCAGTGCACAAACACAGTAGTGAGTTCCTTTGCAAAGTACAATTTGTATATAGCAGCAATTTCAGAGGCAGTGTAATTAACACTAACACTGGTTATCATTAAGTAAAACTTTTAATTAATTGCAGTTAAGTTCTAATTAATAAGGTCTCTGTAAAGTGTGCAAGGAAAAAAGAGTATGTTAAGATTTTGTGCGGAAGTTGTGTTTTGAATGTACTATCACCCCGTTTTGAACTTCCCCACCCTAATGGCTTATTTGTCTGAACATGTATGGTTTCTAGTTCAATAGCTGTACAAAGTAAAGTAAAAAATAGGGATGGGCGATAGTCGATAGTATTATAAGTATATCGATAGCTCAGGACTATCGATAGTGATTGTCCTATTAACTATCTATATTAATTTTCCTTCATTACAGGGAATATTTTTTGAATAAAAAATTCAAAAATTAAATTTGTAGAAAAAAATTAAATAATATTTTTTTTTTAATACAAAAAAGAAGAAGTTTATCGAAATGTTCATATATATTTTTAAAAAAAGTTGTGTAACTTTTCAACCCATGTTAATCAACTTTGATTGGAAACAGAATGTTTTCCTAGAAATATTTGATTATTTTGAATGAACGCTCGCCACTTGTGAACACAAAACCAATCCAATTCCTAGTATAGAGGGCTAAAGCAGAAAGATACGTCTATTGTGATTCTATCATCGAGTTAGTGTGTTGGACTTGGGAATGTGAAGCGTAGCGTGTTCATTTCAGTATGCCGCGTAAATGATAGTTCGATAGTTTTTTTTATCAAACAGGATGATGGGAAAAGTGCTAAATGTACTTTATATTATAACACAGAATAATTTAAATTAGGTAAATGAACATTAACAAATTATTATAAAATAATCATATTATATTATAATATTGGAATTGAAAAGTATTTTGCAGGCTGTGATTCCCTTCCCTAACACAAAAAAAGGTTGCTAAACCCTATCACTCCAAATGTTTATATCTACGGAACCCTTCTATGTGTGAACTGATTAGATTGGTCTGTAATATTGTTTTTCCTTTTCCCTTTACTCCTTTTTGAAAAAAAAAATCAAATCTGTCTGTGTGTAGAATGGAGGAGGAAGGATGGGGGTAGATGCCAATAGCAAGGTGGTTGTTGGGGCCCTTCTGGCTCTGTAAAGGGCTTACCCTCTCTTTCACAACAGCCTGGATATTGGTGTATTTCCGACCAATGCCCATTTTTTACAGGCATTATTAAAAAAAAAAAAAAAAAACATCCCACTTTCTCTTTCCTTTTGCTTTAAAGAAGGCTTTGAAAAACTCAACTAAACTACCACCTCTCCTTGACTATCTTTTCAGTTTATTTATGTCAAAACCAGAAAATTTTTACTTTCACATTTATAAATAGTATAGGGGGAGTTAAGTCAATGAACGGAAATTCTATGTTTCATTTTAACTGGAATTTCCCATTTTTCATTTTCCTGAGTTTATAACAAAAATTCCTGACAATCTGAAAAACATGAGAAAATAACATGCCCTAATGGACTAACTTGCATGTTCTCATATTTGCATAATAATTTTTGCAACTTAGAAAGTCAATTTATGGCTGAAAAGTAAATACCTTACTTTTCCATACCGGATATGGAGATGTCTGCCGCTAAGGCTGGGATTTCTGATCCCATCTTCATCCGAGCAAGTAGCATGGGCTCAAATGTTTCTTTCAATCGCTATCAATAAATATTTTTTTACATTAATAAAATGTAAATGTCGTCGGTGAATCACCCGCTATGTAGTTCCCCAGCACGATTTAATAAATTACGTTTTCGCCTAAACTCAATATTTATCTTAAATAATGGTTTTTGAATCTTCACACTAAATTTTGTGTCCATACATTTATTACATCGGCAGTTTTTAGGGTTTTTGAGTCGAGTCTCTCTTTTCTAGGTTAGGTTAGGTTATATGACTCATGCCCGGGCTTTAACTACGAGGTCATATCGCCTACTACAAGTTTTTTTTTTTTTTTTTTTTTTTTTTTTTTTTTTCTTTTGGCTTTATGAACGGTGCATATTAGCCATGTCAATGTGTTATGTATAATTATTTAAGACATCCATGGCCCCGGGAGGGAGTTCTATCTACGAAATAAAACTCACTCCCGGACGGGATTCGAACCCGCAAACCATGGTGAGACCATGCGACCAAAGCCCTACGCTCTAGCCCGCACGGCCACCATGGCCCCCCTACTACAAGTTTGTAGCTATAAACTTTAGCGGTTAATCCTATTGAAAAATTGATTCTTACCAAAAATGTTCCTTATAAAATTTCCAATCGTTAATATGTCCTCAGATTTGAGATAGGATCAATAGGACAAGAGTTATGGCCCCGAACATGTCTATAATGAATACGTATGATATCTAAGGAATTTTTAATCCGTAACTCATATATCATTGGTCATTTTTTTAAATTTATATACGATGCATATTAGCCACGTCTCAAACAGTGTTTAGTTATTTACAACATCCATGACCCCGGCAGAGAATTTTATCAACGAAATAAAACTCTCTCCCTGACGGGATTCGAACCCGCAACCATGGTGAGACCATGCTACCAAAGCTCTACGCTCTAGCCCGAACGGCCACCGGAAAGACCGCTAACGAACTTTATAATAAAAATTATAATAACTAAGAAAAATATATTTGCTGTTAGGTTAGGTTTTATGACTCATGCTCGGGCTTTAACTACGAGGTCATATCGCCTACTACCAGAGCTCTCTTTCGTCACTCTGGTGGACATGAGCCCGACTCTACTGTGAGAGTCCTAAATTTTGCCTACTCTAAATTTTTATTCAATTAGAATAGGGGTCTTTAACGAGTACCTGACATCATACAGGCTCGGGACCATCACTTAATGTATCATCCGAAGGACGGCGTGCTTAAGTTTATTTTACCTCCCAGATAAAATAAACTAAAAGCCTCGGTCGAGTTTCGAACCAACGATCTTGAGCTAAGAAGGCAAGCACGCATACCACTGAGCTACCGGCACCCTCTCTCTCTTCTCTAACTCCCTCTTCTCTTCGACCGATTTGACTGAAATTCAATAGTTGTCGTCCTTGAAAGGTTTTGGTTAAAAATATAAAATTTCACACCATTTTTGGAATCAAGATAGAAAACATGAAGTTCTTTTAAAAATTCAGCATCGAATTTCTGGACGATTATATAACTTCGTATAGCTGTTGGAAGTTTAAACAAAAACTTCTTCATTAAGTAACTATTTGCATTAAATCATGATTAGCTGTGACAGCAAGAAGCTCTCAGAAGGACTTGTTCCTGGATTAACTTGAACTAACACAGGTTCCCTGTCACAGATTCCCTTCCTGTTACAATAAAAAGTTTAATTCCCCGTCACAATGAGACATTTACTGTTATTATTACTCCAGACTCGAGGGTTTTTTATTCCAGCATTCTTTTTACTAGTAACTGGGATGGACTGGACCCAAAAAGTAACAGATATTAGTAGGAATTACTTATGTCCTCTCTATATCCCAGGGTAAGGGAAAACATTAAAGTGATTATTTTACAGGATACATAAAATACAGTCTTGACACCTGATAGATTTTGTTATTATATGCTAGCCGGCTTTCAATGTTGCCCTCATCATCAGGCATCTGATAAAACATTGTTTAAAAATATAATTTAAAAAGCGAAATTAATAAATAAAATAAAACTGTCCAAATAAAAACTAAATATATAACTATTCAATAATTACAATTTAAAATTCTTAATTCTTACTTCCCCAGGTATAAGGGAAGTTATTTCGTGTTTTCCAATGACTCCATAAATCATATATATACAGCTGAAAATGTCTGTGCGTTGTACCGCTATAACTCACGAACGGCTTGATGGATTTGATTAATTTTTTTTTTAATTTGTTCGTCATCGTCTGTGGAAGGTTATAGGCGTATTAGTACCTCAATATCTGGTCCATCCCAGCATCCACCCACGCAATCTTTGTAACTCGAAAACCATTGCAACGATTAATGAGAAATATTTTTGAATAAATTAGTTTTAGCTCCAAAGCTAGCGTTACTACAGTTGAAGGACTATAAGCCTTATTCCGTATGAATAATTGAAAATTATAACGTCATGAATGTACTGTCGAGGAACTGAATAGCCTTATAGGAGATATTGGGAGAAAAGTCAAAGTTCCCCGGGCAACGGTATTACTGCTAGTAAAATATAAAAAAACTTTTGTCCCAGTATGGCTGTGAACACAACTCCCGATAGAATGAATGTATCAACACGAAATTTTATATGTGTATTCAAAACTCTTTCAGGGCGACACCTATTTATTTTCAGCCAAATTGGCCGAAGGGAAGGGATGAATTAAGGGGAGGCTTAGCACAAAAACTTTAATAACTGTCAGTGTAATGAAATTATCCGCACAACATTCTAGTATGATTCAGAAGACACTATGTAAATCAAATATAGAGTTTTGGCCCAAATGGTGGATCGGCTTCTCTATCCTCGGCCTGACAGCCATCGTTCTGAGGTCGTCCTCCAGCCAACGTAAGCCTTCCTCTCCGGTCGGCATGATTCACCGACCATTTTTTTTTTCCTATCTCCGTATGTCTCTCGACTTACATTGAGCCTCACTCAGTCTTGAGCTGCTACAGTCCTGCCCCAGTCCCCCGATGTCTCCATGTATCCAGGCTCTCCTTCCTGGGGTTTTTGTCATCCGACGTCCTGCACAATTGAATAACTTTTTCTCCATTATTTCCTTGATAGCTCTCAATCAACTCAAATTTCTCCCAGATCCTCACCATAAATTTTTGAACTCCAAAAAAAAAATCAAATCGTCAGACTGACTTCAAATAATCGTTATACTGGTTCCACTTTGCTGTCTATCTTTAAGTCATATGTGGGCAACAACCGGCCCGCTGTATGATTTGTTCCGGCCCGCGAGACATTTTGAAAAACCCAATTAAAAAAAAATAATATTACACTACTTACTCACACTCACTCCAAATTAGGAAGATTCAAGAAAACTCACTCCTAAAATCTAAATTTGAAGACGTGGAGTTGTATGATTTCTACAAAAAAATACCTCGAAGAAGATCATTTTCCGCAGCTTAGAAAATTCGCAAGAAAATTGATTTGTGCGTTTGGCAGTACTTATAAATGCGAACAGTTCTTTTCAATGATGAAAGTTAATAAATCAAAACATCGTACAAGGCTCACTGAAGATAATTTGGAAAATTCTTTACGTCATTGTATCAGTGAAATTAATCCAAACATCAATGGATTAGTTTCCCAAATTCAAACTCAAGTGTCTCATTGATTTCGGTGTCGCTACTTAACTTTCCTAGTTTGTAATAATTCCAAATTTCACGAGTTAATTATAATATTGTACCTATTTTTTTTCATTTCATTTTGTTATTTTAATAAATTGTATTATAATAACATTGTCTTATTATTTCATGTCTGATATCTATCGCTAAAAATTATGAACACTACTTTAAAGTTCGACGTTATTTTATTTTGAACCATCTACGCGGCCTGCGAACGTATTTGCACACTAAAGTTTGGCCCGCAACATGTCAAAGGTTGCCCATAAATGCTTTAAGTGATAATGTATTAATTGCTAATGACATAAGGGAGAGTAAGAGATAGGTCTTAAGAGAGTGTAAGGTGTATTTGTTGCCAGCTGGCAGAGGTGAGATTGTCATAGTATTATGTTGCTATTTGTGGACATCTACCAACTCAACTTTCGATTTGTATCAGTGACTGCTACATATAGACAGCCGGTCAGATTCCAGACTATGTACTTCATTGAAAGCCTCACAATACCAACTCCGTCAGCTACAAATAGAATATTTTCCGATATCCACTATAATACAGATATATTTGGGGTCCTTCCAGCAGGGCACTTTGAGTCCTAGTAGTGCTCCTCAAGCTCTTTACAATGACACCCGAATCAACGTCCTATCTAAACGCGTTATCATGCTACACTAATTTCTAATTTTACACAACAATAATTCGCAACAAGTATGCAAGCCAAGCTCGACGAATTAACCTTATGAATATTTCTGTGCTAAGTTAAGTGTTTAACCTCTCGCAATTTAGCCAAGCATATAAAAAAGATAAAGATTCCGATAGGTGTGTGAAGCACGTAAAGACAACTCAAGTAAGTGCTAATCCCCATAAGCCTTTAAATTTAATTCTTCATATGCTTAAAAAAAAGTTTATGATTGTACAAAAACATAAATTAATTAAAGGCATAAACAAAATTTCATTTTTATATCACTTCCCTGCTTCTCTAAAAGTCCTTCGTACAAGCCTTAAAAGTGATATTGATGCATATGTCAAAAAATAAATACCTACATTGCTATGGATATTGAAAAGTTTTTTTAGTAGAAATACATAAAACAAGATTATAATTGAATAGTTCTAATTGAATGAATTGTAGCAATTAATCTCAAAGCATAAAACCATAAGCTATAAATATTTTATAGCAAAGCATATTATCTCAAACAGTATTATGGCTATAAATATTGCAGTGCCAGCTTAAGTCCGGATCTCGATCAAGCTTCTGAAAATACATTCACAAATATATTGATGGCTAACTAAATTTACCAAAGAGATTATTCTCATAAGTATAATAGATCTTGTCTTCCCATTGTTTTATTTCTAACCAGAACAGGCTAACCCCTGGGCAGAGCAAAAAACCAAGATAAAAATTAAATGATCTAAAAAAATCGTTTTTATGAAAATGGATTGCTTGCAAGTTACCGAATTCCCCAAAGTCAAATTCCCGTGCGTCTGATTCCTAAATCAGCAATCAGCTGTTACATAAATGTACATGTACAAAACAAGTCATATTACATTTATTTAAATATATATGAATTCGATCATTTCATTTCCTCGCTCAAAATTGTCATTTATGTTATACTTTATACTCTTAAAGCTGATTTTACATGCGCAGTGAAAATGCAAAGTGCAGCAGCAGCTATTGGATGTGAGTCAATTCTAAAAGCACAGAAACCACAGCGTGCATTTGCTGCTGCTGCGCTTTGCATTGATTTAAGTATTACAGTCAGCGGTTACCTCAGGGGGAGCTTCCAGAGGTCCGAGTCTTCCAAATTAATATAAAAAAGTCTGCAACGCGAACCGCGGAAACTGCGGGCTGTGCCCCCGGGAGTCTATACCCCCCATCCTCGTAGCCAAACGTTGCTCCCCCCCCCCCCCCCCCCCCCTCCCCCTGCTCAAAACCCTGGCTACGCCCCTGGTGGCACATCTATGAATACATATATAACATAATTATGGAGAAGTAACTAGCAAAAACATTGAAGCATTAGGGAACAGAGTAAACAAATAAAATAAAACTTGCTCACCCCACCCGTAAAGTGTGATGTTTAAAGAAACACTGGCTAATAGCTCAAAGGGGGAGGGGTACACGAGGTTTATTCCCTCACTCTATATATATGCAAATAAATACTTAAACTTGCATGTATATAGAGTGAATGAATAAATCTCGTATCCGCTCCTCTTTGAGTTATTAGTCAGCATTTCTTTAGACTGAATTCTGAAAAACTCATTGAAACAAGAAATAATTTCGGAAGTGTTAAACGTTAATATCTTTTGTGAAAAAATGTATTTATATGATCGGATGGCAAAAAAAAAACTAAAAAATGCCGGTAGCTATTATGTAGATAACTTCGCTCTGAAGAACATTCTTTTCATTACATCTTGTCCGTTCATGTATGTAAAATAGGATCGTCGGCATCTTTTGCAGAAAATGTAACAATGGGAAAGGTTGAATTCCAAGAACCTGGCATAGGACCCCCCTCCCTCCGTCAGCCTCCAAGTCCTGCTGAGCCTCTAGTCTTGAAGACATTATAAAGACTTGTCACAGCATCTGTCTTCTTTTTTTTTTTTTTTTTTTCTGTACTAAGGAATATACATTTTACTTCCTCAGCTGCACGGAGTATAGAGGAAGTTATGTAATCGGTCAAAAATTCGATGCGGAGGTTTCAACGGAATTTCATGTTTTCCGAACTCCTGATTCCAAAAATGAAATTTAAAAAAATCCTCTCCCGAATTGAGTCGAAATTTTATGTCTATTCAGAACCTCCAAATGACCTATTGATTTTCAGCCAAATGTGAAGGAGGGATTAGGAGGAGGCTTAACACAAAAATCGAATAACTGCCGTTGTAATGAATGTATTGACACGAAATTACATACGTAAATTCAAAGGCTTATAAGGGACAACACCTATCATTTTTCAGCGGAATGAGCCAAAGATAAGGCGGGATCTGAATTCAAGAATCCCAATTACCGATGTAATGAATGTATCGACATGAAACTTCATATTTAAATTCAAAAATCCATAAGTACGGCATCTATTTATTATACGGAAAAAACTATATTCTTGCGGTAAGAAGATATCTTCTTTCAGAATTAAATTAAAAAACATTCCTCATACTATATATAGCTTCGTTAGTAAAACTCTACTCATATGTGATAGTAAGATGTTGTGGGACGAGATTTCTCATAGAAGCCAGTTGCCTTTTAACCGCTGTGCTGTGTAGGTGGGGTGAACCACTGATAATGACGCTGTTCCGTCGAAAATCGATTCTGGTCTAAAATAAAACAGTGGCTTCCACTTACAATATATTGTATTTCTATGGGTAAAACTCTACTCTTATCGAGAGAATATCCTAGTGGTGTCAACTATACCTTATCACCGACTGGTGTCTACTATACCCTATCACCGACTGGTGTTTACTATACCCTATCACGTACTGGTGTTATTTTTCTTGTCACAAGAATATTATTCTTGCCGCAAAAATATATTTTTCCCCGTGTAATGTTCCGCGAATTGATCGAAGGGAAAGAGCGGACCAGAGAAGCTAAATGCTCTAATAACACAGGTTGGTAAAAAAAAAATGTTATCGAGCCCTGACACCATTCCTGCTGATTCTTATGTAAAATGACCCCCTGAATCCGAATATGACCCCCGTTTTCCCTCACCACCCACCGTTTTCGGGGGAGCCCCCCCCCCCCCCCTCCCCCCCCCCTACACACCTATTTTTATCACTTTTCGATAATTTGGAGGGATGAAAAGGATTATTTTAGCCTTTACATCTCTTCTGAGGGGCTAGAGAGATGAAAAGTTCTAAAACATGAACATTTGTAGAAAGGATGTTGATTTCGGGGGGGGGGGGGGGGGGGGGGGATTTGCCCCCTTAAATTGAAAAAAATCATTGAAATTGAGAGATTTTTCCGTTTTTTTCGCAATTTTTTTTCACTTTCTTTCTAAATATTCCAGCCTCCAACCCCCCTCATCCGTCCCCAAACAATAAAAATATATAGCAACAGTTCAGAGGATTCATTGTATCACGCTGGCGCTCTCAGTACTTCGCGCGCACAGGTTTGTACAAGAGTCAACTTGTCTCTGTTCTAGGCGGGGATTCTGTGTTTCCAAGTTGTTACACAATTTATTGTGTAAAACGATAGAAATGTTTGTAGTTCCGGCTTTTTCCAAGTGAATGTTTTAGAACTTTTCACCTCTCTAGCCCCTCAGAAGAAATGTAAAGACTAAAATAATCCTTTTCATCCCTCCAAATGATCGAAAGTGAAGCGAAAAATAGGTGGGTGGGGGGGGGGGGGCGGGGGCCTCCCCCGAAAACGGTGGGTGATGGGGGGAAACGGGGGTCATATTCGGACTCTCTCTCGGATTTTACATAAGAATCAGCAGGAATGGTGTCAGGACCGATTTTCATGCCGACCATTGTAATATAATAGGAACCAATATGTAAATCAAATATTGAGTTTTAGTCCAAAGATCGATTGGCTTTGAAGGGAGAGCAGAAACTTAACTGAATAATTTACCGACAACTTTTTAATCATGGGTCTCGATAACAAAGGGCTTTAGACTGATGCGAATATATTCGATTCGATTCGGCAGTTCTGTTTGTAAATATTCAATTTCTATAATTAAACTGCACTTAAGTCTGGTCCTCCTCTCCTTAAATAAACTCTCCCGGTGATAAACTGAATTTAACGCTGCTTTTAGATCGCTCCACATTTTTTTTCTTGTTGTTCCTCCTCATCTTTTATAAATTTCTTTTTATATTTTCTTTAATAAAAACTTCAAAAGGTCTCGAAATTAAAAATTAAAAAGAACAGATGAGATGGAACCTTGCCTTTATTTATTCTGAATGGAAATAAAACTAGAACATTATCCATTGTATTATTTATTAGGAAGACTAACGTTGAATATTGGAAGAAGCTCCATGAGGTAGTAAATTAGTAAATTATTTCAACGGAATGACAAAAATGTACACTTTGTAGGTCTCTCACTTGTTGACTTCATTCCACTTATGTAACTTTGCCGTGACCCTCTTCTTAGTGTACATCCACCGCAGCAAAAAAATATGCAGTGGCCATTATAAGGGATAGTGATGAGCCTGAACGTTGTCAGTTAGGTAACTGAATCTGAGTAAACAAAATTTAGGATATCCACAGATGAGTCAGGCACATGCCAACCAGAAAAACGAAAGAGGACTCTGGTAGTAGGCGATATGAAAGTCCTGTAATGGACACATCATTTTTTTTTTTTTTCTATTTTTGTTTTTTTCTTTCTTTTAATATAAAAATTTCCCATAAAAGAGATATTTTGATAAATAGATAGGTTAGGTTAGGTTTTATGACTCATGCCCGGGCTTTAACTACGAGGTCATATCGCCTACTACCAGTGCGCTCTTTCGTCATTCGGACATGAGTTCGACTCTACTGTGAAAGTCCTAAATTTTGCCTACCCTAAATTTTTATTCACCTAGGGCAGGGGTCTTTAACGAGTACCTGACATCATACAGGCTCGGGACCATCGCTTAACGCCCCATCCGAAGGACGGTGTGCTTAAGTTTATTTTACCTCTCAGATAAAATAAACTAAGGGCCTCGGTCGGGCTACGAACCCACGACCTTGAGCTCAGAAGTCAAGCACGCATACCACTGAGCTACCACCCCCCCTTAATAGATATGTTGTTATTCTTTACAATTTAAACGTTATATTTGTCCGAATTAGTCCTACCTCAAATCTGAGGACATAGCCGTTTATTTTTTTTTTCGCTGTACTTTTGCTATTTTTAATCAGTACGTAAAGTGTGCCATGACTTTGGGAACTTCAACTTCTGAAAGAGACCGTTTCTAGGTCGCTTTTGAAGTGAACTTGAGTTTCTTGAATATTGTGAAAATGAAAAGGCTCCTTTTTGTAGGTACGTTCCTTTTGATACATATTTACATTAAAATCTGTCTCTTTCATTGACCATTCAACCGAGCTTTCTCTCTTTGTATGCTTTCAGAGTCATGTCTTAATATGAATGGTATATATGTTGAATTTCCTTGTATCTGCTTACACAGTACAAATTTAAAATACCCCTCACCAGTATATTTACTTAAAAGAACAATTTATAATGGTATGTAATTAGGTTCTTTGTACTGTTAGGATTCTCTTATTTTATTTTTTTTTGATATTGTTTTAAGAGTTACAAAAGATATGACATATTCTACTTACTATGAGTATATGTACGAGTATGTAGAATGGACAAAAAAATGTTTTTAATTATTATTTGGCATACCTTCTTGTTGTCCTTTGTTAATGTCCCCGTTTTTAATTCCCCAGGTAAAAGAAAAAAACGGGCGGGGCTGTGTCGGGGTCTTTTAGCGTATATTCCTAGTGTATAGCACGCTAGTGATCCTGTTTAGCGTCGATTCGATTCATATGTCATATTCATCAGCTCGGAGACGTCGACAGATGTATGGGTTTCATCTCGAGGTGCTCATGGCTCGTTCATGTGCGTGGCCCAGGTACTACAACTATGAATAACCGCAATTTCTAATTTATTTTTTTGTTTAACTTATATTTGTACATAATAAGGAAATAAAAATACAATAATCAGCCTGTGAACGGAAAATGTATTTTCCCCCTTTTTCGTATTCTTTTCTTCTTCATTCTTTTTTTTCTCTCCCCCCCCCCCCCCCCCCCCTTCTCTCGAATTTATTCAGTTGTTTTCGTCTCCTTTCCATTTTCTTCTATTTCTACATTTTTTTACCTCCTTTTCTTCTTTTCTCATTCTTTTTTTTTCTTTTCTTCCTCTCTTCTCTTCTTCTCCACTTTATTCATTTTATTTTCTCCTTTCCCTTTTCTTCTCTTTCTCCATTCTTTACCTCCTTTTCTTCTTTTCTCATTCTTCTTTTTTTTTTTTTCTCCCACTTCCTCTCTTCTCTCCTTCTCCACTTTATTCATTTTATTTTCTCCTTTCCCTTTTCTTACCAACGATATGCGTGATCTATATTTTCGGCTGGCTCTTGCGCGTGTCATATTAAATGTTTACTGTTTTTTGTACACTTACTTTATGTTTTTATATAGAAATTTTGTCCATAATACGCTTATTATTACTTAAAATATATCTATCTCACACAAACACTTGAATCACCGCTCTACCACGTCTGAGTCGTGAGTTACACTGAATGGAATGGAGCTAGAGCGCCGGTTTTGACAATTAGCGCTGAGCACCCTCCCCGCCGCCCGCGACGCAAACTTAAGGTCGTATTAACGAGTTGACTATATATAGTAAAAAAGACACCGCACTTATGCCTCTAAGGCTAGGGAATTTTTAAGGCAAGACAATATAGACGTTTTCGTTACTGTGCAAATTTCTGTCCTGGTACCTGGATGTTTCTGTGTGATTTTAAAGACGTTTCATGTCAAAAAGTAGTCAGCGAATCAGCAGCAATGAATCCCTCACCACAAATTAATCAATTAAATTTTCGCTCTTAAACTCAATACCAATAAACCGATAGGGGGTACAAATCAATGCATCTAAAAGCTCATACTTAACCTGTCGATAAATTCATTACATTGGCAGTTATTAAGATTTGTGAGTTAAGCCTCCCTCTTACCTTCCTTTTTCCTTCGGCCGATATGACTGAAAATTGATAGCTGCCGTTCTTCTGAGGTTTGAAATTTACTTATGTAATTTTACAATTAAAAACCCTTAGACCAATTTAGTAGGTATTATTTGTATATGTCCTGGAACAGGAAGTGACATCATCCAGTGAGGTGGATGTATGGAGAAAGTAGCAACCGCTATCTAACCAGCTCCAAGCACTAAAAGCTAGCCTTAACCACCGCGCACCATCGGCTCGCGCAGCTCCCTCAGATGTACCTCCCCAGCTTGAATGAGCACCCCCTCCTTCGGGCCAACCCCCTCTGAGCACTCCATCCTCCTTCCCATTCCCCTCCAGTGCCATTCCCCTCCCGTACCATTCCCCTCTCCTCCCATCACCCTACCCACTCATTCCCTCCCCTCCCATCACCCTACCCACTCATTCCCTCCCCTCCCATCACCCTACCCACTCATTCCCTCCCCTCCCATCCCCCTCTGAGCACCCCCTCCTTCGGTTCCATGCCCCTCTGAGCACCCCCTCCTTCGGTTCCATGCCCCTCTGAGCACCCCCTCCCCTCCCCTCCCATTACCCTCACCGAAAAATTCGAGGCGTAACCAGAGAGCCCCCAATCGATCAAATTTTTTCACCCCTGAATTTCACCCGTGGGGAAAGATGATGCGCGGTGGTTAAGGCTAGGTTTTAGTGGTTGGAGCTGGTTAGAGCTGGGTCAGAGGTTGCTATACTATGATTAGTAGTAATAACAAAACTATTAAAAAAAGTAAAATGAAATTAATAAAAACTGAACAAATAAATACTTAAAAATATATGAGTTTATAAAAAAAAAATTAATAGAAGATACGTTCATAATAAGTAAATACATTTTTCAATTTAATAGAAATTAAGATAACTATTTTTCAAAAAAAAACTCTTAGGAAGTGTCTTTATGCGAACGATGTTTCGGGATGTTCTTACGCCCCATCGTCAGGTCCCAATGTGCGAGATACAGAAAAGAAAGAAAACAATGTAACTATAACAATATATGAAAAAAATAAAATAAATATATATTAATGAATTACAAATGAATAAATAAAACAATAACGTATATTCGATTCTTTATTGTGATTATATTATTCTTTTTGAACAGTGAGAATAAAATTCCTTTTTCCGTGTAAAGGGTTTCCGGTTTTTAGTTGAAATTTAAACCATAGTTGAAATTAAAATTTTTTTATTAGGTATGTCATTAGGTTCTTTGTACTGTTAGGATTCTCTTATTTTATTTTTTTTTTAAATATTGTTTTAAGAGTTACAAAAGATATGACCTATTCTACTTACTACGAGTATATGTACGAGTATGTGTACTGTATTTAAATTTTACAATTGAAATTCCTTCGACCAATTTAGTAGGTATTATTTGTATATGTCCTGGAACAGGAAGTGACATCATCCAGTGAGGTGGACCTAGCCTTAACCACCGCGCACCATCTTTCCCCACGGCTCGCGCAGCTCCCTCAGATGTACCTCCCCAGCTTGAATGAGCACCCCCTCCTTCGGGCCAACCCCCCTCTGAGCACTCCATCCTTCGGCCCATTCCCATCCCCTCCTCCCTCCCATTCCCCTCGCCTATCATTCCCCTCCCCTCCCATCACCCTACCCACTCATTCCCTCCCCTCCCATCCCCCTCTGAGAACCCCCTCCTTCGGTCCCATGCCTCTCTGAGCACCCCCTCCCCTCCCATCGCCCTCTGAGCACCCATTCCCCTCTCATCCCATTCCCCTCCCCTCCCATTACCCTGAGCAAAAAAATTCGAGGCGTAACCAGAGAGCCCCCAATGGATGAAATTTTTTCACCTCTGAATTTCACCCGTGGGGAAAGATGGTGCGCGGTGGTTAAGGCTAGGTTTTAGTGGTTGGAGCTGGTTAGAGCTGGGTCAGCGGTTGCTATACTTTCTCCATAAATCCACCTCACTAGATGACGTCACTTCCTGTTCCAGGACATACAAATAATACCTACTCAATTTGGCTGAAAATCAGTAGGTGTGGTCCTTATACGGTTCTGAATAAACATATAAAATTTTGTATCGATACATTTATTCTGTCTTATATTATGTTCACGAGCCCACGCACAGACAGATAGACTTTTTTTTAAATGTCTGTGATCAAGGAAACATGAAATGTCTGTAAAAACATCGAATTTCTGACCGATAAAATCACTTCTCTTATACTTCGTATATCTTGGAAAGTTATTGAATGAATGTATTGAGACAATATCTTATATGTGTATCTAGAATCTCATAAGGACTATTTTCTATTGATTTCGAGGCAAATCGGTCACAGAGAAGGGGTGGATTAGGGGGAGAGTTCAAAAACCCTAATAACTACTGATGTAATAATAATAATAATAATAATAATAAATTTATTTCCGTTAAACCAATACACGGTAAAAGGGATACCTCAAATGAATTTATACATTAAGATAGCTTGTAAATTAGATTTATGACTACTTGAGTCTAATACATCTATGATTAGTAGTAATAACAAAACTATTTAAAAAAGTTAAATGAAATTAATAAAAATTGAACAAAAAAATACTTAAAAATATATGAGTAGATAAAAAAAAATTAATACAAGATACGTTCATAATAAGTAGACACATTTTTCAATTCAATAGAAATTAAGATAACTATTTTTCAAAAAAAAACTCTTCGGAAGTGTCTTTATCCCAACGATGTTTCGGGACGTTCATACGTCTCAATGTGCGAGATATAGAAAAGAAAGAAAACAATGTAACTATAACAATATATGAAAAAAATAAAATAAATATATATTAATGAATTATAAATGAATAAATAAAACAATAACGTATATTCGACTGACCTTTAAGGTGTGGAGGAACTCTGCCCAAAAAATAAAAATGAAAGCTTTGCATTAAATTATGTTTTTGGATATGAAACACGATTTTTTATTGTGATTATATTATTATTTTTGAACAGTGAGAATAAAATTCCGTTTCCATGTAAAGGGTTTCCTCTAACATGAACATTTAATTTGAAATTTAAATTTTTTTATTGTATCTATTGACTACAAGAAGTGGGGAAGGGCATTAAATAAATTAATTACTTTATGAGTTATACTTTTTTTAAAAAGAAGAGCAATGTTTAGTTATTCGAAAATCGTATTTCATCCTGGTATCGTTATCGTGACTAGTATTGTTGAGAGAGAAAATATTTCTATTTTTCTTAATAACCATTAATGTTTCAAATATAAACAGCGATGGCAAAGGCAGGATTTTAAGTTGTTTAAATATGTGTAAGGACAAATAAATGAGTAAGGACGAAATTTAGTATGAGTCACTACCTGAGTAAGCTACCTATTGATGAACGGTTAATAGGTGGAGGGAGAGCATAAACTTACTTTATTTATCCGTGTTGAAGAAGTAGGTGATTCACTAAATTTTTTTATTGAGGTGTCCCGATGTCCTGGAAAGATTTGAAGGTTGACCCGGTCGATTTAATCTTGTTATTGTGAGAACGTCAGAGACGAGAAATCAATGTGGTTTACTAAGAGTTCTCTTATATAAAACGTCTCCCAACTAATTGCGCATGTAATGATTGAAATGATAATTAAATAGCTCTAATTATTGTTCTTTAACATTATTGTTAATAATAATTATACAAAAGCTTAGTTTCAAAACCGGCTAAGTCCACTTTTGTAAATTTTGAGAAAACAACAAATAACTCTCCAGGTGCATGAATATTCAAAAAAATAGAAAACACTATATTTGGCGTATTGCTGGTGGAAATAACTTTTAATTTCTGTAGTCCGGCTACTTTTTATAAGTGAATACACACAGAAAACGAAAATAAATGTTTGGACTTAGCCGGTTTTGAATCTAAGCAAGTTGACTTAGCCGGTTTTGAAACTAAGCAAGTTGACTTAGCCTGTTTTGAATCTAAGCAAGTTGACTTAGCCGGTTTTGAAACTAAGCAAGTTGACTTAGCCGGTTTTGAAACTAAGCAAGTTGACTTAGCCGGTTTTGAATCTAAGCAAGTTGACTTAGCCGGTTTTGAAACTAAGCAAGTTGACTTAGCCGGTTTTGAAACTAAGCAAGTTGACAGCCGGTTTTGAATCTAAGCAAGTTGACTTAGCCGGTTTTGAATCTAAGCAAGTTGACTTAGCCGGTTTTGAAATTAAGCAAGTTGACTTAGCCGGTTTTGAATCTAAGCAAGTTGACTTAGCCGGTTTTGAATCTAAGCAAGTTGACTTAGCCGGTTTTGAAACTAAGCAAGTTGACTTAGCCGGTTTTGAAACTAAGCAAGTTGACTTAGCCGGTTTTGAATCTAAGCAAGTTGACTTAGCCGGTTTTGAAACTAAGCAAGTTGACTTAGCCGGTTTTGAATCTAAGCAAGTTGACTTAGCCGGTTTTGAAAAGAAACAACTTGGACTTAGCACTTTCCAGAATAAATAAGTGGACCTAGCCCGGGTTTGAAAATAAAATACGAATTTATTCAATTTTGTGGAAAAAAAGTATTTTTGTTTGCTTATAATTATCGATATTACATCGATATTTCAGTTGTATCGTCTGTTTAAATAATGCGAAATCCTTAAAGTCATGGTATAATGGGTAGATTTACCTTATTAGATTCAATACTTTTCATCATAATATGTGGACTTCATTTTAAAAATTAATTCTTGGACTTAGCCGATTTTGAAAATAAAAACATTGGACTTAGCTGGTTTTGAAAATCAATTTTTTTAAAAATACATTTTTTATTAATGTTCGTTAAGAAAACATTTTTTTTTCGACTATCTTTGTTACTAAAAGTTGGGAAATATCGCATAAAACATTTTCCTTAAATATCTCCGATTTTTATTTTTTTGGACTTTGCCGGTTTTGAAACTAAGCCCTGTTTGTGCTGACAATAATTATTTTGTGATAAAATGTAAACTTTTATCAAAAAATTAGTTTTCAAAAATCGTTTTAACTTAACTACCCTTAATTTCTTCAGAATAAGTAAAAAAAAAATGATTTTTTGGGGGAGCCATTTGTTTTATTTTCGTCACCAGTGGATGGTTACAATAGTAAAATATATACAATATAATACTGTTGCATACCTTTCGGTGGAAACCGTCGTCACTGGGCTGCTGGTCGAGTACTGTGGGCGAGCGCTTTTGATTAGATGACATCATCTTCAAGCCACTGTTAATGTTGTACAGAACAACATTAACAGTGGCTTGAAGATGATGTTTCACATCGAAAGCGTTGAAATTATTCCCCTCAAAGACCAGCCTCTTGCTATAAATTCATCTTCAAGGCTAATTTTTCACAATTAAATTCTGTAAAAAAATTGACTACAGTTCACTGGTCACAATAATAAATAATAAATTTATTTCCATTAAACCAATACATGGTAATAGGATCCGCCAAAAGAATTTATATATTAAGATAGCTTATAAATTAGATTTATAACTACTCATGGGCGTAGCCAGGGGGGGGGCACGTGCCTCCCCCCCTGGCCAGAGAAATAAAAATATAAAAATTAAATAAACTAAAAAAATCGTTTTTATTAAAAATGCATTGCTTGCAAGTTACCATAGGATCATAAAATTTCCCGTTCTTCTGACTCCTAAATCAGCAATCAGCTGTTGTAAGTGCAGGCCGCAGGCCATGTGCTGTAACTGTTCACTGTGTTTGTGTTCACGTGACAGTTTGTTTTGAGGTTTTGACGAAGTTTTCGTCAAACAGTTCCGTTCCGTTTTGACTGTTTTCCATATTTGCATAAAATTATTAAAATTAGCATGGATATTAGGAAGTTTTTTAGTAAGTATCTTGAATTATTTTATAATTGAATTGAAGAGCCTAGAGATTCAGACAGATAACCTAATAGTCCAAGCTCCCATGGCACAAAAAGAAGGTACCCCATCAAACATCTCAAATTTTAAAGGTGAAAATGCTTGGAAAACATGTAAAAAAACATTTTACCCCCACCAGACTAGAAAAAATGTATTAATTGATATGTTAAATGAATTTTTGAAATTAGCTAAAAAAAATGAATTTACTTTTTAAGCCCCCCTCTCCCCCCCTTAACCTAACTTTGCCCCCCCCCCCCCCCCCCCTGCTCAAAATACTGGCTACGTCCCTGTAACTACTTGAGTCTAACACACTTATGATTAGTAGTAATAACAAAACTATTAAAAAAAGTAAAATTAAGTTAATAAAAACTCAGTAAATAAGTAGGTACTTAAAAATATATAAGTATAAAATTAACATAATAAGTAGACACATTTTTCAATTTAATAAAAATTACTTTTCGGAAGTGTCTTTATCCCAACGATGTTTCGGGACATTCTTACGTCCCTTCATCAGGTCCCAATGTGCGAGATATATAAAAGAAAAAGAAAACAATGTAACTATAACAATATATAAAAAATAATAATAAATTAAATATACTTATATATTATTCAATTATAAATGAATAAATAAAACAATAACGTACATTCGACTGACTATTAAGGTGTGGAGGAACTCTGCCCAAAAAATATTAATTAAAGCTTTGTATCAAATATTTTTTTTTTGGATATGAAACACGATTCTTTATTGTGATTATATTATTCTTTTTGAACAGTGAGAATAAAATAACGTTTCCTTGTAAAGGGTTTCCTCTAACGTAAACATTTTTAGTTGAAGTTTAAATTTTGTTATTGTATCTATTGAGATCAAGAAGTGGGGAAGGACATTCAAAAAATTAATTCCTTTATGAGTTATACTTTTTTTTTCAAAAAGAGACGAGCAATGTTTAGTTATTCAATGACTCTCATGTCACCTAAATGTTTCAACAGAAAATAAAATATTGTTGAAAAGCAATAGATATAGATATAGACTGAGTGATGAAGAGTGAAATAGTTGAAATTTGGATTTATCTCTGTATAAAGAGGGTTGTGGAGAGAGACCCATTAGTTGTCTGAATTGGCGCGAACCCTCTGAAAATGTATTTGACAGATCTAATTTGTTTCTAATTGGGCGAGCCCAGGCCCCGACTCAACAATTTCACCAACAAAAACAAACTTTCCCACCATTCAATATACCACTGGAGGGGATACATTAAACAATTTGAGAATAAGCGCGTTCGTTTGAATCAGTTTGGTTTCTAGTTTTTCAATTAAGTTTAGAAATCATACAATATACAGGTTTTAAGCATTTTTTTTGACAAAAATGTCAGTCACTTAGGTTTGTCAGGGTTGCCAAAAGTTTGAAAAAATCAGGAAAAACCAGTCGGGACATCATATATATATATTTTTTTAAATTTACAAATAGCTATTTACAACTGTATACAAATAAATACAACAAGCAAATGTGCTAATAGAGAGATAATGGCAATGTCAAAATGTCATGAGGGGAGAAATCACCCACTGGTGACACTCCCTAGTCACTGTTTTTCTCTCGCTTATAGCTGATCACTGTCACTGTCACTGCTTCTGCTCAGGAGGTCTTTAGGCCATTGACGCTTAAGCCGTCGTTGGGGAAGTATAGCAGAATGGAGGGCACGGACTAGAGGATTATTGTGGGAACTAAGAAGGGAAAATAATTTTTTATATTTGGATTTAGTGACTTCAGTGATGAAAGGTACGTTAAGGTCAGTGTGAAGGGTTTTGTTGGAGACGTAGTGAGGAGCATTGGGTATTGTACGAAGGATTTTGGATTGAAGGGATTGGATGCGCTGGAGATTGGAAGCCTTGGCAGAACCCCAGAGTTCAAGTCCGTAAGTCCACATAGGTTTGAGTATTGAGTTGTATATAAGTCGTTTTGTTGTCAAAGTTAGTTTGTATCTTTTGTCTAGTAGTCTTAGTAGAAGTTTATAACGTCTGTTCATTTCTTGTCTTTTCAGTCTCGTGTGAGGATTTCAAGTTAGTCGTTTGTCGAGTATGATGTCTAGATAGCGAACGGTTTTTTAAAGGGAGGGCAGGTATATTTTCAACGAAGGGTGAAGACGACCTTTCAAATTTCAGCGATATCGGCCGAAGAGAAGGGGGGGGGGGGGTTAGGGTAAGGGACTCAATTCAAAAACCCTAATAACTGCCGATGTAATTTATTTATCGAGAAAAAAATTAGCTCCCCATGTAAATCAACTATTGAATAATAATTATTGTGACCCATGCCCGGGCTTTAACTAAGAAGCCAAATTGCCTACTACCAGAGCGCTCTTTGCGAGATCAAAGAAGAGGGATAAAAGTCTATAAAATATAAGCCCACCATTTTCGTGTCGTATTGAATGTCATAATGATTATTTTCAACAATATCTCTTCAGATAATGCAGGGTTGTTTCAGGCGAAGTTGGGAAGTGAACCGTGCAATCACAGATTTTATTAACATTTTTTTTTTTTGCATATTTTGAAAATCTTTTTAACCTTCCAGATAATATCATCTCTTCTGTGTTAAAATAGAGCCGGTAAAAAAAGTAAAGAAAAAAAAAATATGGCTTTAATGAATCTGGGCCTAATTAGCTCATTTCCTAAGATAACAAGAGAAAGAAAAAGTGAAAAATGTTAGTAGGGTGCAAGCCCTGGTGAGTTGTATATTTAGGGCTTTGTTGAAGAGGGCTTCCAACGAGCGGCGTAACAAGGGTGTGCCGTGCACACAAGCCACCCCTTACCGTACCTGTAATAATAATAATAATAATAATTATAATAATCATTGACAATATACATAATTTAGAATTTGTTTAGTATACTTACTTAAATAAGCTTACAGACGAAAAACATTCGTCTGTAAATCACCGGCAATGTACTTCCCCAGAACGGATTAATTTATTTATTTTTGCTCCTCCTCCAAAACCAGTCAACATATACATAGCCTGGCGCAGAAAGAAGAAAGCTGGGGCGGTCTCGAGCCTGTACGATGTCAGGTACTCGTTAAAGACCCCTCCTACCCTAGGTGAATAAAAAATTTAGAGTAGGCAAAATTTAGGACTCCCACAGTAGAGTCGGGCTCATGTCCACCAGAGTGACGAAAAAGCGCTCTGGTAGTAGGCGATATGACCTCGAAGTTAAAGCCCAAACAATTTTATCCCTTCCGATAAATTATATGATTTGTACATGATATGAGTTGTATATGATATGAGTTGTATATGATAGGATTTGTACAAGATATGATTAAATACAAATGAAATAAAATAAATAAACTTAAGCACGCCATCCTTCGGATGGGACGTTAAGCGATGGTCCCGAGCCTGTACGATGTCAGGTACTCCTAGGTGAATAAAAATTAAGGGTAGGCTAAATTTAGGACTCCATCAGTAGAGTCGGGCTCATGTCCACCAGAGTGACGAAAGAGCGCTCTGGTAGTAGGCGATATGACCTCGAAGTTAAAGCCCGGGCATGAGTCATAAACCCTAACCCTTAACCCTCGTACAGATTCGGAACCATCGCTTAACGTCCCATCCGAAGCTACCGGTGCCCTACGAACATGTGTTGTGGTCTTCTCGAGAGGTTTACACCGAAAAAAAAAAAAAAAAAAAAAAAAATGTATTTACATAGGGGCTTCTAGATCCTCATACTAAATTTTGTGCGACAAATTCAATCCATCGGCAGTTATTAGACTCCTCCCTCGATCCCATCCCTGTTCCACCTATAAATTTTTGTGTTGATAACTTCATTACAACGATAGTTATAATTTTGATAGTTTTATGTTTAGCCTACCCTCTAACTCTTCTTCCATTTTGTCGATTTGGCTGAAAATTGTTAGGTCGTCCTTAGAGGGCCCTATAAAAGTTTAGCCTATTATAAGACATGGAGGGTCAGATGAGGGACCTGAATAAGACACGTAATCGTTTAATTCGCACTGGGGAAGTACATTTCCGGTGATCCAATAGCAACATTTTATTTTTATTTGGTTTTATTTTGTAGTACAATTTTCATATGAACATAATGTTAATTTAAATTTATTTATATTTTTTTAAATTTATATGCAAAATGTATTTTCCACATTTTCCTTTATTTTGTAATAGCTATCTATGTTAAATATTAAATTCATGCGAGAACCTGGATCCAATCATTGTTCGTTTAGTTAGAGAACAAAAATAAAAAAATGAAAGGTAAACATTGATATGAAAACATAAACAGTAGATATTATTTATTTCGTTGTTTGTTTTTGTCTCATGCTGGGGTCATATCGTCTACTACCAGAGCGCTCTTTCGTCGTGTGCCCGACTCTACAATGGAAGTCCTGCATAAATTTGCCCTTTATTTATTTAGTTACTGGTACTTTCCATAATTTACCAATTTCTTTTTTCTAAATATCTACAGTTTTTTAAATATATTTTTACAATTTTATTGTGAAGTATTTACAATTGTTATACACGATTAGTAAATTTGATGACAATTTGAGAAATGATAACATAATATGGAACACGAGTAGACACTATACAATGTTATGTCATAAGATAAATAATAATGTAATAAAGGGATAAAGAAACTATGTACAAACTAATAATAATAGAGAAACTTAAGACAGAGCAAATGTAAAATAAATGAAAATAAAATTAAAGTATATATATTTTTTTTTTTTAAATTTTTATCTTATTTTTAATAATAGTTTATAAGTTTATTTTATTTAATTTATTTTAATTATTTTTTGTTATATTTGATTTTTTTTTTTTACTTTCATTTTTAATCAATTTTCATTTTATTTTTATTTGTATTTGTATTTATTTTATTTTATTTCATTTCATTTTATTTTATTTTAGTTAGTCATTGTGACTCATGCCCGGGCTTTAACTACAAGGTCATATCGCCTACTACCAAAGCGCTCTTTCGTCATTCTAGTGGACATGAGCCCGACTCTACTGATGGAGTCCTAAATTTAGCCTACCCTTAATTTTTATTCACCTAGGAGTACCTGACATCGTACAGGCTCGGGACCATCGCTTAACGTCCCATCCGAAGGACGGCGTGCTTAAGTTTATTTATTTTATTTCATTTGTATTTAATCATATCTTGTACAAATCCTATCATATACAACTCATATCATATACAACTCATATCATGTACAAATCATATAATTTATCGGAAGGGATAAAATTGTTTTCCTCTCATCGGTGTTTTTAATGAAGTAGTACAGGTTCTTCTGGAAAAATGTGAAAAAATAAGTGACGGGTAGATACTAGAGAAGTACCTAATTACCTAAGAAGGGCCTTCAACCTGACAACGCATAGGCCATGGACTATTGCTAAACGTCCCACCCAAAGGACGGCGTGCTCAAAGTTTTTATTATTTATTACATAATTAAAAAAGAAATTAGCTGAGTAAGTTCAGCTCACGAACAACTCAAACGAAAACAATAAAGTGAAAAAATAATCTAATCCGAGGGTAGTGATCGGGTCAAGCTTATGACCAGATTAGGATTTATTATTTTCGATAGTAGTTTCCTAGTATATCTTTTTGAATTGTATATACATCATAATATATATACAGTTTTATAATTTTTTTTTTCATGTATATTAACATACTTCTTTTTTGTTTTCTGTTACAGGTGAGTTCTTAAACACATGCAAAAAAGAAAAATAACTAACAATTTGTAAGTAGTGCTATTGTTCTTAGGTTTTTTTAATTCAATATGAAACTATGCTTAAAATATGTGACGTGGTCATTACGGGACATTCTTACAGCAACTACGCTTTTACAGATAACTTCCGCGAAGAAGTGAATTTGTGATAGATAAGAGGGAGGGAGAGAGAGAGAGAGAGATCTGGTATAATCGTGGTTGGTGAAAGTCCTTTTAATGGCCACATCAAATATATTTTATTTATTTTTATTTTTAAAACACAACATTTAGTAAGAGTAAGGGAAAGTACGTAATTGTAAAGAAAAAACGTATGTTTTTTGAAAAATGTCTATTTCACAAAATATATATAATATGGGAGTACTTTGGGTAGTGCTACCATCTTCAGCCACGACCGAGTACGTTTTTCTTTGTATTTTTTAATAGTGATTATATTTTTATTTATTACATGACTTATTGATTGTAAAAAAGAAATTATAAATGAATAAATCCTCGATTTTGGGGCATTAACATATTTATTAAAACACAAAGATTTATGATGATTTATTTCATGTAGGTTAGGTTTTATAACTCATGCCCGGACTTTAACTACGAGGTCATATCGCCTACTACCAGAGCGCTCTTTCCTCACTCTGGTGGACATGAGCCCGACTCTACAATGGGAGTCCTTAATTTTGACTACCCTAAATTTTTATTCACCTAGGGCAGGGGTCTTTAACGAGTACCTGACATCGTACAGGCTCGGGATCATCGCTTAACGTCCCATCCGAAGGAAGGCATGCTTAAGTTTATTTTACCTCCCGGATAAAATGAACTAAGGGTCTCGGTCGGGTTTCAAACCCACGATCTTGAGCTCAGAAGTCAAGCACGCATACCACTGAGCTACCGGCGCCCTCCCATATATTTTGTGAAATAGACAATATTTTTTTTTTTAACGTACGTTTTTTCTTATTTTTTGGAAGTTCATTGCCGTTGATTTACCATCGACTTTTTTCTACTTGAAATAAAATCTTATTTTTTATTATTTTTTTTTTTTTAACATTTGCATTATAAGATTTCTTTAATTAAATAAAACCTTGGAGAAAACAATAACTAATTCATTTTTTAAGAAAGCATGTCAAAAGCGAGGACACATACAGACAGAAAGGATCCCTTTTTAGAAGCCCTTAGCGATAAACTCGCTTTATTGGCTTTTAAAGGCCAGCCAGAAAGGACTGGAGTGCCTAAAGCTGTTCTTGTTCAACTTCAAAGATCTCAATTCACTTATTTTAATTTAATTTCTTTAAAAAAATTAAAGACACGGGGACAGAAAGGAAATATCGACTTAGAGGAAACGTCAATTTTAATGTAAAAGTCGAAGGAGAAAGCACTTTTACTGTTGAAAATAACTAAATTTTGAGATGGCTTTTGTAATGATTCGGATGGACAACCAATCAGGGAAACTTTTTAAAATCAAATTGGATATTGAAAACTCTTTTTCTTCTACTAACAACCTGACAATAGAAATATTTATTGAACAAGCGCGAAAGATGATTTGTATCCAGAACTTATCAGTACATATTTTTATAGAATAATACCAAATATATAATAACAATACTTACTTACTTACTTAACGCAGCTCTACAACCCGCTAACGAGTCTTGGCTTCCTCGAGCAGCAATCGCCAGGAGTCTCTGTTTTGTGCGGCTCCCATCCAGTTCTGGATCCCGATGTTCCTGGCGTCGTTAGTCACACAGTCCGACCACCGCAATCTCGGTCTTCCTACTCTCCGCCTTCCGTGCAGGACTTCCGTCAGTAGCTTTCTTGGGATCGTGTCTTCGCTCATCCTGATAATATGTCCGGCCCACCTTAGCCTGCCCAGTTTTATCACTTTAGCCACATCTGGCTCTTTGTACAGGTCGTACACCTCCTGGTTGCTCCTACGCCTCCATTCTCCTCCAACGTACACCGGACCGTAAATCTTCCGGAGCACCTTCCTTTCAAATATTTGGAGGTCTCGATCTTCTGCTTTAGTAGTTGTCCAGGTTTCTGAGCCGTATGTGAGAACTGGGCGGATAAGAGTATTGTACAGGACGACCTTCGTACGCCGGGCTACCAGGTTACTAGATAGATGCTTTTGAAGCCCATAATAACATCTATTAGCGCACATGATCCTCCTACTGGTTTCTGCTGATATTTGGTTGTCACTTACAACCTGTGAGCCGAGATAAGTGAACCCTAGAATCTCATAAGGACTATTTTCTATTGATTTCGAGGCAAATCGGTCACAGAGAAGGGGTGGATTAGGGGGAGAGTTCAAAAACCCTAATAACTACTGATGTAATAATAATAATAATAATAATAATAATAAATTTATTTCCGTTAAACCAATACACGGTAAAAGGGATACCTCAAATGAATTTATACTTTAAGATAGCTTATAGATTAGATTTATAACTACTTGAGTCTAACACATCAATGATTAGAAGTAATAACAAAACTATTAAAAAAAGTAAAATGAAATTAGTAAAAACTGAACAAATAAATACTTAAAATTATATGAGTATATAAAAAAAATTAATACAAGATACGTTCATAATAAGTAGACACTTTTCAATTTAATAAAAATTAAGATAGGTAACTATTTTTCAAAGAAAATTCTTCGGAAGTGTCTTTATCCCCCAACGATGTTTCGGGACGTTCTTACGTCCCGTCATCAGGTCCCAATGTGGCGAGATATAGAAAAGAAAGAAAACAATGTAACTATAACAATATATGAAAAATAATATATATATAATTAGTCAATTATAAATGAATGTATGAAAATGTCTAAAATAAAAAATATATATATAGTGGGTCAAAAAATTATTCATACACTCAGTCCTTTGGGCGAAAATACTTTTAATAATGTATTGAACATGAAACAGCTAGTGATAATGATAACAAACAACATTCCGCATCAATTCAGGCATGTGCAGAAAATCAGAAACCCGTACAATCCAATTAATAACTAAATTTGCAAACCTTATGAGCAAAAAAATGAAATGAATTATGAAATGAATTTGTTTGGAGAGAAAAGGAGGGATATTTATCTATACCAAAATGATTGGTATAAGAAAGTTCCTTTAAGTTGTTTATAAGAAGAGGCCGAACTGTTCATGCGGCGGCACTGAGACTGCAGAAGATGTGGTCCTCGAATATTATCCTCTGTACGACCAAGCTAGGTTGGAGCTGATTCAAGGCACTGGTGACAAGAGACCAGCTACCTAGTATTCAGCTAAGGTTAATATAATAGTATCAGGTTGAGTAAAAGTCTGTAAACAAATGACGTCATTGAGGTACATGCGCAGTGCTTCGCGCATCTCGACCGACCACGGTTCCAAGGTGATAATATTGTTTAGATTTGAAGTAGCTGCCGTCTGTGATCTTAAAAAAATATTTTTTTTTTTTCATAAAGAAAGAATTTTTTTAAGAATTAAATACTTAAACAAAAGTAGTGTATTGTTTCAAAAAAAAAAATAAAAATAAAAAATTATTACTTATAAAAAAAATAATAATAAAATTGAAAAAAAACCATGAAGTAAAAGGAGTTTCAGATTTTTATTAATTTGTAGTAGGTACCTATGTAGTAATATAGTTTAAAATAGGTATAGTAATAGTTATTATATTAGGTGTAAACTATAATTATAGGTATTTAATGTAAAGTATATTAATAGGTAGTTCTACGTGTATTAGGTATATGTATTATTAATGTATGTACATATGTATTTAATAACAATAACTGTAATTGTTTAATGTATGTGTATAAATAAATTTATAATAATATCTTTACCAATGTGACGCATATTTTTTTATTCCTAACAAATACCTAGTCAACAGCTACTTTCAGACTTTTAAACATTCCGGAAAAAATTGTCGTGTCGGTTTAATTGTTACAAATTTATAATTATGATTTTCAGATTCAACACAAAAAAACTCGGTTTTATGGTATTTTTAATTTTCTTGTATGAGCAATAGCTTTCGAGATATTGGTTTTTGAAAGTTGCATCCTATGTAAAATCAATTGGAAGTTGATTTATCGAGACCTCAGTCTGAAAAGCGGGTGAAGAGTGAGGGCGACCTTGAAGAAGCGCTAAGTAAACAAACACTTTTACTCAACCTGTACTATTATATTAACTATATAAATTGTATTCAGCCGATTTGTCTGCTCCTGGTGGGAACAGAAGCAGGCTATATAAGACGGGCTAGGGACGACCCGATCGGTGCACATTGTTCCACTGATGCCACAGTCCCTCAGTAATCCCTTCATCCCTTCTCATATAACAGGGCGATATTGCTTTATTGCAAGGTGCACCCTTCTTTAAAACTAAATAAATAAAGGAAGGGTATAAGAAAATTCTGAGCTCATAGGTTTTCACATTATCCTGGCCCCTGGGACTTAGTATCCATCCCTGGTAAAGACGGTCCAGGAATATTGCATGTGCAATACAACATGTGCAATACATTCAGGTACCCGTTCAGTCACAGTCAGGTTCCTGTCCAGCCAGAGCATGAGTCTATCATAATTGAATGCTCACGGTTCAGTCTAATCACCATCCTGTTTCAGTCCAGTCACAGTGCAGAATATTGCATGTGAACATTCAGGTTCCCGTTCAGTCACGGTCAGGTTCCTGTCTAGCCAGAGCATGAGTCTATCATAATTGAATGCTCACGGTTCAGTCTAATCACCATCCTGTTTCAGTCCAGTCACAGTGCAGAATATTGCATGTGAACATTCAGGTTCCCGTTCAGTCACGGTCAGGTTCCTGTCTAGCCAGAGCATGAGTCCATCATAATTGAATGCCACGGTTCAGTCTAATCACAATCCTGTTCCAGTCCAGTCACAGTTCAGAATATTGCATGTGAACATTCAGAGTCCCGTTCAGTCACAGTCAGGTTCCTGTCCAGCCAGAGCATGCGTCTATCATCAATTGAATGCTCACGGTTCAGTCTAATCACCATCCTGTTCCAGTCCAGTCACAGTTCAGAATATTGCATGTGAACATTCAGGTTCCCAACTTCTAAGTTGAGAAACGCGGACATATTGTGGAAACTTGTAATAAATAAATAAAACAAACTTATTTTTGAAATATTGTCTATTCCACTACAGATAGAAAGATTCCACTAAAGTTCATAACTAGACCTGACGATGGTATAAAGCCGAAACCGGTAGTTATATATGTATATATATATTTAGTGGAATAGACAATATTTCAAAAATAAGTTTGTTTTATTTATTTATTCAGGTTCCCGTTCAGTCACAGTCAGGTTTCTGTCCAGTCAGAGCATGAGTCTATCATCAATTGAATGCTCACGGTTCAGTCTAATCACCATCCTGTTCCAGTCCAGTCACAGTTCAGAATATTGCATGTTGCACTTTGTTTACTTGGTACTACATCATGCTGATTTTTTTTTTTCACTGATACTCCCGGTACTGCACTGAAGGCGCCGCATGTGGATCAACCTTTACAATCCAGTCCAGTCGCAGTCCGGTTCCAGTTCAGTCGGTGTCTGGTCTGGTGTTAATCAGTCTTTAAGCCCCAGAATAACCCCCTTCCCTTACAGACAGACAGAAGACAGAATCATTAGTTAACTGTTCACGGTAGAACCCAACCTGAACCAAACTGTAGAGAATCAACGCTCTCATTAGATAGAGTGTGTGTCTAACGAGAGATATATGTAGCTCTATCCATTCTAGTTCTTTTATACTTACAAAAGGTCCTGTTTTTCCTCCATTTTAAGCTTAAATGGAGAGGAAAATTGTAAAGAATATTTTTTATAAAATGAAAAATGTATTAGTAACTGTTATATATATTTTTTTTCCATTAACAACTGCGTACACCGTAAAAACATTTCTTTACCATCTAAAAAAAAAAATGTAATAATAAACGACGAAAAAAAGTAAAATGTAACCGAAGAAGCAGTAAAAAGTGAAAACGCCTGTTGTTGCATGTGGTGTCTAATAATAATAATAATAAATGTATTTCCGTTAAACCAATACATGGTAATAGGATAGGTCAAAAGAATTTATACTTTAAGATAGCTTATAGATTAGATTTATAACTACTTGAGTCTAACACATCAATGATTAGAAGTAATAACAAAACTATTAAAAAAAGTAAAATGAAATTAGTAAAAACTGAACAAATAAATACTTAAAATTATATGAGTATATAAAAAAAATTAATACAAAATACGTTTATAATAAGTAGACACATTTTTCAATTTAATAAAAATTAAGATAACTATTTTTCAAAAACTCTTCGGAAGTGTCTTTGTCCCAACGATGTTTCGGGACGTTCTTACGTCCCATCATCAGGTCCCAATGTGCAAGATATAGAAAAGAAAGAAAACAATGTAACTATAACAATATATGAAAAATAATGGTAACAAATCACCAAATTAGAGAGCCATTAAATGCAACACAAGGTTAACTATGGATTTTTTTTTTTTTTTAAATTAACAAGAAAATAAGTTGGGATTTTTTTAATAACTTTTGAACAAATCTAGACTTTTTTACTTTTACCTGATTTTTGGTTATATTACACTTTTTTCATATTCGAGTTCGTTTATTTTTAATTTATTTATTTATTTTTTTTTTCGATTATTTCAATAACAAACCGATACAGTTCATATTTTTTTTGAAATCGTCTTTCTAAGCCCTATAATTTCATAGCCCCCTCATTAATGGATTTTGTTTCCTTTTGATTTTTAGAAACAATATGGCGGCCAGTCCGCCATTTTTTTTCAGGTATGTCAATTAGAATACTACGACGAATCAAATGACATATAAATAATTAAAATCAATCGTGTCGTCAGGACTCATCGAAGGAACAAAGAGTACTTTCATACAAATTGTGAAACGTAATATTGCTACAAATAATATTGACTTTATTGCTACAATATTTACAACTGTACTCGATATAATAACAAGAATATAAAATAGGCTATTTGGTTGTCTTGTTTAGTACTAATTTGATCTAGAGGCATGGGTTGCGTGCGCATTATCTATGACCTTATGACCTAACAAGGATCGATTATTGTGAACAGTGGCATTCCAAGAATTTTTCGTAAAGCCAGGACGAGCTTCTTACATTTTTTATCAATTTTCCCCTGGATGAACAAAAAAATTATGACTTTTCAGACGAAAACTTTTTTCCCCCTTTTTTTTTTTTGACCTTAACCCATCAAGGCCGAGAATTTTTAAAAAAATTCAATTTCGAATATTTTGCAATATGAGAAAAATACCGACACAATATTGAAAATGGCGTAACATATTATGGCGTAACTAAGGACTAAGTCCAATCCAATTCCTTTCCTCTTCTTTCTGCTCATAGAGTATCCAGTTTAGTTGCGAAATCGGCCGGAGGGAAGGGGGACCAGAGGAGGGAGTCTCCACTCAAAAACCATATCTGCTGATGTATTGAATGTATCGACACAAAATTTAATATGAGTTTCAGAAGCCCTTATATAAGTGAACTATTGGTTCTTAGCCCAAACGGTCAATTGATTTTGGAGAGAGAGCGAAAACTTAATTGAATAATTCGTGCTGGGGAAGTACACTGCCTGTTCGTTTCATCATATGTAAGACTTACACTATTTTGCGGAAAACTGGTAGGTGCCGTCTTTGAGGAGTTTTAAATTTAAATATAAAATTTTATGTCGATACATAAAAGAAAAAGCGTTTTTTTTGTATAAAAAGTGTTCTAAAGTCAAAATTTTTCATTTATCGTTGTATTTGCTCTTCTGAATACAACGTAAATTACAGAATATTAATAGAATTTCACTTTTATTTATTTTCTGCAAGTACCGTTAATATTATTTATAACAAGTGTTTCGCATTAATATGTAATTTAATTATCAATCTCTTTAATACAATGGTTATACAGAGTAGTATGGTTACAGAATAGATAAATCACAAGTTTATTTCATGTAGCAAGGGTCGGTGGTAGCTAAAGTAACACACGTACACCTGACACTGTATCGAATTCAAGTGTCTAGTAAAAGTCCACCCCAGAGATTTACATCCATCTGTCTCATCACATGCGTTACGTTAAGGCAGGGAATAGGTTACTGACGTCATCATTACCCCCCCCCCTCCTGCATTAGTGACATCATTGAGCCCCCCCCCACCCCCCCCCCCCCCCGGGCTGCCGCATCTCTTGCATTTGCTTTGTAACACAAGGAAGTATAACCGCAAAGGAAAAAAAAAACAAAAATGAAAATTAAATTTTTTTTTTGTCTTATCGAATAATGGGAGCGAATAATATGTGCAAACTGTCGGTCAATTGCCCATTCGAAAATCGTTGGGGGCAGTTTTCGTACTATTATCCGGCTAGACCCTTCGACAGGTTATGTCCACATTGGGTTTTGATTTTAAATATGAAATTTCATATCGATGCATACTATCATATCACTGTACTTAACGAGCGAATAGACGTTTTCACGTAAAAAAAAAAAAAAAAAAAAAAAAAAAAAAAAAAAAAAAAAAAAAAAAAAAAAAAAAAAAAAACAGTATTCTAATGAGTGAAGGAATAATACGAGTATGTCCCCTACCGGATCTATAATGCCCAATATGGTCGGGTATGGTGTATAACGGATGTGGTTAGAGATGAGTGGAGGTCCGTGTTGCTGTCACTCAGCACCCTGCACCCAGTGCCCTGCGCATCCAGAACCCACCCTCCATGAACTTGTGACCTCCCTCATCCCTATATCTATACCTGATGAATTTTATATATTTCAATAGATATCCCCACCCCCATCTGACCCATGTCACATTGATTATTCATCCACCAGTGTATAGCAAGTCCTCCCCTCTTGTCAAATTGAACAGTAAAACGTACTTCAGCAGCGTATATAGCACGTTACATCGTGTTGGGACTCAACTGAACTTGCTAAATGCAATTGAAACGTAATCAGTTACGAATGAAATGTTTATTTGTATTATATTTTATTTGTATCAATTATAAAATAGATCGTCGATTACAGAACGAATTGGGGACATATATAGTTCCGATAGTAGGTTATAATCAAATATCCATTGAAAAAAAGTAAGGAAAAACAAGAAAAAGTTGGTGTAATGCCAAAATCAATAGTTTTTTGTTTAACACATTTTTGTGGAATAAACAATATTTCAAAAAACAAATTTTAGTCCAGTCCGCAGGTATGGAAAAAGGGGCGTGCCTTACAAAAGGTGCGGTACAAGATTTTTTGATTTGTGTATGTTGGTACCAAGATGGAAAAACCCGAATTTGCTTTCAAAACCGACCTCGGTACAACTTTTGGCAACCGAAAAACCACAAAATTTTACGACTTTTTCAGTTTTTTTCGAAATAACTCAGAAATGTTCGACTTTAGAGATTTTTATATCATGTAATTTTTTTAAGAAGATTAAATTCTCTGCAATTTGCATTCACAAAACTTGTTTGTAGAATGAATAGTGAGCGCGCTATAGCTTCCCAAACATTGACAATTTCAATCTTTTCAAGTTCCCCCAACCCCCTTCCCCCTCTACAATGTATCTACGGACTGGACTATTTTGTTTTATTTATTTAAGTCTGTATCACATTAACACTTTTTGAGGGCGCCGGTAGCTCAGTGGTATGCGTGCTTGACTTCTGAGCTCAAGGTTGTGGGTTCGTAGCCCGACCGAGGCCCTTAGTTTATTTTATCTGGGAGGTAAAATAAACTTAAGCACGCCGTCCTTCGGATGGGACGTTAAGCGATGGTCCCGAGCCTGTACGATGTCAGGTACTCGTTAAAGACCCCTGCCCTAGGTGAATAAAAATTTAGGGTAGGCAAAATTTAGGACTCCCACAGTAGAGTCGGGCTCATGTCCACCAGAGTGACGATAGAGCGCTCTGGTAGTAGGCGATATGACCTCGTAGTTAAAGCCCGGGCATGAGTCATAAAACCTAACCTAACCTAACCATTAACACTTCTATTTTCAAAACACCTCCAGTTGTTGACCCACAACTGAATTACAATATGTCTAAATATTTTATTTATTTATTAACTTTATAGGATGCACTTTGAAAATGTGCAACATCCCCCGTTGCATCTGCAGCGATCGGTGGTCGTCCCTACCCCGTCATATTGTTTCTAAAATCTTGTTTTTGTCGCGTATGAATCGTCACATATTATTCCCTAACGAACTGAATAATTTCTTCTTATCTTATATTCCCTCACCTTAAGCGGGTTCATAGGTTAGTTAGTTATTATGACTCATGACCGGGCTTTAGCTTTGAGGTCATATCGCCTACTACCAGAACGCTCTTTCGTCACTACTTTACTATAGGAGTCGTAAATTTTGCCTACTCTAAATTTTCATTCACCTAGGGTAAGGGTTTTTAACGAGTACCTGATATCGTACAGGCTCGGGACCATCGCTCAACGTTCCGTCCGAAGGATGGCTTGTTTAAGCCTTAGCCGGGTTTCGAACCCGCGATCTTGACCTCAGTAAGCAAGCACGCATACCACTGAGCTACAGGCGTCCTCTTCGAGTTCGTAGATATCCAACTGGTTATTTCCTACCTTCAAAATGTAAAGTTAAGCCGCCAAGGATGTGAGAAAGATGAGACGAGACTTAACCCCATCTCAAGTAAGTTGAGTAGGTACCCAGGTACCCCTTTGAGGCGGTAAGAGGCTTTGTCTACCTTGGGTCGTATGTCGACAACTTTGTCAACGTAGGTGGATTGAAGGACTTTAGTGACTCACTCCGAGGTCTACATTGACTAAGTCGCGACTCCTGAGTATGAAGCAACTCGTGTACAGGATACTAGTGATTTACCTGGTGACACATTGTTCAAGACATGAGCACTCAAGATGGAAGAGGAACGGTAGAGGAAAAACGATGTACTTCAAACAATATACGGGCTTGATAAATAAGTGCAACACAGGTAATTCATAATTCCTGGTTAAAACTTCGTATAAACTCAAAAACATGTTTTTTCAAAAGAACATTTTAATTTCTACAATCTTTCTGATATTTAATAGCATCCTGCTCAACTTACTTGAGTGGGGTTGTCTCGTCTCATCTTTCTCACATCCTTGGCGACTTAACTTTACATTTTGAAGGTAGGAAATAAGCAGTTGGATACCTAAGAACTCGAAGAGGACGCCGGTAGGTCAGTGGTATACGTGCATGCTTACTGAGCTCAAGATCGCGGGTTCGAGACCCAGCTAAGGCTCTTAATTTATTTTACCTGGGAGGTAAAGTAAACTTAAGCACGCTGTCCTTCGTTTAATAGCAATTTGACAAAATTCGCTAACTATGCTTTGAATTTGATTTATTTTGTAGGTAAATAACCAAAATAAATGTATTGTACATTTTTGGGGCGTCATAACTTTGTTCGTATTGGTTCTATCTCAAATCTGAAGATATTTTGTTAGTTGGAAATTTTATGAGAAACATTTTTGGTAAGAACTAATGTTTCGATAGCACTAACCGTTATCATGTAAACGTCGTTTTACAATTTAAAATGTTTAAGACTTTTAGAACAGTTTTCGTAATTTATCTCGCAAACGGGCGACCATTAAAAAATCGTATTGCTTATAAAATGTGCTTCCTAGTGTTTTATACAAATTTAGATCATTTTAAGATATATTTCATTAAATCATAAATATAAGCGATCTCATAAAATGTACTTAGTCTCTGAAGAAATTTGATCTTATGTTTTGTCGAATTTCGGCCAAAGTCTTATGAGATCTCAGTTAGTACATGTAACATCTTCATTTCTAATTTCATGTTTGTAACTATAATCGTCTCAGCGTTAGAGCGCTCATAACAAACTTTTCTTCGCCATAAACCTCACCCCGTAATTAGACTCGTCTAAGGGTATGTGCTTAATTGAAAATTTAATAAGCACACTTTAGGTAAGAACTAATTTTTCGATAGGTTTAATGGTTTTCGGCATGTATTTCGCAGACGGGCGACCAGTAAACAATCGTGTTTCGTATAAAATATGTCTCTTAGTGTTCTCTATATATTTTATTTGAAGACATTGGATTAAGTCAAATAAAAATAAATATTCAAATAATTTAAATAATATTAAAAAAAAAAATAATTAATAATAAAATAATATTGCTACAGTTCCTGTAGAAATTATAGCTGGTCTTCTACTAAATTTTCAATTCTACAGTAGTTTCCGAAAAGGGCCCTAAAAAAATATCAAAAGTTCAAGACGTGCAATGTTTAAGAAAGTGCACGTATTTTTAAAAAAATTCAATTAACAAACTTTTCATTTGGATTTCTGAAGAGATGTCATATTGTTTTTCTAAATTTTGCAAAAATGTTAAATCTAATCCAAAGGTATAAATATAATAATTATTATCTTACTGGGTTGACAGGGAAAATGAATAGCATAGAATACGAGAACAAATATTTACTTAAATCTTCATTATAAAGTTAACTAAATATTGATACAACAAAAAACATAAAATTAATTTTTAAAAATAAATCGTATAAACTAAGTAGTTAAAACTATATGAAATGTTATTTTGGGCATATAAGTATATTTTGTATATATAAATAAATAAAAGTACCTCCTTTGCGCATCAATTTCAATGTATTTCCACCTACTTAGTTCATCACACATTAAGCCTTAACACTTTTCTCACTATATCTCAACTCGGGCCTCTAACCTCCATCAGACAACTTCGACTCGTCCACACTAAATAGAACAGCTGATGGTCGTCTTTTGTTTTTCATTCATTAGTTGTTATGTTTCGTTTTAAAACAAATGCGACGAGTATATTTATTCACCATTTAAATTGCTTCACTGTTTTTATACAAATAAATATATATTTTAGTTGTCTTATTTTTCATCCGATTTATTTTTTAAATTACCTTCTGTATATTTGACATCCTTTGTTCAAGTATTTACCTCTTCTCTTATATTACTCATAATTTAATCAAAATACTGAATTGCCATCCTCAAGTTTATATTTAAACGTATCGAATTTCACTAGCTTTTAGATCAACGTACAAAATTCATCCTGTCATAAATTTCAGAGCATGTGCAACATTGGAAATTTAATAAGGAACATTTTAGATAAGAACAAATGTTTTGATAGGACTAATAGTTTTTGAGTAAATCAAACAAATGTCTAAAAATATGAGTTTCAAAATAACATTTTAGGACGGTTATTGTCATGTATCTTGCAAATGAGACCAGCAACAATTTGTATTTCATATCAAACGTGCCTCTCAGTCTCACAAATTTTATTTGAAGAGATTTTTGATTATATCAGTAAGTAAAGTTGTACTTTTTTTTTTTTTTTGGGGGGGCCAAAATCAAAACAGATCTAAGTTAGGAACACAAACCGTTCTGTACAATGTCCGACATACTTTGTACAAGGACTTACCTCATCTCTTATATTACTCAGAATTTAATCAAAACACTGCAGTGCCATCGTCAAGTGTATATTAAAACGTCCTGTCTTTCATTAGCTGTGGAATAAAAAGTATAAGACCCTCCTTGTTCTGTGCCTAGCATATATACGGGGCGTTTTTTTTTCGGATAGTTTCATGCAAACGGCGTTGCACTTGTAGGTGACCTTATTGATCGTTTAATCTTGTCACAAGAACTCATGGTGCACTATGCCATTAAAATCAAAAAACACAGTGAGCATGACCTTCACATTCGATGGCACTTGTCGACCTTTTATACCACTCGTAAACCCTAGTTTTACACATAGCAGACTCATCAAAAGCAGTATTTAACATTTCTAAAACTTTTCTGCACTTTATTCTATTCTTATAGCAAAATTTAATGCAAACTCTGATCCATTTTGTAAACAAATAAATAATCAAAACACATGTAACCTCTTTGACAGCTGACAGCAGACTAAACATCCGGTTTGGCTAACGATGTACAGATACTTTTCAGACATGTTTACCAACACAACAACGAAAAAATTCTCTTTACTTTTTGAACACACCTCGTGTAATATACAGGTTCTACAATAAAGTCCAAACATCAAATATAATACACATTCAATCCAGTGCCGGATTAAGCCAGCGAGGGGCCTGTAGCAAATTCTGTCAAGAGGCCCTTGGTTTGCTTTAGGTTCTCAAGTTTAGGGTATTAAATAAAACAAAACTGTTACAAATAAACTTTTCTGGATTTAATATGGGCAAATTTAGATATAACACTTTCAAAATCGACTTCTTTAAGCAAATCATGCTCTATATTCATCAAAGTGAGATGATTAAGACGTTCTTGGACCATCGTGTTCCTTAACTCATTTTTAATACGTTTTAATGTTGAAAAAGAACGTTCGCCACTGCAGTTAGTGATCATGAGAGACATATAAATGCGCAAGGCAATTTCTACGTTTGGGAAACACGATTCTAATGAATTATTTAATAAAAGTTTATAAAATTGCAGTTCCAAGTTCGAGTCGAAATCCAGTTTTAGATTTTCAGGTGGGAGTAAAGCATAGCCTAAGCGCTTCGTGCTTAAGGCATGCAAAATATTTTTACGCTCCTATCTAAATTGATATTTTTTTACGGTCAGACAGGCGTTAGAGCGCGGGGCCCCCCAGTCGCGGGGCCCGTAGCATGTGCTACTCTTGCTACGTGGCTAATCTGGCACTGATTCAATCAGGTTCTCTTCACATTCAATCAAATATATACAGGTTGTCATCAAATATTGAACTCATTATCCCTACGATAAAGGTTTTTGTAGGCCAATGTCGGATTTATCTAATTGTATTCTCATTTTTTGTCACTTCAACGCTTTGAATTATAGCAACGAGCTATCTACGAGGCATCCTTCAGACGACCGTCAGTAGACGAAGAAATATTTAATTTAAACAAATTGATGCGGGAGGGACTCGGACGGTATCCACACAGATAGAAGTGCTATCCACCCCACCACCGAGGAACCCACATCAGGTGTAAAATACTAATAAATATCTTCAAATATATTCGGTTAAGGGCAGATCACGTACTTTGGGGTGTGAGTCGCGCAGGGTCTGAAAGTGAAGCCTCAGGAGAAGACGATAGCCACATTCAAAGCTCTGAGCTTCCAAATCCGGGCGCGGGGGTGTTCTGTGTGTAAGACAATCTACACTGGGGTATTCGTGGCTTTAGGTAGATACGAACCTTATAAAGCTTAAGTTTCAAGACGCTATGTTGTTTAGTATTTGTTTGGCAGCCAGCAGTAGTGAACCCTCTCAGTGAATTTGTAAACATGGAAAAAAGTGGTCATCGTTATATGACACAATACTTTCATTTGAAAGGTCTCAGTCCAACCAATATCAAAGCCGAGCTAGATTCTACTCTGTGAGAGTCAAACAATCAACGGCGAGTATTATGCAAACTTATTGCAGCGTTTGAGTAATGAAATCAAGAAAAACCTACCACATTTGGCGAAAAAAAAAGTGTTGTTTCAAGACAATGCACCAGTTCACACATCCGTTATCGCGGTGGCCAAAATCAATGAGTTAAAGTTTGAATTGCTTCCTTACGCACCCTATTCGCCAAATTTAGCCCCTTCTGATTATTTTCTTTTTCCAAACTTGAAAAAATGTCTCGGTGGTAAAAGATTTGCCAATAATGAAGAGGTGGAATCTGCGGTTGATGGCTATTTTGAGGAGCTCGACGGTTCTTACTACATCACAGGGTATCGAATCTATTGAACATCGCTGGGAAAAGTGTATCGAGCTAAAAGGAGACTAAGTTGAGAAATAAAGAAATTTTTTCTTAAATGTTCTGTGTTTTCTTTGGTCGGATACTTCTGGGACTACCCTCGTAAGCTACTGCATATTGGTGGCATCGCCCCACGAATTGGCAATGCGTCTCAGAGAGCAACCGAGAGAGTGACAAAAGCTTATCGAACTGTCTCCAAGGCAGAGCTACAGGTACTAGAATCGGTTTTGGATAAGGCTGTCGCTTTCTACTTCTGCAGAGGAAGAGATGCGAGGACAATCCAGACTACAGCGTTGCGAGGATTGTCCAGAATTGGATAGTGGAAAAAACGTTGGACACGATGCTCGGATAGCTGTACGCATACTTCCTGAACGGCTATGCCTCGACCATACGTGGGTACAGTCTAGAATAGTTATGGCCTTTAACGAGTATCTGACATCGTACAGGCTCGGGACCATCGTCCAAAGGACGGTGTGCTCCAGGTTTTAACCTTCCAAATAATAAAAATAGGCTAGCACGCTCTGAGTTATCTGCGCCATCCTATAATACTTAGGTAGTATTTTTGTCCCCATTCAGAAAAATATCTTAAGAATCGGCATTTAACTTAAATGTTTACTAACCTTCCATCTTGTCTCCTGTCGACAAACATAGATATTACAAAACTGATGTCGGGTCGTCAAAAAGCGAGGCAGAGAAACGTTATTAGATTGTTCTTGAATTGTATTATAAGTTTCATAACTATATTCAATCTCCAGTTATAATACAATTATATTTAATATCAGAATAAACTTTACCTAAACACATATGATGGTACTACACTTGAGTGATGTGGCCAGAACTACACCTGTCACATGACTTATATGACTGAGGCAGATGTACAACATATTTCATATGACAGGATATCATAAGATACTTGTTTCAAGTTTCACATTTCTTGTTTGTTTTCGGCTTATATCTGTTCATTGTGTTCGTGTATTCTAGCAGCTATACGAAAGGTGGCTAAGGGGATGTTATATAACCGGTCAGAAATGCACTTCCCCAGCACGAATTAATCAATTAAGTTTCCTCTCTCCCACCAAAACATATAGACCGTATGAGATAAAAATATATAGTGGACAGGCTTCTGGGGACTTTATAGGGTTTTGAATTTAAATATAAAGTTTCATGTCGATATTTTCATTATATTGGCAGTTATTGAGGTTGTTGTGATAAGCCTTCCCCCTACTCCCCCTTCCCTTTGGCCGATTTGACTGAATTCCCTTTTTTTTTTTTTCTGTCCTTATTTACGATGCAGATTACCATGCCTTTATTATTTATTTCATTATTTACACAATATCTATGACCCCGAAAGAGAGTTCTATCTATGAAATAAAATCCCTGCCTGACGGGATTCGAACCAGCAACCATATGATAAGACCATGAGACCAAAGTTCTCAGGCCGCACGGCCACCATGGCTCATATTTGGGGCGTTTTAACTTTGTACGTATTAATAGAAGTTGTCTTCTAACAGCTTTGCTGTGTGGGTGGGATGAACCACTGATGATGACGCTGTTGCGTCGAAAACCGGTTCTGGTGTAAAATAAAACAGTGGGAAGACAACGTCATTTATTTCTATTAGAAATCTCGTCCCACAACATCTTACTATCACATATTTGTACCTACATATTGGTCCTATTTCAAGGCTCAAGGCGTTGTAAATTTTATAAGATACATTTTTGGTAGAAGCCAATGTTTCCATGAGACGTAACTGTTTTCGCGTAAATCAAGCAAAATTCAAAAAAACTGGTTTTAAAACAATATTTTAAGATGGTTTTCGATATGTATCTCACAAACGGAGCGACCTTCCAAGGTTATATGGATGAAATTATTTTAATTAATTTTCACATTTCACTCCACAACAAAAAACAGCACACCGTCCTTCGGATGGGACGTTAATCAATGGTCTATGTGATGGCAGGTACTCGTTAAAGATCCCTTTACCTGAGGTAATCTGGGTAGACAAAATTTAGGGTAGGCAAAACTTAGGACTTCCGCAGTAGAGTCGGGCTCATGTCCACCAGAGTGACGAAAGAGCGCTCTGGTAGTAGGCGATATGACCTCGTAGTTAAAGCCCGGTCATGAGTCATAAAACCTAACCTAACCTAACCTATGATAGAGTTATTTAGCCTTCACAATTGGAAGATTCACCTATTCAAAATGAACAAATCCTCCATTAATCCTTCCCTAATTAAAATCATAATAGAATCACATTACAGGACTTATATTGGCTATTCGAGCCACAATGTGAGTTTTGAGCTGTACTTAAATGACGTATTAAAAGGACATGTTATTCATTGAAATCCAAAACCGATTATGTTTACACAGTTAAGTAGATTCGGGTCACATTCAGATAAGTACCTAATTTCATTCCCTATATGCTGTTGTGTGTCAGTACAATTAGTGTAAGAAGATAAAATTAGAGTTAGATACATAGAGAAATACATTTGTATTATGTATCTTACATTTTGTACTTGATTCCTATCATCTAGACACCTCCAAGAACACCTGATATCCCTTCAGTCCTGGTAAAAAAAGTGGAGAGTGTAGGTGAACGACAAGTCTTCACCCTTCGTTGAAAATATACCTGCCCTTCACAGTACACAACAATCTGTAATCTATCAGAAATTCGATGATGAGTTTTTATCAGAATTTCATGTTTTGCGAATTCCCTGATTCCAAATATGTATATACCGATGTCGAAGAAATCGTTAACTCGAAAAAAAATCCAGTTCCCAATTGCATTTATAAGTACCTAAAAGTTAAACTCGTTAACTCGAAACTGAGACTTCATAACTCGAAATGAAAATACCAAGTGGAGAAGGGATTGAAATTATATCGAATTTCTTAAACCTGGAGA
Source organism: Aradus depressus (assembly GCA_963662175.1). Taxonomy (NCBI): domain Eukaryota; kingdom Metazoa; phylum Arthropoda; class Insecta; order Hemiptera; family Aradidae; genus Aradus; species Aradus depressus. Next base: position 24,101,233 of record OY759221.1, read on the forward strand.
CTCTATGACTATAAGTTTTTCTGGTTAGGGTTATTTAATGTTTGTTTATAAATCGAACAATATTCTCGTTAGAGGGCGCCGGTAGCTCAGTGGTATGCGTGCTTGCCATCTGAGCTCAAGATCGTGCGCTCGAAACCCGAACGACGCCCTTAGTTTATTTCATCTGGGAGGTAAAATAAACTTAAGCACGCCGTCCTTCGGATGGGTCGTTAAGCGATGGTACGATATTAGATACTCGTTAAAGACCCCTGCCCTAGGTGAATAAAAAATTTAGGGTAGGCAAAATTTAAGACTCCCCCACAGTAGAGTCGGTGATCACAGATGTCCACCAGAGTGACGAAAGAGCGCTCTGGTAGCAGGCGATAGGATCTTGTAGTTAAAGCCCGGGCATCAGTCATAAAACCTAACTTAACTTATATTCTCGTTGAAACAACCCAATACAGGTTCAAAAAAAAGTGACAGATTATTCCAATGTAAAACAGAATTAATATTTACATATATAGTATTTTTGAACAAAAATATTGTTTCAAACTATTTAAAAATTGTATTTGTCTCGGTTCAAAAAAACTGGTGCTTTTTTAAATTGATTTTTGCAGAAACTCGATAACTGGAAAAAAATATTTAGGAATTCGATAAGTCAAAACAAATCGATTCCCCTTCAACCTCGAGTTATCGAGTTTTGACTGTATAAAGAAAAAATTACCTACCTGTCTATATGTCACGATACTAGAGAGCACGATAAATCCTGACTGAATGAATGTATCGTTTTGTTATTGAGTAAAATTGTGTATCCAGTACCCCATAAGGATGTCATCTATTAGTTTTCAGCAAAATTGACCAAAGGGGGGGGGGGGGGGGGGGGGGGGAATTGGCACAAAAACTCTAATAACTCCCGATAGAATGAATGTATCTACGAATAAGGGTAGAGTAGTCTTTGTTTAAATCAACAATTGATTCATAGCCAAAACGGTCGATTAGTGTGGGAGAGCAAAAACTTACTTTGATTCATTCATTGTGGGGAAGTACATTGCACGTGATTCATCGACTATTTATACACTCAATTTTTTTTTTTTTTTTCAAATTTTAATATGTTTTCTACACTAGATAGACTTACCCGTCTAGACAAAATCCGAGATCTAACGATATAATCCCTACAGTAGACTATTAAGAAGGACACTAGTCTGGCAGTGCCGTCATCGAAATAGTGTCCGACACTTGGTATGACATCCGAAAATACCAACAAACAATGAACCAGACTATACTCTAAATGTCAGTAGGGTTCAGACAGTCCTGGGAGGTGCTAGTCTTGACAGGCTCCCTGGGGAGCAACAAGGTGGGCAGCCCGCCAGCTATTTGCAATCTGCCACTACCTTTAATCAAATATTTTTAGAACACATTCCACTTTTGGAACTCGATTTCGTTTAGATTTGATGTGTCTATTTTTTTTTTTGTTTTAGAACATTATAGTTCTTGGCTACGTCGCTCGCTCACACCAATAATAATAATATTAATATCATATATATATATATATATATATATGATAGTAAGGATATTACTTTATTCCCAACCAGAACTGCGTCATCATTAGTGGCACATCACCCATAAATGAAGGAACACAGTGTTCCTTTAGAGGTCATATCGCCTACTACCAGAGCGCTCTTTTGTCGCTCTGGTGGACATGAGTCTGATTCTACTGTGAGAGTTCTAAATTGTGTCTATCCTAAATATTTATGGACCTAAGAGGGGTCTTGGACGAGCACCTGACATCGCACATGTTTGGGGCCATTGCTTAAATCGTCCCATTAGAAGGAGGGCGGGCATGCTCGAGGTTTTTCACCTCCCAGATAAAAGGGCGACGAAAGAGTGCTCTGGTGGACATGAGCCCGACTCTACTATGGGAGTCCTAAATTTTGCATACCCTAGATTTTTATTCACTTTGGGTAGGGATCTACAAGTACAGGCTCGGGACCATCGCTTAACGTCCCATCCGAAGGACTGCATACTTAAGTTTATTTACCTCCCAGATTAAGCTCAGTTAGCAAGCAAGCATATCACTGACCTAACGGCCCCTCAAAAAACCTACTTTTAAGAAAGATAAATACATACAAAATTACTATATATATATACCGTGTGTTTGGGCAAAAGGGCTTAAGTCAGCAAATCTGGTAAAACACATTTATGTTACTTGAAATATTATTTCAATAAAAGTATTAAATATGAACAATGTAAAATATTCCATCAATCAGTTGCATAATATGTAACTGATGTTTATTATGTCTAATTATGGTTAAAATATTCAAATGCACTTAAGTCCTTTGGATCACAAGACTTATTCTGTCTAGGCCTTACAAGACTTATTCTGTCTAAGCCCTTTTGCCCAAACACCAGAGATACAAGAAATAAAATGAAATAAAATAAAAGCCAAGAAAATAAAAATGAAAACAAAGCATGAATTATCGCTTTTATGTACGAAACATGACTTTTATATGATCAATATTATTTTTTTATTGAATAATGAGAAAAAAATCCGTTTCTGAATGGAGAGATTCCTCTTAAATGAACATTTTTAATGTAAGTTAAAACGTTGTTATTGTACCTATTGCTTTAAAGAAGTGGGGAAGGGCATTAAAGAGGTTGATTCCTTTATGAGTTATACTTCTTTCAAAAAGAGAAGAACAATTTTTAGTTATTCGAAATTGTTTGTTCCTGGTATCATGTTCACTAACTTATTGGCTTCCTTCCTTGGCCTCCATTCGGTTCTCTTCTCATAGCCGTTCTTGTTAGATCCTCTTTGACATGGTCCAGCCTCTTGTCCTTCCTCTCGACCTACTCCTTTGATGTCCAGCCAGTATCTTCTTGGGCATTCTGCCATCCCCCAGCCACCTCAGCCTGTTCGCCTTCACCATCCTCAACAGTTCTGGCTCCGCGTGTAGGCTACGATTGGGTTTTCTCCAGATTTACTTAGTGGGCTTGTAATATATATAAAAAATAGTAGAAATGAAAATGAGATTCGCTTTTAGTTTACCTCTGCATTAAAACAAAATTGTCTTTTTTGGAAAACCCCATCTTTAAGTGATTTTTTATAGTAATTCAAAAATAATTTTCATAAAAGGATGTTACGATTCTATAATGTAATAATAATAATATAATAATAATTGTTATTGTTTAAAAGGATGACCCCTATACAATGGAGTCAGTGACCATTACATATTATACAATATTAACATAATAATGACACATATAAAACAATAATGACATATACGTCCCGAACTCTTCAATTTATTTTTAAATGGCAAAGAGTTAGAGATTGTTTAGGATCTGAAGCTATTGGGACTTATATTTGATCGCAAACTTACCTGGCTTTCACATATAAACATGTTAAAAAACAAATGTACAAAAGCCCTGGACATGTTAGCGGTCATATCGCATACCCGTTGGGGCGCGGATCGCAGATGGATGTCCCACTTCTACAAGGCCTACATCAGATCCAAACTGGACTATGGAAGTATCGTATATTCTTCCGCATCAGAGAGAACTCTGGCAATGCTCAACAGTATACACCACCGTGGGCTGCGCCTAATGACTGGAGATTTCCGTACTAGCCCCACAAGCAGTTTATGTGCCGAAACAGGAGAGCCCCCTCTTGGGTATAGAAGAAAAATGCTGGCCTTAAACTATATGCAAAAACTTAGAGCGGCTGCTGGTCATCTGAACAAGTTTGACGTGCTGAACTTTGACCTTTCCAGAGTATACGAAGCGAAACCAAAAATGGCCCAGCCTCTTGGCATTCGTACTCGAGAACTGTTGGAAAGGCTTCATGTCCGTAATTTTAAACTGCTATCTTCATGTACTCCGTCCGTTCCTCCCTGGATTGTACCCCCAATCCTCACGATCCTCAAGTTAACTAATCTCCTAAAGTCTGAAACCCCTCCATATTTTTACAAGTTTGCTGCACAAGAGTTGATACAGTCTTACTCAGGACTAACAGTAATATATACTGATGGGTCCAAAACACCCAACGGTGTGGGAGCCGCCTTCACTATTAACGATTGAACATACTCTGTAACTCACGTTACATAATTTCACATAATTTCAACGATTGAACATACTCTGTAACTCACGTTACATAATTTCACGTGCTCTCAGTACAGTTGCCTATCAGATGAATGCAAATATAAAAAAATAATAATAATGACATATATAAAGGAACCTTTAACAAACTAAATAAATATCATAAATAAATAAAAAAAAGTATAAATAAAAATAAGTAATTACAAATTAATAATAATAATAATGTAATAAAGACAGTAAATATGGAGTGGGGATGTAGGTAGTGAATATCAATATAATATGTAAGTTGAAATACATTATTTGTTAACAATGAATGATCTAAGTTTCAGAGCGCTGATCAAATAATAGAAAATGTTTGAGATATAATTCTTATTATGGGCCAGGAGTAATGTATAAAAGTTGGATCGGTCTATACTGAGACTCTGAGGCAGGAAGTGGCTTCTGAAGGGTATATCGATTCTATAATGTCTTATAATACGCTATACTCTTAGGACCCTCTAAGGACGAAACCTATTGATTTTCAGCTAAATCGATCATAGGAAAACCGGAATCAGGGGGCTTAACACAAAAACTCAAATAACCATTGTAATAAATGTATTGACATTTTATATATAAATTAATAACCCCATAAGGGCGACACCATTTAATTTTCTGCGGAATCGACCAAAAGGGAAGGGGGATCAGAGGGGGGACTCAACTGAAATACCAAAATAACTGCCAATGTACTTAATGGAATGTATCGATACAAAATTTTATGAGGATTCAAAAACCACTATACGTAAGTGATTAATTCGTAATGGGGAAGCACATAGCCGGTGATTCACCGACGACTTTATTTATCATGTATATATTATATTTTATCCTGAATGATACATTCCATACTCTCTATGTTATTTGCTAAATCTTATTGTACTAATGCTTGGCTTACTGAGCTCTAGGTACCGGGTTCGAAACCCGGCCGAGGTCCTTATTTTATTTTATCTGGGAGATAAAAAAAATATTTAAGCATACCGTCCTTCGGATGTGACGTTAAGCGATACTCCCGAGCTTGTACGAAGTCAGATACTCGTTAAAGACCCCTATCCTAGGTGAATAAAAATTTAGGGTTGTCAAAATTTAGGACTCTTACAGAAAAGTCAGGTCAGTTCACCAGAGAGACGAAAGGAACCTCTGGTAGTAGGCGAAAAGACCGATTTTATAATGAGTCATTCTCATTACCATAAGGTATGAATTCTTTAGTGTAATCAAAGTATATCAATCACTTTTAACATTTTATATTATGTGTGCCCCTCCCTCAAAATAATACTGTACGATACCTAGGACAGACATTAGAACGAAGACTGACATGGAACCCTCACACACGTCTAACACGAAACACGCTGAACCGTCGACTCAAAATACTCTACGGACTTCTAAATAGACGATCAAAATTAGACATGACACAAAAACGGAACTGTTACACTTACTTAGACCATTATGGACATACGGATCACATCAAACGAATTCAGACGTTTCAGTCAAAAACCCTTAGACTGATAACGCTGTGCTCCCCATACATAAACAACAGAACACTTCATAAACGATGTTATGATACCCACAGTACCCGACACAATACAAACTACTTACATACGTTTTTTTAGAAAACTTTACACACATACAAACCCAGAAATACGTACTTTATCTTCACAACACTCACCACAAAACCCCCCACGAAGGTTGAAGAGAAGATGAAACCGCGACTTACTGCCACCTTAAATCCTATTTTTTCTCATTTTTTTTTTACATTATTTTCCTTTACTTTCATCATCTCTCTTACCCATCCATCAAAATTGTCTTTCAATTCCTTTTTATTTATTTATTTTTTTTTCTTTATTTATTAATTTTTTTTTCTGATCTTGTTCAAATAATTAATATAAATTTTCGTGCCGAGGACCTACCACTGGGTGGCCTTCCTCTCATATGTCATTCACGCCAACATGTCACTACCTACCATCATAGATGCTGGTTGTTGCACCCTAGCAACAGTTGCTTCTTTATAAATAAAAAACAAAAAATATATATATATATATAATGTATATTATATCTCTGACCAAAAGTAGAGGCGAACTATGGCCTTTCAGACACAGAACCCAATCGCTGTAACCACACAGCCACTAAGAGATCGAACCTCTATTACTGAGATCGTTAGGAACCTCGTTACAAGTTGAAAGACAACACTGTTCAGTACGATACAGACAAATAGACAGTTGTATTAGAAGATCTTAGCAGTCCCATTTAATTCTTTGGCACTATCAACATTTATTTCAGTTAAATGTTTTAATTAACTCTTCGCCTGCCCCAACTACAGAGAAAAGTAATTAACATGCTAACAAGAATCTACATCATTTCATTTTATTTGTTTTGTTATATTTAACTAATGGAGTACCCTTAGTACATTAACGTTGAACATTGTACAATGTTTGATTGTTCAGTCTAAGTAAACGACAAAACAATTTATATGCTAAGAGTAAGGACCACTGATATCTTAGGACGAAGATCGTAACCGAAACCCTATTTATTTAAAACGATGTGCTACTCAATTTTAAGTTTAAAAAAAGTGAGCAAGTACCGAGTGTTCTGCCCAAGTTTCCAGTCTTCAGCGTATCCAATCTCTTTAAACCAAAATCCTTCATAATATAGCCAATGCTCCTAATTATGTTTCCAACAAGACATTTGAATTCTTCTAGTCACCGAAGTAGCTTAATCTAGATACAAAAAGTTTCTCAGTTCCCCCAGTAATCCTTTAGTCCGAGCCCTCCGTTCCGTCACACTTCCCCAACGACCCTTAAGTGCCGATGGCCTAGAGACCTCATTCAGGGAGTGTCATCACTGGGTGATTTCTCCGCTCTTGACATTTTGACAATGTCATATTTTTTTCTTTTAGCTTTGCTTGTAGTTTGTTATTGTTACTCGTGCCCGGGCTTTAACAACGATGTCATATCGCCTACTGCCAGAGCTTCTGTAAACATGAGCCCGACTCTACTATGGGACTCAATGATTTGACCTACCCTAAATTTTTATTCACCAGTTCGGGAGTATCGCTTAACGACACATTCGATGGCTTATATATATTATTTATACAATTGTGAGTACCTATTTGTAAATTAGAGGGCGCCGGTAGATCAGTGGTATACGTACTTGTCTCCTGAGCTCAAGATCGTGGGTTCGAAACCCGGCCGAGGCCCTTAGTTTATTTTATCTGGGAGGTAAAATAAACTGAAGCATGCCGTCCTTCAGATGGGCCGTTAAGCGATGGTCCCGAGCTTGTACGTTGTCAGGTACTCGTTAAAGACCCCCTACCTTAGGTGAATAAAAAATTTAGGGTAGGCTAAATTTAGGACTCCCACAGTAGAGTCGGGCTCATGTCCACCAGAGTGGCGAAAGAGCGCTCTGGTAGTAGGCGATATGACACCATAGTTAAAGCCGGGGCATGAGTCATAATAACTATTCCCAATACTTTGTAGGAAGTAAAGAAAGTTTCTGTTCACTCCCTTGATGGCGCATGAAAAGTTTATGAAGTAACACACAACATTAAATGTCAACCCACATATATCGCGAACTTTGAAACATTAAGTTGGAGCCATGTTGCTGATTATGAAATTGATGCTATTAATGTTGGGTCAACTCTTGAATGACATGAAAATGCAATTATGTCAACTTCAACTGGAAGCTATAGTTTATTATGGCTGGGGCAGTGGTTGTGTATGCCTGTCAACCTCTAGCAAACTGAAAACTGGAGGCCATAGTTTATTATGGCTGGGGCAGTGGTTGTGTATGCCTGTCAACCTCTAGCAAACTGGAAACTGGAGGCTATCGTTTATTATGGCTTGGCCCATAAATTTAAATCGACAAATATAAATTTAAATCGATAATGAGCTCGAACGGTCGATTCCTTTTGGAGGGAGAGAAAAAACTAAGTTTACTAATTCGTTTTAGGGAAGTACATTGCCGGCGATTTAACGACGACTTTTTAGTCTTATAATTTATTAATTTCAAAAGGCTCGACAAGAATAGCTTAAAAATAACTATATATTTTCTTGAAAAAGCCCCATACCTTTTTCGAGAGGAGAATGCGATATTGCAGAGTGGTATTTCAAAGAAAATTGAAAATTCAAATCGTATACAGAAGAGGGGAATCTTCTGTATACGATTTGAATTTTTTCCCGGATAAGTGAGTCTATTTACCTAATTCGTACATGTATATAATTGAGGATTTGTTCGATTAGTTAGCTATTGATATCCGACTCTACTATGGGAGTCCTAAATGTTGTTTACTTATGTTTATTCACCTAGGGTAAGAATCTTTGTGTACCTGACATTACACAGACTCGAAACGCATCGCTTAACGTTCAAAATATTGCATGCTCAAGTTTTTTCGACCTCCCAGATCAAAAAATCGAAGGACCTCGACCGGATTTTGAACCCGATATATGCAATCTCGCTATCTCTGTATATATTTTTGGTAGTGGCAACTTACCAAAGGAGAAAGTTACGTACAAATCCAGGTAACCTAGAGAAATAAATACAGAATGATAATATCTATTAGACAAAATGGTTTAACAATGGTATCCAGAAACCAAACATACAGTCATATTAAGTTAATATTTGACAGGGGTACAAAGACTGGATATAGACCCTGAGGCTCACAGAACAAACCTTAGCGTCCCATACATATAATTTGAGATGGCCTGTTCCATATTGTTACGTTATTATATGCAACCCGTTATTGTCTTATACCTACCATATATTCCCTTTGTTGAAACATCATTTCAGGAATACAATATTTATATAATATTTTAAACAAACACTCAGTAAATTATTAAGATGAGAATTCTCTTCGGAGCATTCTGAGGTTATGAATGACAACTGTTAAAAGACATTTATTATGTGACGTCCATGTTGCCGATTGTTTACTTCCCTTAGCTAATTATAGAGGAAATGATGTTATCAGTTATTCGATGTTAGTTAGTTATTATGACTCATGTTCGGGCTTTAACTACATATCGCCTACTACCAGAGCTCTCTTTCGTCACTCTATATATACTATATACTAAGGTGGTCCAAAAATGACAATAATAAAAAAAAAATGGGCACCCATTTGGAAGAACTCGACGAAAGAATAATTTTGGCGCCAAAAAAAAAAGAAAAATATTTTAAATAACCCATGCCCCACGGCATTTGAATTTTAAATGGAATTTAACATGGGTTTTCATTAGTATTAAAGTTGAAACAATATGGCGCTTCCACGTTTCATCAAAATGGGCTAAAATTTTTCCACTTTTTGGTTTTTGGGGTCGGGGAACACGAATTTGACGTCAAAAAGTTATTTTGACACATGACAACTGTTAAAAACTCTGTCAACAAAATGACAATAACATTTTTTCTCATTTTACAATTGGTAAATTCATTTTATTAAGTGTCTTTGAGGTCGCTGTAATTTGTAAATAAAAGATATCAAAACTGAAAATGACTGGAAGAATTTATCTGTTCAGATTATGTATGTCCAGAAACCAAATTAAAAATGATTGAATTGTGTATTAACTCCAATTTTCCTCTCGATTACACGGATTTGTTGACAGCATTTGTGACAGATGTCAAGAGTCAAAATTATTTGTTGACATCAAATTCGTAATAAGCGACCTCCAGAACACTTAATAAAATGAATTTACCGACTGTTAAATGAGAAAAAATGTTATTGTCATTTTGTTGACGGCGTTTTTGACAGCTGTCATGTATCAAAATAACTTTTTGACGTCAAATTCGTGTTCTCCGACCCCAAAAACCATAATGTGGAAAATGTTTAGCCCATTTTGATGAAACGTTGAAGCGCCATATTGTTTCAACTTTAATACATATGAGAACCCATGCTAAATTCCATTTAAAATTCAAATGCCGTGGGGCACGGGTTATTTCAAATATTTTTCGTTTTTTTTGGCGCCAATATTTTTCTTTCGTGGAGTTCTTCCAAACTAGGGGGTGCAATTTTTTTTTTAAATTGTCATTTTTGGACCACCCTAATGTATACTTACCTAATGTATACTTACCTAATGTATACTCACCTAATCCCCCTTCCTTTGGCCGATTTGACTGAATATCATTAGTAATCAGGGGGTTCTGAATATACCTATAAAGTTACTTGTCAATACATTCATTCTATCGAGAATTATCGTGTTCACAGACACACAGAATTTTTTTTAAATTAAAATATTATAGTAACTCCTTTTTAGGGGTTGTTATCTGTTTTCTCGTTTACTGTGAAGTGCAGTAGATATTTCTCAGAACTTCCGATATAATATGTGTTGCCAAAATTCACTTTGGGTTTTGTCTCCTGTTGAGAAAAACTCAGTGTGAGGCAGACACAGTAACAAGACAAGACACCAGGGATCATGTTCCATTAAGAACCTCAAGATGGGTGGGTGATACGTCATTGTCCATTATTGTTTCAGTTGTGAGTTAGCCCCCTCATGGCAGAGACAGATGACGAGTTGTACCGATCTGGGCACTGAGGGATACGAGTTCTTCCGAAGGAGTGTTTGAATTGTGACGTCACACAGAGAGCTACATCAGTCCCCCTTTTAACGGCTTACAATTCCAGTTACTCAGTACTACAGTACTATTTACATCCACAGATATAGCGGAATTTATGTATTGTATTATGTCTTCGGATGGGAATTAAGTGATGATCTCGAGCCTATACGATGTCAGAGGTTAAAGATTTAGGGTAGGCAAAATTTAGGACTCCCACAGTAGAGTCTGCCTCATAGTTAAAGCCCGGGCATGAGTCATATCAACTAACTCTAAACGAAATTGTATAAGTGTATTCATAATTCTATAATAATAATATTTATTTCCGTTGAAACATTACGTAATAGCTTATAAGTTAGATACATTAACAACTATTAACTCTAGTTTACATGTGATTAGTAACGATACTCAAAAACACCTAATCACCAATTCATGATGATTCACAGGTCACTGAGCAAGACACATATTGGTTTTCAACAATTGGTAGATTGGTTTCTGAAGTAGAGCGGAAATAGTTGATTAATTTGCACTGCTGAAGTACATTGTCAGTGATTCACCGACTTTATACATCAACGTTAGTTATCGCGTTTATTAACAATTATTTTAGCTATTATTAGCGATTAATTTGCACTGCTGAAGTACATTGTCAGTGATTCACCGACTTAATAATAATATATATGTGGTGGGCTGGTGTTTTACACCTAGGGACCTAAGCATCCAGTGCTCTTATCCCTTCCCTGAAAGCGCTGGGCTTCCCCCTTATTATATTACCTGTATGTTTATACTACTACTAAACCAAGCCCTTCATGAAGTGCTCAGTCTCCCAGTTTCTTGAATGAACCTGAGAATGCTCTCATAGTCCAATCTTCTAAAGTCCTCCTCTGCTATTACATCTCCACTAAAGATGCGGAAACTCATCCGCGCATATCCCGAGCAGATGCCCAGGAAGTGTGCGATTCACCGACTTTATACATCAACGTCAATTTTAGCGATTTAAATATGTGAAAGGAGTAAAAAATGAGGGCGTTCTTAAGCTCGGCCACCATCATTCCAGTTAATACCTTTAAAAAAAAAACTTTAAAGTACAATTCTATTGAAGAGGTAAAAAAACTCTCAACTTTTCCAAACAATCGATTGGAGTATCAAACCTTAGGCAGCTTTCCCAATTAGGTTCCAAAAGAATTTTAATTTTAAAGCTAACCTGGTGGGTAGGGGAATTATAAAAACATTGTTTAAAGCGGCAAAGCTTCTTAAAAGTTTTGTTCTTCAGACATATAATAGACAAAATGTTATGTACATAATATATACTGGGTGGGAATACAAAATATATATTGGGTGGGAATACATAAAAAATATTGTGTCGATACATTCGTTCTAACGTAAGTTCACAGGCAGAAAATTTACTTTCCCAGCTATATGAAGTATAGGGGAAGTTATGTAATCAGCCCGAAATTCTGTGTTGTTTCACCGAAATTACATATTTTCCGACCCCCTTATTTGAAAAATAAAAAATTAGATTCGATAAATCTTTTTCAAGAATTCCTAAAACCCATTTTTTAGCAGTATTTTTGCTTAAACAAAAAAAACGACTGGACCGAGTTTGATAAAATTTCTTTCAGATTATATTTACGTTGATACGCTTTGATTGACACTAAAAAAATTAAAAAGTTCAGCTCTCATATTTTACAAGCATCTATATGATAGGAAAAGATTATAATTAAAGAGATACGTGTCATTGGGGTAAAAAAAAATGAAAAAATCACTTGCTTGTGCAATAGCAGTTTAATAATGAAAATATAATAAAATAATTTTAAAAACAATACGATGAATCGTCCGATGAGTTGGTTGGTAACTACAACTTCGGTTCTCTTAGCAGCGATAACACATCCGTCGGAAAATATTTTCTTCTAGAACGATACTTTCACAATTCCGCACTTTTTATGAAATTATTCAATTTTCTTGGAAGAGCTTCTTCATCGATTTTGTTGGATAATCGTTTTCGAAGTACAACCGCCATTCCCCGAATCGCTATGTTTCGTGTAAGACTCTTGAATTTCAACCATAGTGAAAACAGGTTAGGGTTCTTCACTACATTAGAACTTCCTGAAAAAGGAAAAAAAAATACTGTGGCTTATCAAGGAGAGTTAAGGTTCTGCTTCTTTTACAACAATTAGAATACTAAATTATCAAAAGAAAAATGCTAAGTAGAAGACATGCAATCGCTTGCAATTTTTTGGGCGGCTTTCAGAATGTAAAATTTCCAATAAACAACTTAATGCATTGAATTAAATTAATTTATGCACAATTTTGGCAAAATAAACAATATTGTTTATTCACTAACCTTCTCCTGAATCAGACATATTAGCTAAGGTTTGAAAAATGAATGAACTGCACTGTACCACTGTCAGATTGTAACTGATGTAAAAAGATACTGACGTGTCGTTTACATACCGGCTTTGCTCTATTATTGTAAACAACGGAGGCCCACCTCTTGGGTTCAATGTCTACAACTAGTCTACTTCCAATACCAATTGTTTCCATCTTTCTAGTGAGAATTTCATCATTTGAATTTTTTCATGCTAAGTTGGTGAATTGCCCCGCTGTGTGCTGGCTGTGTTATATATATAAGCACAGTCGAAGGAGAGTTGTGTTAGGGTTAAGACAGTTCGAGTGAGAGATATGAAGCGAGCAGTTCAAGAGTTAACAGTCAAGTGAGAGTGGTGTTAGGTTAACATAGATGTAGTAAGTAGATAAGCCAAGGACAAAGAGTGAGCTACAAAAGAAGGTACTTTTTATTAATATACAGGGTGTCCTTTTTAGATGGCCCGGCTGAATTTCTCTTAAACCGATAACGTTATAAAAAAAATAAAAAATTTAACATTTTTCAGTTTAGTTTAATATTTCGAGTTGTTTTTGAAAAAAAAATTTTACAGGGTACCCCCGTGAGCAACTCGAATAAACGTTTTGTGGTTCACTTGGGGACGATGAGGAAATTTCTGGAAGTACAACACGACTGCACGGCGAGCAATACCGCCACTTTCAATAAAACAATTGTACATATCAACTTGTTCCAGATGGGAAAACTGCACCCTTCGGTTCATTTTGACTGGCTGATTAATACAGAATGAAAGGAAGTAGGTACTGTTGTAAAAGTTGTTTATTTCCAGGAATTAAAATTCCCTTTCATAAGACCATTTGGGTGAACAATGACAGTGAATGTAAACCATAGAAGCAATTTAACGTTTTTACTAAAATTAGGCAAATTCGGTTTATTGGAATTAATACCGAAACAAAATAAATGTTTTTTTTTTTTTAATTTGAACCATAACTTTATAATTTTTTGACCAATTTAAAATAGGATTGCACCATTGATTTCAGCGTAAAAAATCCTTTAAAATAATGTATCGGAAGGTATAGAGTCCTATTTGAAATTTTAAAGTTGTATTGGTCCTGGGGTACCCCGTACAATTTTTTTTTTCAAAAACAACTCGAAATATTAAACTAGACTGAAAAATATTAAATACGTATTTTTTATTTTTTTTTTTATAATGTTATCAGTTTAAGAGAAATTCAGCCGGGCCATCTAAAAAGGACACCCTGTATATATGCCCAGTATAAAATTTCAAAGTGGCCACAAGAAAAAGGTTGATGTAGTTTTAGAAAAATTTTAATTTTTTTTATTTTCCAAATTTATTTTTTTGATTTTTATTATGTAGATTAAATATTAATAAACCCGATGTTTTGTTCTTGATTCTATGCTATTCATTTTCCCTGTCAACCAAATAAGAAAATACCTATTGATTAGATTGAACATTTTTTTACAAATTTAGAAAAATTTGATGGCGTCTCAGATTATATATGTATATACATTAGAAGAAATCCAAATGAAATAATTATTAATTGAAATTTTTTTAAATACTTGCACTTTCTTGAAAATTGCGCGATATAAACTTTATATATATTTTTATTAGGCTATTTTCGGAAACTACTATAGAAAGCAAAATTTAGTCGAAGACCAAAGAACAATTTCTGCAGTAAATGTGATAATTTGTTAATTAACTTTTTTTTTATTATCACAATGCATGAGTATATGCCCCCTTGGAGAATGTCCTGGGTTACCTGGTAGGCTGAATCGTTTAGGAGTCTCCTTTTGACAAATGTCCCCTATCAATTTGGCGTCCAGGTGGAGCAGGAGACAACCCCCATAAATTATCTAACAATTAATTTCAGTAGATACACCAGCCTTCCTATATTGTCTTCCAGCCTCTCTCCATCTTTCATCCTGTCACTTCATTATTGCCACTAATAATCTTATTTTCTGTTTTAGTGACTAAATCCTGAGTTTCTTGTAACTGGACGTACACTTCTCGCTCATTTCCATAATGGGATGTCTCCATTTAAACAAATTTTTTTTTTAAGAAACTAGAAAAACAAAAATATCTTACTTCAATTGTTTTATTGTAATCAGAATTAATTTTGTAATAAATGAAGTCTCTCCTTCTCTTTTTTTTATAGTTTCTTTCCTCTAATACTTAACATTCATTTAAGTAAATTAGATTTAAGTTCTAAATTAAGTTCACCTAAAAGAAAAAACAAACAAAAAAAATAATGAAGAATGTACTTTTATTTCAAAAAGTATGGTAAATAATTAAGTAAGTGATGGGGAATGATTAGGTAACTAAGGGAAAATCCAAAAAAAAATTAACAATATTCATTTTCATTCACTCCTAAAGGTTTAGAAGGTATATGATTAATAATGATGCAAAAATAATTTATTTATTCCAAAAATCGATTTACACGATTAATGCAAAAGTAAAAAAACGCTGCGCTGAAAAGTTACGAATTTAGACTTACCTTATTCCCTGTGACCAGAGATATATTGGGATTACTTTCATTTCAGGGCCATTTTACGCAACTATCCAAATGAATGTCCGTATACTAATATACTTAGTAATTACGTCATTAGTATACTTCCATCAACCAAATGATTACTGAGCTAAAGATAGCGGGTTCGTAACCCGGCCGAGGCTCTTCGTCCTTCGGATGGGACGCTAAGCGTCTGTACGATATCAGGTACTCGTTAAAGACCCCTAATCTAGTTGAAAAAAAATTTAAGGTAGGCAAAATTTAGGACTCCCATAGTAGAGTCGGGCTCATGTGACGAAAGAGCACTCTGATAGTAGGCGATATGACCTCGTAGTTAAAGTCCGGACATGAGTCACATAGCAACTAATAACAAACATTTCAACCATCTGTGTCGAGATAGCAAAAATCTAATAAAGTAAAGTATAAACAAATATTCGGATTTATTTTACTTAAACTACATTAAATAAATTCTTATCTTATAAATAATAATATCTTATAAATAAATTCTACATTAAATAAATAAATTCTTAAATAAATTCAGAATATCAATATCAAAAAAAATAAAATTATTTACAATTAATAAAAAATCTTACAAACTAATTACTTAAAACTATATCAGTCTTTTTTCTGTTTTATTATTGGCCATTATTTATATCAATTTATTTTGGGCATATATATGTACATATAAATAAATAAAAGTATCTTTGCGCATTTATTTCACTGTTATTTCACTCCTACATGGTTCACTATACCTTAAGCCTAAAAGCACTTCACTAGACTCTCCACCTTCACATCTCTCCTCAGACTCTTGTCTATTCCAACAGCTGATCGTCGTCATTTGTTATTCATTCATTGGTTGTTCACATTTCGTTTTAAAACAAAATACGACTAGTCCATCTTTGTATATTTATTCACTAATTAAGTTACTTCAGTCCTAACAGCTGTTTTATACAAATAATAATAATTGATTTTATAATATTTTAAAGTGTAATTTTTTTACATCACAGTCAAAATGGTCGATTGTTTTTAGAGAGAGAGCAAAAACTTATATATTATTAATTCGTACTGGGGAAGTACATTGCAAGTGATTTACCGACAACTATTTTTTTTTTTCTGAGTAATCCTTTAGATTAGCCAAAGGAAATTAAGTTATCGTCTAGCGCTCCGTCGAGTATATGGTCCAATGACAAGACTAAATGGTTCTGACACTAATTTAATGAACCTGTCGATATTCAAATTACTGAAGCCCAACATCCTTCCGTCAGATTTAACTGGCTATCTTTTACATTTTTCGCTCTCATCCTAATTGCGTAGCTAGGAATAAATTTTGTCGAGGGCGGATGAAGAGGATGGGGGGATGGCTCTGAGGAAGGAGAGGATGGGGGGATGGCTCTGAGGAGGGAGAGGATGGGGGGATGGCTCTGAGGAGGGCGAGGATGGGGGGATGGCTCTGAGGATGCAGAGGATAGGGGGATGGCTCTGAGGAGGACGAGGATGGGGGGATGGCTCTGAGGAGGGAGTGGATTGGGGGATGGCTCTGAGGATGCAGAGGATAGGGGGATGGCTCTGAGGAGGGCGAGGATTGGGGGATGGCTCTGAGGAGGGAGAGGATGGGGGGATGGCTCTGAGGATGCAGAGGATGGGGGGATGGCTCTGAGGAGAGCGAGGATTGGGGGATGGCTCTGAGGAGGACGAGGATGGGGGGATGGTTCTGAGGAGGGCGAGGATTGGGGGATGTCTCTGAGGAGGGAGAGGATTGGGGGATGGCTCTGAGGAGGACGAGGATGGGGGGATGGTTCTGAGGAGGGAGAGGATGGCTCTGAGGAGGGAGAGGATGGTGGGATGGCTCTGAGGAGGGAGAGGATGGGGGGATGGCTCTGGGGAGGGAGAGAAACTGTTAAATTTTTATTTTCCCAGCTATACGAAATATACGAGGAGGTTATGTAATCGATCAGAAACTCGATGTTATGAGTTTTTAAAAGAATTTCCGTTCCCTTAATGAAAAACAAAATTTTGAACACTATAACTCCCGATAGAATGAATGTATGTATTGTAATAATTAAAAAAATGTATTAAAATAATATTAAAAATAAACAAATAATAAAATTGTAGTATATAGAAATTATAGCTGGTCTTCTACTAAATTTTGATTTCTACAGTAGTTTCCGAAAAGGGCCCTAAAAAAATATCGAAAGTTCAAGACGTACAATTTTGAATAAATACGAACTTGAAGTTCATAGCTACAATGGTTTCTGTATTAGAGCGCTCACAAAGTTCCAATCACAGACTAACATCATCGCGAAAATTATCGAAATGTATTCAGAGGACCTTGAAACGTGAAAATTGGTTGAAAACCCGATCTTCGCACGATTATAATATACTATAAGTATAAGGTGTAAGAAAGTAAAAAGTAAGACTTAGACGCCACATGACTCAAATTGACTGAAGTGAGGAAAGCAATGAGTTCAATGATTTTCTATGTAACAAGCGACACTGATTCCTGACTTGACTGGAGTATTAAGAGGTATTTGAACCTTCCTGAGTCAGTAACATAAAGGTTCCACACAAGAAAAGCCAAAGTAGTCAGAGAAGTGAATATTAGTGAAGACTTGAACTGGAGTGTCAAGAGAGACCTGACTCAGGTATGTGAACCATCCGTACGTAAGTTACGTAAAGGTTTCACACAAGAAAAGCTCAAGTAGCCAGAGAAGTGAACATTAGTGAAGACTTGACTGGAATGTCAAGAGAAACCTGACTCAGGTATGTGAACCTTACTGAGTCAGGTACGTAAAGGTTTCACTCACGAAAAGCTCAAGTAGCCAGAGAAGTGAATATTAGTGAAGACTTGACTAGAGTGTCAAGACAGACATGACTCAGGTATGTGAACCATCCGTACGTAAGGTACGTAAAGGTTTCACACAAAAAAACTCAAGTAGCCAGAGAAGTGAACATTAGTGAAGAACCAATTCAAAAGAGGCATGCAACATCGCATGACAGCCACAAGAGGAGATGAAAATTCTCCTCTCTAAGAAAGCCTTAATCTACTACAAATTGAGAAGATAACTCGAAACGAAGATTTTTGATTTACTCAAAAAATATTTTTTTGAACAAAATTGTGGACTCACTAAATACTTATTCATCATTCTAGTAATCTATTATAATCAGTAGCGGATCTACGATAAGCCAATGAGGCTCTACTTACGAAACACAATTTCACAAACGGCTCTTCGTTTGTATTGTTGTATGTATTGAACGTATCAACATGAAATTTAGTATGAGGATTCAAACGTGCCTATATAAGTCAAGTAATGACGTTTAGCCCAAACAATACATTGGTTGTGGAGCTATAGCGAAAACTTACTTAATGCCCTCTAGGGAGGCAAATTCGAAAATATGTATTTTATTATTTACTTTCTTGTTGAGTGAAAATATTGTTGGTAATTCACCGACAGAAAACATGAAATTCCAGTGAAAAGTCAACATCGAATTTCTGTTCACCAATTACATAACTTACCCTATACTTCGCATAGCTCGGGAAATAAAAAGTTATTCAGACCATTTCTGCAACGAACTGCATTTTTCTAAATCTTTTACAAACTGTAAAAACAAAAAGAACAAAATTACATCATTTGAAGATTGCTTGTAGGGATGGGCGATAGTCGATAGTTGGCCACGATCGATAATACGATATAGAATAATTTAAATTAGATGTACATGAAAAATTAAATATAAAATAATCATATTATAATATGACTTGTGAACACAAAACCAATCCAATTCCTAGTAGAGGATCATGTATTATAAAATGATTATTCTATATTTATTTTTTCATGTAAATCTACCTAATTGAAATTATTCAATGTTATTCAGGATGAAAGGGGAATACAAATATCAATTAAAAAAGTTATTTTTCTTTCAAATCGAACATTTATTTTATGGAAATAATATTTTATGTCGAAAATAATCAAAACTTTGCACAAAGTACATTTAGCACTCTTCCCATCATCCTGTTTCATAAAAAACTATCACACCGTCCGATTTGGCAGCATACTGAATGAACACGCTGCGCTTCACATTTTCAAGTTCTAAGTGCAACACACTAACTCGAACTGAGAAATAGAGTTAAATGGAAAGGAAACTGGAAAGAAGAAAAATTTCATATATTTTACTTCCCCAGTTATAAATATAAATCCGTTAAACTATAACATGATGATTGGATACGTCATACAATTGTGTAACTAAAAATAATAAATGAATATAATATGAATATGACTGATGTAGTGATTATTTCACAGGTTGTAAAATAAAATTTACTTATTTATTTATCCGCTTACATATTTTTATTTGTATTCGCTAGCTGGCTTTCGAGGTTGCCCTCATCATCAGGCAGTTTGATAAAATAAATTTTGAAATGAACAAAAGTGTATAATAAAAATAAACTATAAATAAATAAAACAATCTAGTAGTAGTTTATTTTTATTATACATTTTTGTTAATTTCAAAATGTATTCTATCAGACTGCCTGATGATGAGAGCAACCTCGAAAGCGGGCTAGCGAATACAAATAAAAATAAGTTAGAGGTCAGACAGTCCTACTTTCATCAATTTACTCTCGCTATCTGACTGACACTAAAATTACTAGGTTTTCTGTGAAATGGCGTGTTACTCGTATCTGATGCAGACCTATACACTAGGGTGGAACGAAAATGGCCTTTTAAAATTTTTTTTAGTTATTAGTTTGTTAATAGTGGAGAAAAGTTGCCTTTTAAGTTCAAAAAGAATAAAAAAAAAATTGGTTGCAATACTACAACATCTTGAGGTGCCGCAAAGAGCTTAAAGTTTGTAAAAAAATTGAAAAATTTTAAACTTTGATAAATTATTTTTTATGAATTTCTCGTACATATAATGTTACAAAAGATGGTTTTAAATACATATATAAGCATTAGAATTGGAAAAAATTATTAATTATAAAATATAATAAAAAAAATATATATTTTGTAATGTCAAACTTTGTATTTCTTACTTCTGTATCCTTAATGATTACAAATGTTACAGCTGCAAAATGTTTGTTTCTACTTCATTGCCACATTAAACTGCTCCTTCCTGCTCCGTTTCAAACGTGATTGTTATTCTATTATATCTGTTGTCGGGTTCCAATATTTTAGATACCTATCTCGTTACTCCCCTCTACAACAATGTATTATACTAGCCACATTATAGGATAGTTATAGTTCATTTTGCGTCAAAAAAAAAAAAAAGTGTGCGTGCCTTAACTTTTTCTGATCATAACGCGCATGTGTGTCAAATGTGACAAAAAATGGCTGAAAGCTCGTATATTTTGAAATGTAAAATGATACTTATCTATTATTAAAAATGACCAAATAGAAGTTTGAAAAGGAAAAACGAAAGTGTTTTTCGTGTGCTCTACCTCAAGTTACTCTATTATAGTTCTAAGTGCAACACACTAACTCGAACTGAGAAATAGAGTTAAATGCAAAGGAAACTGGAACGAAGAAAAATAATAAGGAGAAGGAGTTTCTTGGAAGAAGGTCCGTCATAGAATCATAATAGACGTATCTTTCTGCTTTGCGTGGCAAGCGTTCATTCAAAATATTCAAATATTTCTAGGAAAACATTCTGTTTCCGATATATAGAACATTTCAATAAACTTCTTCTTATTTTTTGTATTTTTTTTATTTAAATTTTTTATATCTTATTTTTTTATTTTTTATTCAAAACGTATCCTTTATAATGGTTTAATAAATTCCATCCTTAATGGCTTGTTACTGTTTGGTTGTTTCTGACTCTTGCCCGGGCTTTAACTATGAGGTAGGCATACTACCAGAGAGTAATTTCGTCACTCTGGTCAATATGAGCCAGACGCCGTGCTCATGGTTTTTTTTTTACCTCCCAGATACAAATTCGTAAGGTCCTCGGCAGGGTTTCGAATCTCCAATCTAGAGCAGAGTATGCAAGCATGCTACCTCTAATCAAGTGTGGGGTACTAACTGAAGCAAGTCTCAGTTTGGTAATTAGTCTAAGTTGAGCCCAGACCAGCTTAAATTAATGATAAACTTTATAATCCTCTCTAATCATTTTTATATAGTTTATGCAAATTTATAACAAATTTATAATGGCTTTTAATAACTTTATGAGAGGATAGCTGAATTTTGTTTACGAGTCCCTAAAATTACATCACACTTTTACTTTCACATAGGGAAAGTTATAATATTATGTATTCATGAAAAATTAATCATTGATCCACCCTATGAGTGTACATCGTACTTCGTTTCTCCGGAATCGATAGATCGATTTTATATTGTACTCTAATGTGAACCTAGTCGTTTGGAAATTTATTTTATGCTATAATCTCAAATTTAAAGTTCCAGGGATGAAGTTTTGCTTAGCTTTAGCATTCATCTAGGTAAATATCTTATATCTTAAGTATAAGAAAGTATTGAAATCGTGCAAAAATTTGAGATCGAGTTTTCTGTAAAATTAGACGATTTAAGGTCCCCTGAATAAATTTTGACCATTTTCGCGATTATGTCTGTGATTGGTCGTTTTGAGCGCTTTAACTCAGAAACGATTGTAGCAATGAATTTAAAATTTGAGATGAAGATGCCACAGATGCTAATTTAGATCTGATTAGGTTTTGAACGAAAATAGGTAGATACCTTCAAAACCTCGTAAATACGAAATATAATTATTTTCAGTGGAATCTGCAGAAGGGAAGAGGAAGGGCTCAACTCAAAAACTCCAATAACTGCCGATGTAATGAATGTATCTACATGAAACTTCATATTTATAGTCAAAACCCAATGAGAACATAACTAGTTAAATTTGAGAGATATCAACTGAAGGTAACGGGTTCATGGGAGGTGGCTCAATTCAAAAACCATAACTGCCGATATAATGAATATATTGAAGGGGAAGCGAAAAGTTAATTGAAGAATTTGTTCACAGGAAGACGACATTTTTGTATTCAAGAGTTCGAAAAACATTAAATTTCAATGAAAACATTTAAGTAACTTCTCCTATACAATGTACAGCTAGAGAAGTGAAATTCTAATCCCAACTTGAAACATTTTTTTCCTTCTTCTTGAGAGCTCATTTCCCGACGTTTCTATCCTGGGTACTGTTATTCCTTGAAAATTAAAAATGTCATTTCAAATCTCATTTCCGAAAACCAGCTCCTTCAATATTAATCCGCAGAATAAAAGGGTCCGTCATTTCCTGACCAACTTCAGTGTACCTTTTTTTTTCTTTGTTTCAGTCAAATAACATGCTTATATTTTTCCTCTTCTTTATAATTGAACTTTCCATAATTTATTAAGGGCTTAAATTTGGATAGTGAACAAGATATTATATTATTATGACAAGGCTAGGATAGTAGGATAGTGAACAAGATATTATATTATTATGACAAGGCTAGGATAGTAGGGTAGTGAACAAGATATTATATTATTATGACAAGGCTAGGATAGTAGGGTAGTGAACAAGATATTATATTATTATGACAAGGCTAGGATAGTAGGATAGTGAACAAGAAATTATATTATTATGACAAGGCTAGGATAGTAGGGTAGTGAACAAGATATTATATTATTATGACAAGGCTAGGATTGTAGGATAGTGAACAAGATATTATATTATTATGACAAGGCTAGGATTGTAGGATAGTGAACAAGATATTATATTATTATGACAAGGCTAGGATTGTAGGATAGTGAACAAGATATTATATTATTAAGACAAGGCTAGGATTGTAGGATAGTGAACAAGATATTATATTTTTATGACAAGGCTAGAATAGTAGGGTAGTGAACAAGATATTATATTATTATGACAAGGCTAGGATAGTAGGATTGTGAACAAGATATTATATTATTATGAAGACACTAGGATTGTAGGATAGTGACCAAGATATTATATTATTATGACAAGGCTAGGATAGTAGGATAGTGAACAAATATTATATTATTATGACAAGGCTAGGATAGTAGGATAGTGAACAAGATATTATATTATTATGACAAGGCTAGGATAGTAGGATAGTGAACAAGATATTATATTATTATTGCAAGGATAGGATAGTAGGGTAGTGAACAAGATATTATATTATTATGACAAGGCTAGGATAGTAGGATAGTGAACAAGATATTATATTATTATGACAAGGCTAGGATTGTAGGATAGTGAACAAGATATTATATTATTATGACAAGGCTAGGATAGTAGGATAGTGAACAAGATATTATATTATTATGACAAGGCTAGGATAGTAGGGTAGTGAACAAGATATTATATTATTATGACAAGGCTAGGATTGTAGGATAGTGAACAAGATATTATATTATTATGACAAGGCTAGGATAGTAGGATAGTGAACAAGATATTATATTATTATGACAAGGCTAGAATAGTAGGATAGTGAACAAGATATTATATTTTTATGACAAGGCTAGAATAGTAGGGTAGTGAACAAGATATTATATTATTATGACAAGGCTAGGATAGTAGGATTGTGAACAAGATATTATATTATTATGAAGACACTAGGATTGTAGGATAGTGACCAAGATATTATATTATTATGACAAGGCTAGGATAGTAGGATAGTGAACAAATATTATATTATTATGACAAGGCTAGGATAGTAGGATAGTGAAGAAGATATTATATTATTATGACAAGGCTAGGATAGTAGGATAGTGAATAAGATATTATATTATTATTGCAAGGATAGGATAGTAGGATAGTGAACAAGATATTATATTATTATGACAAGGCTAGGATAGTAGGATAGTGAACAAGATATTATATTATTATGACAAGGCTAGGATTGTAGGATAGTGAATAAGATATTATATTATTATGACAAGGCTGAGTTGTAGGATAGTGAACAAGATATTATATTTTTATGACAAGGCTAGAATAGTAGGGTAGTGAACAAGATATTATATTATTATGACAAGGCTGAGTTGTAGGATAGTGAACAAGATATTATATTTTTATGACAAGGCTAGAATAGTAGGATAGTGACCAAGATATTATATTATTATGACAAGGCTAGGATAGTAGGATAGTGAACAAATATTATATTATTATGACAAGGCTAGGATAGTAGGATAGTGAACAAGATATTATATTATTATGACAAGGCTAGGATAGTAGGATAGTGAACAAGATATTATATTATTATTGCAAGGATAGGATAGTAGGGTAGTGAACAAGATATTATATTATTATGACAAGGCTAGGATAGTAGGATAGTGAACAAGATATTATATTATTATGACAAGGCTAGGATTGTAGGATAGTGAACAAGATATTATATTATTATGACAAGGCTAGGATAGTAGGATAGTGAACAAGATATTATATTATTATGACAAGGCTAGGATAGTAGGGTAGTGAACAAGATATTATATTATTATGACAAGGCTAGGATTGTAGGATAGTGAACAAGATATTATATTATTATGACAAGGCTAGGATAGTAGGATAGTGAACAAGATATTATATTATTATGACAAGGCTAGAATAGTAGGATAGTGAACAAGATATTATATTTTTATGACAAGGCTAGAATAGTAGGGTAGTGAACAAGATATTATATTATTATGACAAGGCTAGGATAGTAGGATTGTGAACAAGATATTATATTATTATGAAGACACTAGGATTGTAGGATAGTGACCAAGATATTATATTATTATGACAAGGCTAGGATAGTAGGATAGTGAACAAATATTATATTATTATGACAAGGCTAGGATAGTAGGATAGTGAAGAAGATATTATATTATTATGACAAGGCTAGGATAGTAGGATAGTGAATAAGATATTATATTATTATTGCAAGGATAGGATAGTAGGATAGTGAACAAGATATTATATTATTATGACAAGGCTAGGATAGTAGGATAGTGAACAAGATATTATATTATTATGACAAGGCTAGGATTGTAGGATAGTGAATAAGATATTATATTATTATGACAAGGCTAGGATAGTAGGATAGTGAAGAAGATATTATATTATTATGACAAGGCTAGGATAGTAGGATAGTGAATAAGATATTATATTATTATTGCAAGGATAGGATAGTAGGATAGTGAACAAGATATTATATTATTATGACAAGGTGAAATGTGTTCCTATTTCTTTATAAAGGAATAATTCGTTACAACCGAGGTTCACACTATACCACGCTGTGTAATTATTGTCCGTAATAAACAAGGGTTCGTTATAATAAATTTCGTAAAAACGATGGTTTACTGTATATCTGATATAAGTCCTTTGGCTGATCCATACCTGGTAAGGCTAGGAATTGGCTCTTGAACGATGATTGAATATCAACTGTTCCTCTTGGAGAAGGTGAAGCCCAATGATTGATTCTGAGATCCCAATTCATTGGGGTCCAACTAATTTAAAGTTTCCTATCCCAAATCCTAATTAAGTTTGGATTAATATTAATACCGGATGAGGATCCATGGATCCGGGATCTTCCCACGTTCAAGAGGAAGGAGATGAATGTCCATTGCTAACGGATTTCTTTCAAAATCAGCTTACAAACGTTATACTCTTATTTTCTTAAACTGTTTACAAAAATATTAAAATTGTATGAAATGTTGATGTTATTGCAGATTTATTGAATAATAAATACCAAAAATACAAAATAACAAATAACAAGGCGCCGATAGCTCAGAAATAGCTCGCCTGGGCACAAGATCGCGGGTTAGAAACCCAGCCGAGATTCTTAAGTTTGTTATCCGGGAAAGTCATGTCAGGTACTATTTAGTTATATATATATAGGGTAGGCAAAATTTTGAACTCTCGTTTGGGTTGTAGGCGATATGATCGGGCATGAGTCACAATAACTAAAGAGAGAAGGAAATAGATGTCGTCCATTGTCCGATTTTTCGGAAAAATATAAGGTGAAGAGGTTATATAAAATTTCATGTTGATACATTTACTACATCGACAGTTATTGGGGTTGTTTCTATCTTCCTTGAGCTATATTATGCTATATAAAGGTATACTTGTCTCCATTGACTAGACTGTCCTCAAATGTCCCACAATCTTATATTTTATGAAAGGTCGGTCATATGGGATCGGGCCACTATCTGTTCGGAACGCTGTCATTTAAATTATCCACCAGTTTCCCGATGCCGTTCAAAGGGGAGGAGGGTTTATGCAAGTTATTCTGTACACAGGCTGACATTCTATGATCCGCCTGTTATATGACTACATTCTATAAATGTCCAGCTATACGATGAACAGGGAGAGTTATGTAATCGATCAGAAATTTGATGGAACAGGTGTTGAATTTACCTATAAAATTTCGTGATGATACATATATTACTTCTGAGGGTTGTTGTGATGTGCACCTATCTAACCCCCCCTGTTTTTTTCGGTGATTCGGCTGTAAATCAATATGTGCCGTCCGGATTATTGTGGGAACTAAGATAAGAAAATAATTTTTTATATTTGGATTTAGCGACTTCGGTGACAAAAGGTACGGTAAGGTCAGTGTAAAGAGTTTTGTTGGAGACGTTATAAGGAGCATTGGCTATTTTACGAAGGATTTTGGATTGAAAGGATTGGATGCGCTGGAGATTGGAAGCCTTGGCAGTATCCCAGAGTTAAAGTCCGTAAGTCCACATAGGTTTGAGTACTGCGTTCTATATGAGTCCTTTTTGTTTTCAAAGTTAATTTGGATCTTTTGTCTAGTAGAGTTTATAACGTCTCTTCATTTCTGTCTTTTCAGTCTCCTGTGAGGATTCCAAGTTAGCCGTTTTTCGAGTATGAGGCCTAGATAGCGGACTTCGTTTTTTAAAGGGATGGGATTTTTGTTAAGGTACACTGGAGGGCAGGTGTATTTTCGACGAAGGGTGAAGACGATGGGAACTGATTGTGTGTCTTTCACCTTCACTCTCCACTTTTTGTACCTATCGATCGATTTTAAACACGATAGTGTACTCTAATGAGAACCTAGTCGTTTGGAAATGTATTTTTTTCTATAATCTCAAATTTAAAGTTCCAGGGATGAAGTTTTGCTCAGATTTAGCATTCATCTAGTCAAATATCTTATACCTTAAGTATGAAAAAGTATTGATTTTTTTTTTTGCTTTATGAACGAAGCATATTAGCCATGTATATATACATGGCTAATATGCTTCGTTCATAAAGCCAAAACGTCTGTTCATTTCTTGTCTTTTCAGTCTCATGTGAGGATTCCAAGTTAGCCGTTTGTCGAGTATGATGTCTAGATAGCGGACTTCGTTTTTTAAAGGGATTTTTAAAGGGAGGGCAGGTATATTTTCAATGAAGGCTGAAGATGATGTCAACTGATTTCGTGATTTAAATTCCTGAAAAATTCCCTGTATTTGAACACGATAACTCCTAATGGAATGAATGTATTTTATGAATAATTTGGTAAAAAGTGCAAAACCATACATTTTTTTCGAAACGCAGTCAACTATAGTTATAACGGAACATAGGTTAAATCATTCACCTCTTTGTTAATTATTAAAAAAAAGACTATCTGGGAGAGGTATTTCATTTTTCCAATTCTGTGTGGTGTAGTGAGGTCGGCAGTTTTGTGGTGACCGACCACTTGTCCAAAGTGAAGTTTCAATTATTCGCTTGACCAGAGAAGGGTCTCGTCACGACGACGCTCCACTGGGAGAGTTTTATTCTCTCAGAAACCTTTACATTTCTAAAATAATTAATGAATTTTCACTTTTACCTGAAGTTTTTCTCATTAATTTTTTTAATGAGAGAAATAGCTATTTCATATTTTTCTATAATTGTATTGATCATAAATGAATATGTTACTGAATAATAGGAAAGACATTACCATTTTATACATTTTTTGCTTGAGTGCCTAATAAATAGAAAAAAAATCGTCGCTGAATGACAGGCAATCTACTTCCCCAGAACGAATAATTCAATTAAGTTGTCGCTCTCCCGTTAAAACCAATCGAACGTTTGGGTTAAAAATGAATAGTTCACTTACATAGAGGATTCTGAAGAATATACTAAATATTTAATATTACATTGATATTATTAGCGTTTTTGAGTCGAGTACCCCTCCTCTGATCCCCACTACCCTTCGGCCGATTTCGCGGAAAATTAGTAAGTATTTTCCTTATAGGGTTTTAAATTTAAATATAAAAGTTTATGTTGATGTATTACATTGTCAGTTATTGGGGTTTAGAAGTTTAGCCTTCTCTAATTCCCCCTTTCTGTTCGGCCGATTTCACTGAAAATTCATAGGTGTTATCATAGGTTCTGAATATACATATAAAAATTTCGTGTCGGTACATTCCTTCTATCGTGTTCATAGACACTCACACAGACAGAAATGTTTTCTTTTTTCACTTTTGGAATCGGAGGGTCGGAAAACAAGATATTCCGGTGAAAACTCAACATTGAATTTCCGACTGATTACATAACTTCCCCTATACTTTGTATATTGTATATATACAATAATATTATAGAGTAGCAAATAAGACGTTATGTGGGGAGGGATGAAAGTGAGATTGATGAGGACGGAGGGGATGGGCGTTTCGCTCACCTGATCAGCTGTTACTATCTACTGTTCACCTCTATTATATTTACTAGTAATATTCAATTGGACTTTTATCTACTTTCAGACAATCGGTATATTTCCATCAACTATAAAGATCGTAGCTAATCACTAATAAATTCATTAAAGACATTTTCATAATTTTTTAAAAGGATATTCAAAGAATTACATTCAGTATAAAAATCATGGTAAAAGGATCTATAGATTTTTACGACAAACAAAATCTATATGTTGTAACTTCCAGTTCGTACAAAATCCCCCCCCTTAATATTTTTGACGCCACAATTCCTTCATACATTATTTTGATATGTCTTTATTGACAACTTCTAAGTTGAGGAACGCGGGCATATTGTGGAATTTGTAATAAATAAATAAAACAAACTTATTTTTTGAAATATTGTCTATTCCACTAAAGATATTTATAAAAATAAAACTACCGGTTTCGGCCTTACACCATCGTCAGGTCTAATTATGAACTGTTCATAACTAGACCTGACGATGGTGTGAAGCCGAAACCGGTAGTTTTATTTTTATAAATATCTTTAGTGGAATAGACAATATTTCAAAAAATAAGTTTGTTTTATTTATATATTTATTGGTTTAGACTTTGTATCCAATAAATGACGTCCGGACGACCGTTTCTTTACTTTACCACCAGCTCTCTTTTGATAAAGCTTGAAGATGTAAAGAACTATCCAAATCAGTTAAGTAGTTTTTGAGATTATCTCAAACTAGCAGTAATACCCGGCGTTGCCCGGGGAATTTTGACTTTTCTCCCAATATCTCCTATAAGGCTATTCAGTTCCTCGACAGTACATTCATGATGTTATAATTTTCAATTATTCATACGGAATAAGGCTTATAGTCCTTCAACTGTAGTAACGCTAGCTTTGGAGCTAAAACTAATTTATTCAAAAAGATTTCTCATCAATCGTTGCAATGGTTTTCGAGTTACAAAGATTGCGTGAGTGGATGCTGGGATGGACCAGGGGTTGATTAAAAAATAGACCTTAACCTTCCGGTAGATAAAACTTATCTATTCAAAACGATTCCTCATTAATCATTGCAGTGGTTTTCGAGTTACAAAGATTGCGTGGGTGGATGCTGGGATGGACCAGATATTGAGGTACTAATACGCCTATAACCTTCCACAGACGATGACGAACAAATTAAAAAAAAAATTAATCAAATCCATCAAGCCGTTCGTGAGTTATAGCGGTACAACGCACAGACATTTTCAGCTTTATATATATGATATACAAACAAACTTTCTCTCTTTATTAGTATAGATTCACGTTTTTATCCATTGTATACGGTGTTTGTGTCACTGAATTTGTAATCAGGTGTACCGCAAATTATTGTTAATATATGTGGCAGTTTCATGTAGAGTCGGGATCTCCATTACAGCGAGGAAGGAGCACTCGTCTAGTAGGCGATATGACCTTCTAGTTAAGCCTGGATCACAAAAACAAATATTATAAAATTATTAAACAAATTTAACGGTTCCATTTATTTTTTGAAGTACTGGACAACATTTCTCATCAACATGTCGACTCAAATAACTAGTCTCCTTCAGAGATTAGAAAATGATTCAACAATATAAATATATTTTTTTTTTTTTGTCTTTTATTTAGAAAGATGAGACTGTTGCTAGGGTGCAACAACCAGCATCTATGTTGGTAGGTATGGATATGTTGGCGTGAATGGCATGTGAGAGGAAGGCCACCCAATGGTAGTTCCTCGGGACGAAAATTTACATTAATTATTAGGACAAGGAAAAAAATAAAATAAATAAAAAATAAAAAAAATAAATAAAAAAAAAGGAATTGAAGGACAACGTTGATGGATGGGTAAGAGAGATGATAAAAGTAAAGGAAAATAATGTAAAAGAATAAAAAAATATAAGAACGAATAGGATTTAAGGTGGCAATAAGTCGCGGTTCCATCTTCTCTTTAACCTTCGTGGGGGGTTTTGTGGTAAGTGTTGTGAAGATAAAGTACGTATTTCTGGGTTTGTAGGTGTGTAAAGTTATCTAAAAAAACATATGTAAGTAGTTTGTATTGTGTCGGGTACTGTGTGTATCATAAGATCGTTATGAAGTGTTCTGTTGTTTATGTATGGTGGGCACTGTGTTATCAGTCTCAGGGTTTTTGACTTATAAATATTTAAAAAATAAAATAGAAAATATCCAGTGAATACGGAAAGAACAAATTAATGAGAAACTGATGTTGAGAGAATATAGCAAAAACGTGTATGTATTTTGTTTTGAATTTCAGAAAATAAATGGGAGATTAATATAGCTGTTACATATATTTTATAATATATTCAAAATCTCCTTACACCAACTGATATTAATATATCTTGGAGTTTGGTATGATTGTTAATGTCTGGCTACCTCGTTATAGGAAGGATACTCTAATGTAAACTGAACAGCTGTTTAAAGCAATATTGTCTAAGACACAGATAAATATTGCCATTTTAGAGATCCGTTGGACAATTACAACTATTTGTTAAACAATAATAGCTAATTTCGTCAATAGATCAGTGTCAATACCTTGAGGCAAGTTAACAGAAGATATTTTGTTGTTATGGGGGATGGAGGGGATGAGAATGAAGGTTTGTTCATACAAGATTATGGTTGATATATTTAAGGTGTTCCATTTAACATTTTTTGCAGAGATATTGTGAAACACTTAATAGGTCGCACTGATCGCATGGTCTCATCATGGTTTGCTGGTTCGAATCCCGTCCGGGAGAGAGTTTTATTTCGTAGATAGAACTCCCTGTCGGGGCCATGGATGTCGTAAAAAACTATATAATTCAGGGACAATGGCTAATATGCATCGTACATAAGGCCAAAAAAAAAATAAAAATTAAGGCGTAGTCAAGGTCCACGCCGTAGATTTTCCGTGAAAAGTCAGGATAAAATCATTTTTCATTTTCATTTCGATGCTGCTCTTGCATTTGCTCGGCACTAGACTTTTTATATTTTTTAAATTCCTTTTGATGCGAGCTTTCCTCTGATTTGCGTTTTGTATAATTCCGCGCATATTTACGATTCATATGAGACGACGTCTTTAATTATTTTGCAATTTTCAATTTAATACCGATTTTTACATATATTTCGGCGAATATTTTTATTGTTTCACTTTGAGTCGTAGTAGTGCTTCTCAAGCTCTTTACAATGACACCCGAACCACCGTCCTATCTAAAAGCGTTGTCACGCTACACTAATTTCTAATTTTACACAACGCTAATTCGCAATAATCATCCGCCGGCGCCCACACTAGCCCGATCTGACGAATCTGACGATATTTTGTAACACAAGAAAGTTTGACCGGCTATGATTGTGCTTAACGAGCGAATAGACGTTTTCACAAAATCACGTCAAAATTGAGAAAAAACGTGTTTTTATTTAAAATATTGTCAATTTCACAAATTATAGGTTAGGTTAAAGGCTTTTTCGCCACTCTGGTTGACATGGGTCCGACTCTACTGTGGGAGTCCTAAATTTTGCCTACCCTAAATGTTTTACTCACTTAAGGTAGGGAAAGAGGGGGTCTTTAACGAGTACCTGACATCGTACAGGCTCGGGACCATCGCTTAACGTCCCATCTGAAGGACGCCGTGCTTAAGTTTATTTTACCTCCCAGATAAAATAAACTAAGGGCCTCGGTCGAGTTAACCCACGATCTTGAGCTCAGAAGACAAGCACTTAACAATTCTCTCCATTAATTAAAAATTAAGAAAGATCAATATCGAGTTTTTTTATATACATCGATTTGCAGCATCGATTTTCCAAGCCCACTTTGAAAGCAGTGCCAATCTGGGATCCGTTGAACATATTATATAAACACCTTAATATAAAACTCTGGATAGGAAGGGCCAGGCTCCTGTCCTTCGTTCTTCCTTCCTATCCCCTGACAACAGGGTTTCCTAGGGCATCTGACCAGGTATAAAACCCTTTTCACAACCACCAGGTTTAACACCCTTCACCTCTTTCCAATATAACATCTGACAGTTTATAAAGAACAGCAAACCTCTTGTAGGTTTGTTATTGGTTAGAGAAGGGATTACCAACTTTTTTTTTACATATTCTGATTAAATTTTGACTAACATGAGGTTTCGATTGAGATCCTCCACGTTTCCAATGCGAATAAAAAAATTTGGCTCTCGACTATGGTTGAATCATATGTGTATATATATATTTTTTTAAATTTTTTATACCTTTAATGTAGTTATTTATTGTGACTCATGCCCGACCTTAAACTATGAGGCCATATCGCCTACTACCAGAGTGCCCTTTTGTCGTATATGAGCCCGACTCTACGGGATTCCTAAATGTTTCCTATTTAATTTTTATTCATCTAGGGTAGGCGTCCTTAATGAGTACTTGCCATCGTACATACATTCGCTTAACGTCCTATTCGAAGGACGGCGTGCTCAAGGTTTTCTAGCCCCGTTCTTTTTTTTTCCTTTACAATATTTTTTTTTTATATACAACTATATATATATACAATATAGGGCTCCGGTAGCTCAGTGGTATGCGTGCTTGCCTTCTGAGCTCAAGTTCGTGGGTTCGAAACCCGACCGAGGCCCTTAGTTTATTTTATTCTGGAAAGTAAAATAAACTGAAGCACGCCGTCCTTCGGATGGGATATTCAGCGATGGTCCTGAGCCTGTACGATGTCAGGTACTCCTTAAAGACCCCTGCCCTAGGTGAATAGAAAATTTAGGGTAGGGAAAATTTTGGACTCCCACAGTAGAGTCGGGCTCAAGTCCACCAGAGTGTCGAAAGAGCGCTCTGCTAGTCGGAGATATGACCTCGTAATTAAAGCCCTGGCATGAGTCATAAAACCTAACCTAACCTATATACAAATATAATAATAAAAACAATATAGTTAAGTGTTGAAGAAACGTAAAAAAACTAACTTGTAGATGATTAGTCTTCAATCCACTAGTAGGTCTCGAGGCCATTGCCGCCTCAGCCTCCGAACATGAACATTAGGAAGGGTTCTTGTGGCAAGTCTGCGGACTAAGGGTTAGGGTTAAAGAAAAGGTTCGAATGGAATTTTCTGTAGCGGGATTTAATTACATGCCTTACAAAAGTTTTCTTACCCTTAGATAAAAATCTCTGAGCTACCGGCATCCTCCATTCTGATAGATAGGCATCGACGCTAACCACTGAGGTCCCGAATTATTCCTAACTTGACCTGTTGATTATTTTCACTATTATTGTTATTAATAACTGCAGTATGGTTATTCTTAGTTGTCTTTATTATTGATCTGATTGATTGATTAAGACTTAAGCCAATGATTTATTTAAAATTTCAAGAAAAGCATGAACACTTTCTGAAAAAAATTAATTTTCGTTGAAATTTGATGAAAAAACAAAATAAAACACTTCGGTTGTCTCTCATAAATATGATTATGAACATGAAAAAGTTGAAAGCTTTTTGTAATTTTTCATACTGAGCAGATTTATGTATCCTTGGCGAAGGAATTTAATTTTCATTATTAGTGAAAATGTCGGACATTTCAGCGGAAGATAGAAAAAAAAATGTCGGTAAATCAACGGCAATGCACTTCCCCAGCACGAATTAATCAATTACGTTTTCGCTCTCTCTTGAACGTTGTTATACTAAATTCTGTGTCCCTGCATCGGCCAGTTATTAGAGTTCTTGAAAGTTTTGAAATTGATTTATTTAGACATTTAAGCCGATTTAAACGCACTCATTTATGGATAATCACTGACACTGCCTGATCTGAGAAGGACTCTAGGCCATTGCTCTTAACCCTTAGAGGGACGGGGTGGCGCACAGGGCAGGAAATTTCATGTGAATCACATCTATTTTCCTTCTAGGAAGCCCAAACTCTTATTACCCTCCTACCAACTCCCCATCCCTATGTTGTGTTAATTGTCCTCGATCAGGATTCAGTTGTCATAGTTTTATCCTCGCTCTGTGTTTGAAAAGTCACTGTTGGCGCATTCCGTGCACCGCCCGTCCCGGTATGTCTCGCCGCGATATTGTGTCCCCTTCTCAGTATTCTATCATTTTTCAAGAACTTAGTGATGCTGATGTTGATGAGTCAAATGCTTCTGATGTTGATGAGGAAGAAATCATTGAGCAAAGTGACCACGATAGTGATTCTGAGGTTGAAGGAGAGTTTGAGGGAAAAGAAGGCAATTTATCGGAAGAGGATAACGATTCAGGTGAGGACGATTATTTCGTTAAAGAGTTATATAAAACCCGCATTGTGAAAGGTAAAAAACTTAAGGAAATTTCTGAATCACATAATTGGAAAAAAAGTTCCACTAAAAAGTAAGTTTTCACGAACTCTCAAAAAAAAATTTTGAAAAAAATTCTTCCACACCTGAAAAATTGTGATGACCATGACGAGCTTTCAGCATTCCATAAAATGATAACTACAGACATGATTGATTTGATAGTCAAATATACGAATTCTCGTATTGAATATTGCAAACAAAGCGGACGTTATCAACAAAGCAGTTAACAAAACGTGAAAGAAACTGACAGAGGAGAAATAATGGCTTTTGTTGGAATTTTATATTTACTAGGACAAAAAAAGATGTCCAAAATAGATCTGAACGAAGCATGGTCTCGTGATGGTACGGGGATCGAAAATTTCACATATTCATTTTATAATACATAAATTCAATAAATCTGAAATACATTTTTATGCTCATTGTTTCCATTACTCATTATAAGTAGACTCATGATGAATACTTGATCTGCTAGACTACTTTATTAGCGGTGTTTGATGTTAAAATTGTGAAAAACCGTGTGGCGCACTCAGTGCACCACCCGTCCCCTAGCGTTATGAGTTATCACCCGACCCTCTAAGAGTTAAGGCGTCGTTCGGAAAGTGTGACAGAAGAGAGGGTACGTCGGACTAGAGGATTAATGTGGGTACTGAAGGTGGAAAATAATTGTTCGTACCTGGATTTAGCTAATTCAATGACAAACTACTAAAATAATTTGCAAGAAAAAGGTAATTTAAAATGTTTCAAATGTTGACAAATAAGAATTTAAAAAAATAATAAATGTATATAAAACTATTTTTTTTTAAATTAGCAATTTAATAGTTTTATATACGTTTACTTTATTTTTTAAATCTTATTATTTATATTTATTTAAAACAAAATTAAATTATGTTGTTTTTAAAAGTGATTTTACCAGACTCTCTCATAATGAGGACAACCTTGAAAGCCGGTTTTCAAAAAAAGAAAAGATCTGATAGACAATCATCTGCTAAAATCTGGGTTGTCCCGGAACATATATGAGGTACTAGGGAACAGAACTGAAACCATAGATAAGCTGATGGCTTTACTAAAGGATGCAGATATCCTTAATGAAATTTAGAACAATGTTGGGACTGGGAAATAGTCGAAGGTGTGGTGAATGTTTGTGTGTGAGGAAGTATAACGAGAGTCTGATGCGTCCTCTGGCTCTGGCGGTGCGTCGAGGCTTAGCGTTGACTCCCCGCTCTCGGGGCGAGTTTGTCCATGGATGGCTGGTATTTGGAATTTTTTCCCATGGAAATATCTATATACTGACCTATAGGTCAGTCTGAATAATTTGTAAAGTTCTATTCACTAATGTAGCCTTGGGGTCGAGGCTCTGCCAGGTTACGTGTGTGTATGTTTTGCTGTACGTTGAAAGGATGTTGATTTGTAACACTGTACACGTTAATCTGGTTCCTTCATAGTATGAATATTCTGCGGAACTTTCCCACCAAGTTCTCTGGCGCTTATAACCTGAGTAGTTGAGCGCCTAACATAACATTCTTCTTCTTCTGCTAAAATCATTAGTGGCAATATTATTATCTGCTGTCGTGGTAACTATGTTTCTTTGTAAATAAATAAATACTATTTTCTAGGAAGTGTCAGTGCTGGCTGACTTCTCCTATCATGTCATGTTACATATACTAATTCATGTATACAGTTTTCATATTTTCTCATTATATAAATTGCAAATAAATAAATAAATATATAATATATATATTTAAAGTTGTACAAAACGAGACGGCTACTTGCTGCATATCTGGCATGTTCAGCATACTGAACATTCCCGAACCCTGAAATTCTCCACCTATTCTCCTCCACATGTCCAATGTAATTTCAGATATCTGAATTCCCACCGTTCCAAGCACCAATGGCCCATACCTGGTTTTCTCCAGTCCCATATAGGCTCTTCCAACTAAAGTGTTTCGTAGATTTCGTATACCAAATTTCATTCATTCCATTCTATTTCTTATTTTTCCTTATTTATACATATAACATTGTAATCGTACAAAAATCTGAGATCATGTTTTG
The DNA here is from genome assembly GCA_963662175.1 of Aradus depressus. Lineage (NCBI taxonomy): Eukaryota > Metazoa > Arthropoda > Insecta > Hemiptera > Aradidae > Aradus > Aradus depressus. Next base: position 24,138,673 of record OY759221.1, read on the forward strand.
AGCATAATTATATGTTTTGACCCATTTTTCACGATGAAAACTGTAACTCAGAAACTATTGTAGCTATGAACTTGACATTTGACATGAAGATGAGACATGTGCTAACTTAGTTCTGATTATATTTTGACCGAAATCGGACGAACATTGAGACAACTTCATTTTTACAAGATTCCGCTTTAATTGATGATAATAAGATCTCTTTAAATGAAAAAACTATAAGGCATATTTTATATGTAATATTTTTATTAACTGCTGATATGAACTCATTACTTTCATATAAAAAGTATCGCCGGTATGAAATGAATTTGAGAGGGGAGGGGGAGTGATCTGTAAAAACGTGGTTGGTATAACCTTTTATTATTCTTTATTGTTTTGGGTGCACCTTGCACTTGTGCAACATCACCCGTCCGACTTTGTAGAGGAAGCTCGGGATCTGAGTAGTGCTTAAGTGAGGCTATGACGAGCCGGTGACCAACAAGTGGCGATCGGTGGTCGCCACAGTCCGTCACACCACTTTTTTTTAGACCAGAAGCCGACAGATAGTCCGGAACTCTAGATAGTCCGGTCTCCGTCACCAGCTGCAGCAGATCCAGTCCCAGGTATGATCCGGTCCCGCGTATCAACTCCACCCTGGCCTGGTCATACTGCCGGCAATCAAGTACTACATGTTCTGCAGTCTCGATGCTCCCACATGAACAGTTTGGGTTGTTCTTCCTCCTTAGGAAGGTGTATATAAGAAAGTCCAACGTGGTATGCATGCTTGCCTACTGAGCTCTAGGTCGCGGGTTCGAGACCCGGCCGAGGCCCTTAGTTTATTTTATCTGGGAGGTAAAATAAAATTAAACGCGCCGTCCTTCGGACGGTCCCGAGCCTGTACGATGTTAGGTACTCGTTAAAGACCCCTACCCTTGGTGAATAAACATTTAAACTAGGCAACATTTAGGACTCCCACAGTAGAGTCGGGCTCATGTCCACCAGAGTGACAAAAGAGCGCTCTGGTAGTAGGCGATATGAACTTGTAGTTAAAAGCCGTAACATGAGTCATAATAACTAAATATAAAAGAAAGTCCTGTTATTTTTTATATTTGTTTTATTTTTCTATGGGATTTTATCACACTAAAACGTTGGAGGTAGTCGAAGAAATCATAAGAGCAGTTTACGAACTTGAAACGACAGGAATATCCAAAAACGTTTTCATCTGAAAATATTCAAAACAATTATAATATGTCCCTAGTTTTTTTATTTATTTATTACGTTTCCACAATATGTTCGCGTATTGTGTGCCCTGTGTATGTTGGTCCCTACAGCAGCCCTGTATCTTTAATAAAGTCCAAGAGATTCTGCTGTAGATTCTCTCCATAGCCTGCCACAGTTCTGTTTTGGCTGTTACTAAAGTATAAGAAAATAAAAGCGTCCGTTTATTCCCAATGCTGTGGAATGGCAATATAGTCAATATGCTGAATAAATTATTGTCTTTTATAATTTATTCGTGAAAAATAAATAAGTACGTCATTTAGAGTATAACCAACTTGTAAAGATTCATTTTCTGAATAAATTACTCAATAACATTACGGGGAACCCCAATTACAAACGAAAAGTGCTAACCACAAATCAGGAAAACTCATTCTCTCCCAAAATAATAGCTACGTCTCTCCATCGATTATCCAGACCTTGGCCCCCATTTGTCAGAGGCTCGACCTGAAATTGGAAGAACCCTCCTATAAACCGTTACTTTCCCCGTTTCACCGAATTAATGACAATTCTTATCAGTTTTCATAGAACTAACGATCACTTTTTGTAAAAAAAAAAAAAAAAAAAAAAAAAAAGTGTATTTATGTGATTCATGCCCGGGCTTTAACTATGTAGCCTCATGGTTTCCACAAAGAGGGGGAGAGGGCTTTAGCCTGGGGACCTGGGTTAAGAGCCTGGCGCGTCGGGTCAACCAGCTTATTACTAGGTATTATGCAGAATAAGTACATTGAACATTTGAACAGAAGACAAAATATGATTTAATATAATACAGTTGGACAACCCACATCAGACTGAAACGCAGAGACCTCAAAAAACGATTTGGAGAATTGAAATCAATTATCGGATGACGATGATTAAGAACAAACGTTACATCTACAACACAATACAACCCATCTGGACTTAGGTTAGGTTAGGTTTTATGACTCATGCCCGGGCTTTAACTACGAGGTCATATCGCCTACTACCAGAGCGCTCTTTCGTCACTCTGGTGGACATGAGCCCGACTCTACTGTGGGAGTCCTAAATTTTGCCTACCCTAAATTTTTATTCACCTAGGGTAGGGGTCTTTAACGAGTACCTGACATCGTACAGCCTCGGGACCATCGCTTAACGTCCCATCCGAAGGACGACGTGCTTAAGTTTATTTTACCTCCCAAATAAAATAAACTAAAAGGCCTCGGTCGGGTTTCGAACCCACGATCTTGAGCTCAGAAGGCAAGCCCACTGAGCTACCGGCGCCCTCATCTGGACTTATGGTATCGAGATATTGGGATCAAACCTACGTCTTACACAGTCACGACTGTCCATTATACTACGCCACATTTTACGTTTCCAATCTAACATTGCATAATGATCTCGACGAGAATACTCCGCAGGATCTACGGCCCTACCCAGGAAAAGGGCGTTTGGCGCATTCCATACAACCAGGAGTTGTACGATTTCTATACCGAGCCAAAATTGGTGTATGTGGCAGCGGAGAGTAGGAGAAGAGTAGGACGACACAGAAGTAGATGGCTAGAGACCGTGAACAGAGACGCAAGACGGTTTGGTGCTGTGGGCTGGTGGAGACTGGCCCAGGACAGAGCTGCATGGGGACATTTCCTGGAGGAGGCCAAGGCTCTTGATGGGCTGTAGCGCCCATCATGATGATGGTGACGATAATGATCTCGACAATGTCGAGTCGACATCCCATTTATACCCTCTGTTATCAGGAGACGATATCAACATTTTCACGACAAACTATTTCACTTCGCCAATCTACTTATTCATAAAATATCCACAAACACTCTCCCCATAAATCCGCCACGACGCCTGAAGCGGGCATGGCAGAGGGACCTGCTCCAGGACCTCCTCCTCTTCGATCAAGTAGTTAGTTGGATAGACAATAGACTATTTTACTAAGGTACATTGTCCCCACACAGACTGTTTGTTTCGTTTTCGAAACCGGGCCAAGGCTCTAAGGCTTTTTATCTGAGAGGTGAAAAAAACTTGAGCATGCCGTCCTTCGGATGGGATTTTAAGTGATGGTCCCGAGCCTGCACGGTATCAGATACACTCCCTACACTAGATTAATAAAAATTTAGGACTCCCTTAACAGAATCAGTCTCATGTCCGACGAAAGAACGCTGTGGCAGTAAGCGATATGACCTCTTAGTAAAAGGCCGGGCATGAGCCACAATAACTAATTATATGGATGTTTTGGAGACTCGCCATTCGTTTCTCTGGTGACGTTTCCCAGGTACTTGAAGCTGAAGTGTTCCATGTCATCAGCCCCCCACTTAAATTATTAATAGTTGAACCAATGGCTCAGAAGTTATAAGGAAATAAACAATTAAATTGTTTATAACAATTGATCGCGCTAGAATTTTTCAATCCTGATAATTTTGGCTCAATATACATCTAATTCTCAATGTTCATGATTTTTTTCAGATTTTTCTGAGCGATCCTTTTGGTGATAAGGGTGGGGAACTGCAATTTTTAAGCGTTTTCCCCAAAAAATATTTTTAAAATAATATATATTGTTGAATTCGTGCTTCAATAAGCTTTCATTTGACACCCAACTCGATGCCCGTGAAAACCATGTTCAAAACTCAACATCGTGCTAAATTTCAAATTTTTACGTCGAATAGTTTAAGAGAAAATCGTGTGACAGACGGACGGACTCCGAAGTGATTCCTTAAGTGTTCCGTTTTGCTAATTTTGACACGGAACACTAAAAAAGTTTATAACATAACTTAAAATAGTGGTTAGAGAATGAAGATGATCTTGGTGGTGAATAGTTTGAGTTATTGGCTACTATTCCGAGAGGAGCCTTGGTGGTTAATGATTAGCGTGACTGATTAGATGGCGGTAAAGTACTTAGTTTGATTGGTTACTAACTCAAGACAAGCTGATATAATTTTGATGGAACACTCTGATATAAGCAAGGACCAAATAATAAGTTCCTCCCACAGAAGGCTGCTTGAATCTGCAATGTTAGAGACTCAAGCATGCCTAAAGCCCCCAGGCCTTCCCTTCCACCAAGGTTTAACCGTTTGCGCAAATATTCAATACTTGACTTGCACAAGGCAAATAAGTCCTTATACTAAATTTTGTATCCATAAGCTCATTACATCGGAAGTTATTAGGGTTTTTGAATTGAGCCCTCATTGGGTTTTGACTTCAAATATGAAATTTCATGTCAAATACGTTCATTACAAGTTATTGGGGTTTTTCAGTTGAGTCCCTCAGAACCTCTTTTTCCTTCTGCCGATTCCTCTGAAAATTAATAAGTGGTGTCCTTATGGAGTTTTCAATTCACATATGAAATTTTGTGTCGATATATTCATTAAAACTGGAGTTATCGTGTGCACAGTAGTACATACACTCTCAGATACACAGAAAGTTCTTTTTAATTTTTGGAACCTGACGATCGGAAAACATGAAATTTTGTTGAAAATTCTGCATCGAATTTCTAATTTTATTTTTTTATTATTTTTTATTAATAAAAAAAATATATAATAAAAAATGTAATAACAAGACAGATAAGCATAAAATAAAAATAGTAATAAAATGGAGCAATAAACAAGAAACAACACTATAATAATAAAAAAAAATCACATGCATGAGAAAGAAAAACATAGAACAACAGATGTAACGTTAAAGGGCTTTTTTAAAGATATTATTTAATAATTAATTTGTTCTACAAGAAATTGTCTATATTTGGTAGGAACCCGTACGAACAGAAAGAGTGAGTACCAATCCTTCTTATTGAGTATCAGGATGGACATCTCCAGAAGCTCATGCTGGTCCGGTGCGCGTTCCTCTGTTATGTTGACTCAACCATATTGGTCATGGGTGCTTAGATACGTCTACTACTTGGATACAGTAAAAGGGGTCCCCGAGGAGCCCAGGACCCGGGGGCACCCAGTGAGCGTCCCAACCAGACCAGGGGACAAGGAACGGCGAAACCGGGCTGGAGAAGCAAGCAAGGCCTGATAAAGAGTAGCCGTCAATTGAAGTAACTTATCATTATACAGAGAAATGAATTTAATATTTCTTGATATTCCAGTAGTGGTATAGATCTTCTGAATATTTGAGGGAAAATTAACTTTTTTGGACTATTTAGGTCTACTATATTTTATTTATTTCATTATTCTGACATTTCAGCTTCTAAAGTAGCTCAGTTCTTAGAAGTAGCTAGCCGGCTTTCGAGGTTTCCCTCATATCAGACAGTCTGATAAAATTTTTTTAAAAAATTAAAAAAATTTCAATGAAAACTAGATAATTTTATAATAAAAATAAATAAATAAAACAATTTAAAAACTCAGTTGTGACTCAGATGGCGGACAGGAATAACTCGTCTGTCCCCATCCATAATATTTTAAATTGTTAAAGTTTTTAGATTGTTTTATTTATTTATTTTTATTATAAAATTATTTGGTTTTCAATCCAAAATTTAAAAAAAAAAAAAAATTAATTTTTATCAGACTGCCTGATGTTGAGGGAAACCTCGAAAGCCGGCTAGCTACTTCTAATAAAAATCTGTGAGAGGTCATACTACATTTTATTTGAAAACCTGTGAAATAATCACTACTCACTACATCAGCCATCTTCATATTTCAGCTTCTATGAGCCATTTTCATACATCACTGGAACAATTTAACAATAATTATAATTTCTTTATCTACTATTTCTTTTTTAGATGGGTTATTGGGCCTCCCATAATTGTTATTCACGTCAAAATGATGAAATAAATAAAATATAGTAGACCTAAAGAGGCCAAAAAAATTAATTTTCCCTCAAATATTCACAAGATCTAAACCACTACTGGAAAATGAATAACAATTATGGGAGGCCCAATAACCCATCTAAGAAAGGAACATCAGATAAAGAAACTATAATTATTGTTAAATTGTTCCAGTGATGTATGAAAATGGCTCATAGATCCGAAACGTCAGAATGATGAAATAAATAAAATATAGTAGACCTAAAGAGGCCAACAAAATTAATATTTCTTATTTATATTTCTCAACTTAGAAGTTTGTACTTAGACTGTTTATCATTATCACAGGCAGGACATGAACTGGAACTATTCGATTGGGGACCAGACTAATGACAGATTCAGGTGTAGGAATCCTAGGTTGCTCTTTTTGACTTATTGATGTGAACCAAGGGAGTGCCATACTAAATGGAAAACAGTGTTTGGTGAGATCCCTGGGGTGTCTGTCTGTCTAGGTCCACCCCTACCCATCCTCAACCATTAACATTACTATAGACATTATTTGTTTCTAGCCCTCTAATAATGTTTTATAGATGTACCCTCTTCCGCTATGTGTGTTAACTGATCGGTATAACACCATAAGTACATTTATGGCAAAGAATAAAATGATATAGGTACAATAGAAAAAAAATAATTCGAAGGTGAATCACCGACAATGTACACAGACCTTTTCGCTCCCCATCTAAAACCAGTCGATCGTTTGCGCAAATAGTCAATAGCTCATTTACATAACGGCACCTAAATCCAATTTTATGTCGATAAATTCATTATATGGGCAGCTATTTGGGTTTAAGAGTTAAGCTTCCCCTCCGATCTCCCTTCCCTTAAACAGATTCCGCTAAAAAAATACACACATTTAAATTATTAATATTAAAAAATTAATTATATTTATTTTTCTATAAAATCCAAGAAGCAACTGAATTAGTAAATAAATAATATGAATGCATTTTCTTTTAAAACAAATGAGTAGAAAACAAAACACGGCCATCAGATGTTTTTAAATTGGCGTAGAGGAGTCAGTCTGTGTTGAGATGTGAAGGTGGACAGAGTTGTTGTTTAGGCTTAAGTTGTGATGAACTAAGTAGGTGTGAATTAACAATAAAATTGATGCTCAAAGAAGGTACTGTTATTTATTTATATGTACAAAATATATATGCCGAAAAATATATAACATTTAGTTGAAGAATGGCCAAAATATAAAACAGAAAAAATTTCTTGTTCTACATTTCTCTTTTGGTTTTTGTTTCAATGTTTAGTTTTTAATTTTATAATGTAGATGTAACAAATTTAACCCAATTATTTGTTCTCGTAAATTTCCCTGTTAACTCAGTAAGATAATTTAAAAACCTTTGGATTAGATTTAATAATTTGCAATATTTAGAAAAACAATATGGCACCTCTTTAGAAATTCAAATGAAAAGTTGGTTAATTGAATTTTTTTTTTTAAGGTACGTGCACTGTCTTAAAAATTGCACGTCTTGAACTTTCGATATTTTTTAGGGTCCTTTTCGGAAACTACTCTAGAAATCAAAATTTAGTAAAAGACCAGTTATAAAATTTCTACAAGAAATGTGGTAATTTGTTGTTTATTTATTTATTTTTATATTTATTAATTCATTTATTTAATTATTATTATCTTTATTTAACATTAACATAATTTATTTATCACAGGGGTTTTGTGTTACTTATGAAATTTCGTGTCGATACATTCATTCTATCAGGAGTTATCGAGTTCATAGACAGTCCCACAGAATTGCTTTTGTTTTAATTGTTTGAATTTGTAGGACAGGAAACATGAAATTCCGTTTAAGGTTAAATGTCCCTTATTTTATTATGAATTTATTTCTACAGATGGCACCACTATTAGCAGCGAAAGTATTAAACGTATTTTGGCTAAACGGCTCAACTTTTTTTAAATATTTATTTTCCTTTGTACTCAATATAGAATTGATATGACACTCCGTTTTTTTTTTGTAAATTCGGAATTTTAGATTTTTTATGTACCTATGTATTTTTCTTTTATTTTTTTCATTTTTTTTTTAATTTACAGGTAGGGCACCGAAAGTAGGTAGTCAGTTCAATGAGTTCAAAGCGGATGAATAGATGAAACAGAAAAATACGAAATGAATGTTGGTTCTTGGTTTTTGTTTTGATTCGAACGTCACTAATCCCTTTTCTCTTGCGGCTTTGTTTACATCCGTAGGTCCGCCCCAATTTTATGTTCATACTATCTTTATTTTTTTTTACTATTCGTTAAATATTTTTATTCTAATATTTAATTTATTTACTGTGAATCTATCCTTTTTATTGCGCGTTTATTTTATTTACCAAACGTTAAATATTAGGTATTCTACTAGCATTTAATATATTTACTTTGAATATACCCTTCTTACTGAGTTCTTTTGACGTGAAAACGTCTATTCGCTCGTTAAGCACAGTGATAGCCGGTCAAACTTTTTTGTGTTACAAAATACCGTCAGATTCAATCGATAATAACTACGAGACTAATAATGCGATAACAACGGTTGAGGTCACAATGGATAGAGCATGTCTTTACTTGTTTGTTTTGCCTATGACGTTATCGGGCTATTGTGGGCGCCGGCGGATGATTGTTGCGAATTAGCGTTGTGTAAAATTAGAAATTAGTTTAGCGTGATAACGCGTTTAGATAGGACGTTGATTCGGCTGTCATTGTAAAGAATTTGAGGAGCACTACTAGGACTCAAAGTGAAACAATAAAAATATCCGCCGAAATATATGTAAAAATCGGTATTAAATTTAGAATTGCAAAAAATTAAAGATGTCTCATATGAATCGTAAATATGCGCGGAATTATAGAAAACGCAAATCAAAGGAAAGCTCGCATCAAAAGGGATTTAAAAAACCTAAAAAGTGTAGTGCCGAGCAAATGCAAGAGCTACGGCAGCATCGAAAAAAAATGAAAAATGATTTTATCCCGACGTTTTCACGAAAAATCTATGGCGTGGACCTTGACTACGCCTTAATGTTTTTTTTTTTACTATTCGTTTACTTTTTTAACCGTGTTATAAATTTATTACTCTGAATTTAATCTTGTAAATGTGAATAATAAAGTTTTCTAATGAACTTTAATTACTGTGCACAACTTTTTGCTACTGTGCATTTTATTTTCATTCATAAGTTTATATATATATATATATATATAATTTGATGGTAAATTATTAAAACATATGCTGGTATTGATATACCAAAGGGAGGCTATAATTTATTTAGAGGGGAGGGGGTCTGACTGTTTGGCAAGGCACCCAACCCTGAGGGTCCGACCAGGGTTATCAATAATGGAATAGAGGTGAAATATTAGTTGGAGTATAGTGACCGGTACATGCGCCCTGCCTCACATCTGTTTACCTAACCTAGGGTCAACACAATATATAAGTAACGGTCAATGTGTACATATTCACCGGTCAATGTGCGAATTACCCTAGCCATTTGGTCATGCAACTATGTTTTAAGAAATTAATACTCACATTTGCTTATCTAATGTGGTAAATACAACATATGATGTAATTCTACTGATGTAAGTGTTAATCGGTAAGAAATTCATGTTTTCAACCTCTAAAAATAAAAAAATAAAATTGTATGTCTGAGAATACGATAACTCACAATAGAATGAATGTATCGATACAAAATTTTATTTTTATATATATTCTTTTATTTTTATATAATTCATTTTATTACTACATTGAAGCCTATTAAGGCTTATTGTAGAGAGTTGGGGTACAATTTGAATATACATACATCCGATATAATAATAGAGTAAGAATTACTTTTAAATACATACATACACATATTATAATGACTTTAAATAAAACCAAAGTAATGAACATTAAGACAAACCACTTCGTACTTAAACTGTAAATAACAAGTATTTAACAAAAACTTAATATGAAAATCTCGACTTAAATTCATTTTTCATTATCTTTATTAATTTTTTGTTCTCTATTCCTAATTTTAATTTAATTTTTTTTTTTTTTTCACTGTATTTATTTTTCTATAAAATCCAAGAAGCAACTGAATTAGTAAATAAATAATATGAATGCATTTTTTTTTAAAACAAATGAGTAGAAAACAAAACACGGCCATCAGATGTTTTTGAATTAGTGTAGAGGAGTGAATAGTGTGTGGTCTGAGTTGAGATGTGAAGGTGGACAGAGAGTTGTTGTTTAGGCTGAAGATGTGATGAACTAAGTAGGTGTAAATTAACAGTAAAATTGATGCGCAAAGAAGGTACTGTTATTTATTGATATGTACAAAATATATATGCCCCAAAATATATAACTTTGATTTGAAGAATGGATAAAATATAATAACAAAAAAAAGGATTGAAATAGTTTTAAGAATTTAGTTTTTACGATTTTTCTCAAATTTTTTTTTTCAATGTTTAATTTTTAATTTTATAATGTAGATGAATAAATAAAAACAAAATATGATAATACAGATATTGGATGACCAAAAAAATGCAAAATATAAACGTACATAATAAAAAAAACATATAAAAATATAATATAGTGTCTATAAAACCCTTTTTTTACACCAAAATATGATAATTTTTCTACTCATTTGGACGACCAAAAAACAGCAAAACATAAACGTACATAATAAATAAAAAATAAGAAAATATAATATAGTGTCTATAAAACACTTTTTTTACACCAAAATATGATAATTTTTCTACTCATTTGGACGACCAAAAAACAGCAAAACATAAACGTACATAATAAATAAAAAATAAGAAAATATAATATAGTGTCTATAAAACCCTTTTTTTACACCAAAATATGATAATTTTTCTACTCATTTGGACGACCAAAAAACAGCAAAACATAAACGTACATAATAAATAAAAAATAAGAAAATATAATATAGTGTCTATAAAACCCTTTTTTTACACCAAAATATGATAATTTTTCTACTCATTTGGACGACCAAAAAACAGCAAAACATAAACGTACATAATAAATAAAAAATAAGAAAATATAATATAGTGTCTATAAAACCCTTTTTTTACACCAAAATATGATAATTTTTCTACTCATTTGGACGACCAAAAAACAGCAAAACATAAACGTACATAATAAATAAAAAATAAGAAAATATAATATAGTGTCTATAAAACACTTTTTTTTAAACCAAAATATGAAAATATGTAGTACAAACAAAAAAAGAAGAAAGGAAAAAATTAATATCTAATCGCATTTAAAAAAAGTAGAAAGAAACATAACTAAAACCTTAAATAGTCATAATATAATCCGTTCAGCGGTGGCGCTGCGCTGATTAAAAAGCAAGAGAAATGACAAAAGAGCTCACCTGTATTCACAGGATGGACAATCTGTGATTTTCTTTCACATGGAACTTGTTTTGAACAATAGTTGCAAAAAACAACTTTTCCATCAGTCGTGAAAACAATGCCTCGGTCCAATGTTTCAATTTACAGGAAAACGGTGAACTAGCTTTCGCCATTATTAAGAAAAAAAAATGTATACAAACTTTCGTACTGAAAGTAACTATCAAACTGAAACTGAGTGTCGTGTGCAAAAAGTCGTGTCCATTCGAAGCAGTCAATTATTGAGGGCTAGCATTCTTTTTTTTGGCGAATAATAAATTTTGGACATCACACAATAGGTGTCGTCCTTATATACATATAAAATTCTTGTCGATACATTCATTTTATCGGGAATTATTATGTTCACACACACACACACACACAGATATTTTTTTCATTTCAATCAAGAGGTTGGTCAACATGAAATTCCGTTGAAAAATCGGCATCGAATTTTCAACCGATTACATAACTTCCGGTATACATGTGTCGTTAGCTGGGAAAGTGAAATGTGAGATTCTAGAATTTTCTTTTATGTATCTTTTATTCTCATTTTCTCTTCACTACCGAATGCTACAAACCGTCAAATTTCACAAAACGTTCTTCATATTTCAGATCCATGCTTTTACTTTACATGAGGTGCGTAACTTCCGTTTGCGTTCAAAACGTGAGTTAATGTTAAAATTAGAAAACGAGCCCATAAAAAACATTTCGGGAAAATTTCATTCTTTCCAATGGTTTAATTAGTTTTGCTTCAGCATTGATATTTCCGAATTTACAAATGATTTTTATGAAATTTCGAGATTTAAATATCTCCAAAACTTTTTTTTACTACGATTTAGGTGTATAATAACTTAGAGAATTTTTGAACACGATTAGCGATTAACCGCCTATGTTAATTTTAATTACAAAGTTACGAACTTTGAATATTAATTGTAATAATAATTAACAATGAAATTGTGATCACCCTTAGAAGAAAACTAAAAAAAAGTAACAATATCATGGATTGATTCGCAATTTTTAAGTTTAATGATTATACTAAAGATGATCGTTATCTAAGGAAAAAATGTACTGACCTATAGTCATTAAGACAGCAATTTTATTTCTAAATCGGAAATGGTCCTTGTCAACATGATGTACCGACCCTTTGTCCGATTTTGGAATCAATATTTTTATTCAATAGATAGATAGATAGATAAACTTTTATTGCACAAAAGATTACAACCCTCATGGCAATGAATGGGTTTTTTTTTTCACAAAATAAATAACAAAAGAAGTATAAATGAAACAATTCTAAAATTATATAAAACAAAATAATACATGAATAAATAAAAAAAAAAAAAAAATACCACATGAATAAATAAATAAAAAAATAATAAAAACAAAATATATATATATATATATATATATATATATATATATATATATATATATATATATATCCATCTTACAAGCACAAATTAAATTAAAGTATTCTTTATTTTTAAAGCAACCGAAAAAAATAAAAATAAATCGTTAATTCCTCTAACTTTTAAATTATTTAAAATACTTATGTACAAATGTTTCTGAGTTATATTCTGGTCTATTGGTGAGATGATTATGGAGAAATGCTTGCCTGGGGATACACAAGGAGGGACAATTGAAAAAAAAATGTATGAGATCGTCCTTCTCATCTAAGGTACAGAGCCTGCAGACACTTTCAGGACCTAAACCCTCCAAGTAATATTCTAAAATTTTTATTGGTAGGTATTGTGGAGACGAATTTGAGCTAGAAGTCGGAGTTTTTCAATATGGCAGTTTATTTTTATTCAATATTATTTAATAATAAACCGATACGAAAATATTATTTTCTCGAATAACCGGTTCAGAAAGAGCCGGTTCAATATCATCATAGATTATACGTATACCTACAATTTTCATATATATATTCTTAAAATATTTAAATAATTATTATTTTTAAATTAATTGTGAGTGGTTTTCATAATACAATTATGAAGTTTTAAAAAAACAATTATCTATTCTCAAAAAAACATGTTATAGTAAAAGCAAATAGTAAGAGCTAAAGAGGGGATAAATTATGCTGATAGTAGATTAGTTGAGGGTAGGTGCAGAAGGAGCGCTAGTGTCGACTTCACCCCACCATTCTCCATTCTCCCTAGCCTGTCTCCATTTCCTTTCTGGCTCTTGCCGATCTATCCCTATTGTTTTTGTATGTCCCCTTTCATTAGATTTATGTTAAACGTTTAAGGTAAGATAGTTTTTATCATATCTAAGTGTTACTCTCTTATTTATTGTTATACTTTTAACAATATAATCTTGTGACGTGTTTCTTCGATTAACGCTATGAGCCAAGTGTGGCGTCCTTCTACGTAACATTTGGATCAGTTATCAATACCGGAGTGTTGCCATTGCTGGGATTTGTTTGATTTGGTGAATTCTGTTGTTTTCATTTAGTGTATTTTTTGGTTTGAATACTTTCAATTACATGTTTTACATTGATAGTGCGTGACGCCATTGCTTCAAGTTTTTAAACGATGTTTGAGTACAGCACCTTTTTTTTTGATTATTTTTTCGTAAATAGAATCGTTCTATTAACTTCTTGAACAATTTTTTGTTTTTATTCAGAGAGTCCCGTACAAAATGTCGAACCCTTTATCACGTATACATAATTTCGAATTAGTGGCTTTTGCGTTTGATTTATATTTTAGCACAGAAACATGAAATCTGTTACTTTGAATAATAATTAAATAACAAAGGTAGGAGCTAATAAGCTACATCTTAAAACATGTTTCTTTTGCAATATTTTTAGTGGGATATGAATTCGAAATTATTATTATCAGTCTGATAAACCTATACCAAGAATGACCATTAGTAAGAAGGGGTGGACTTAATATCTTGGGTTTTCAAGATAGGATATCAAACCATGTCAGCTTCAATTAGATAAAGATTGAAAATAAAATGGATTCTTAAATTGTCTGTAACCACTTGAAACCATCTTAAATGGCTAGATTTAGTCATATCTCCTTTACTAATGATGCAAAAGGTATATAAATTGATGCAAAATGTTACGAATTCAAAATAACGGAGTAAAGGATAGTTATATTTATGAAGTCGTGTGTATGTCGACGTAAAATAGAGTAACGTCATTTCACCTAACGCCGGCATATACTGTATTTAATCAAATTATACCATTGATTTTTATTATGTAATGCAGCTTCGCGATTTTTGTTTCAAATAGTATAACCAGTTTTCAAAGTTACCAATTTCACGATTTTTATTTCTTTGGGGTTTGTATTTATTTTACTTGATATTTTCTCTTTAAATTATTTTTGCGCCATCGAAATCTGGGTCTACAACCCTTTAATTGTGAGTAAGATTCAGTTATATAACTTCAATAGATATCAAGGCTGAATCTATACAAAAAGGTAATTTTTATAATTCATTTCAGTATATTTCGATTACGTATTACAATAGATGCCGACATATCGCTTTGCTGCAACAACGACATGAGTCAAAAATGGGCGTTTTTGTGTTATGGGCATAGGAAGAACCCATTCTCACATATACTTTTAGCGGTTAGATCGACACATTTGAGCTTCAACTGCTCGCCGAGAAAACAATTATTGCTGCAAGAATGTCGTAATTCGAAGTGAGGGTAGTTATGAGGTTAAGGGAGGAACCTCAGTAAGGTACTACAGTAAGGCCTGTAGCTGTTACTGTACATTTTCTATTCTTTTATATTGTATTCCTTCAATAAAACATGCTGATGTTATTTTCGAATGAATGCATCAAGTTATTACACGTCAAAAGTTTGAATTGCTTCTCCTGGAAAATCACAGTTTTTGAGTTATGTCACTGTTGCAGCAAATGAGCGATATATATTATTTACTTGTTTTTTTTGACCTGAAAACTTTCTTGTGTTACAATATACCGTCAGATTTCAATCGATAATAACTGCGAGACTAATAATGCGATAACAACGGTTGAGGTCACAATGGATAGAGCATGTCTGTACGTGTGTGTTGTGCAGTATTTGTTTTGCATGTGACGTTATCGGGCTAGTGTGGGCGCCGGCGGATAATTGTTGCGAATTAGCGTTTTGTAAAATTAGAAATTAGTGTAGCGTGATAACGCGTTTAGATAGGACGTTGATTCGGGTGTCATTGTAAAGAGCTTGAGGAGCACTACTAAGATTCAAAGTGAAACAATAAAAATATTCGCCGAAATATATGTAAAAACCGGTATTAAATTTAAAATTGCAAAAAAATTAAAGATGTCTCATATGAATCGTAAATATGCGCGGAATTATAGAAAACGCAAATCAGAGGAAAGCTCGCATCAAAAGGAATTTAAAAAACCTAAAAAGTCTAGTGCCGAGCAAATGCAAGAGCTACGGCAGCATCGAAAAGAAAATGAAAAATGATTTTATCCTGACGTTTTCACGGAAAATATACGGCGTGGACCTTGACTACTTCTTTGTAATGTCTACTACTCACTTTTGTAATGTCAAATGTCCTTAATGTGTATATTTGTTTGTTTCCAGTGTGAACTGATCTTGTCCACCAGTCCCCCGTTTCCTTAAGTTCCACCTTCATCATACACCGGCTGCAATGGAATCTGATTTGAAACCATTCCCCAACGATGACCCCAGCGTTACTCTCACCATACGTCTTATCATGCAGGGAAAGGTAAGATACTCGTAGTATTCATTCATTGATTTTTACAATACTGCGCACTAAGGTAACAAACGCACTTCTGGTTTGTCAAATTCCCATGTGCGTTCAAAAGTATTAATTCATGTTAAAATTAGTAAAGGAGCACATGAGACACATTTCGGCAAAATTACATTCTTTACAATGGTGTAATTAAATTTTTTTCAGCGTTATTTTCAGATTTTTAGGTGATAAGATGCGCTGATAATTTCCAAAAAATATAATATCTCCAAAACGGTTGAGAATCGGACAGTGGTTTATAGAAACTTATTATTACGATTGATGTTTTTGAACATAATTAGCGATTCACCCCCTATGTTAATTTTAATTACAAAGCTACAAACTTTGAATATTAACTGTGATAATAAGGAGCAACGAAATTGAGATCCGCATCATTAGTGTACTGACCTATTAGCATTAAGACAAGCATTTTTCTTTTTAAATCTGAAACGACCCTTATGATCTACTTGATGGATTTGAGCCGATTTTGGAATCCATATATTTATTCAATATTATTTCATAATAAACTGGTACAAAAATATTCTGATTTTCTCGAATAACCAGTTCAGAAAGAGCCGTTTCAATGTCAGAATTGATTGTAATGGTCTAGATAAACTGCGCATTAAGGTACTAATAGTATTTATTGTTGATTTTTGGATATACGTGGTTAACAAACCCACTCCTAGGTCTTACCGTCTCCGAGCTTCTGTTATTTTATTGTTATTATTCAGTTAGTATTGTGACTCATACCCGGGCTTTAACTACAAGGTCACATCGCGCTTGCGTCGCTCTGGTTGACATGACGACTCTACCATGGGAGTTCTAAATTTTTATTCATCTAATGATCATTCGAAAGACACCTTGATCAAGATTTTCTTCACCTCCCAGAAAATAAAATCCCAAGGGCTATTGTTATAACTGACGTTTCGCCAAAATTCAGGCATTATCCAACTAAAACAAGTTATATTTCAATAAAGAAGTGAATTCATGAATTCAATTACATTAAAATTAAGTTACGGTACACAATTAAAAAAAAAAAGCAGTATATCTGTAGAATATTATAGGTTAGGTTTTATGACTCATGCCCTGGATTTAACTACGAGGTCATATCGCCTACTACCAGAGCGCTCTTTCGTCCCTCTGGTGGACATGAGCCCGGCTCTATTGTGGGAGTCCTAAATTTTGCCTACCATAAATTTTATTCACCTAGGGTAGGGGTCTTTAACGAGTACCTGACATCGGGTCAGGCCCCGGGACTATCGCTTATTATCGTTATTGGAGCTTGTCCATAGATCGTTTTGCAACCACTAACTCGAAAAATATTTTTTTGGCACTTAGTCTCTTTTGAATTTCAACTCTTCAATTATAATCATCATCATCATCATGCTCGGCGCTACAGCTCCATTCGAGCCCTGGTCTCCTCCAGAGACTTCTCCCTAAGATTCCTTTCCGCGTTCTCCAGTTTTGCATCCGAAGGTTCCTTGCGTCCCCATCGACTGCGTCCATCCATCTCCTCCTGGGTCTTCCTCGTCCTCTGTTTCTCTGCGGGATCACTAGCATCAGTCTTCGTGGGCTTTCGGCCTCCTGCATCCTCTGCACTTGGCCTGCCCATCGAAGCTTCGCCAGTCTTATCACGTCTGTGACCTTAGACTCTCCATAATAGAGTTATGGAATTTATGTTTTCGTCAGTAATACTTTTACAAAAATCTTTTTGCGCCAGTAGCTCAAAGGCAACAAACCTTTTGCCAGGTACTCGTTGACGGTTCATTACGCTAGGTGAATAAAAATTTAGGATTTAGTTGAATCGAGCTCATGTCCATCAGATTGACGAAAGAGCACTTTGGTAATAGGTGAAATTACCATTAATGTTGTAAAAAAGTAACAACCTTTTTTTGTTATATACCTCCAATAAATTCCCCAATAATAACGCTAATCATTTAAATATCTAAAAACTTGTTTAAAAAATATTTGTTTCGGATTAAATTTCTTAAATATTGTACACTTGCGATTTATTTAATTTTTTGTTTTAAAATATATTTAACTTCAATATCCAAACTCAATTTTAAATCATAAAGCCCAATCGGTGCTTAATAATTATAATAATTTATTCAATTAAAATTTATCTTTTTTTGACATGCTTTTAGGAACCAATTATTTTGCTGTGTCCTTTGTGTCAATGTTATCGCATTTATCTCAATCCAATACTGTTGATATAGTCGTAAGTTATGTAGTTGGTCAGAAATTCCGTGTTGCATTTTCAACGGTATTTCATTTTTCCGACCCCCTGATTCGGTCGGTGAATCACCGGCAATGTAGTGCCAACTAATCATCTAAATATTTACCATTTATATTGTTTACATATAGTTACATAGACAGTTATTGGAGTCATGGAGATTTTGGATTCATAAATAAAATTTCTTGTGAGTTGCGCCCCTCCTCTAACTTGCTAAACATATCCAGGAAATATATAAAATTTTCTATTGATTTATTCACTGTTTACCAAGTTAACATCTTCCCAAACAAACACAACCACCATAGGAAATTTTTACTTTACCACCAATATGAAATATACGGTAAATTAATAATAATAATAATACATTTATTTCCGTTAAACCAATACATGCTGATAGGATACGTCAAAAGAATTTATGGTACATTCAAGATAGCTTATAAATTAGATTTATAGCTACTTGAGTCTAACACACATATGATTAGTAGTAATAACAAAACTATTAAAAAAAGTAAAATGAAGTTAATGAAAACTGAACAAATAAATACTTAAAAATATGAGTATAAAAAAAATTAGTACGTAGATACGTGTATAATAAGTAGACACATTTTTCAATTTAATAAAGATTAAGATAACTATTTTTCGAAAAACTTCGGAAATGTCTTTATCCCAACGATGTTTCGGGACGTTCTTACATCCCATCATCAGGTCCCAATTTATTTATGAATCCAACTTAATCTATTATAAATGAATGAATAAATAAAACAATTACGTACATTTAAGGTGTGGAGGAACTCTGTCCTAAAAATAAAAATGAAAGCTTTGTATCAAATAATGTTTTTGGATATGAAACATGATTTTTTATTGTGGTTATATTATTCGTTTTGAACAGTGAGAATAAAATTCCGTTTCCATGTAAAGGGTTTCCTCTATCATAAACATTTTTAGTTGAAGTTTAAATTTTTTTATTGTATCTATTGACTTCAAAAAGTGGGGAAGGGCATTGAAAAAATTAATTTCTTTATGAGTTATACTTTTTTGAAAAAGAGAGGAGCAATGTTTAGTTATTCGAAAGTCTTAATGGCAAAGGCAGAATTTTAAGGTTATGTAATCGACCGGAAATTTGATGTGGAGTTTTCAGTGAAATTTTATGTTTTCCTACTCCTAATGAAAAAAAAATTCCTTTCTGTAAACACAATAACTCCGGGTAGAACGAATAAACTCCTAAGTTCTTGACCTATTTATTTTCAACTACATCGATATTTTTCGATTCAAAAGAAGAGCGAGAAGAGTTCGATTATTTTTCGCTGCCGAAGTTCATTGCCGGTGATTCAACGATTTTTTATTTTTTATTGTAATTTTTTACAAATTTTCAATTTTTAGCATTCATTATCTCAATTAATATTGTGCATATAATTAGCTCATTTCAGTCAACTGAAACGTTCTAGAGATCTTTATTATGACTCATGCCCAGGCTTTAACTTCGAGGTCATATCGCCTACTACCTAAGTGCTCATTCATCACTCTAAAAGGACACGAGCCCACTCTACTAGGGGATACTCCTGGTGGAATGGATATATCCATTCTTTCGGGAGTTATCGTGTTCACATACAGACTGGAAATTTTATTTTTAAAAGTTTTTCTTTGGAATCATGAGAGTCAGAAAACTGAAAATTTCATTGAAAACTTGACATCGAATATCTGATTATATAAAATCTATCGTAACAGGGCAAGTAAAACATGTACTTATTTATTATTCTTACGTCCTATTTGGCTACCTCGCAAAATATTTTTTTCCCAGTCAGAAGTAAGGGAGAAATTTCAGTGTAATGGGTCTAAGGTAAAGGAGGGATTAGAGAAGCAGTAACAAAAAAATAAGGGCGTTACCTATCAGGTTACTGCCAAATCGATCAAAGGGATGCGGGGATGAAAAGCAGGGGCGTAATTAGAAAATCCTAATATCTGTCTACGAGGTGTGTTCAAAAAGTATCAGGAATTTTGTAATTTCGCTGGTTGTATTAGTTCGATTCGCGCGATTATTTCACTATTGTGTTGGTAAACATGTCTGAAAAGTATCTGTACATTGTTAGCCAAACCAGATGTTTAGTCTGCTGTCAGCTGTCGAAGAGGTTACATGTGTTTTGGTAGGATCGGCGATTATTTATTTGTTTACAAAATGGATCAGAGAATTTGCATTAAATGTTGCTATAAGAATGGATTCAAGTTTTAGAAATGTTAAATATTGAATTTGGTGAATCTGCTATGAGTAAAACTAGGGTTTATGAGTGGTATAAGCGTTTTCAAGAAGTTCGTGAAGTTGTTGAAGATGACGAGCACCCTGGAAGGTCATTGTGTTTTTCGATTTTAACGGCATAGTTCACCATGAGTTCTTGCCACAAGGTCAAACGATCAATAACAAGTATTACCTACAAGTGCAAAGCCTTTTGCGTTAAGTAATCCGAAAAAAACGCCCGAATTTGTGGCGAAACAATTCATAGCTTTTGAACCACGATAATGCACCTGCTCACACTTCATTGCTTGTTCATGAATTTTTGGCCAAAAACAACACTAATGATGCCCCAGCCTCCATATTCACCAGACATGTCTCCGTGTGACTTTTTTCTGTTTCCAACAATGAAGAGAACCTTAAAGGGCCGTCGTTTCACAAGCATTGATGAGATTAAAAGCGCGTCGCTGAGAGAGCTGAATGCTACCCCAAAGATCGAGTTCCCGAATTGTTTCGAAGATTGGAAGAAGCGCTGGCATAAGTGTATAATATCTAATGGGGACTATTTTGAAGGGGATAACATTGATGTAGACGAATAAATATATTATATATATTTTTTTTCTAACACACCTCGTATATTCAAAATATATCAACTAGAAATTTAGTATGAGGATTCAGAATTCCCCTGAGTAAGACGGGTTTATATTCAAACAAATCACTGGATTGGTTTCAGAGAGCACAAATTGAGCTGAATAATGCGCGAATTTTTTTTTTTTGTTTTCGTTACTTGATCCCACAGAGGTAGAAAAATATTTTCTGGGGATGTCATTCATACTTATTCTCACGTGCTCCAGTATTGGTACAAGTGTTGACATTTTGCCCGATCCTTTATGCTCGAAAATATTGCTGGGAATTTATAAACGGGTGGAGATTAGGGATATCGAAGATTGTATATGACTCGGAATCTCTGGCAGAAGGCCAATTTCGTTGGAACAAATTACATAACAGACACATTTCTTTAGAAGACCTATAAATTCTTTAATATGGCTTTTGTTTGTATTCTCAGCTTCTTCTGTCTGTTTTTGATGTTTTAGATTTGTATTCAGTTTTGTTTAAAAATATTTAGTTATGACTCATGTCCGGACCTTAACTACGGAGTTATATCTCCTATCAAATGTTGTCTATCCGAAGGACAACATGCTCAAATTTTTTTTCACCTCAGATAAAAAGCCTAAGAGCCTTGGCCGGGTTTCGAAAACGAATCAAAAAGTCTGAGTGGGGACAATGTAGGTACCTAATAAAATAATGTACAAAAGCAATTCATGAACTGAGTAGAGTTCAGAGTTTGAGGTAGAATAAAGATACATTGAAATCCAGATTTCAATGTTTTAGAAGTTAATAGAGTGTTATTTTAGAAGATAATAGTGCTCTTGTATTACGTTATTTGTGTTCACTAGGGTGGTCGTTAATAATGGAAGGTTCAAATTTTAACGCTCTCACCCAAAAATCTCGATCAACATGATACAAAAATACGATTGGCATTATTCCGGGTCCATAATAAATGATTTAACCCGTGCCGGCAGAGGAATCAAATTTTCCGTGTATTTTAAATGGCGTTTAGTGATGTTTCGGGTTTTTGTTCTATAACTATGAAACTGTCTATCGTAAATCTCTGAAAATTTGTACACTACTATTTTTGAAGTTGCTAAACACGAATATTTCATCAAAAATTATATTGGTCAAGTCAAAACTGTCAAAATTGGCTTCCGAATTAGCGAAAAATATTTTTCGATTTTTTTGAGGAATAAAAAATCTAATTCATATAATTTTTTTTTTCTTTTCAATTTGAATTCAATTTTGCAGCTCACAATGTCGATTTTATGCTAAATAAATTGAAAATTTGAAATTCAACCGCTTTTCGATGATTACGCGATATTTTCATGAAGAACGCGTCCATAAATTCAATTTTCAATGTAACAGTTATTGTCAGCAGATTTGTATACGAATTTTGAAAAGTTAAAATGAAATAAAACATTTAATACTGTCAAAAGAATGATACAATTCCTTTTAACTACATATTCAAAAAGACTGAAATATATATCAATTTCAATAACGAATTTCGACTAATTTAACTTGTCAAACTTAACATTTGATGAAATATTCGTGTTCAGCAACTTCAAAAATAGTAGTGTACAAATTTTCAGAGATTTACGATAGACAGTTTCATAGTTATAGAACAAAAACCCGAAACATCACTAAACGCCATTTAAAATACACGGAAAATTTGATTCCTCTGCCGGCACGGGTTAAATCATTTATTATGGGCCCGGAATAATGCCAATCGTATTTTTTTATCATGTCGATCGAGATTTAATAATGCCAATCGTATTTTTTTATCATGTCGATCGAGATTTTTGGGTGAGAGCGTTAAAATTTGAACCTTGCATTATTAACGACCACCCTAGTGTTCACCTTTAGTTGGTATGACTCATGTCCGTTGATTTTCAACCAAATCAGTCAGAAGGAAGGGGGGGGGGGGGGGGGGGGGGTTAGAGGGGGAGCTATTAACACAAACACTGTAATAACTGTCGATGTAATGAATGTATTGACCAGAAATTTAATATAAGAATTCAGTACTCACTATGAAGTCAAATACGTCTCGCCTGGATGAGGGCTCACTCGGAAATTGTTAACAATGAGATGGTCGTCAGTTTGGCAAAGTCAGCTACTGAGTACCACGAGGTAAGCTCTCGGTATAAGGTCCTAGTGACTGACGTATACAGTGGAATCCCGATTATTCGTATTTCCGGCTAATTCGTACAAATTTGCCGGTCCCCAGAGAAAATCCCGATAAGTGGTATAAAAACAATGCATTTCGGACCCCTTGGTAATTCGTATTATTTTTATGCTTGAGGTCACTTAAAACGTCTTATAATTCGTATTTCCAGTTTAAAAACCTCGTTAATTCGTACTGTTTTCAAGAGGGGGAGAGAGGACAGTGAGAGACGAGAGAGCAGAATGAGTGCGAGATAAATGTTTTCTAGGAAATCACGTAATTCCTACAGAACCAAAGGTGAGAGCGAGTGAGAGAGACAAGTTTTCTATCTCATATTATCTCATGAAATTCGTACTCTTTTCACTCAAAGGAAATGAGGAGAGGAGAGGGGGAAAGTTTTAGGAATTTTATTGATCTTTTCTAACATTTTTTCGAACAAATGTTTGATTGGTGTTTATTTAATCTAGAACATATGTACATATTTTTCATTGCAGGTATTGTTTATTGTATAGTTTAGTATAAAGCAGTGTTTATTGCATAGTTTTTATTCTTACCACATTGTACATACTTCTTAATACATACATATTTGCATTGATACGTTTTTTAATTTTTTATATTTTGTACTCCCGATAATTGGTTATCCCGATAATTCATACAAACCGTCAGTCCCTTGACCATACGAATTATCGGGATTCTACTGTATATGAACTTTAACCAAGATCTCAGAGCCGCCTGGCAAAGAGTATATGCTGCGAGCGATAAGGGATTATTTTATAAGGCTGTCAATGCACGTGTAGGAATACCATACTGGTTCGGAAAATCTTCAAGATCTCGAAGATTTGTTAAAAATGTCTGCCGAGTCAGTTCAAATCATGCACTTTGTCGTAAATATTTGAATAGGATCGGCAAAAGTGAGACTCCTTTCTGTGAGAACTGTGCAATGACCGAGGATCCAAATTTATAGATAAGGTACGGAAGATCACAAAGGATACCCCAAGTTACATGGACCTGCTCAGACTTCCCAATCTCCATTCCGATAATTTATATTCATTTTTCCAGGAGATAGGCGTGGATTTTTATGTTTCATTTTTTAGAGAACATTCATATAATTTTTTTTTTTTTGAAGTGGCTAATGGCTCAATGCTCAAGTCAAAAACAAAAGAAAAGAAAAAAAAAAGTCAAACATTGAGTTTTAGCCCAAACGGTCTATGACCTTTCCATTCTATCGAATGATGTGTCGAAGAGATATATTTATATTTGAAGCCAACAAAAATGAGAAGTTGGAAAGATAAGACAAGTCTCGTATAGCAGTAGGTTGCCTCCGGGTTGTTTGTCGTTGTCCGTGCCAACACATTCTTTGTTCGCATTCTCAAACTGCTGTCGTTTTATTTAGGGAGGCACCCAGTCGATGGTAATACCATCACGTCTCGATTCACTTATAGTCACTCATTGATTTCATGGTATGTGTCTACTTCAGACCTGGACAAAGTTTATCTTAAATATTCAATGGAAAACAACAAGATAATTATGTTATTCCACTAAACTAGCAGGTTATCTTGCAAAATGTGTTATATTATTCTTTTAAACTAGGAGGTTACCTGGGCGATGTGTATCTTAAATATTAAATGGAAAACAACAAGATAATTCTGTTATTCCACTAAACTTCCAGGTTATCTTGCAAAATGCAAATGCGACTTCCATTTTGCATTGTCCAGGGAGTTTTCAGTGATGAGAGCTGAGAAAAAATCATCATTCGTTTCTGTCCTGAGGGCGTAAGAGCGTAGAGTGTTAAGAGAAGACCTTGCCTCGCTCAATATGACCAGATTTGGCGGTTGCTCTTCTTCAATTTCTTCCTCGTCCTCATCCTGACAAGCCAACAGTTCAGCATCAGTTTAGGGCACCGTGGACACCGATGTCGTCAACTTGAACGTAATCCTCATATGTTAACTCTCCACAGTTATGTAGAAGTGCCCATCCGGAGTCTGGCGGAATAGAATTTGTAACTTTTGCCGGCTCTGATGGCTGTTTTACGTTTTCTCTTTGCTTAACAAACCCGCACTTTCTGGAGCAGTTATAAAGGGTGTTAGGGTTCACGTTTTTCCAGGCCTTAACAATGATGATTATAGCGGTCAAAACTGTTATGTTCTCTTTTTCACCTTTGTCAATGCTGCCCAGCACAAGTGAAATATATATATATATATATATCATTATATATATTAGCGCAAACTCTAACCTGCAATATTTCTCCTATAGTGATTAATGGAACCTCCCGTCAGTCATTTAACTTACACAAACTCTAACTTCTCCGATATTTCCCCCATTGTCTTACCTATCTATATTGGCATTCTTTTCACGGTGAATGAAGCCTTTTTCCTTCCTTCTTTTTCACTTTTTTTTTTTTTTTTTTTCTAAGCTTTTTCAAGTCAAATAGGGGAGGTTGTCGGGTGAGATGGGAGGAACAGTTGCCATGGAAACCTCTCAGTTGAGCCACCCCCACCTCCTTCTACCGTTCTTTTGAGTACTCTCTTCTCCGTACGGCTCAGGAAAGGATTTTAAAAGCTATGTCAATGTTCTTTCATTCAGTCTGGCCTTACACCGTGAACAGGAAAAAGTAATCTTGAAAAAAAAGTCGAAATATTTTTATTTATTTATTTTATTTTTTTAAGTTGGATACTAAGTTGAAAAGCCGGTGGATGATTACTTTCCAAGCTTTATACGAAGTATAGTAGAGATGTAATCGATTGATCAACGGAATTCTATGTTTTCCCACCCCCTAATTCCAAAAATAAATATTCCTCCCCAGCACGAAGTAATTCATTAAATTTTCGCTCTTTCCAAAAATCAATGGTTGAATTACATAGGGACTGAATTCTCATATTTAATTTTGTTACCGGTTCATTCATTACATCGGCAGTTTTTAGAATTTTTGTGTTGAGCCCTCCTCTCATCCCCTCTCTCTATTCGTCCGATTTCACGGAAAATTAATAGGAGCCGTCCTTATGTGGTTTTGAATTTAAATGAAGATACTATCGTAATTATTTTTTTACATTCTCACAATTACAGATTTCGTGAAAATTCTTTTTTGATGTTCGGTCAATAGTCCTGTGGTAAACTACATTCGAAACCTTGAAATGGTCGAATTTTCATGACTCAATGCAGCAGCTGTTTAAACGGAACGTCTACAAGTGATAATTTTAATATAAAACATAATTTTAGGCGTATAAAATAGCCTTAAAATAACTCAACAAATCAAGAAAACTACTTATTAACACAAAACAAATGAAATAGATTATTTGAATATAAATAAACAGATGAACACATGAGTAAATCATTTATCATTGAACCTATTTTTAACATCTATTTCATGTGTACTCATATCACATATGGAGTACATATGAAATACATATATGGACGGGGGGTGTACCTACAGAGTAACACAATAAGATAAAATTTGCTTGCCACTCGTGCTAATCGAACTCAGACAAGCAGCTCTAAGGGAAGAGGAGTTATGGCATTCGCGCACTATATGCATACAAAAAAATTCTTTAAATCTATGTTCTTCTTAAATAAATACACATAAGTTTAATTTAAGTATTTATTTGCCTGTATATAGAGTGGATGAATAGTTGTTACTCTGTATCCTGATGTTTTTTTGATTGTGCTAGTTATTTATATTTTATATGTATTCATAAATGCCACATATAAAAACGGTTCTGGTCAACAATAAGACAACGGCTTTTATTTCTACGAGAAATGTCGTCCCACATCTTACTATCATATATGAAATCATTTACGTTTATCTGTATGTCATTTCATGTATTCATTGTTGATCTAGGGGACAAGTTCTATTTTGTAAGCTTGATATTCGAACTATTGTTTGTTCATCGATTTATTACTCATATGAGGTATGTTCAAAAAATACGCGGACTGACGTCATAAAACAAAATATACTTTATTTATAAGTTACATGTCTGGGTCCCCTTCAAAGTACTCTCCTCCCCAACGCACACACTTATACCAACGGTGTTTTAACTTATTGGAAGAGTCCTGGTACGCTTCTTGTGTAATGTCCTTCAGCTGCTTCGTCGCAATTGCCTTAATCTCGGGAATCGTCTCAAATCTTCTCAAGGGTCTTTTGAGTTTGGGGAACAAGAAAAAGTCACAAAGAGCAAGGTCAGGTGAGTGGGGAGGGGGGGGGGGGGGGGGGGGTCAGTGATCTAGTGTTTGGTGAAAAACTCACGAGTTAACGCGATGCATCTTCAATTTTTCGGTCAAAAACTCTTGACAAGATCCAACTGATATCCCACACTAATCGGCAAGCTCCCTGACGGTCATACGTCGATTTGCCCTCACCAGGGTGTTGATTTTGTCGAAGTGTGGGTCGTCAGTTGACGTGGAAGGACGTCCAGGACGCTCATCGTCTTCGATCGACTGTCGACCACCCTTAATACGTTCATGCCACTGGAAACATGCCGTACGCTTAGCAACATAGCATAGCAACATCACCGTTAGCCGTGTTGAGCTTAACAAATGTTTCAGTCGCAGATTTTCCAAGTTTAACACAAAATTTCACAGCAAGTCGTTGCTCATTCAAGTCATTCATTCTGAAATCAGTCGAACGAAAACATCGCACTTTACTAAAAACCTAGTAGTTAATCAACAAATGAAGATATCTGCAAGCGGGATCGTCAGCTGATCTGTACAAACCTAGCGACACCAAGTGGATTCCCCTGGAACCAACTGGAGCCGCGAAACTCAAACCGTCCTCGTATTTTTTGAACTGTTTATTTTTGTCTGAAAAAATGTTAGTTAGTTATTGTGACTCATTCCCGGGCTTTTAACTACGAGGTCATATCGCTTACTGCATAAGCGCTCCTGTGGGAGTGCTAAATTTTGCCAACCCAGGTTTATTCACCTAGGTAGGGGTCTTTAACGAGTACCTGTCCTCGCACAGGTTCGGCACCATCGCTTAATGTCCCGTCCGAAAGACGGCGTGTTGAAGAATTTTTTTTAACCTCCCTGATAAAGAAACCTCAGATAAGCTCGCTACCAGCGCCCTCAAGTTAATGTTTGTAATTGGGGTGGTGATCATTGAAAACCACTTGAATTAAATGGGGCCATGAGCCAGATTCTATATTTAGTTGGTGTCTGGGGTGGCTCTCTACCTATTGTATGTTCCTTTGATAAGATTAGTCAACCTTCTAGTTGTCACAAAGGATAGTTTGTGCGCACAGTTGCTCCTGAAAGCTGTCTCAACAAAACTTTACTTCCCCACATATAAATGCAGTGGAACCTCGCTTAAAGAGCCTTTAATATAGGGAATTAATTTCTAGTGTACAACAAATCTAAGATCTGGAAATATTTTAGCAGCAAGCGTTCCACAGAAACTTGTTTTTATGTTTTATTCTGGCGTTAGGACTTGCGTCCATGTTCTTCCACGCCTTGAGTTAGAACTTGAACCAAAACTTAGAATATAAAACATTTCAAAACTTTTTAAAGTTTAAGTAGTCTTATCTTATCGGAATGAACTTTTACCATTTCAATTCCTCAAAATGAGAAATGGTTGTTTCTAATTTAAACCAAAGTTCACTTTATGGAGTCCCGGAAATGTAAAGAACGCAAGAAGTATGTTTGCTTGTTCATTCAGTCAAATGGTTCGAAACCAAATTTTGGTAAGATGTCTGACACAAATAGGAAGCGACTTTTTATCTTTAAGGAAAATTGCATGGATAGAAGAAAGCAATTTATGCTTTATCTTAAAATGTATTTTTCTACTCAATCTAAAAGAAAGTTTCGTTAAAAGTTAAGTAAAAAAGTTATTTTTCTAATTATAGTTTCTTGAAATAAAATTAAATGTCAGTAAGCCCTCAGAAATAAAATAAATATAGTGTTACAGAGGGAAAAAAAAGTATAATAATGAATATAAATAATTAAAGAACTTAATTGAGAGGTAAATAACTAAATAAATGTAACTAAACACATGAAAAGACAAAAACATCGTCGGTGAATCATCAGATATGTATTTTCCCAGTAAGAATAAGCCACCTCCATTTTGGCCTCCAAAGCCGAAAGTTTGGGCTCAAAATTAATAATTGACTTTTAC
This sequence comes from Aradus depressus, assembly GCA_963662175.1. Lineage (NCBI taxonomy): Eukaryota > Metazoa > Arthropoda > Insecta > Hemiptera > Aradidae > Aradus > Aradus depressus. Next base: position 24,168,093 of record OY759221.1, read on the forward strand.
AGTGGCCTCATACTTAGTTCTGTGTATATACATTTATTACATCGACTATGTTTTTGTCTTGTTGTTGTTGAGCCTCCCTCTGATCCCTCACAGCCCTTCGGATGATTCCGTTGAAAATTAATAAGTGTCGTATTTATTTAGAGGGCATTAAATTTACATTAATCAATATGGTAATTTGAGGCAATTGAGGTATTTTTATTTAAAAACAATATTTCTTTATTTCATCAGACGTTTCGACTTGTCATTTTCAATTCTAAAAATACAAATTCTTTTAAATAATAACAACATTATAATTATAATTCTCATAACTATTTTTTCACCTAATATTAAAAAGATAGATCAGGACTCACCTAAATACAGAATGATCTATTAATTACTCTTCCAATCATATATTATACAACATTTATTGTCGTCAAATTTTCTACTAATTCACATTTGTCAAATTTCACCTTTACATTTTTTAAAATTCCAATATAAATAAAACCTATAACCCTGATATAACCTACTCTAATAACTTATTTATTTTTTATATTTATTTTATAACAACTATATTCTTTATTTTATATTATTTAAGATGTATGAGTAATGTGCTCCTATTTTTTCCGCATCGGTTCTATTCTATAATTTACTAGACTTTCCTATTTCGAAATAATAATAGATTCTTTTATATTTCTTTTTATTTTATTATTTTCTTTATATATAATTTTAGTATTTTCAAAATCAAAAATGTGTTTACATATGACATTTCGTGTCGGTACCATTCGTTACAATAGCAGTTATTAGAGTTTTTGTGTTAAGCCCCTCTCCTAGTCCCCTCCTTTCCTCTGGCCGATTCGACTGAAAATCAATAGGTATCGCCCTTAAAAGGTTCTGGATTTACATGCAAATTTTGTGTCTGGATAATATAAAATTCGGGTGAATTTAAACATCGAATAATTTTTATCAATATAATTTATCTAAATGGGCACTGACTGAGTACGGGTGATGTGATTTGTCACTGATGATGAAGCAGCTGTGTTAAAAGTCGGTTCTGGTCGAAAATAAAACAGTGAGAAGACAAGGTCTTTAATTCCTATGAGAAATCTTGTCCCACCACACCTGACTATCACATATGAAATATTAATTTATTGAATTTATTTATTTTTATGTATTCATTTTAGCGCATTTAGCATATTTATATATATATATATATATATATATTTTAATGTACATGTTTTAGGAATTTGAAAGTATAACTTTTTTTATGGGTTTTTTAGAGAGTCTGCCTGGTGTTGAGGGCAACCTCGAAAGCCAGGTTTCATATTATAATAAAATCTGTGAGAGGTCAGACTACATTATTATTTTGCAACCTTTGAAATAATCACTTTACTCAGTCTTCTTCAGATCAACTTCTCTAGTCTTGAACATAATTTCTAGCCGAATAAAATATAATATAATAATCATATATACTGTAATAGAGACATTAGATTGATTGGGTTTATAATTATTGTATTTTTTTAAATTTTCAGGAAGTTGGGAGTATCATCGGGAAAAAAGGAGAAATCGTCAAAAGATTCAGGGAAGAGGTGAGTCATTTTTTTTACAGTTTCTTATTCTAGTGAATAATTTTTAAATTTTTGAATCAATAGCTCTTATTATTTCAATGTTTGATGTATAATTTGTATAATAATTGGCTAGGAGCATGAGATATTTTGTAAACTTACAGATCTTGGCGCATGGTTGCCAAGATATTTGCACATTTATAAAAATTGGCAATAGCGGAAAAGATTGTATAAAAATATACAAATGTTTTGGCTTTTCATTAATCATTTTGTTTTGTTTTTTACTTCCCCAACTATATGAAGTATAGGAGAAGTTATGTAATAATAAAATGATAATAAATATAACTAATATAATGCGGAATTTAATTTTTTCGATTTGATTCCAAAATTGAAAAAAAATTATATATCGCACCTTTACCGGAACAGAGGTCTCTGTTTCCGCAAGAAAATTAATGTTTTTCAAAAATTAACATAGACATATATTTTTTGATGAAAAATATCCAGTATTTTGCATTATGTCCTTTTCTAGTAAAAATATGGACAATTTTTGACCGAAAAAGTCTTAACCCCCGATGGAATGAATATATTGACACGAAATTTTATATGTGTATCCAGAAAGAATTTCTACTGATTTTCAGCCAAATCGGGATCAGAGGGGGCTCAAGTCGAAAAATAATTGGTGATGTAATGAACGTATGGACATGAAATTTTATATTTAAATTCAAAACCCCATAAAAAAGCATTTAGTAATTTTTCGCGAATTCGGCCGTAGGGAACGGTGGGGACTCAACATAAACCATAATAACTGGCGATGTAATTAATACCAAATTTACTATGAGGATTCAGAAGCCCTCATGTATTTCAACTATTAATTTTTAGCATAAACAGGATTTGTTTCTGTGGGAGAGCAAATCCTTAGTTGATTAACTTAGGTTGGGGAAGTACATTGCCGGTGATTTGCCGACTTTTTTTTTAGTCGAATAGGAGGTTAGGTTAGGTTTTATGACTCATGCCCGGGCTTTAACTACGAGGTCATATCGCCTACTGCCAGAACGCTCTTTCGTCACCCTGGTGGACATGAGCCCGACTCTACTATGGGAGCCCTAAATGTTGCCTACCCTAAATTTTTATTCACCTTCAGTAGGGGTCTGTAACGAGTACCTGACATCGTACTTGCTCAGGATCATCGCTTAACGTCCCATCCGAAGGACGGCGTGCTTGAGTTTATTTTACCTCCCAGATAAAATAAACTAAGGGCGTCGGTCGGGTTTCGAACCCACGATCTTGTGCTCAGAAGGCAAGCACGCATACCACTGAGCTACCGGCACCCTCACTCGAATATGATAATCTAAAATTAGTTTTTAATATTATTTGCTCTTGAATTTTAATTTAATTTTTTTTTTCTTTGTTCACAGTCTGGTGCCAGAATTAACATATCCGATGGGTCTTGTCCCGAACGAATCGTCACAGTAACAGGTCCTACACAGTCCATTTACAAAGCTTTTAACCTCATCTGTAAAAAATTCGAGGAGGTCAGTTTGATTATATATTCGTTATTTTTAGATTTATTTTGTATACAATGTTTTTTTTTTACATTGGGTATACCATACTAGTGCCCCCATTTTCTATTTACAATACTAGTATTATTAATGTATATACATGTTAACTCCCACCCTCTCAAAAGTATTTCGTACTGTAGTAATCTCATGAAACTATGACGAAAAAGCGAACGGATATACATCATAATTATCAATGTCAGTGAGACATGTGCTAGTTGAAAGGAATTTTATGTCGGAATACATTTCTGCGATCTGTATGGATATAGTGGAAAATAATTAAAGTTTGTTATTATGACTCATCACTCAGCCGGGCTTTAACTGCGAGGTTATGTCTCCTTCTAATAGAGCGCTCTTTTCCTCTCTCTGGTGGACATGAGCCCGACTCTTCTGAACCATCACTTAACGTCCCATCCGAAGGATGGCGAGCTCAAAGTTTTTTTTTTACCTCCTAAACAAAAAACCTAAGGGGTGCTCAACTCGAAAACCTCAATAACTGTCGATGTAATGAATTTATCGACACAATATTTAGTGTGAGGATTTAGGAGTTCCTGTGTAAGTCAACTGTTGAATATTAGCACAAACGGTCGACTGGTTTTCAAGGAGGAGCGAAAAGTTAATTGATTAATTCATTTCTGTGAAAGTACTCGTACATTGCCAGTGATTTACCGACGACTTTTTTTTCTTTTGTTATTATTATTATTAATATTATTATTATATTTTCAAAAGAAGAACTGAGAGAGAGGCACACTTTTGAAAGATGAAGAAGTCAGATATTTATTTAAATTTTCTTTTATAACCTTCATAAAAAAATTGAAATAAATCTCTTAGATTAGATTAAGTTGGCTTTCTTATGATTATTCCGTTATAATTTATCTTCTGAAAACTAATAAGGGCCTAAACCCCGTCGTTTTCTTTATTTTTTATTTTATTATTACTCAGTATAAGAAATTATTGTGAAAAAAAAAAAAATCAGATTTTATTTTGGTCGGAATTTTACTTCCCCCCAGCTATACGAATTTTTATATGTGTGAACCAGAACCCCACAAGGACAACACCTATCGATTTTCAGCCAAATCGGCCAAAGGGAAGGGGGGGACTAGGGGAGATGTTTAACACAAAAATTTAAATATTTTCCGTTGTAATGAATGTATCAACACAAAATTTCAGATGTGAACGACACTTATTAATTTTCAGCGGAATCGGCAGAATGGAAGGGGGAGATCAGTTGGAGTTCAACTCAATGTAATGAATGTATCGACATGAAATATCATATTTGAAGTCAAAACACAATAAAAAGGACATACCCTGACATATTTCAGTGATATCGGCCGAAGGAAATGGGAGGGGACTGAATTCAAAAAGTTATAACTGCCAATGTAATGAATTTGTCCACACAAAATTTAGTATGAGGATTTAGTCCCTATGTAAGTCAACTATTCGCTCAAACGGTCGACTAGTTTTAGAGGGGTACGTTGCTAATAATGTGCATCAGTACACAGGGCAGAAATAAATAGATTAATAACAAGCTATTTACTTCTCCAATTATACAAAGTATAGAGGAAGTTATGTAATCGGTCAGAAGTTCGATGTTTAGTTTTCAACGAATTTTCCGACCCCTCATTCCAAAAAAATGAAAGTTCTATCTGTCAGTGTGCGTGTCTGTGAAGACAATAACTCCCGTTAGAATAAATGTATCAACACGAACTTTTAGTTAGTTGGTTATTGTGACTCATACCAGGGGGCATTAACTACGAGGTCATATCGCCTACTTCCAGAGCGCAAAAAAATTAATCCTGATGTTGAGTGATTAAATAAATAAATTTAATTAAAGGAAAAATAATTCACAAGTCAAGACCAGAGTTTAGGTGAAGATATGTGTACATATTTTTCCCTGAGCCTAAAATATTCATATACATTTTTCAAATTACATATTTATATTTATTCCCCATTATTAAATATTTCTGTGCGTACTTCAACCACCATTCCAAATGTTTTATTTTATTATTTTTAACCAACCAACTAAAATTGCAAGATTTTAATTTTCAAATGTAGATTTATTAATAGCAACTATGATTCACCGGCAATGTACATCCCCAGCTCGAATGAATCAAATAAGTTTGGACTCTTCCACTGAAACCATTTTACTGAATAGATTGAAAATTAATAGGTGCCTGTACTCAGGAAGTTCTGAATCAGCATACAAAATTTCGTATTGATACATTCGCTACATCGACAGTTACTAGGGGTATTGAGTTGAACCGCCGATTTCGTCCGCTGAATCTGCCGATTTCGTCGATAGGTGTCCTAATTGGTACCTAGATCCACATATAAAATTTCGTGTTGATACATTCGCTACGTCGACAGTTACTAGGGGTTTTGAGCTGAACCGCCGATTTCGTCCGCTGAATCTGCCGATTTCGTCGATAGGTGCCGTCCTAATTGGTACCTGGTTTCACATATAAAATTTTGTGTTGATACATTCCTTACTTCGGCAGGTATTGGGAGTTTTGGATGTAAAACTAACCTGTATAAAACTTATCTATTGGTCGATTGGTTGATGTTGCTGTGTCGTCACATTACTGTAATGCGGTATTTTAGCCACCAGATGGAGCTTTCCTCTCATTTCTGAATAGACAATAGTTCTGAACCTTACAATCAATATCTTATTTTCTGCGTTCCATATATTTATTTTCTTGATCATTTTTGCTAGTACTAGATTTATTCAGTCTTAGGTAATTTATGTGTGATTATTTATTGTGACTCATCCCCGGGCTTGAAGTACGAGGTCTTATCGCCTATTGTCTCTCTGATGTTTAAGTGCCGGACTCAGATACTACCCTGACTTGATCCTATATATGTATAGTTCACACTATGCTAGAAATTTAGTCGAGTGGCGAATAATTTAGTAACTAAAACGACTAGAACTAACCAAAACAGTCGTGTAAGTAGAGTGATAGTGACAGTGAGTGCCGAACGCTTAAAAATGAACTGGCTGCAACGAAAAAAAGTAAATAATATAATAAAGCTTATTGCAGTGGCTATTTTGGAAGAGGTGGAAGAAGAAATTAGTGAGATGAAAGAAAAGAAAATATGAATAAGAAAATGGATTAATAGAAGAAATGAACTATGAGCCACGAATTCACTGAAATTGCATTAGAATTCCCAATTCTCGAAAAAGCAAAGTTGCTCTATCTACTTTCTTGCTCCTAGATGTAGTTTAAGGACATCTCTTTGATGTTTTTAATTTGATCTCTACAAATCCAGATATTTTCATCGTCTTTTCCAATTCAACAAATGCAGACTGTTTTATTAGTTTATTTTTATACAGCGGGGATTTAACGTTCCACAGACACTCATGTTGCAACAAATTTTAACGTTTTCTCTTTGCTCCAACGAAACGGCATTTTGCAAAATAAATAATGTGCCGGACTTGTTTAGTGGATGATTTAATTAAACAGTGCAGCGTGGTGGGGGGTGCTACTCGCCTGAAAAAATAGAAATAAATGGTTTGACTCGACTAAATTTTCGTGGTTCACACACGTTTAGTTACTAAATTACTCGCAACTCGACCAAATTACTAGCATAGTGCGAACTAGGCTTAGTTGCCTAAAGTAAAATATTTTTTTACGAGTACCTGACATTTAAAAGTTCGGGACCATCCCTTAACATCCCGAAGGATGGCGTGCTCAAGGTTTTTTTTTCCCCAGTTAACATACCTAAGGGCTTCAGTAGGCAATTCGTAGAATATTAGTCCTTTGCTACCTTCCATTGTTGTTTAACATCTCCACCTCGATTCCTGTTCAATATTTTAATTAAAAATTGATTTTAAACATAAAGTGAATAAAGGTTATTTTTACTATTTTTTCCAGCCAGTTTCATGTATGATAAGAGTATCTATCATACACGAAATTGACTGCAAGAAAACGGAAATTAACTCATCTCCTGGTGGGCATCTGACGAACAAAGTATAAGTTTGATTTATTTTTTTTCTCTTATTTTAATAATACATTCTCAAATTTATGAATAATTATTGTCCTCAATAGTTTAATAAAATATTTTTAAAAAAGTAAGGAGGGAACATGGAAATTGTTTTCTACATATATGTATTTGATATTTCTTGAGTGTGTGACATTTTCTTGGTGTTCGTAGTTTAATTATTGTTCCCTCTTACGAAAATATTTCGAGACGATTCCATGTTACTTACTCAGGTCACTTTTGATTCACTGTGCCCTTAAGAAGGGACGTGGAATGTCTCGAAATATTCTTGAAAGAAACGAGACTAGTTTGTAACAATTGTCAAAAGAAACGGACGTACAACTATCCAAGATAGCCTAAAAACATCTACGTATATATATAATTTGATTCTTGTCTTAATTATTTTCTTTTTTCTTTTTCATTCTTCCGTTCCTGTGTTCTTCGTGGACGTTTGACTTCAGTTTGTGCACCAGTTCCAAGAGATGCAGAATGGTGGTGGTGAGCGAAGCGGGAGCCGCGGAGGTCCCCCCTCGCCCATCACCCTCCGACTGATAGTGCCCGCCTCCCAGTGCGGCTCCCTCATCGGGAAGGGAGGCTCCAAGATCAAGGAGATCCGGGAGGTGACGGGAGCCTCCATCCAGGTTGCCTCAGACATGCTCCCCAACTCGACAGAGCGAGCAGTCACTATTACAGGCACCGCAGATGCCATCACACAGTGCATCTATCATATCTGTCAAGTCATGTTGGAGGTAAGTAACCAAGATGTACTTATTTCTTAGATTAAGGTGAAACTGGAAGATGGTTCTAGTAAATAGACCGGAACAAACAATTCAGGTCATCCCTTAACTAAAGTTGGTTCTTTGAAATTATTTTTATTGTTTATATTTACTTTATTATATTAATAATAATTTTTAATATAAAAAAAAAGTATGTTTTTTATAAATGTGTCTATTTCACAAAACATATAAAATATATGGGAGTATTTTCGGTATTGCTACCCTCTTCATCCACGACTTAACAAATGCTAAATGGAAGTTCAACCAGTTAACAAAACTGTCCTCTTTTTCAGCCCTCACGGGATTTTTCCCTGTCCTTTCTGTACAGTTAGGTCTTAAAAATATCCAAAACATAAAAAATACAATTTCGTTTCAAATTTAAATTTTAATAATAAAATATTTTGAAATAATATACAAATATAAATATGAAATGAATCAAAGATGACATTAATAAATATGTGTACATGTTTTAACTCAGAACATACTATTTCAAACGTCTTCTGTTATTCTTAAGATTTCCATTTGAGACGAAATTTTATTTTTATGACAACTATACAGGGACAGGGAAAAATCCCGTGGGGGCTGAAAAAAGGGACAGTTTGGATTGTAAACTGGTTGAAGAACTTCCATTTAGTATTTGTTAAGTCGTGACTGAAGATACCGAATGTACTCTTATATATTTTGTGAAATAGACAATTTATAAAAAAACATACATTTTTCTTATATTTTATTAGGTGTTTCACAATATCTCTACAAAAATGTTGAGTATCAATAATAATATTTATTTCCTCTAAATCATAACATGGTAATAGGATACGTCATAAGAATGTATACATTAAAATGGCTTATAAATTAAGATACATAAACAGATATTAGGGACTATATATCGTTTGCTATTTAAAAAATGATAATAGTTTATATATCGGAAAACGGATTAATACAGTTCATCTTATCGCAATGTTTTATTATTTGATGAAACAGTTACCTTAATCAGCAAAACACGTAAGCCCACTCTATATTGAAATTGGATTGCCATTTGCTTCTGAAAAATTCATTCTATATAATATAATGATAGATGAACCATTTTTTAAATTTATTTTTGTTATCTATACAAATTCTCATGGTCACGAGAGTAATCAATCATTTGGAAAAATTATAAAAGTGGAATGTAAATACTATTGTTTGACTTATCTGATTGATAATAGATTGGAGAAGGTATGATTCTTATTAACAGTTTTTGAAGAAATCAATAATTTGAAAATGTTTTTGTCTCTCCTGTAAAATGTGTACTTTTGGAGTTACGTGTTTTGCTGATTGATTTAATGATATGAAGTTTTCAGTCAACCGCTGATTAGTGTTTTGCATTAAGAGTAACCATTTTCTTCACTTGTCTCCTAACATTTACCACGACATACGTACATCTCATAAAATGCATGCGTATTATTATGTATTGTTACTATGTTTTCTTATTGTTAACAGTCTCCACCAAAAGGAGCGACGATCCCATACCGGCCGAAGACGCATGTACCTGCTCCAGTGATCCTGGCGGGAGGACAAGCGTACACGATCCAGGGGAACTATGCAGTACCGGCAGGACCGACGGGGGAGGTGAGCCAAGCATGGGTGCCAGCTCCGCCGCTGGGTGGTCCTCCTCCTCTGGGATTGGTGGACCCGCTTCTCAAGACACCAGCTCTTCAGGCAGCCCTCCCCCCGGCCCATCTAGAGGTACCCCCCCAATACTCCACGCCACGCTCCCCGCCTCTCATAGCACTCTCTCTCAACCTGACTAGCTCCATTGGTCTGTCAGATGGTAGTGTAGGTAGGTGAAGAGAAGTACATCTCTTGAGGCCCTTATAGATTCCAGAAGGGATGATACGTTTTGGTAGAACTGTTCACTTTATTACCGTGTTTGTAGGGAGGGTATTTCAGTAGTTTGACCAAAATATTATTATGGTACATTAAATGTACCAAAATATGGGGACAAAATGGCTGCCGAATGTAAGTAGATTTAGTACGGGACTTGGGTACATGCCTCGTACCGTAGCGATGAATTTCCCTCCTTCCCTTTCATTTCGCCGCACAGTGAGCTACATTTAGATATCCTCTCAATTGACAGACTCTATACTTTCCCCATTAGATCGGTCATCTTATGAAAGGCTAGAAGAAAACTAAGGGATTGTAGACCTAAAGAACTCTCTATTGATCCATGCTTTGAACATTCTGTGGGGTTATGTTGCATTCTGATTGATGCATCACACGTTTCAAAGAGAGACCATAATAACTCCTCAGAGGAACCATTAGATGGAGCACTCTATACAAGTACATACATATACAGACCAGACTGTGTATCATATATACATATACGAAGCAAACTATGTGTCATACTTTTATACAGAGACAGACCAGGCTGTGTATCATATATACATATACGAAGCAAACTATGTGTCATACTTTTATACAGAGACAGACCAGGCGGTGTATCATATATACATATACGAAGCAAACTATGTGTCATACTTTTATACAGAGACAGACCATGTATCATATATACATATACGAAGCAAACTATGTGTCATACTTTTATACAGAGACAGAGCAGACTGTGTATCATATATACATATACAGAGCGAACTACGTGTCATATTTTTATACATAGAGCAGACTGATTGTCATAATATATTATGTATATACATATACAGAGCACTCCCTCTTGAATGAATGTATCTACACTACATTTTATATTTGTATCCAGAAGCGATAGATTAAAGGATGATTCATATGGATTTTCAGCCGGGGGGATTAGAAGGGAGGCTTAACACAAAACTCTAATAATTGCCGTTGTAATGAATGTATCGATACAAAATTTAATATGAGGATTCAAGAGTTCCTATGTAAGTTAACTATCGATTTTTAGCCCAAACGGTAGATTGGTTTTGATGGGAGAGGGAAAACTTAATTAATTCGTTCTGGCCAATGACTTTTTATTTTACTTTGTTCATCTTTATTTTTAATTGTTCGAATTACTCCCCTTTTTTAGTCAATTGCTAGAAGCCCCTTTTTTTAGTTCGTTAATACAATTCTTGCTTATTTCATATGTTATTCTTAGCGAACCTAGTCCCAGAATAAAGATTATTTTTTATTCATTCAGATTCCCTCAACTTGTATCTAGTCCAAACTTTTTTTAATTTTAATTTACTCTTGCCCTTGACAGAAACTTCGCTTTGGAGCTGAGAAGGTTAAGAGAAGTGTGAAAAGGCGGCCCTTTTTCCTCCACACAGCGAAAAAATATATTTCGCTGAAGTGGCTTTATTTCTCTTCTGAGCCCCCCCTTACCTTCTGATCTCTTTGATAACTACTTCTATTAATAAAATATGTTTTCTTTATCTATACGTTATATTATATATTTATGTGGTAAAGGATGTGTCTTTGAAGGCTTGGGACTATATTTGATTGATTCTATCGATAACAAAAAAAAATGTATATGTGATTTGGCCATTACAGAACTTTCTTATACCAACCATGCTTACAGATCACTTTTTTTTTTAAACAATTTTTGAATAGACCATAAATGAGTTCGATCAATTCCTGCCAAAAACTAATGAGATCTATGTTAGCACATGTGACTTCTTCATTCAAAATTTCATAGCAGCAATTATTTTTGCGGTGGAGTGCTCACAACTTTCCAGTCACATGCATTTGAAAATCCGTTGAAACGTCGAACTCGGATTTTCGCAAGATTTCAATATTTTCTTATAGGTACTATATATGTATAAGAAAGTAGAAAGTTTTGTGGTACATTAAAATTGAAAGTAGCTTTTAGAAGTAAAGTGAAATAATTAAATTTTCTGAAATTTGAATTCAAACAAATGTATACTTAAGCCGTTCAACCTTAAATGTTTCTTCTATGCTTACTTCACACACATATTTTTTCCGTATTTTATTACCTAATATTATTTTGTTTAAATTCACTTTGTATTAGTTTCACAAATGGCACCTAAACGTACTCACTACTTTATGTTTGTCTTGTCTTTTGTTTTTTTTGGGGGGAGGGGGGTATTTGGTTTATAACTAATTATTTTTAAACATCTCTCATATTTCCTTTTTTTAATTTATAGAGTATGGGGTTTTCTTATTGGATTAACTAATCTACTTGCTTTGATATTTTAACCAATATCTCAAATACCTATTTATTATTATTATTATTTTTCAATAATTATTTTTATTCCGCTTTCTCATTTATATATTTATCAATTATTGTTGTTTTAAAATACTATATCCCGTTTTTAATCATATTTGGATATTAATTAAACACTTCATTCTTGAAAGCGAAACTATTCAGTAAGAGTTTGAAATTATTGGCAAAAATAGTGATGTAAATTTTTATGAAGAAATAAAAATAATTATGCATGTGCATGAAACGCTTTCTTTGTTAACTGTAATAATTTTCATTACTAATATTATTTTCACTTTTAAATTGTATAAGGTTAAATTTTTATTTATTAAAAAAAATATATTATGTACATTTCAGCTGATGGCTCGTAGAAACTACTCTTCTCTTCTATATTTTATAGACATCAATTAAAAAAAAAAAATGTTCCTTCATTCCTTTTCCATACTTCAATTTACGCGATTATAAAAATGTTGCTCCCATTAATAAAAACAAATTTTTTTTGGCGCCAATAACTCAGAGGTAGTGTACTTGCTTACTGAGCTCAAGATCGCGGGTTTGAAATAAGGCCTAGAGCTCACCGTCCTTCGGATGGGACGTTAAGCATTGGTCCCGAGTCTGTGCGATGTCAGGTACTCGTTAAAGACTCCACATCCTAGTTCAATAAAAATTTAGTATATGTAAAATGGTTGGTCTCACAGTAGAGTGAGGATCATGTCCATTGGAGCGACGAAAGAGTGCTCTGGTAGTTGGCGGTTATTATTAATACGGTTGTTAAGAGGTCTGGTTGAGAAAGAGCCTACCCTCATTTTCATTATTTCGTCTTTAAATTTTGAAAAGTTTAACTAGAATTTAAATTTTCAAGAATGTTTTTACATCAGCTACTATGGTCCGTTTCTTAACTACTGTCAAACAGAGACCGCGTTTTTAAATCTTTAAACTTTTCTAAATGTATGTTTTGATGATGCGTTGACAAACAAAACTAAAATTATTTAAATAAAATTGTGATAGAACTAAAATATATTATTTTTGAAAATTACTAATTTCAGACATTACATACTTTATGTATTAATCACTTTATTATTTATTCCTTCACCTAAGTAATACATTACGAATATTTATTTTAAAATGAACCTCACACCTAATTGCTCAAAATAAGGGGAATATGCAAGTTCTCAACACTTTCTTTTACTTCTCTTCTTCTTATTTATTCTACTTTTTGGAAGGGTACCTATAAGCATGGCTTCATATATATTATAATATACTGTGCTTGCTCAGCTTCTATTTATCTATTTCTTATTCTCTTATAGTTTATTTTTGCACTATTTTATTATCCCTATTTTAAATTTATATTTTTTTATAAAGGGAGCCCTTTCTTCCTCTCTCTACGTTTAGATTTTTTTTATTTAATTATTAAATCGAGAGATCAGAATGTTTAATTTAATTTTTTCTTTTATATTAATCGATCTATTGTTATAAATGAATATTTTTCGTTTCACTGTTTTTCCCCATTATTGTTTTTCTTCAAAAAACATAAAATTAAATTTTCTTTTACATTTTCAAAAGCCCCGTTTACATTTAGACAGTGTTGTGGCGTGGCATGGGGGGTATTTTCCAGTAATGTGCTGGCGGGATGGCGCCTTGGTGTCTCCCTTTTCCTTCTTATTCCATCCTTGTTTTTTTTTTTTTTGTTTTTTTAATTATATATTTTTTTAATAATTATTTTTTGGTTTTGTTTTCAATAGAATTAATTTTTAATGTAAGTACATAATATTAATGTGTTTAATAATATGTAAATTTCCACACTATTTCCAGCTCCTTCCGGACGTTGTGATCGCCCCCTCACAAGTAAGTATTTTGATCATAGATCAAACCATCGGGGCCTTTCTTCCAAACAGAGTGTCTTTTTGTAACTGTTTCAAATGTATATTTTTAGCTATACTTTTTTATGTAGATATTTACCATTTTTACTTGTCTCATATTCTAAATAATAGACAAGTTATTATTAAATATATATATAAAGATATAGGGAAAATTCTGTAGGTCTATTTGTTCGCGCATCATGCGAAAACGGCTAAATTAATATTAACCTGTCTGGTGGTGAAGACGAAAATTATATTATTTTTTCTGGGCATTGAGATAACATTGATAACTTTTGTCAACTTAAAAGAAAATAAATTTTTTACTTTTTTAAAGTTTTAATTTTTTTATAAATATTTTTAAGGTTTCTATTTTTATAATATTTCTTGTAAGGTTTAGATTATGTAAGATTTTTAACCTTGTGAGGTTACAGATTTAAGAGTCTTCGAGGAGCTTGGGTTCAATCTAAAGGCTCCGGATCTAGCTTTTTGACTCATTTGTGAGAGGTTAACCTAGCTTAAACAACCGCAATATTTATGGGTTAATAGAGGGTGCCGGTAGCTCAGTGGTATGCGTGCTTGCCCTCTGAGCTTAAGGTCGTGGGTTCGAAACCCGGCCGAGGCCCTTAGTTTATTTTATCTGAGAGGTAAAATAAACTTAAGCACGCCGTCCTTCGGATGGGTCGTTAAGCGATGGTCCCGAGCCTGTACGATGTCAGGTACTTGTTAAACGATGACTCCCAAAGTTGAATCGGGCTCATGTCCACCAGAGTGACGAAAGAGCTCTCTGATAGTAGGCGATATAGTTAAAGCCCTGACATGAATCATAATAACTAACTATGGGTTAATTAGTTTCACTTGGCTGCAAGAGGTATAAATACTTAATAATTATGATCAATGGAGCTTGAGAACAGAAAACTATAAGCAATCCATGAAATATTCTCTAATCTTTTAAGTTCAATTCCTGTATTTCTTTGGCATTACATAGAATTTAAATATACGGTGGGTGATCGAAAAGTTCCAGGACTGATTTTTAAAAATTTATTTAAAAAATTACAAGTTATTGGACATCGTAAGCTATACATTTTCCCGTCGTTTCCACTGCTGGAAGGACTCTGAGAACTCATCGTTTGGAATGTTGTTCAGCTCCTCCAGCGATTTTTCTTTAATTTTGTCATTTGAGTGAAATCTCTCCCTTTTTAAGGGTCTCTTGAGTTTGGAAACAGGAAAATGTCCGCACGGGGTCAGGTCTAGTGAAGACGGGGACTGAGGGATGACGGTCATGGAGTTTTTTTGTACAAAATCGCGAATGAGCTACGCAGAATGAACAGGCGCGTTGTCATGGTGCAGCATCCACTCCCCACTTTTCCACAGTTTAGGTCTCTTCCTCCTCACAGCCTCGCGCAAATGTCTTAGGGTTTCAATGTAACGAAACCGATTGATTGTCTCACCTCGTGGAAGAAATTCGTAGTAGACAACACGTTCACTCTGGCAACATGATCGTCGAAGTTGATGGGTGTCCTGAAGATTGTCTTCTGACGATGTCCGGCCTCTTTGAACCTCTTGTACCATTGAACAACAACCTACCACAACTCCTTCCTTATCCAGGCTAACTCTCTCCCTCTCCAGATCGCCATGTTCCTACTCTTCTTTCTTTAAGCCCCTACTTTTCCATTACCTCCAAACTCAGCAAACCTCTGAAAGCTAGCTCCTATGGGATAGTTCTCGTCTCTTCCTATAGGTCTCTCACTCCACTGGACAGACTTCTATTGTTTCATCTTCTCAGTTGGACCTCTGATTTTCTTTTGTTATACTGTTGTTTCTTCTCTCCAGTTGATTTTTTTTTTATAATTTAGATATACATTATTATTCTTACTTTGTTTTCTCAAAAATTTTCCGTTTTTTATTTTTCACTAGCGGCCTCTTTTCTTTATTCTTTCTCAATTGGTTGATACGTGTATTCTTTTGTTTATCTTCTTATTTAAATATTCTTAGGGGACGTATTCCCCAGAATAAAGATTAACTCTCATTTTCATTTAATGCTTTATGCTCTGTCCACTTTTATTAATGAGGGAATTTAGCCCTCTATACTAGGAATTGGATTGGTTTTGTGTTCACAAGTAGCAAGAGTTCATTCAAAATATTCAAATACTTAACATGGGTTAATAAGTTACGCAACTTTTTTAAAAATATATATGAACATTTTGATAAACTTTTTTTTTTTTGTATTCGTTTATTTTTTATTGAAAACATATTCCCTTTAATTAAAGAAAATTCATATCGATAGTACTATCGCCCATTCCTCCTACTACTAGGTGAGTTGGACAGCCTCGGTCTGAATTTGACAAAAATGTGTCTTTTTTTTTCTCCTGTATCCATCTATTTTTTTTTTTTTTGTGCAATTTGTATTCGGGTTTTCTGTTAAACATTTGAATTGTTGAGTAACTTATCTTATTTGATGTTGAGAATGAAAGAAATGTTAACTGTGCATTGATATATTGGGTGGGTAGGTTCAAGTGATCTGGTTTAGTCTTTTAAAGGTCGGTCTGCGGTTGGAAGTCTAACATCTCAGATTAAATAATATAAGTAATAACATGTTATTATATGTCGAATATTTATTAAATGTTTTGTAATGTTGAATTTTCTATTTCAGCATCCATTGAAAGTTTGAAAGTGGGGACTTGCAAGGATGAACTTGATCTGTGATATATAATATATATATTTTCCTTTATTTTTAGGGTTTTGTACGTCAAATACCAAAATAAATCCTGTCATCACTCGGAATGAATTTTAGGGTCTTAGTGGAAACTATAAACGGAGCCTTGGTGCCCGGTTCTAGAAATATTTTAGCGCCGCGCGATAATCAAAATATTTTCGTACATGATAGAATTTCAAATTTTAAAAAGTTCCTAAGAGTGTGTGACGAGAATATTTTTAAATGAATACAGGTCGCGTTAGGATGTCCAAAAGAACAACCAACCAATCTCCTCTTCTATAATTGTTACTATTGGCGCTAGAAATCCATAAAAAAAAAAAAATTGAGCCATTTCTCCATGAGTGAGTTAACATAGGTTATTACAAACATATTTTTTCATAATTTTACAAAAATTACTACTATCGCTAACCCGTTCCCAGGTTGCGCCCTCTCACACCACCCCCCTTTAAAACGAAAACTATGAGGCGAAAAAAATTGAAAAAAATCATGACTGCAAATGTCTTAGCAAATTATCAGTTGTGGTATCATGGAAAATAGGACAGAAAAAAAAATGGTTTCGATTTTTTTTAAGCAATACAGCAAACTGCAAAGCGGTGCGAATGAATAGAGAACTGAAGCGTCCAAGTACCATCGGTAACAATATACGAGTATTTTTGAATTGTATATATTTTTTACAACTATTGATGGTCGTTTGGAACAGGATGGCAACCTGTTGATAAAAATGAATAAAAACTTGTTTAACTTTCATATTGTCTAATTCTACAAAAATATATACTGTGCTAACGATGGCGTAATTTACGAGTATGTATATATTCAGGTGGAATTAGACAATATGAAAGTTGACCAAGTTCTTTGTTTTCATTTAGTTTTTATTAGATTTCCACTAAATCGATACAGATCGCCAAAATGTATTCAAACCGTTGGATAGTCAGTTTTTATTAAACAAAACAGTTGAAGCGACAAAAATGAAAATAAATATAAATCCGACATTGGCCTACAAAACCATTTAACGCATGGGTATTGAGCATACTTGACTGTAATATTCTTATAAATTTTATATTTTATAATTATTATTATATTTTAACTTTGTACGAATAGTATTTTAAAATGAAACATTAATTGCTAAATATATAACTGAAATAGTTCCAAAAGGATACTCGTAATATTTTCCTCTTTTTTTAAACAATTTTTTTTTTAGTTCCTGTTTTGAAATAGTTACAGAAAAAATGATTTTTTGATAATAATTAGTTGTAATGATTATTTTTGAGAACTTTCATGGTACTGTATCAAATATTCATTGGTCTGTACACAAATTTATAAATGTTATTGTCCGTTAAAAATCTGTCTATTATGATATATTTTCTGTTTCTTTTATTTATTTTTTCCGTTTTATATTTACTTCCTTTATTTCGATGTTTGAGTGTGGAAATTTACACATATAAATATATTTTTTTGTAAGTTTAACATGATATTCATGTTTGTGGTTGCCTGTCTGGTTTTCTCCATGTTGAGTTTCTTTTAAAACGGTCCATTTATGTGTGTACTTAATCAGTGATTCTTAAACTGGATGTGGTCTCAAAAAAATTTGATTCAACAATGAATATATACAAATTGAATATTCTTATTACCTTTACTGGCTAATACAGTAAATTTCAATATATCAAAAATAAAGATACTTTGAGGAACCAGTTTGTCTAGCTGTATTTTGACGGAAGGTTGTTGAAAATATGGCTAAAGATATAGCTAGACTCATCGGTCCCTTAAACAAGAAGCATTTTCGTACATGTCTGCGAAAACAAATTTCATCTTTCAATTTTGATCGAGTAAATTACTATTTTTACTTATGACCAATAATGGACATTAATAAATTATGTGTTTTTTTTTTGTTTTTAGATCTGAGATCTGCAATTATTTATATATGGTCGAAAAGAAATAATTCTGTTGTTGAGTGCTTGAATAAATAAATTGAGTTGAAGGAACCCTGAAGAAACGCTATTCATTCATTAGTCATAATTGAAGAATAATTAATATAAATACATTCATCACAGCATTTCTTGTTTTTCTTAATTTATTATTATATATATTTTTTTTAATTTAGCAATTATAGGCGTTTCGTTTACATCATCAGTCTCTACACTTTTTATGCTAACTATCCTTCTGTCAATCAGAATCTTCCTTTGATAGAACATATTTATTGAGTCGACTTAGTTTTATGTATTTTCAATTTAGAGATCGATTCAATAAATATATTCTTTAAAAGGAAGATTCTGATTGATAGAAGGAATGTTAACATAAGACCATTTAAATTATATATACAGATGATGTGATTACTTCATGAAACGTCTATAATTGCTAATTTAATTAAAAAAAACTATTGAAAGAAGTAATGATTAATCAATAAATTACATGTCTTCTATTTACCTTCTAATTTTATTTATTTATTTAACTCCAGGATTATTTATTTTCGAACCTATAGAACTAATAAAAGTCTTAGGTGACAAAAAAAAATCCATAAAATGTAAATAAATTATATAAACGCGTTATTCATCGATTCATTCATGTTCATCATTGTTCATATAACACTGAATCATATAACAGTAACGTTACTAGAACAATTTTTTAGGATCAGATGTCTCCAATTTTCATAATTTTCGAAAGAAAAGTTGAAAAAAATTGTGAATCGTTATTGTGACTATTACGTTTTGCTTTTTTTATAAGTACATGGATTATAAAGGAACCAAAAAACTTAGAACCACTTTTTTTTCCCTCTTCGAGAAGAAATGGAAATTATTTTAAAAAATATGACTAGTTCAGGCGTCAGCAACCTTTTCATCTTTCTATGTCTGTTTTCCAATTCAGGTTCTTCTAGTATACAAGAAATAGAACGATAATTTTTGACATTATGTAAGTTCTCTTTATTTTAGTTTTTGGCTTGATATCGCGTTCCAGCATAGTACACTCTTCGTGTTCCAGTAAGTGCCATGAAGAAACTGGGTTGCCGACCCTTGAACTAGAACACATTTACATACATTTAAAGCTCAGAAATTATATATTTTAATTTTACGAATATTTTTTTTTGATTCTAAATAATTTATTCATCTACGTATTTTATCAGTTTCAAAGAAAGGGACTTTTTGGAAAATGGGTTTTAGTTGGTTTGTCTGATTTCTTTATTTTATTGTGATTAACCTTATGATAAAATAGATAGAAATTATAACTGGTGTTCCCAGATATTGTTTCAACACTAAACTAGCAGTTCTTATCTTCCTGCGATTGCGTATAATTTTTTGTTATCTATAGATTTATAGAACCAAATTTTGCATTATTTTTTAAGACCGTAATCAAATCTCTGATGGCTTATATCCAAACTGTTGAGATGACTTGTGTATTATTTTAATTGATATTTTCTACTCCTAAGTCCTCAAAGTTCAAAAAATCCATTTTTACACTGAAGTCCCTGTTTTTGGAGTCGCTCATACATTTAGCGTAGTTCGGGAGGGGTAAGTGCACTCATGTATCTAAAGAATAGATTTCCTGAAAAATATCAACCACAAAAAATAATGGGCGAAAACTTCAAGAAATTGTAGTTAGAAGAAATAGACTATATATAAAAGTATAT
Organism: Aradus depressus; assembly: GCA_963662175.1. Classification (NCBI taxonomy): domain Eukaryota; kingdom Metazoa; phylum Arthropoda; class Insecta; order Hemiptera; family Aradidae; genus Aradus; species Aradus depressus. Next base: position 24,188,306 of record OY759221.1, read on the forward strand.
ATTGGCATTTATATAACTGCTTTAGAAAGCAGTTCGCATTTTTCCTGTAAAGAGATTTTTTCTTATTTATTTATGTGTAATTTTTTTGCATAATTGTAAAGAGATCAGTGGAGCTTGAGTTTCGTGTTTAAAAATCCTACTGACTGATAAATATATTTTTTATAGCTCAATGATCCTCTCCGGTGGTAATTTGAACAATTGTATATCCAGAAGTTTCATACATAGTCTAACCTCTCACAGATATTATTTATACTTGCCAGCTTTCGAGGGCAACCTCATCATCAGACTCTCTGATAAAACATTTCTTACAACTTAAAAACACGTTTTTTTTTTCAAAAATATACCTTATATTTCAATTATAGTACACAAAAAATTATAAGAATAAATATTTTCTTTTCGCAGATTGTTGGTGTTGAGTGGGAATATGAATAATAGACATTTAAAAAATAAATTCCGACATAATGTCATCAATGCAACATAAAATAGAACACATTACATTGTGTCCGAATGTATATTTTTAATGTTCATATTCCCTCGAGACACCGATCGCCTGCTGAAAGAATAAGTTTATTTTCAACTTTTCAGTGTACTATAATGAAAAATATAAGGTTTTGAAAAACTGGTTTTTATATTTATTTTTTTATTTTTTACTTTGGATATTTACCTGAATTTGAAATCTATCCGGTTTTATTTTTTATTTACCAGCTCTTGATTAATATCCATCATTTTTTGTAGTTAGGGTAAGCAATCTTGGAGACGCAGTAACTCTATGCACGTTGGACATACTTCAAATTTGACAAAAATCTATAGAAATTTCAAAAGAAACTTTTTTTTATAATTAACGATTTTTGCATAGAACCAAAACTGTTTTGACATGCCACGAATAGACAGTGAACCGTTCGACCGATCTGATACAATACATTGTTACCGGAATGAGGCATAATATAGATTTGACATCACCAAACCGAATTAATATAACGTATATAATTATTTAAAAGGATAACAAATAAAATAAAACTGTAATAAATAAACTTCTAAAAAATGTTTTCAGACAGCCTGTTGTCAATATATCTATATCTAATTGTATTATATCTATAAGTTACTATCATTTTTTGTTTTTCGTCCCATTTTCGCACTTATCCCTCTCTCCCTTTTCCGCTGACACTGATTAAAATGACTTGATAAATTAAACATCGAAATAAATAAATTATTATTTTCAATATTATTATTAATTATATTTTGTTTGTTATTTTTGCCAGATGGGTAAAATGGGTGGTAGTCCCCTGGCAGGTCTGGCGGCGCTGGGTCTGGGCGGCCTGAACTCCAACACGGGAGGACTCAATCATGCAGGTAACTATTTACATACATGCTGCTGGCTGGTGTTCTACACCTAGGGACCTAAGCAGATCTTATTCCTTCTCTGGAAGTGCTGGGCTTGTTACCTCGAGCATATACCTAGGGAGTGTGCCGCTGTCTCGTCTTCTTTCCCACATCTATCACAGGTGGGACTGTCCTCGACTCCTACAGTGTATAGGTGTCTATTGAACGGTCGTGCCTGAGAGAACTCCTGTTAGTTGTCGTTTCTTTTGAAGTTCAGGATCCCATCCTTCAACACCCTAGACTCCCCACCCAAGAACCTCTTCGACTGTATGTCGTTTTTTCTCTCCATGACCGATCTAAAAGATTTCTAGTCCAATTTTTACTCCGGTTTCGGTATGCTGCCTCACGGGATATTCCTAGTATGCTGCTAGGTATAACTTGCGTCCTAAATTTCAAATCCGTCCTTTCCCCAGATCCCGAGCTAATCCTTGCGTTCTTAGATCTCTGGGAACATCTTGTTGTGATTAATAAATCTATCTGAATACAGAAAAGTGTGTTCACAATATCTTTTTTTACTCTTCGCCGCCGAACTTCAACCTCAGTTCCTTTCAACAGTATGCCTCTTCCTTATTCCGACCAAGTTCGCTATCTGGCATTCTACCTGGAACCCCCACACATGATACTAAATGAAATTATCGATATGGAGTAGTCAACTAAGACCCAAATTTAAATTAATAATTCAAAACTAATTAACTATTTATAAAACAATTATACGACTCATTTGGACTTGCACTGAGGATCCGCCAAAAATTCTAACATTAATGGATTTCAATTAGGCTACACCGCAAACTAAAGTAGATGGCAGCAGCGAGAAAGTAACCTAGTCGGGGGGTGATCGTATGTATGCGTAGATTCAAAGTGAGATAGTCGAACGTAAAACAATTAAAAATGTCCCAAAACCCCACCAAATTTAACAGTTAAAGAATTAAAAGAAGATTTGAGAAGCAGAACTGCTATTAAGAGGTAAAAAGGCAGAATTAATAGAAAGGTATGTCAATGTTTATAATATAAATTTTTTAGCTAAGCATTGCTTTTAATTCTGTTCATTTTAAAAATTATTTGTAATGTAATTATTACTTTAATAAAATATAAACATACTGCATAATAATTGTACATCATTTTTAATATAATTAAAAAATGAACCTAATTTAAGGCGATATAAATAAAGAGTATGAATCGAAATAGGTTAAGTAACAGATATATTTTCAAAATTTATTATTCTTTGTTTTTTCTTTCCTTTTATCAATCTTACCGAAAAATTTTCGACACAAAAATCTTCTACTGCAAAATGCTTTGAGCATTCAACTGATCGATTTATTGGGACAAATGTCTTTATGGAACTGGTGTCCACCACTATTTGTGCAACCGAAAGCAGTACACTGTGGCATCTTACTATTTTAATTTTATTTTAGTTAGGAGCATGTAAATATAAGGTGTTTTTCTCTTTGGCGCCTCTATTTTTAGCTTTTCTCATTCTTTACAAGATCTAGTACAGTCTCTGTTTAAACAATACGAACCTTAGCAATCATTCTAACTCTCTCAGAGTCACTCTGATAATCCTCCATGTCTAAGACGAGGTTGGGAGCAGGATATGCTATGTCTTACCATTGGCTGGCTTCTCCCATCTGACGTATTCTCGTTTTGTATTGTATGTTGACACAATCTACCTTTTGTATATGTATATTGTACAGATTATATATCAATTATCCGTATATTGTACGATAGATCAGTTTTCCGTGTTTCTTATTCTTCTCTTGTTATTGAGCATATGATTTTGTGTTCATATTATTATCTCAGGGAATACAATTTTTTATTCACTAAACTCCTTGAAATTTATTTTTCTTACTCGAAAGCATCTCATGAGGAGGTGTGTGTTGGAACGCAGAGAATGATTTTGGTATACCTCCTTTATGTGTAGCATTGGCGGCGCTAGCAGGGAGCCAGCTGAGGACGGGGGCAGCGGCAGCGGCGGCCAGGAGCCAAACTAATGGCGGACAGCAAACCCATGAAATGACCGTTCCTAATGATCTCATCGGCTGTATCATCGGCAAAGGGGGCACCAAGATCGCAGAGATAAGGTAATGAACATCATATTTATTTTAATAGATAGACCGGTGAATTATGTTCCTCGGCCGGTGGTTGTAGAAGAGGAGACAGACAGGCTTGGTTGGGACCAATAGAAGAGGAGCGAAATGTTTGTTGCTTTGACAAAGATGCCACATTTTCCGCTCTGTTGTAGCATTTCATTCCTCATAGCTGCCATTTTACCTTTTTTTTTTTTATTAATTTTTACTTATTGAAAAAAAAAAATCACAATTATTTCTTTTGAAATGGAGAAAATAACTCTATTTACCGAAAATACAGGAAATAAAGCCAGGATTAAAAAGTTGATTATCAGACAATGTACTTCCACAAAACGAATTAATCAATTAACTTTTCGCCCCTCCCTCCAAAACCAGTCGGTTTTACTAATATTCAATGGTTGACTTACACCGGGGCTCCTAAATCCATATACTAAATTTTGTGTCGATAAGCTCATTACATCTGCAGTTATTAGGGTTTTTGATAGGGTGTCGATGATTAAAATCAACTGATTAAAATCAACGATTTAAATCGCGATTTAAATCAAATGATTTTTTTTTTTTTAATTCATGATTTAAATCAAAAACATTAAAATAAATAAATAAGTGATTAAAATTTTGCAAATATAAAAAAACAAAAACAAAACGCACAAAACTGACCGCAGTTTGCAAACTATTGAAACATAATTTATGAAAATCTGTCAAGCAAACCACCAAATGATTACGTCAAAGCGTAATTATTTGAAAAAAGACAAAAAAACTCGTCAGATTAAAATAGTTTAATTGGAAAAGATACAACTCAAAATGGCTAGCATATATATTAAATGGCTGAGATCAATGAAAATGTTTACATAGTGTAATGTTCGTAATCACATTAATATATTTTGATTCGAAACGATATATCTCCAAATGGCCAACATAAGATAAATGCGAACAATAGACCAAGCAATATCTTTAGGAGTTTAAATGTTTGTACAGAAACACCAGTTTGCTAGCCTTCTCTACTCCTAAGCGATTCCTCAGTTTGGAATGAACTAGTCCGAAAGTCGAGAAAACACGTTCAGTGGGAGCTGAAGATGCAACAGCGGTCAAGTGTTGCATGATTATTAATTCCTCTTCTGGAGTGAAGATTTTTTTCATCTCCTGAATCGACTTCCACCACTGGACAGCAGTCAACGATTTTGTTATTTTTGTTTTTGGTTTTTAAGTTTGTGGAAAATATTCGCTTTGTGAAATTTCGGTTAGTTTGGTTCGTTTTGTTATTTTTTTGTTTTTGTTTTTTAAAATTGTGAAATTGTGGTCTGTTTTGTTAATTTTAGTTAAGTTTTCAGTTGATAGTTTTTAGTTGATTTAAATCGGATTTAAATCAAAAAAATCGATTTTTTGGATTTTTTTAAAAAAATCATGATTTCTATAAACCCTAGTTTTTGAGCAGAACCCCTTTTCTCTTCGGTCGATTTCGCTGAAAATGAACAGGTATGGTCCTTACCCGTGTACTCCGGCCCTCCATAACCTTACTTAAGTACTACTCAGATTCCGAGCTCCATCTACAAACACGACGGGTGATGTTGCCCACAAGAAAGGTGCATCTGAAAACATTAAAAAGCAATAATAATAAAAAGGTAATGGTCCTTATGGAGATTTGAATTAACATATGAAATTGTGTATCGATACATACATTACAACGGCAGTTATATATATATATTATATAGTGTACCGGTTTCATTTTACGTCAGAACATAGTTCAAAAATGATATTTAAGTTTGTTAGATTGTCATATTTATATAATCCTCAGGTTACCTGAGATTATCTAAGACTGTGATATCCTGTCCCTTAGGGAAGTCAAAAATAATCTTTGTGAAAAACGTAGACAACTCTCAGGAACAACTTGAAATTCATAGTGCTATAAAAATTAAGAATTATTTAAACGACCAACCACACTTCAATTTCTCACCCCGGTTAACGCCATTAAGTTAAAATAATATATTGTGTATTTTCATTAAAAAGAGTAAAAAGTGTATGCTATTTTAATTTTCTTCTTTTACTTCGATATTATGTCATATCGTCCTCATTTCTCAGACTTATGTATTCTGTATTCTACTATAAACCCCATTTTTAGTTTTTCATAAGTATATACATAGATTTTTATTTTAGATATGAAATCACTAATAATATGATGTTGATTATAGGCAAATAAGTGGGGCAATGATCCGAATTAGTAACTGCGAGGAGCGGGAAGGAGGTTCGACAGACAGGACGATAACTATCACAGGAAGTCCTGACTCTGTGGCTCTCGCCCAGTACCTCATTAACATGAGGTGAGTAATTATTATTATTTTTATATTTCATTTTTATTTTTTTTTCTATTACAGGTATAATTTAAATAATACGAGGGAAATTAATTCAAAAAATGTCTCTTTGGAGTATCGATAGGATTTGTTTTTTTATTAACACACGGAAGTAATTTTAATTTTTTTTATTTTTTTTTTTTCAATTAATTTGAGGATTTTATTAATATTTTGCAAAATTTTTAACATTAAATTTTCATCAAATTCTCAGATTTGAGGGGTCGTTCAAAATCTGATAACTGATGAATCTGATAACTCCCTAAGCTTATTTATTCCTTATTCTATATTTTTAAAATAGTAATTTCGCGTTACGCTATGAGAATTATGTGGTATGATTCTCTTTATTTCGAATATACATTTTTCACCAATGTACAGTCCTTCATTTTCAGCTATCCAATGAATGTCTCTTACATTATATTTTACTCCTTGCTACTAAAATGGCTATTTTCTATCATCCTTTCATAAGATAGTCTATTGTCTATTATTAATTGAAAGAGGATAAGAAATTTCAAGTTTTTTTATTTGCCTAACTTCTCCTATCCTAATCAATTTCCAAATCTTTACCTTGATTCCATATCCGTTGAAGAAATTTGTTTCTCAAAACTTTAGTTAGCTAAATGAATATGTAAATCAGCGCATATAAGTTTTTTTTTTTATCCTTTAGTTTATATCAGATTGTTCGAAGTAAAAACTTATATTTAGTATTTTTATCTAATGCTGCCGTTAGGGTTCAAAACCTACCATTTTCACTCCAGTGTCCTTTTTCACCGTTACAAGTAACCTAATTTTCAAATAATCCTGTCCATATAATGAATGTTTAGTGTATAATAAAGTTTTATTTTACAATAATATATATTTTTCATAGCTTTATTTTTCTCTCAATTTATTCTTTTTTAGTCTTTACAATTTGACAAATTGAGGAAAGGCTCTTCATTATTTGCTGATCTTTATTGTAATCAGTGGGCGCCGGTAACTCATAGGCAGTCTGTTTGCCTTCTGAGCTCTCAAAATATCGGGTTTATCACCCGGCCGAGCACAGCGTCCTTCGGATGGAACGTTAAACGATGATCCCCAGTCTATACTATGTTAGATACCCTAGGTGAATAATTCTCGTAGACACAATTTAGGACTCCTCCCACAGTAGAGTCGGACTCATGTCCACCAGAGCGACATAAGAGCCCTGATATGACCTCGTAGTTGAAGCCCTGCCTTGAGTCACAATAACAAACTTTATTGTAGTCATTTTTTCCCTGTTTATTGATCATACTCCATTAAGCAGAATATATTTTACGATTCGACCTCTGTTAAAATCCTTAGTCAATGAGTGTTTATTTGCTAGGTTGTAAAAACCAAAAAATAAATTGTGAGAAAAATAAAAATGTGGAAAAATACATATTATTATCAATTCAGAATCACCTTACACAACCCAAAAAGTGTTTTTTTTTTTTTTTTTTTTTTTTTTTTTTATGTTTGTAGATATTAAGTTATAATGTATATTACTATAAAATATTTATATGAGGAATCGACAATTAGCATATATATATTGTATGTTTATGACTGGAAATTATGAAGTGTAACATAAGGTGAAAGCTTATTGTCTAACTATTCAGAATTTTGTCTTCCTAATGTGGGAATGTTTGTTTTTTTGGTGGGTCGTGTTAAATCTGTGGAAAAATCTATTCCACATTTTTCACGTATCTAATTTCAGCCCAAGGACGGAGAGTTTAGGGAGACCATTTTAGTAGGTTTAACGAGTAAGGGGAGTACATTAGTGATTATTTACATTATGTATTTTTTTGGATTTCCGCAATGTATCTGTTCGAAATTTTAATGAATTTACATCTAAATCAGGCAAAGGGGAGGTGGGCTGAGTAAGAAGAGAAGAGTGGGGAGAGAAGCTTAGCTCCAAAAGGGTGGGAGGAGAGGCTTAGCTCCAAAGAGTGGGAGGAGGTGTTTAGCTCCAAAAGGGTGGGAAAAGAGGCTTAGCTTGAAAAGTATGAGGGGAGAGGCTTGCCTTCAAATGGTTGTGGGGGGGGGGGGGGAGGCTTAGCTCCAAAAGGGTGGGGGGGGGAGGCTTAGCTCCAAAAGGGTGAGGGGAGATGCTTAGCTCCAAAAGGGTGGGAGGAAGTTTAGCTCCAAAAGGGTGTGGAGAGAGGCTTAGCTCCAAACGGATGGGGGAGAGGCTAAGCTCCAAAAGGGTGGGAGGAGGTTTAGCTCCAAAAGGGTGTGGAGAGAGGCTTAGCTCCAAACGGATGGGGGAGAGGCTTAGTTCCAAGAGGGTGGGAGGAGGTTTAGCTCCAAAAGGGTGGGAAAAGAGGCTTAGCTCCAAAAGGGTGGAGAGAGAGGCTTAGCTCCAAAAGGGTGTGGAGAGAGGCTTAGCTGGAAACGGATGGGGGGAGAGGCTTAGTTCCAAAAGGGTGGGAGGAGGTTTAGCTCCAAAAGGGTGGGAAAAGAGGCTTAGCTCCAAAAGGGTGGGGGGAGAGGCTTAGCTCCAAAAGGATGGGGGAGAGGCTTAGCTCCAAAAGGGTGAGGGGAGAGGCTTAGCTCCAAAACCCTATTAGATATATATTGCGTAGGCTGGTGTATGCACCTAGGCTTGAGGGGGCTCAACCCCGAAATTCTAGCAACTCTCAATAAAATTGATAGATCATGCAAAATTAAATGAATTTTGGAAGCAATAGAGAAAAAAGGTTTGAGGGCAAGCGGAAAATTAGTTTATTGCAAATTATTCAAGCAGGGTGAAATAGTGTTTCACCAACGATTTTTTATTTACGTCACTATCTACACTTGAAAAAAATAAGTTTTCACATTTTTTATGTGACATGAAATACATATTTAAAGTTAATTTTATGAAATTGTTATTTTGTTATGTCTGAATGTATATTGTGTTCGTTGTTTTTTATTTATGTTTTTTATGGTGGAGGAAGAATATCCTTAATTTCACACCATTTGTAACTTCAATAGTAAAAGGTGTTAAAAGGTCCCCAACATTTTTTTTTTACTCATCAGTTGATCCATTCGGGCATCTCCAGACTACAAAAGAACCTATGAATTTAAGATAGTTAACTAACCATATTGTAATTAAAAACGAAAGTTTTTAAATAAATTATAGATTTAAATATAAAAACCTAAATTGTTTCAGTGTTCAAAATAATTATTTTCATTCGTGAATGCCATAAAATCCAATATGTGAATGCCTATTAAGCCATAAAATTCAATTGTCTATGAAGAAAAAAATATAATTATATTCGTGTACTATAATACATATAACTATAGACATATTTTTTGTCGATAGGACTAACAGTTTTCGGATAGGACTAACAGAACCAAGGAAACTTTTAAAAATATATGTTTTTTAAAGCGATATTTTTGTCAAACGCTAAAGACCTCATCGCAAAAATGGTCAAAACGTATTCAGGGAGCCTAGAAACGTGAAAATCCGTTGAAACTTCGATATCGGATTTTCGCACGATTACAATACTTCTTCCTTATACAATTGATATAAGAATGTCAAAATAGTTATCAGCAATATTTGTAATTTTTGTACTATTTTAAATTCATAAAAGGTTGTTTATAGTTTTGAAAATGTCCGAAAGGGCGAAATGTCAACTGTGTAAAAAAATAAATATATTTTGGAGATCGTAAGGCCACAGGAGTGTTATTTATCCAACTCTCTTTTATTATTTATATTTTTTTAAATAATATCATTTCCACAGTTTATTATTATTTATTAAACTAACTGTTTAATTTGTTTATTTATCATTAAGTAAAAATCTGTTTTTGAATCTAATAAAACATGTTATGGGCTGCACTCCCTGGTAGTTGCAGCCTTTCTGAAAAGTAACCAACTCAGAACTGGAAAGAGATTAAATGAATGGCTTTGAGCTTGTAATTAAGAAAATTATTTTAGGGTAATTTATTTTGTTGGTAAGAAAGTTACAATAATCATTATTCGCAAGATGAAATATGTTTACAGAAGACATACCGGTGGATGAGAGTTTATTAATCTATAATGGTCCCAAAATTCACTTAACCTAGTGTAGTCTGGGCATGAAATGAAAATCAGCAAAACTATGAACAGGAGCGTAGATATTTTTCGCTCGTACTAAATAACCTACTTGTCAACTGTGTATAAGTCCATTGAGTTATAAAAAAAAACACGAATGTTTTTTATATTGTCTATTTCACAAGATATAAGTCCATTGATTTAATTGTAAATTATAATCTGTAATGTAAGAACAATTTTTTTTTACGAGATCAAATCTCATATTTAAATTTGTTTTATCCTAAAACTAAGGGCATTTTAAAAATTTGGACTTGAAAAATTGGTACAACGTTAAAAAAACAATCCAGAATTACTAACAATGTACTTCCCTGAAGGAATGAATCAAGTTTTTGCTCTCCCTCTAAAACCATTTGCCCGTTTTGGCTAAAATTCAGGAGTTGCCTTTCACACTTCTGAATCATTCTAAATTTTGTGACGATACATTACATAGCAAGGGCAGTATTAAGGTTTTTCAAGGTGTTTATGAGTTTCTGAACTTTAATATAAAATTTACCTTGTTTACAGACACATACGCTTGGGGGGGGGGGGGGGGGGGGGGGGGATCAGGATTTCGGAAAACATGAAATTTCTTTGAAAACTGAACGTCGAATTTCTGACAAAAAAAAAATAGAACTTTCTTACCTAACCAACATAATATTTCGAAATAATTTGTATAAATTCATATTTTATTGTATATTCCTTGCTTTTCATTAACTGTGTAAATGATATACATAACCAGAAAGAAAAACATTGTATTCTGAAAATTTTAATTGGTTCTTTTTGTTTTATTTTATTATTATTATTTATTTATTGTTTCTGGATATTCAGATATATATTTACATTCAATATTTGTTGTTTGCTTACACAATCCTTGTGCCTCACCATAAGCCATCGATGCAGGAGAATTCAAAACTCACCAATATATATATACCTACTTGTCCTTTCCTCTATACCTTCATGTAAAAAAGTCTTATTATTTTCTTTAAAAAATTAATATTCACCAACTGACCTCATTTATTTGAATCCTTTTTTTTTATTTATTTGTTATTATACCTGAGATCTTGGCATTCATAATTAATAGATTTCTGTTTTGGAAGATGTGTTTCTTCTTATAACACTGTAAAAAATATTAAATATATATGTTTCTACGCTAGAGAACATTTATACTGCACTTACTATGTGTATGTTTGAAGTATATGGTTATTATAGTTAGATTATGTTGTAGAGTAGATTCTCATGAAGTTTGTAGTTTTAAGGACTACACTTCTGATTGTCCGTATAATAGAATTATCGCTGATTATGCTTTTAATAACAGAAAGTTCTTTTCAATTTGAGAGGGAGAGAAAATAAATAGTTGAAAACTAAGATGTTTAGAGTTATAGAGGCCAAAACCTTCGTTTAAAGTTTGTTTTCAAAAAAATGTATTATTGGTTTAGTCTTCCAAAATTGAAAATTTCAGTTTTTATTTCTTGTCAGATCGAGGTAGGATAACTTCTAGTTTAATTATAACCACGTGATCCTGACCCTAGTTTCCTTGTTTTTCTTTTTTCTATTTATCCGTTCCGCCATTACCAACCATGTGATCCATCCATCCTATTGATGAAGTGTGGAGCTGCAGAAGGCCAACCTGGAAGGAGGCGGCGGGGGTGCTGGTGGAGGCGCAACAGGGACAGGAGGGGCTACAAGTGTTGGTGGTGGAGCCGGGGGAACTGGGGGTGGGCAGGGGGCCTCGCCAGTGGGGGCAGCCCTCCCTCTCGCCCAGCTGCTGGCACAGCCGGGAGCCCTCAATGCTCTCACCTCCCTTACAGCCCTCAGTGGGTTGACAGACTTGCTGGGGGGCCTAGCTGGGAGCGGTGGGGGCGGGGGACCTATCCAGACGACAGGGGTCCACCGGTCCAAGGGGGGTAGCTTTGGCCCCCGGCTCCGTTCTCCAACTGGCGACAGGCCAAAGTCAGACCGCAACAAGTTTGCTCCATATTAGACTCCTCATATCTCATATCAACAAGCTGTACAACTGTCTTATGTTGTGGCCTCTTATTTCCATTTTTTATTTACGCTCTACTCGCTGGACAAGAAGCGTCCCTTGTGTGTTCGTGTATCTATTTGTTGTATATAATATATTCTTGTACATTACTATGCCAATGGACGATGTACTGTATAGACACAGACAACTATCTACTCAGGAGTGCCCTCATCTCCAAAAATTGTTTAGTGAAAACTCATTTTTTCATTGAAATTGTCAGTTGTTCAGACTTTCCTATTCACATTCAATTACTTAATTAATTTTCATAATTGGCTGACGGAGAAGACGTTAAGTTGTCTGACGACCTAACCGCCGTCTCTCTGTCTTCATGGCATGTGTCAATGTAATTTAAAAAAATTAATTGATAGGTGATAGCGAAATTTAACTTTTATTTTGTAAAAAGTAACACTAATAATAAAGAATTACGTTTCTTGATAATCAGATCGCTTACATACCCATAGAACAGCTGTTTTCAGTTATTGTGACTCATGCCCGAGCGCTTTTTCTTCGCTCTGGTGAACATGAACCCGACTCTGGGAGTTTTTTTACTTGATAAATAATTTATTGATATAAGTTATAAAAAAAATTCTGGCTGCAAATAATCAAAATAAAAGCATTAGCGCCCTTGAAATCAAATTTCATTGAAAAATGTGTGAATTGAGATTATTTTCCTACATATTTCGGTTGAAACATATTTTGCTCTCACTGAGGGTGCTGAGGACTCACTAATTAGAACTTCCTATAACATAAGACAGTTTTCTATATTATTATTATTTTTTTAATTATGTGTATCAATAAAATTTAGTGTAAAAATTATCATCAATTTAATTTAATCACAATAACAGTAAAACATAGTACTATGTATCTATATTTTAAGTACATATGAAATATTTTAATCGTATTTTTCCTTTCTTTTAATATACAAGAAAGAAGCTAATATTTTTATAGTTTAGTAAAAAGAAAAAAAAAATTGTATTTGTGTGAGAGAAATCATTTTTTTTTTAATTTGAATTTTTATTTATGAATAATTTTCTCTTCTGATCGTACGCCTCCGTTGCCATTTCCTTCAAGGCTGCTATGATGCTCTTGTGTATCGGGAGTCAATCTAAAAATAAATATTTAAGAGAAACAGTTAAATATTTTTTTAAATTTTTATTTGCAACAAAATCTTGTATATTTTATTTCAGGTTTTAACTTTTTTTTTTAAAAATATTTTTTAATAATAAAATTTTTTTTTTTAAGAACCTATTGAGATATAGGTAAAGAGAATGTGTACAGTACATTTTTAATTATTAAATATTAAATTTGTTAATAAAAATATTGTAAATACAAGGTCTGACAATTAAGTTGGCAGAGGAAAATTATTTATTAAAATGTTATTACACTAAAACCTCGCTAATTCGTACTAGAACCAAGTGTGACTTAATGAAAGTCGTAATTTCAAAACATTTTCCAATGATTTCGTTGCATCAGTTCAATATGGATAATTCCACGTCTAATCTAGGAAAAAAACCTATTAACATTGACTTAATTCTGTTTTTGACTGAAATCGTCGCTTGATTTGATCGGTTACTCCTCCCTCAACTTTCTGTACAGATCTTTGGAACTTCCCTCAACAAGTGAACTTCGAGTAAGCTTTTTTATTACCCAGAATTAATTACTGTTCGGCCGATTTCGCTGAAAATCAATAGGTGTTGTCCTTACTAGGGTTGAAATGAAAATAAATTTTATTATTCTTAGGGTTCTAGACACATATAAAAATTCGTGCGATACATTCATTCTACCGGGAATTATCGTGTTCACACACTCATCGTCAGACAGAATTTTCTGGGGTAATTCCCAAACTTCGCTGGGTAACTAAAATGTATCTATTGATTGGTAAGTTCTTCAAATTTAGTTACAAATTTAATTGTCGGACTTGGTACATTATCTTCATGTATCTTGAAGTAGATTTATTTTATTTCAGTTCTCTGATTTGTTTCCTACTCACGAAAGTTTTCTATGTGTCTCTATGGAGGTAGAGTCCATATGTATTTTTAAATTACTTTTTAATGTCTTAGCATTTATTAATATATAGAAATATTATGCTATTGTTTGATGGTTATATATATTTTTTCATATATATATATAACATGAATGTTTAGTTTTGTGTTTACTGTAGGGTAGCATAATTCAATATTCTTTAATAAATGTATAATTTTAGAAATTATATCCATAAATGTATCATTTTAGAAATTATATTCATTCTTATATATCCCGAGACATTCTATTTATTTTTCCTACTCCTCATTCCCTTATAACCTTTCATTACCTTTTTTTTTTTTCTTTTTTCAATTTTACAAAGGCAGCATACATACAAAAAATCGTCATTCGAAAAAAAAAAAATAAAGATTAAAGTTTAGTTTAGTTGGAGTTGTCCTAAAATTTCTTCTGAACTACCAATCTTCCATTCTGCCTGCACCATACAAGATACCAAGAGTCCTAGTGTCCAGTGCTACCAAGTGCCAGTCCAGTCCTAACTGATCCACACCACTTCCATACATGATTGAGGTCCCTTCAACGTCCCTACCAGACCTCTCAGCCAATCACCATTCAGCCAAATCACTATCCGGTAAGCTAATCTTTATCCTTCCTCTTTCTTTTTTTTTTTTTTTTCTCCTGTATGAAGTATCTCATTGTCGAAGGACCGGGCTATTTTCTCAGAAACAGCTCAACCTAGAGTCTCAAAAAAAATACCTTATATATTATTTGGGAGCGACCTAACGTAGACTAAAGCCGGTGAAACGTGGCAGGATTTATAAAGGGGGCTGTCTTTGTCTGTCACTTCATACTAGGGATGCGTATCGAAAATATCATGCATGAATATCAATACAAGATAATATCGTTACGCAGAGTATTTATTTTAAAAGTTTAGTTATTGTGATTCATACCCGGGCTTTAACTATGAGTTCTTGTTCAGTTTTATTTTTTAACTGAAACTGACAACATTGAGAGTTGTGAGTGCATGCAACTCGGTCCTCTAAATATCTACATTTTCCAATTACCCGTTTTTCACAAGTTTATTTCGTTCTTAACCTTTTGACTGTTTGCTCAGGCTTAAGGACATTGTTCTTATTCAATTTGATTATGACCTGTTTAGGCTTGAAACGATCCCTTAATTACTAAAAGAGTAGAATTATTGAAACCAAATGCCTGTTATCCACTTTACGTAAGATGTCTTCCTCTCCCCCTCCATCTCTGTTATATGTTATATCTTTATTCTTTTAAATTGAAAAATAGTTTTCTTCCTAACAGTGGTAAAACAGTAGATTTTACCAGAGATACTGTAAAACATATCAAATTCAACTATTTCTATTTCACTTTTGATCCCATTTTTTATTTATTTTATTTTATTTTTTTTTAATAATCAGCTTTACTACAATACAAATGGCAGCCCTTACGGGATAACAAGAAAATTTTAAAAAATGTCATCAAGAGTAGGATAAAACCCAGGAAAACCACACACATCAAAAAAGTTTTGCCTCACCCTCAAATACCTATTATATAAGACAGTTTTGGCGTTTAAACCAATGGGTCATTTACCATATGTATTTTTAAAGTAAATTAAGAAAAAGAAAAATTTTAATTTTTGTTTTCATGAAATTATTAAATTTCACTTAACACAAACCTTATCTAGGTCGTTCGAGTAATGTAGTTGTTCTATTTTGAGCTTGCATAGCTCGTGCAATCATAAGGGTGCTATCAGTACGTACGAGGCATAGATTTGTGGCACTATGCGGAAGAGGTTTTCCAGTTGGGAAGTTGCAGAGAGACTAGAAGTCGATGTCAGCTCCTATGAGGTCGTCCACGCCGTCTCAGGAGTTAGATGGCCAATCAACGCGTCTATTCTCTTCGACCTGTAACTCGTTGAGCTGTGGGGAGTGGTGGAACATTATCTTCTACCAAAATAATTCCTATCTGATTATCTGGGCGTTCAGCATAGACTCGCAAAATGTTTTCCAGGTTCTTAGCAGCAGTCATTGACCCCATGAGAGGCACCAGAGGTGTCCGCTGACTGATCCCAGCCCAGAACATTAGGGGATATCATTGTCTAATGGGGGAACCACCATGCTCCTGGTGGGATACCATTGTCTAATGGAGGAACCTGGGACGATTGCTGCCTGGGACAAGAGTTTCTTCAGTGAATTCACCTACCCCATTCCGACAAGTATCAATTTTCATGATCATGCACCTACTAAATTCTGGCTTTTGAGTCCTGCCAATTCTGAAATGTGGCATGAAACGGTCTCCCAGTATGAGGTTTTTCCTCATGAAGCTGGTTCCTTATTTTTTGGTCACTCCACTCCAAGGTGCCAGCGGAACTCGCCAGCAGTCCCACAACGGGTTTCTCTTGCAATTCTTGACATGAAACGGGTCCTCCATAACAGACATTGCTCAAGGAGGGACTCGATCGGAGTGTATTCTTCGCAAAGTCTGTGATTCAACACCGTTTCCATCAACTTACGTCGTCATGCTGACCAACCTCTAGTCTCACTGCAACTCGCCGACTGGAAAAGCCCTTTCCATAGTGCTACGGTTCTATACTCTAATGTACCGAAAGCTCAAAATTAAACAATTGCAATTACTCGAACGAATTAAATAAGGTTTTTGTAAACAGGTAAACAAAAGTTTCCCTTTATTTCCCTTGAAAATATATATTGTAAATAATCCATTAACGTAAGTTTTCTTATATAATAAGATTTTGAGTGGTGTCGCAAAACTTTTTTGATATGTATACATTTGTTTCACCTCTCTAGGTTAATCCATTTTCGATAAAATTGTCTGGAGCTTCGAAAATGGGACACCCTATATTTAAAATAGTAACTAGATCCAAGCGACTATATGATATGCAAAACCTATTCCTTTCTTTTTATATCCTATTTTAAAAATGAATACCTTTTTATTTATTTATATCCTTATATTTTCTTTTCAAGTTGTATTTAGTATAGATAATGAATATAGGGGGAAAATGTTATGTATCAATTTGTTATTGTTGGGTGTGTTTCTATATGAATAGATATGTGAAACTATAAAATAGTTTTGGGGTCTACCTTCTTATCATTTGATAGACAACCTATGAAAACAAAATGGCTTCTGATTTGTTCAGTATTCAGTATAAACCTTGGACAACTGATCCGAACACATTCGGGAGCATGTCTACCTCATTCCCTTAGTTATTTATTCCATACATTCCTATAAGTTGAACACTTTTTGTAATTTTAATAAAAACTAATTTCCTTTCCTCCGAAATTGCCTTTTTATTTTCTAAATTATTTTCTTTCAACTTCCTCCATATTATACGTGATATTTATTTTTCATAACATTGTATTTAAATTTAAAAAAAAAAATTGGTTTTTTAAACATTTTGGTTTGACAACCTTCAAGTGTTATTGACATTATTTTAATATTTGCATCATTTGGGAAGAATTTGATGAGAAATAGAATTTTTCGAGAATCTAAAATGCGTAGTTATGATAATAATAAAGCATACATATGATGTATATAATTTTCAATTGTATTCTAATATATTTCTTTTGGCATCTAAGACTTGCAATAGTTTTACATAGTCGAAAATTATTTATTCTAGTGTAAGAGTGCTTACAGAAATCTAATCCGATGAGGTAAATATACAGAAATTTTATTCATTATTCATGGCCGTGAACACTGAATATTTTGTATTTTCTTTAATTGAATTTGTTTATTTAAGCACTCATCACCAGAATTCCTGCTTTTCGGCCATAAATAATTTATGCAAGTCTCAAGTGCCAAAACATATTATATATATCACTTTAGTATATGAGACTAGGGATCGGCAACCTTTTTGCCCATGCTGGGCCGAAAATATATTTAAAAATAAAATAATACATTAAAAAAAAATACCATGAGATGATAAAATAACGCGAAAATTCCTCTGTAAACCCAGTCCCTTGAGTGAACCAGGCACATATACCTTCACTGTATTATTTTTTTACAGTTTCCTCGCGGGCCACATGAGAGGGCCTTGCGGGCCGCGGGTTGCCGACCCCTGTGGTAGACCCTGCGCTCCTTGGATTCTAGGGTAATTCTAATTCAAATTAAATTCCTTCCCCTATGATCCCCGTTTCAAAATTATATTCGAAAATTATATACTTTCAGATGTACCGAATGTTTATGGTTGGAATATGCAAAATTAGCTTAAATAAATCAATCTTGACTGTTAAATTAATTTTTTTTGTGACTTATACTCGGGTTTTTTATTTACTAGATTATATTGCCTACTACCAGAAGGCTTTTTGTTGTTGCTCTTGTGGATATCCAACTTCATTGTGTGTCCTAAATTTTGCGTACCCAGTTTTAATTAGGTTAGGGATGAATAACGAGTACCTACCGTCTTCAATCTCGCCACTCAAAAAAACAGCTTATACGAGGTGTGTTCAAAAAGTATTATATTTATTTCGCGGGTTGTATTAGTCCAATTCGCGCGATTTTTCCGTTGTTGTGTTGGTAGACTTGTCTGAAAAGTATCTGCACATTGTTAGCCATACGGGATGTTAAGTCAGCTTTCAAAGAGGTTACATAGGTTTTGGTAAGATCAGCGATTATTTATTTGTTTACAAAATGGATTAGAGAATTTGCATTAAATTTTGGTATGAGAATGGAATAAAGTTTTCGAAATGTTAAATATTGCTTTTGGTGAGTCTGCTATGAGTCAAACTAGGGTTTACGAGTGTTATAAGAAAGCGATAAAAGCTCGACAAGTGCGGTCGAAAGTGAAGATCTCCATATTCGCCAGACATGGCTCCGTGTGACTTTTTTCTGTTCCCAACAATAAAGAGAACCTTAAAGCGCATCACTGAGAAAGCTAAATGCTATCCCTTCGATCGAGTTCCAGAAGTGTTTCGAGGATTGCGCTGGCATAAGTGTATAATATCTAATGGGGACTATTTTGAAGAGGATAACGTTGATATAGACGAATAAATAAAATTCTTTTCAAAAACCCAAAATTCCCGTTATTTTTTGAACACACCTCGCACACGGCTCTGGAAACTAACTACAAGATCATATGTCCTACTACCAGAAAGCTCTGTTGTATTGAGTCCGACTCTACTCTGGGAGTCCTAAATTTGAATTCACCTAGAATAGGGAAGTGTCTTTAACGAGTACCTGATATCGTACAGACTCGGGACCATCGTCTAACCGCCCATCCGAAGGATGCCATGCTAAGGGACTGGCGCCCTATTACATTTTCTTCAAACATGCCCCCCTGAATTCAATTTGGGAGGTTATCCCAAGAGTAAAAATGTACCCTTTCGCTCGATAACATCCATATAATTAGCGTTTAGTAACTCCCGTGTAATGTACTCTTCGACACTTATTCCTGTTTTCTTCTGATCGGTGAAGCATTCTGAACGAAACGAAATTTCTTCCTGGGAGTGTAAATATAAAGTTAATTAATAAAAAAATTGGATTACTTGAAAATAAGGTTGACCTAATTCAAAAAAATATTTAATTTTAATTTTTTTGTTGCAGCCTTTTGTCTCCCAATTTTATTAAGAATTTATTTCAAATATATAAACGTTTCGGCCCATCATCAGTATCTATACATTTAAATCAACATTAATAATTATTTAACATTCATGCTAACCTGTGTTTTTGTTCAACTATGTCATTGTTTATTTAAAGCACTTTTGGGTTGTGGAAATAAATTTTGAATTTATAATAATATATATGTACAGTATATTTATCCCAGCATAATTTTTTTTTTTTTTTGAAAACTAGCAGTTTCAGCCGTTTTAGGTAGTACTCCCATCGTCAGTATTTATAATTTATCTGTTCTTTATGTTAACCTTTTTTTTCTGGGAATCAAAATCTTTTTACAGAACAAGACTCAAGTTAAGCCTGTCTTAGGTCTTAACTTGATGTTCGAATACAGATTTACAATAAATATGGTGTATAAAAAGAAAATTTTACATGACAGAAAACATTTTAATATAACGTCTGTAATTACTAGTTTTTAACAAGTAAAAAATAAATGGAAGAATTTATGCTATGATAAATAATTTTTATATTTTCCACATATTTATTCTGCTCTCATTTACTATTAGGTGCTCACAACTTAGCAAATATATGTTTCGGGAAGGTTTCCCATCATCAATATCTATATTTATTTGTTCATCTTGTAAACATTTTTTTTTTCTTTATATTGATCATAATATTTTTTTTGTTGGACATATTTTAACGAATCAAGGGTTTATTAAACAACTAGCAGTAATACCCGGCGTTGCCCGGGGAACTTTGACTTTTCTCCCAATATCTCCTATAAGGCTATTCAGTTCCTCGACATTCATGATGTTATAATTTCCAATTATTCATACGGAATAAGGCTTATAGTCCTTCAACTGTAGTAACGCTAGCTTTGGAGCTAAAACTAATTTATTCAAAAAAATTTCTCATTAATCGTTGCAATGGTTTTCGAGTTACAAAGATTGCGTGGGTGGATGCTGGGAAGGACCAGATATTGAGGTACTAATACGCCTATAACCTTCCACCGACGATGACGAACAAATTAAAAAAAAAATTAATCAAATGCATGAAGCCGTTCGTGAGTTATAGCGGTACAAGGCACAGACATTTTCAGCTTTATATTAAACAATCAATACAGAGATCGATACATTGAAAATGATCTGCAAAAAGAATATTATGATCAATACAAAGAAAAAAATTGTTTACCATAAAAATCAACAAATGATGGGATCTTTCGCAAAAGTTGTGTTTCCTAGGTTGTTAAATTCAAAAAATAATTAATGGGGTAAACAATAAAGTTGTGGAAAATATATTTTATATTTATTATTATGTTCCTTATCAACGGAATCTGAGGATTATTATACAATTAGTTTTTTTTTTAGTTTTATTCACTAATAATAATATAATATGTATAATAACTTATATATATTTGAATTTACCTTATATATAAGGTGCTCAGGTTACGGAAAGAAACAGTATAAAAAACGAAGAAAAAAACAATGAAATAAACAAACAAAGCCAATGGTTAGCATGAATGTAAACAAATTATTATTATTGTTGAAAAATTACATAATACATTTACTGAAACTATGTTGATTGAAATTTATAGATACTGATGATGGGCAGTTGGTACAAAACGTTTATATAGTAAAAATAGGTTATTATTTAATTTGGAGAAAAGAGCTGCAACCAAAAAATTAAACTTAAAATATTTGTAATTTTGCATTGCACTATTTATTATGTAATGTTTGTGCAAAAACAACATTTCAAAATCAGGCAAGTGCATTTTTTTTAGAAGCAAAAAAAGGCCTGCGTTAATTTATCTTTCTTTGTTAGTCCTCCGTTCATTATATATGTGAAGCTCTTCTAAAACGCTGTTAGTTGATGTGATTCATGCCCAGGCTTTAACTACGAGATCATATCGCCTACTACCAGAGCGCCCTTTCGTCACTGGTGGACATGAGCCCGACTCAACTATGGGGGTTCTAAATTTTCTATCGGGACCATCGCTTAACGTTTTATCTGAAGGATGGCGTGCTCAAGGTTTTTCCGTTTGTCAGATAAAAAATCTAAGGGCTTCGGCCGGATTCGAATTACCCTTGAGCTATAAGTAAACACTAACATTTCCAATCTTTGTATCTGGTCAGTGTGACTTGGGGAAGAATAAAAAATTAACTTCTTCCGAAATCCGACAACGCAACTTCTGCGTTTAATATTTATTTTAAATTATTATTTCAATCTCAGTCAGTTAAGTTGAGTTTATTGAGTTAATTTAAAAAAATAATATATATGATATGTATATTTTTTCATAATATATCATGTTTTGTTTGTGTTTGTTTTGCGCTGTGTTGGTGACTCTTCAGGATATCGATGGAGACAGCTGGAATGCCTATGCCTGGTTACCACTACATCACCCCAAACCACATCGTCAAAGCCCCAATACACTAAAACAGTCCTATCTTCATAACCTGGTATGTTATTTGTAAATTTTTGTTATTTTTAATTTTATTTTTTCATTTATATTTTTTTTCAAGCAGATACTCTCAAGAAGTAAAAGAAAAAGAAACAAGAATTCCTTTTTTTAATAAGAAATTAGGTAGACACAAAATGTAACAAAAAGACAGAAAGTGCAATACTGTATATAAGTTTTTCTTTTAATGCTCAATATTATTTAATTATTTATTTTTAAGAAGAAAAAAAAAAGCTTTATTTATTATTTGTAACGTTTTTATATAAAAGACTTCAAATTTGTGAAAGAAAATTGTTTTTGTAGTGTGAAGGAACTTTAATATTAGGCTTATTTTTTATATTTATTTATTTAGATATATAATTTTTTCTCTTAGTTATATAATAATTGTTATTTTTTAAAAATTATTTTGATAGTTACCGAAAAGCTTGCATATGTCCAGCTAATTTTCCAGTGGACTTGAGAAGTTCAAAAATATATTGGTACTTAAAATCAAAGAATATTTCCCTTTTCATCTTAACGTTACAAAATTTCGATCAAATCAAAACATGTTGAAATGAAAGTATTTCAAATAAAAACAAAATTAGGCTAAAGTTAAAAACTTTACCTGTCATTCGTTAATGTTATTTTAGATAATATAATTATTTTAAATAAAATATCGTTTATTAAAGGGAGAGAAAATGCGCCGAAAAAATAGTAGTTTTTTTTCTTTAGGTTGTATATAAAGATTCCTACTTTCAAAGAACAAATTATCTAAATATGTCCCCTTTTTTTAAAAATAATTTTTGCATTAATTTACATTGTTCTGAATAAGTAGCTTTTTTTTTTCATTTTTCATTGTAGTTACTTATTTAAACTGAATAACTTCATTGCATCATTATACAAATAAAGCTTTATTTTTTTGTGGGTCCACGAATTATTACATATACATATTGCATTTCGTTTTATGTTTAATTATCAACTATGTCTATGAAAGTAAAAATACAATTAAAAGTATTAGTTACAAAAAATGATGGAAAACTTATTTTAAATTCTCTATAAAAGTATTTCTGTAATATCTAAATGTGTAGTATTAAAAATATATCAAGAATGAGAGTTGAAATCAGAAACATGTCAAAAGGTTATAAGCTCTATTTTAACTACTTAATCTAATACATATGAAGTGAATATACACATGTTGTATACAATGTTTAATTATGTGTTTGAATGTCTGATGTTTACAAACAACACTAGATCAACTCATTTGAGACCATATCGTCATTTTGTATTGTTAACTTTGGCGAAATTGATAGTTCTCAGTAGTTTACCTGTTTTTGTATATAAGTATTTGACATTTTTTTATTGTTAGTGTAAATTTTATAATTATTTATTTTTTTTTTTTTAATTTTATTTATTTAAGAGTTTAGGCTCCCAAAATTGATGTCAGTATTTAGAATAATTAGCTCTGTCTTGAATTGAAAATATGTATAAAAACAGAAATACTAATGTTATATTTATTTATTTATTTGAATGGTTTGCTTTGTATTACATTGTAAGATAAAACAATGATGGTAATGTAAAAAATTACAGTAGGGCCTTAATTTGAATGCGAGTCTTGAGCGTCAATGATTCACCGACAATGTAATTCCACATCATAAATTATTCAACTGTTTTCTATTTCCCTCCAAATTTGGACTAATTATACTTACATAGGGATACCCAAATCATCATTCTAAATTTTGTGCTGATATATTCATTACATATCGGTAGTTATTTGAGTTTTTTGTGTTGAGCAGCCCCCTCTTTCCCTTCGGCTGATTTGGATGAGAGTTAAAATAGGTGTTATTCCTTGGGGTTCTGAGAACATATAAAAAATTTCATGTTGATGCATTCATATTGGAAATTACTGTGTTTACAGACGCACACGCAGTGATAGGACATTATTTTTACATTTTTTTTAAAAATCAGGGTGGTCGAAAAATATGAAATTCCGTTGAAAACAACATCAATTTTCTGATTGCTTACGAAACATCTTCCTGTATTTTCCGCGAAGTAAACAATGCCTTGAAGTGTTTCGTTTCTCTATATTTTCCGAAGTTTCTTTGTATCTTTTCATTTTTTGAATTTTGTTAGTTTTGTAAATTAATAAAAGACAAGTCAATCTTTAATATTACTTTTTAATATAATTTTAGTTGGTAACGATGTAGGATTTGTAATTTCAAACTCAAGGTCTTACTGTTATTTTTGGTGAAGGAAATCTATGTTAAAACATTATAACGTTAAAAAAAAAAAAAAACTAAAGTACCTAATAGCTGCGTAAAAACAGTATTTTTATTTTGAATGTAATAAATTGTGCCAAATCATAAATAGTATTCAATTGCTGTGAAATGTGTTAAATTATTCTAAAAATTATATTTGCAATTGTGCCAACATTTACGCTCATTTAAAACGTTTTGAGATTATGCGTAACTTCTTAAAATGATGATGATAATAATAATAGAGTAATGTTTGTTCTTATATTTGACCTGTGATTAATTTTATTTTACTTTTTAGCTCTGTATTGTGATAGTTCTAATAATGTTATGTATCCCATACGTATGTAGAGTTGTACACAGGTAGGAAAAGATTGGCCGAAAAATCGAAATGAAAATCTGAAAATTAATAATATTTTGTATTGTGTTGCAATTGGCTGTTTTCATTTATAATTATGCTGCGTTATAATTTTAGATATATACGTGTATACTGTTTGAGGCATTATTGTAACAACTACATTTTAGTTCCAACCAAATCATTTTTGTTGATATATTTTTATTAAATTCATTTTTTTGAAAGTGGATAGAATTATGACTGCGCAGACTATATATGTCATAATATACCATATCTCAACCGATGGGATGAGGTACAATTCCGAAGCGGTGTGTTGCATTCCGATGGACGATGCTCGTTTAGTTTCGAGAGTTCTCGGCTCTATTCGGACGTCAATAAACCTCCCTCCCCCCGTTTCTTGATCCTGCTCCCAGTCACAATTATTTTCTTGGCTGAACTTGGCTAAATAAAAAATTGTGTTGTTAGTAGAGAAATATAAAAACTGACTTTTTGAAATGCGTAAAGTACAGGAAACAATTTTCATCCCGCAACAATTCCTGAAAAGGATGACAGAATGCCGATATATCCTTTCTCCACGTCTTCCTGTTTTTTTTTTTTCCTTTTTTTATAGTTTAGCTTCAATTATAATAATATTTTCTTCAGAGCTTGAGAACTCCATTGCTAAACGATAATAATTAAAATAACAATGACGATTAATCAAACTTTTGTATTAATTAATAGATTACAGTGGTGGAGGAGGCTGTCTAAACGCTCTGTTTCATAGGGATGGACATAGGGAAGCAGAGTTCATTTGCGCACGCAGTTAGGGCTCATAGAACTGGTATGGTAGGGTATGACATTCCTGCGCGGACCCTAAGAGAATTGTTTAAGAAACTATCCCTTCAGTCGTATTTTATTTATTTTTTTCGGGATAAAATTTAGATTATTTTTTACACAAAGTTCGAAATCGTGTACCAAATTGAGGATAAATTTCGTTTAAATTGAATTTTTGAATTTTTTATATATTAATACATGAAAAGCTATTGCAACACAAAATTGTATTCAGTTTCTGAGATGTGAATAGGTCCGGGTATTTGGTGTATTTTCTCTTAAACCGCTCCAGATTTGGAAAATAAGCCATAGATTCAAAATTGTATATTGTCAATTTTCCTTCCGGAAAAGTGTATTATTAAAATCTCACAGTGTTTGTAACGTTTCAGTTAAATGAATAATAAATTAGTTTGTTTCTTATCGTTAGAAATCTTATTTGGGGGTCACAAAGAGAGAAACGAGACAAAATAAAATCTAGTCAATCCTTGTGCCTCCGCATTTAATATTTTCTGGCTTGTAAAATTTAACAATTGAACGAAAAAAAATTCGTTGGAATATGAGTTATAAAAAAACTGCAGGTACAGCATTGAAGTTTCAACGCATATTTAAATTTTGTTATTTTTGTAGTAGGTACACACAACCCAGCTTATCTATTTTGAACTTTTTTCTTTCATATTGTGTTATTGGTGACATATCCTTTAGTCAACATATCATTATTACATTTATGATCTTAGAAATGTAGTTATCATTTTTTAATTTACTTGATTATAATCAATTTCTTATATCAATTAATTATCAAAAATGACATTTTTCTTGTTCCAATTTTAATAAAAATAGCGATACTTTCACAAAATGAGAGATTAGATTTAAAAAAATATATGAAAAAAAGGAAAATAATGTAAAATGGGTGTAAGTTATAGAAAAAATTGTCCGATTATAGTTAAGAGAAAAGGAAAGACTTCGCTGTTTACTTTGAATTAGACAATCAATAGATTATATTAAAGTATTACATTTGATATAATGTAAGTATTTATATCTCATTGACGTAATGCGCTATTTATGTTAAACATTTTGATTGTTAGCTCTTGGCGATTTTTTAGTAAGTTTTCTTATTAATTTTTTGATGTTTCTTTTTTTTTTTTTGCAATTTTTAATCCATTATTTTTATTATGAAGTTCATTTTCCATGTCTACTGACATTTAAAAAATAATAAATAAAATAAATGAGATGCGTTTGACGCACTTTAAATATTATTCGAGCTATTATAATGAATATTATAAAAATTGTGTGTGCACTATACGTAAAGTTGCAAAATGAAAAATAAATAGTAATAATACTTATGTCTAAGTGTTTTAGTGAATAGTGCGTTGTTTATTGTGAGTCTGCGTACTAATTCATATAATTGGGTCATTCCACGCCAAACCACCTCAACACTCTACATTTGAAGTCTTCAAATTTTATGAAAATCATACAATTTTATTGTTTTGACGCAAGAAAAAGCTGTCAGTAGCCATTTTTGACGAAAAATGTTCATATTTTTACAAAATTGCTAGCTATATTTCTGTTTTTATTGTATAACATACGTATTTATGGTGATGGATGGCTTTGGGCTTCTTTTAACGAGGGCACTGATGCTTTAAAACAAAACACAATTATAATGAAGTAGGCAATTTATTTATTGCTAAATTTTTCTTTTTGTATAAATATTAAGTTTATTATGTATTAATTCTATTATATGAGCAATTTTCTATTTAAAAACATTGTATTTGATTATATTGATAAACTGTATTTTCAAATGTTTTCATCTAAATATAATGCATACATTCATTTTTCAGCCCACGAAATATTAAATATTACCTTCATAAATAATACTTCAATTTTTTTTCATCTGGGGAGTGAAAAACCCTTGAGCAAATCGTCCTTCGGATGGGATGTCTGATACTCGTTATAGATAAATAAACTTGGGTATGCAAAATTTAGGACTCCCATTGTCGGGCTTAGCGCTCTGGTAGTAGGCAATATGACCTTATACTTCTATTTGAAAAGAGCCCAAAGCCATTGTAATATCAACATCCGTTCTGGAAATATTCACAAAAGAGGTACTTATTACAAGAAATCGTGTAAGATGTTAGATTTTCATAAAATTTGAAGATGTTGATATCCATTAGATGCTTTGATGTGAAATGACCCCATTATATATGTATATATTAGTATATGTATTGAAGAAAAAAAATCGTTAGTAATTGTAGTGATATCTTTATATATATTTATTTATCGCCAGGATTATGTGTACTTATTTTATTAAGTTGTAAGCGATTTGCTTCACATTTTACTTTAGCGTCAGTAATTTACTTGAGTCATTTTATTATTATTTTTATTTATTTCTCCCACGTTGTTGATATTTGAATATATAATAACCAATTATTCAAATTGGTTAAACATTTAATTTATTCAATCAAAAAAATATATATATATTTTTCTGGGCATTATAATCTCTTGATGAAATTTAATTACTTTTCATATCAATATAACAAAGGTGTGTAGTTTATTAAATTTTTTTTTTTCTATATTTTTATTATTATTATTTTTTTATGTTTATATATAAGAATTGAATGCGATCACAATGTTATGGTCGTGTTAGGCTATCCCCTCCACTCCTTCCTCTAACCCGATCATGACATCCTGGTCTGACTGTAGAAGGACAAAAAGAGTGACATATCATTTATTCACCTTGTTATAATCATATTTTTTAAGACTGGTTCATTTTCTTTATTTTTTATTGTACTTATCTATTATTAATATTATATTTAAATAATTTTTAATTGTATCTCTCTCCCCCCTCTTTACGTTTCCTTTTTTATTGAAAAAAAATAAGGAAACATACCTTTAATGTCCTTCAGCTGATGTGATGTATATATCTTTTGTTCTCAATCAATTTTTATCGTAAACAAAAAACAAAATTTCAGGAATTTGTATTTCAATTTGATAAAGTATGCGTGTTGCACAGAAAAATCACAAATTCTTCGATTAGCATTATTATTTTATAAATTATATTATTACACCATTACTTTCCCTTTTATTTTTTGCCTTCTCAAAAAATAACAATTACAAACTTTTTGGGAAACACTCCCATCATCAGTATCTATAGCATTCATGTTCTTTAGCTTAACTATTCTTTCTGTCAAACAGAATATTCATTTTATAGATCATATTTATTAAGTTGACTACTATATTTAAACTCTTAGTCAAACGGTTGTATGAAATTTGTAAATACGTTCTATAAAAGGAAGATTCTGATTAACAGAAGGAATAGTTAACATAAAGAACACATGTATTATATATATTAGGGTGGTTCTTGAAGTGAAAAAGTTGAAATTTTCAAACGTGCTCCCCCTAGGTCGAAAGAAGTTCCCAAAAAAAATTTTTGGCGCCGAAAAAACGAGAAAACATATTGAATAACCCGTCCCCCATCGAGGTTGAATTTTAAATGGGATTTAACATGGGTTTCAAAGTTTTCTTCAGTCGATCGATTACTGAGCCGTTGATTTCTATCGCTTTAAGGTAGAAAATGGTACTCAGGGGTTTTCGGGGTCGCTGAAGCAGAATATGATGTTAAAAACTCATTTTAATACATGCCAGCTGTCAAAAAACCTGTCATTATCATTTACTTTTTTCATAATCACGGTTTTTTGAGTATTATCATTGTCGACAGCTGTCAAGTGTGAAAATTATTTTTAGAAATTGATTAAATATCGAAAAATGTTTTCCTTACATTTTTCTTATCGAAACTAGTAGACATTTTTGTTTAGAAACTGATAATACTCAAAAAACCGTGATTATGAAAAAAGTAAATGATAATGACAGGTTTTTGATAGCTGGCATGTATTAAAATGAGTTTTTAGCATCATATTCTGCTTCAGCGACCCCGAAAACCCCTGAGTACCATTTTCTACCTTAAAGCGATGGAAATCAACGGCTCAGTAATCGATCGACTGAAGAAAACTTTGAAACCCGTGTTAAATCCCATTTAAAATTCAACCTCAATGGGGGACGGGTTATTCAATATGTTTTCTCGTTTTTTCGGCGCCAAAAATTTTTTTTGGGAACTTCTTTCGACCTAGGGGGAGCACGTTTGAAAATTTCAACTTTTTCACTTTAAGGACCACCCTAATATATATACATATATATTGATAATGGGAGTGCTTCCCGAAATTTCTGTAATTGCTATTTTTTCAGAAGATAAAGGATAAATGGTAGAAGTGCTGCTGTAATAATATATTAAATATGATTTAAAAATCTTACACAACCCAAAAAGCATTATTATTCTATAAATTATATTTTTAGTCATTTTTCTGTCAAAATGTGGAGTCGCAGAAAATGTTCATCACGAGAGAGTAAATAAAGAAGTTTTTTGATTGTCGACGAAGTAAAAATACAATTGAATATTGTTCTAAAAAGGGGAAAAAAAACAATTCAGATGAGCAAATAAAAAATGTAATTTGTTTTTCAAAAATATTATATGCTAGGTAGAGGCATATAGCAGTTCTTGATGTACGATTGACCTGGCTTATACGATTTGGAAGCAAAATTAATTATTTTGCTAGCTTAGAAGTCCAATTAACCTCGAACCGAGTTCGCATGATGGCATGTCTAAGGACTGAGAAATAAGAGTTCATATTGGCTATTTCAAAAACTCAATAAGATTTTGTTCAATTAATTCGCAGGTTATTTTAAGACTTATACTATGATAGGTCATCATAAATTGATTAAAATTCAAAAAGGGATAACTATAATTCGCCATAAATTATCGAGTTTAGAGAACAAAAACTCCCTTTATTGAGACTAAGAGTCAAATTGAGCCTCCATAGAGCATAGTGGACACGCCCTTTCAGAATTTATTTAATGAACATGTGGCGCCGCCATTTTTTTTCCCCCTGCTATATTGTTGAAGTCAGCTGCTTCAAAATTTTGAAATCTATAAAGTCAACTAACGAGTATCTAACATGGCACAGACTCTGGACCGCCATTTAGGGTCCGTTGGATAACATGTTCTATTTGTTAATTCAATGAGATTTCTTCGTTCGTCTTATTTGTTTTAACGACATTCCATAATAGAATTATTTCACTAACTCTAAAATCAGCTATTACCAACTGCTTCGTGAAAATCTTGTAATGTATTGAATATATTTACATGAAATAGCTATCCATGTGGCTGTGTCAAGCTCCACCCATTTCCCTCCTGTTTTACTGATTCCCAGTATGGCTTTTCAATCCTCAAAAATCTCAGGTAGCTTCTAACAGGTTACGGATATGACCAAAGACTAAATATTGGGTTTTTCTCAGTTTTTTGGGGCTAGCTGGTTCTGATACTCATCTGAATTATAATTTAAATTGTTATTTGAAACGGAAAAAAGACATTAGAAAATTTTAAAAAAGCTTAAAAAAATATAATTAAATTATTAAATAATATTTTAATGTTTAATTACACAATTATTATTAAACTTTTTCTTATTGCATCAGCTTACCAAATCACGTGAATAGTATTTAGATGTAATATTTAATTAATTTTTTTCAAAAAATATATATATATTTTTCACTTACATTTGAATGTGTGCACATTTCTTTATTCTATCTGTGTATATATATTTATACATATATATGTATATTTGTAACAATATGTATGTACATCTTAATAACATCACCCCCTCCCCTTGGCCCAGTTGTTAGGAATCGTTGAGATAGTCTTTTTTTTTTCTTTCTTTTTTTTTCTCGATCTGTGGCTTAAGGTGAAATCCGGACAACCCTGTACTCATATTTTGCAAGAATGTTAGTGAAAATTAGAATTTTTAACCTAATGAAAAACAAGGAAAAATTATTAAACTCTCTTAAACCCTTATTTGTCAATTTTTTGTAATAATATATAATCTAGCGGGACCGATAACTATCTACCTGTCCAGTGTTGCTAAAACGTTGAAGAAGACAAAAATCCCTAGGCGATGATAACTAAAAACTGCGTATAGAGCCTGTAGGCCGGTTGGGAGTGGGAGGGGAAAGGCAGGCGGGTTAGAGCCAATAGGAGAGCGTCATGTGGGCCAACCTTCCCGCACTGTAGTAGCATTGCACACCCGTCTCACTCAGGCGCCTCTATTAGCTTCCGTTTTATTTATTTTTATTATTTGTTATAGAACGGAGAAAATAACGCATTTTCCGGAAAAACAATAAACAGATATTATGAGGGCAGGGTTGGGAGTTGGCAAGAGCAAGTGGCACATGACAAATTACCCCAACCCCACTTTTGAACGGTCTGAGGGACATGATTCACCGACCTGACTTGTCCGAGATTCACTTATAGAATATTTGTCATTATTCCATCTGATGGTTCTGTTGAATTAAATTTCACATGAAATAAGCAATATTTTAACTTGTTCATTAGGTTAACAACTTAAGATATCCTTCACTGCTTCCTTTTTTTTGAAAAATCATAATTGGTATACGGTTGTCTGTGTTGCACTTTCAGCCGCTACAAGTATTGTTTCTAATAATTCCTGTTCTTTTTTGTTTTTGTTTTTTTTCTTTCCTATACAAAATAATGACAAAGTAATTGAACACCAATTCTAGACATTGTGAATTTAAAAAAAGGTTTAATCTCCAAATTAATTCATTTTCATACTCCTTATATCCAAAAAAAATAATAAAATAAAAAAGGAAAAAAAAAGAAAAAGGCTGCCTTAAATATTTATAATAGTAAGAAAAAAAATGAATATATATTTCTTTTTCTTTTGTTAAATGTATATAGAATTTAAAAGACAATATTTTCCTTTAGCCCAAAGAACATAAAAAGGAAGAGAGACTTTTTGACCATAAAAACTTAATGTGCATTTATCGGTTAATGTCGGTCTTAAAATAAATATTTTGAATAATATATATGACTAATTGAATAAAAAATATAATCTTTTTTTTTTTCTTTTTCTTTTTATTGATTAATACATTTTTTTAAATAATATATGAGACCATTAGAAGGTTCTCTTTTAGCTTATTGTTTGTTGAAGCGAAATCAAACGGAAGTATAGTTATTATACACATGTGTATATCATATACATATGTAGTCTCAAAGCCTTTGTAATATAAAATAACTCAGACAGGGTCAAATCGCATACAAATACTAGTATTGTGTGATTTAAAAAAAAAAAAGATATATAACCATGTCTTTCAACTATGTAAAAATATATATATATTCATTAAAAAAATAATATTTTAATCCCAGTTTACTTTTTATTTATTTTCAAATTTTTATTAATTTATTCCTGGTTTTTAGTTGTCAATTAGTAGTTATTTATCAATCGAGCAGTCCTTTTTTTTTTAGACAAAAAAAATAAAAATTCTCGACATGATTGAAATATGTCCACATTGGATATGATACATGGTTCTATATAAAGGAGACATTTTATTTTAAATTAAAAAAATAATATATTTATTAATGTAAACGATATTACTAGTCAGTTTTAATCAGATGTTTAATGTATAAATAAAGGGGTATTTATGGGAGGGGATGAACCATAATTTATTTTTTATTAATGTTTGTAAATTTTTCTCAATATGGGCCATTTCTCATTAAAATGATCACTTTTCCGACCTCAGAAATTTAATTTTGATGTGTACGATTTTTCAATATTCCTTGTATTTTCAGCTTTCAAACGGTTTGAAATTAACTTACTTTTCTAAAATCAATATCTCATAAAGTATTTTGTCGTAAATAATTACTTTTTATCTTCTAGATAAATATATTAAACCAGCAGTAATACCCGGCGTTGCCCGGGGAACTTTGACTTTTCTCCCAATATCTCCTATAAGGCTATTCAGTTCCTCGACAGTATATTCATGATGTTATAATTTTCAATTATTCATACGGAATAAGGCTTATAGTCCTTCAACTGTAGTAACGCTAGCTTTGGAGCTAAAACTAATTTATTCAAAAAGATTTCTCATTAATCGTTGCAATGGTTTTCGAGTTACAAAGATTGCGTGAGTGGATGCTGGGATGGACCAGGGGTTGATAAAAAAATAGACCTTAACCTTCCGGTAGATAAAACTTATCTATTCAAAAAGATTCCTCATTAATCATTGCAGTGGTTTTTGAGTTACAAAGATTGCGTGGGTGGATGCTGGGATGGACCAGATATTGAGGTACTAATACGACTATAACCTTCCACAGACGATGACGAACAAAAAAAAAAAAAAAATTGATCAAATCCATCAAGCCGTTCGTGAGTTATAGCGGTACAACGCGCAGACATTTTCAGCTTTATATATATGATAACGTATACATTATTCTTTCTAAAAATCTTAGAATCTAAAATAAGTTTTCAAAAAAAAATTGTTCCTATTCTCAATGATGTCATGATTATGAGTATGTCTTCCTATTCATCTAGAAATCAAAACTAAAACTAAAGATTTACCACTCTTAGTTTATGTGTAATACTAATCTATGTATGATATTAATTAAAAAAAAAAAAAAATTGAAATTTTTATAACGGGAAGTATACGAAATTATGGAAAACTCTTACATTTATTGAAATATCTGCAACAATCAAAAAATTACCATAAAACTTGAAATTGTATTGTTAAAAAAGTGACCATTTTTGTGTTAAATGATCCTTATATGGCTATATTAAATATATTATGCATTGACAGCTTTATATAAATAATTTATTTTATTTTTTCGTTTTTTAGAAAGGTAGTTATCACAAAATTATTGTAAATTATATGTATTTTAACAATCAAGCTGCAAAAAAATATATATATATATATAATATATATATATATGAAAATAATGTAATTAATACATTGCAATTAAGTGAATTTGCACTCATGATGTTGCCAATTATTATGTAGTTATTAATTTATTAGAAGAATTGATCTTATCATATCATTTTCAATCATATCGGTGTATTATAACTAGTGAAAAAATAATAATAATTGTAGTAAAAAAAAAAAAACAGTTGACTATCGACATATTGAATGTGCATATCTTTTTATTATTATCACTGTATTTTTGTCTTTAGTGTGTAATTTATTTATTTATTTATTTGAACTGTACTCGTCTGTGAATTTAAGGTTGTGTAGTTTTAGTTTTTTTCCTTAAAAATAACATAAAAATAAAGGAATGCTTAAGAAACAAATGTGTCAAAATTATTTGGACAATACTCATTTAACATATCCAAAGTTGTGTTATTATGTGCCAAATAACGTTTTGTTGTATTTAAAGAAACATAGAGTAGTTAGTTAACTGACAACATCATGATTATATTTTAAATTTTTTGTCAAAATTAGAAGAAAGTTTTTTTTATTTATTTTGGCTTTTTTTAAGAAAATGAAAACAAAAAATATATATAAATAGAAACGTGTTATTTAACATAATTAAAGTTGTTTTATTATTTGTACTTGTGGGTCAAGCTTAAATGTGTAAATGAAAGTCGTTTTTAGAAAAGAAAATTTTATTATTGTAATTATTAGCTAAAGATAATGATAATGTATTTATGAGAGTAAGAATATATTCCAGACTGTGATAATAAAGTCCTGTTTTGAAGAATTTAAAATAAATTCTGTGATGTGTGATAAGAAAAATAAAAAAAAGTCACCTATCCCAAACAATATCTATTTTGTATTAACTTCCTTGAATTCAATGTGGAATCAACTCTTACTCTCATAAGTTGTACTGATCAATATACAGTATGTGACCAGTGATAAGTAAGTGAGCAACTAACATAAACTTTCCAACGGGTGGGTTGTATCAAGATGGGAGGATAGTGGCAGTATGTTGACAGTCCTTCACTGGAGGATAGTGGCAGTATGTTGACTCAGTCCTTCACTGGAGGATAGTGGCAGTATGTTGACTCAGTCATTCACTGGAGGATAGTGGCAGTATGTTGACTCAGTCCTTCACTGGAGGATAGTGGCAGTAGTTCTTTTGGAAACAGAAAGTTTCCTTAATTTATGAAATTGGCTTAATACCAGTTAGGAGATTCATATAACATACTCATATTGGGCCGCAATTCTTGAAGCATGGAAGATATCAAAAAGTGCATCAGACAAAAATTTCTTCTTTTTAAAAGACCTTTAAAGGAAAAACAAGTGTACCTCATTTCTATTGGAGGTGAGGGCGCCGGGAAGCTCAGTGGTATGCATGCTTGTTTAGCTTAAAATCGTGGGTTCGAAACCTGGCTAACGATTGTCCCGAGCCTATACGATGTCAGGTACTCGTTCAAGAACCCTACCGTAGGTGAATAAAAAATTTAGGGTAGGCAACATCCCATAGTCGGGCTCATGTCCACCAGAGTGACGAAAGAGCGCTTTTGTGATAGGCGATATGATTTGCAGGGAGTGCCTTTGGTGGTGGGTGAGCTGAGTCAACATACAACCATTATCCATATTGCCCCTCAGTCTGTTGTAGACCCCACTTGATATACAACCACTCGTTCTTATTGTTATGAAATGTAGTCACATACTTATGGGACGTACTGTATCTAAAAATTAATATAGCTGGCAATAATGTTATTAATTTTTATCTCACATTGAAAAAGACATAATTGTATTATTATTATTAAATAATATTTGTTATATGTTTTCTTTGATTTTTTTTATCCTTACTCCATTACTTTTTTCCAAATATTAAAATGACTACGAAGGTAGCAGGAGCCCATGATGCTGCTCTTGTGGCATCCTGACCCCTTAATAACCGCCTCACTTAACTATTACGTTATGGAAGTACGAGGTCTGACGACATCAAAATTCAAATATATGATATCCTGATCTCAGATTTGAGCTGCTATTGCACGAGTGAAGAAACCTGAAAAAAATTCTTTTAAGGACATTTAAATAGCATTTTTTTATTGGCTTTATCAACTGCGCATAGCCATGCCTCTGGAACGGTTATTAGTTATTTACATAATATGCCTGTAAAATAAAGTGTAAAAACTATTATTATTAGAAATGAGATTGGAAAAATCGCGTAAGCCAATGGTTCTAAAAAAGAAACATAAAAATAAGTTAAAAACCAAATTGTTTATCTTGCGGGCGCTGGAGCCAGCCAACAGTCCTATATGCAAACATTCAGAATTTGATTAACAAAACAAACATAGATAACCTAGTTCTCTTCCCCTTAACTAAATATGGCCCGGTAGGGAGTTTATCTTTGAAATAAAACTCCCGGACGGGATTTGAACCACCAAACGTGGTGGGACCCTGCGACAAAGCACTTCGCTCTAGCCCTCCCGACCCCTGAAATCAGCATTCAGTGTTGCCAAACTTTAGTGTGCAAATATGTTCGCGGGCCGCGTAGATGGTTCAAAATAAAATAACGTCGGACTTTAAAGTAGTGTTCATAATTTTTAGCGATATATATCAGACATGAAATAATAAGACAATGTTATTATAATACAATTTATTAAAATAACAAAATGAAATTAAAAAAAAATAGGTACAATATTATAATTAAATCGTGAAATTTGGAATTATTACAAACTACGAAAGTTAAGTAGCGACACCGAAATCAATGAGACACTTGAGCTTGAATTTGGGAAACTAATCCATTGATGTTTGGATTAATTCCACTGATACAAAGGCATAAAGAATTTTTCAAATTATCTTCAGTGAGCTTTGTACAAATTTATTGACCATAAACAAACACGCGATGACATGAATTTTTCCTCACTCGCCTTGCTCGCTCACTTGATTCCGCAGGAGCAAGCGACAAACCCCATCCTACTCGATCTTCCTAATTTGGAGCGAGTGTAAGTAAGTAGTGTAATATTTTTTTTTTAAATTGGGTTTTTCAAAATGTCTCGCGGGCCGGACCAAATCTTACAGCGGGCCGGTTGTTGCCCACATATGGTGTAGACCGTCAAAAAGTATTGGACAGGAATTTCCCATTCTCCTGCTACTTCTTACGGCAAATTGAACCTACTTTTAAAAATAAAAACATTTTAAATTTTGAAATGGTAAGGGGTTATACTAAAAAAATTAAATTTATTATTTTATTTGTCTTCACATAATTTAATTTAAACAGCTTACATATTTTAAACATGTAATACTAAAACATTAATACATACAATGAAATAAAATATATACGCGCGCCGGTAGCTCAAAAGTAGCGTTTTTCCCAACTGACCTCAAGATCGCACGCCGTCCTTAAGATTTCCCGAGACAATTTGAAGTACTCGTTATAGTCTCAAATAAATCTGGGTAGGCAGAATTTAAGACATAGTTGAGTGGCGATATGATCTCGGTATCGTCAAAAACAAAAACCTGACAAGCGAAAGGTTAAAGTATAGCTACCCATAAGGACGACACTTTTCAATTTTCAGCGGAATTGGCAGAAAGGAGGGGGGGAGGGATCAACTCAAAAACACCAATAACTGCCGATGTAATGAATGCATTGACTTGAAATTTCATATATAAAGTCAAAACCCAATGAGGACACCGATTTTCGAATTTCAGCGATGTGGGCTGAAGGGAAGAGGAGGTTCTGGGGAGGGGCTCAACTCATGTAATGTAATGAATTTATCGACACAAAACTTAGTTTGAGGATTTAGAAGCCCCTATGTAAGTCAACTGTTACAGTCAACATTACACTATAAAAGAACTTTTACTATAAATGTGATAGTGTAATAGCTTAAGTTTTATAAA
Organism: Aradus depressus; assembly: GCA_963662175.1. Classification (NCBI taxonomy): domain Eukaryota; kingdom Metazoa; phylum Arthropoda; class Insecta; order Hemiptera; family Aradidae; genus Aradus; species Aradus depressus. Next base: position 24,226,272 of record OY759221.1, read on the forward strand.
AGTTCTTTTATCATAGTTTGCATTCTCATCCAATATTTGATAAATGTTGTCTCTCCCACTCCTGCTTGAGTAGCTCTCGCCTGTGGCAAGAAATCGCTGAGTAACCATAAGTCGTTCCTCAGGGGGTATTGGGTTATTATTGGTCCCACCTCCAGAAGCAATTCATCCTCAAATAGTTCAAGTAACTTTTTGTATCGTCCATGAACATTTCTTTTAGTCAATTCTGATGGATGCTCATAAACTCGCGCCGCGCAACCCAAGGTCATACCCACAAACGTTTCTTTACATTCTTATGTTTATTTTTTTTCCGCCACAGCTATTGCTATTGCAGCAGCTTCAAAACCTGCGACAATTGGTTTTAAAACGTCATCCATTTTTGCGACACAACAGTCACTTGCACACAACTTACTAGTATTGTCTTGAAACAAAAAACTAAGATTTATAAAATATTTTACATAGTGTAATATTAAATTTTGTAGTCATAAAAGATATTTTATAAAAGAGATTAAAAAAAAAATTCGGTCCAACTTTTATAAAAGATCTTTGTCAAAGAACTTTTATAGTGTAATACCCGCCTAAGTGATCATGTGATGTATTATACAATAGCCCCCGTACGCAAATGGCAGTCATCGCTAACAAGCACCAACAATAGTGACATTGGTTGCTTATTTCAAAGACGTCCCAATTGATTACTCCATTGACTGCTGTATGTTTGGTTAAGTGAAAGCAGATTAATAATCAGGATACGACCTTGACATTCAATGATATTTAATTCAAAGAGGAGTTAAATTTTGGATGACAACTAACCAATCTTACCATTGAAATTAAATTTATCGGTAACTCACCGTCAATGTACTTCCAACTTAAACGAGTAAGTTTTCGCTCTCCCTCTGAACAAATATACTGATTTGTTTGAAAATCTATAAGTGCCTTTATCAGGGAAATCTGGATCCATATACTAAAGTGTTGATACATTGACATATTTAGGATTTTGAGTTTAACCCTTCCGTTTGGCCAATTCGGTTGAATATTGATTTGTGTCGTCCTTACGGAGTTTTGGATTCAATATATATAATATATAGAGGGCGCCGGTAGCTCAGTGGTATGCGTGCTTGACTTCTGAGCTCAAGTTCGTGGGTTCGTAACCCGACCGAGGCCCTTAGTTTATTTTATCTGGGAGGTAAAATAAACTTAAGCACGCCGTCCTTCGGATGGGACGTTAAGCAATGGTCCCGAGCCTGTACAATGTCAGGTACTCGTTAAAGACCCCTACCCTAGATGAATACAAATTTAGGACTCCCACAGTAGAGTCGGGCTCATGTCCACCAGAGTGACGAAAGAACACTCTGGTAGTAGGCGATATGACCTCGTAGTTAAAGCCCGGACATGAGTCATAAATCTTAACCTAACCTATAATATATATATATAAATCACTATACATAAAATTCTTAGTAGATGTATTCATTATGTCGGGGTTATCGTGTTTAAAGACACAGACATAACAGGAATACACGAAATTTTGGTGAATACTCGACATCGAAATTTTGACTGATTACATAACTTCTCCGATATGGAAGTAAAATCGAAAACCTTAATTGTATATGTTTTTCTTTTTTTATTGGCGTAAACGGATGATAGAAATAGAACAAGACTGCCTCCTATGTCCCATCAAATTTTGAAAAATAAAAGAAGATATGTTAATATTTTGATGAGGACTGAAGGAAATAAAGAATACGTATGAAATATTTTTCAAGTCTTCTATAAATATGCGTATATACATTCTCGGACATGCGAGGCTAAATGTATAAAAATTCAGAATATAATTAGAGTATTACAAGATGAAAAAAAATGTGATTGTTATAAAAATCGAAATTATTGAGAATATGGATTGAACATTTCAGAATTGTTATTGTGTATGCTCTTGAGGATCCTCGATAAAAAATATCGAGGTCAATTAAAAGCATCAATTGCTAATTGGCGTCCTGGTTTTTTGAGAGGTCTAGAAAGAGGTCGTTACAACATTCTGCATGCAGTAAACACCAAAATTATATCAATCAAACTGCATTGAAGTGCATCATTTAATATTCAGGAATTTTTACTTCTGCATCTATATGAAGTATATAAGTTATATAATCAGTCAGATATTATAGTTTTGCATGGGAATTTTATATTTTCTTTTACAAATAATTCGAGCGGGGAAGTACATTTCCATTGATTCTGACTGAGATCGAATCGTTCTTAGTGTAATAAAAACCACACTTTCGCCGTAAGTTGAGGTTTTATATATTGCAACAACAAATAAAAGTAAATTATAAGAAATTAAAACAGTGAACGATTTTGAAGAATTGAAAAATTTATATATATTTTTTTTTATCCCGTTGTAGCCTCACTCATCCTTCAGGAGCACCTCACTGAAATAGAGAGGTGGTGCAACCTCTGGAGAATTAAATTGAATGAGCAGAAATGTGTTCAAGTCACACTTACCCTACGCCGCCAATCCTGTCCTCCAATCACCATTAACAACATCCTGATTCCCTCTTCCAACCAAGTCCGCTACCTCGGGTTTTACCTAGACAGTAGACTAACGTGGTACCCACTTAAACTACAAGAACTGATTCGAAGATACGGACTGTTACGTCGACTACTTGGACCAAAATCAAACGTGTTAATTAACAACAAACTTACGATTTACAAGACCATTATACGTCCCACCTGGAGGTACGGACTCGAACTTTGGGGTGGAGCTAAACAGTCGAACATCAATCGAATCCAAGCATTCGAGTCCAAACTCCTGCGACGAATTATCAACGCTCCTTTCTACATTACCAATAAAGTCCTACACAGAGATCTCAATATTCCCACTGTCAACGAACTAATCCAATCCCGATTCCAAACATTTCACAGAAACCTTTCTTATCATTCAAATCCTTTCGCTCAAGCCCTATTCTATCATTCCCATCCTGACAACCCTCCCCGCCGCTTGAAAAGAAGGTGGACTCGTGATCTTCTCTGAGGATAGTGAATGGTGAAAATTAACTTTCGGAGAGTGTCAGCGCTGGCTGGCTTCTCCCATCAAGTGACGTTGTTATTTTTTTTTTTTTTTTTGTCCACATATTTGCTTATTATGTATATATTGTATATAGATTGCAAATAAAAAAGAAAAAAATATATATATAATTTTTTTTTAATTGTTGAAATTTGTAACGAGTTTGAATCGATACAAGTAATAACTATAATATATACGATACAAGTAATAACTAATTATAGTTGGTATGAAAATCGTAGGAAATAAACACATGGACAGGTAACATTTTTTCTCTCACTAGCTCAGGGGTTGGCTACCTTTCTTCTTCCCTAGATGTATCTATAGGGGAAGATATAGTAGGTCAAAAATAAATGTTGATTTTTGACTAATGACATGAAATTTTAAATGTGTTTTCAGAAACCCATGAGGACGATACTTATGCTCTTGCGATCGCTCAAAAACAAACAAAAAAGCCCACCCAAATATTTTAGCACTTTTTGGCGCTCTGTACTTGATAGCCATAAAAAGGGGAAATCAAGTTGATTTGAAAGAATAATTTAATAAAAACGGAACAGGAATGACAATATTACGAGCTAATTTTAGCGAGAATTGCTTCTGTTTCTTATTGAGGTCCGTCCCTCACGTTTGATAACATCACACGAGGACCGAACATAGTGAAATCGACAAATTAGCCCCTATTTGGGATTTTCTCACAAAGTTTATTTCCAACTGTCGAAAGTCCTACTAGTGTATTACCATTGATGAAATGTTGGTTGTATTTCGAGGTCGTTGCTCCTTCATTCAATACATGGCTAAAAAGCCAGCTAAATATGAACTAAAAATATATGCACTTTGCAATACACAAACTTTTTTTCAGGCCTCGTAGAGCACGTATCGTGGATGACTACTTGATTGAGGCTGGAATTGAGTGCTTCATGTGGCCACCATGGAGTGAGGATTTAAATCCAACAGAACACGTTCGGGACCAACTTAAGCGACGTGTACGGGTCCTAGCACCCTTGAAGAGTTAGAAGGGGCTGTTGTCGAACAATGGGAAAACCTTCCTCAGGATTCGATCAAAAATCTTTTTCAATGGATGCAAAGGCGTTTAACCGACATGATTCGTTCCAGAGGTAATACTCGGTATTAAACTGTAAAAATTATTTTTTCTTTAAATTTTTTTTTTTTTCCAAGTTTGTTTTTTTATAATTTTTTTTATCTTCCACTCATGTATTTTTCCATAAATTACAATTAAAATTAATTTTTAAATGACTTTTTTTTTCAACCAATAATATTTTTGATATGCAAAATATGAATAAACGTTATTACATTAGAGGTGGTGCGTTCATTTTGTCCATCAGTGTATATTTTAAAAAAGGTAAATAATCACGAATTCATTATAGTATAGTAGTATATACATATTATATATTGGTGAGGAATTAATGTATTTCATGGTATACAAATTAGGCAGTTTGAGCATTAGAAACTGTTTCAAGGCCCAAGATAAGCAGTTAGTTCTCTCATATGCTTAACTCTAGAACCAAGATTAGGTATAATTATTCCCATTTAAAAATGATAAATATGAATTAAGTTTGTTATCTTTTTCATTTTGCACTCAGTAATCAAATTACACTCCTTTTAAATCAAGAATTGTCCAATATTCATATTGTAGTTAAGTACATGAACTGTGCATTTATGTGTATAGTTGGTATGAAAATCGTAAGAAAGAAACACTTGGACAGGTAACGTTTTTTCTCTCACTAGCTCAGGGGTTAGCTACCTGTCTTCTTCCCTAGATGTACCTATAGGGGAAGATCTAGTAAGTCACAAATTCTATGTTGAGTTTTCACTAATGACATGAAATTTTAAATGTGTCCATGAGGACGATACCTGTTGACATTCAGTCATCTAAGCATTTGCGACATATATATGGGACAAGAGAACCTGTACCGCTTCAGTCTGATCAGCAGGTTAAGGTTTTTTTCATGGAATAGACAATATTTCATAAGTAAGCAGGCATTCAAGTATACAATATAAAATACAATGAAAAGCAAAAAAATTGTTTATAAGGCCAAAATATGTTGTGGGAGTGTGTCTCAGTCAGAGATCGCAGTATGGAATCCATCCTGAGGGGTACAATCAGGAATCCATCCTGAGGGGTACCATCAGGATGGATTCCTGAATTATGATTCGCTGGTGGGTGAACCAATCAGCTAATTTACCTTGGACTTGGAATTATTAGTATGAACAATTAGTTCTTAGAACAGAGAGAAACCGCCACAGTCAAGGTTTTGGCTATAAAAAGGAGGGTGCCCAGGAGTAAAATGTTCATAGTGACCAGAAGAAGGGACGTGTAAGTGTCCCGAAATATTGTCGGAAAAAAGAATAAGAAGACACCTCTGGAAGAAATTCCGGAATTAACCAACAACGTAACATCCGAGAGAAGTTTAAGAAACACTCAATCTGGCATCTCACTTTGTAGAAGTTTCGTTGTATTGAGTAGCTCCTAGAAATACTTCAATTTTTTTTTTCTATTTGTAAATGAAGACTTGAACCATACTTGAAACAATGAACTGGAAACTCAGCTTTTTTAATTCCATTCATGACTCTTCACTTTCCTTAGCTCTCTTCCGTAGCCTCTGCAATCTGTGCCAGTCCAAAGACAATCGTGTTACAATACACAAACTAGGGTTTAACTCTGTTATTGTAAGTTGTGAGTTTGGCGAAGGTCGATAGGAAGTGATATCTCCACGGAACCCAGTCTTCTTCCATGTACTTCTCAAACCTCAGTTCACTGTCCACAAACCCCTAAATATTTGATATATTTCATTTTTTCTAACGTAGTTCCATTAATATCTAATCTTGAAACTGGTATCACGGTCAAAGTTATCTCAGATTGCTTTAGTTCTAAATCATATATTTAATCTTATCTACATTAAACTCTTATACAGTCACTTGTATAAATTGTGTATTGTTTTATTAATTACTTCAAATAAACACTTGAGGTCCTCTCTATGGTAATAAATCAATGAGCCTTCTTCAAACGTCTTAACTTTTTTTTTTTTTAGGCGTTACTTGGGTTTTCCCTATTACGCCATTAGACCGATGAGTGGTTCTATTTGATTTTGTAGGGTTTTAATCTTCGCCACCATCTATATGCAAATTTTCTCAATGTCCCATAATTCTCTTTCGTGGCCATGAGATCTGCGAGGCAAAACTTGCCATATTGCCCGATCGCTTGCTTGAGGGTGTATCTCGCATCATCATATTTTGGGCAATGAAGGATGATGTGTTTCGCAGTTTCATCCTCTCTGCATTCGTAGAGCGGGCTATTCTGCACCTTAAAATAAAGAAGTTTGGCCTTAAATTGCCCATGGTCATTAGTGTACCTGGGACATTAGATGGGTGGCGTCAATGAAGTCCGCTTCCATTCGTTTTCCGGTATTTGGAAAGTAGTTCGCCTTTCTCGCGCAGCTTTCCACCTGGCCTGTCACACTCTCACAGTGTAATAAACGTCTGAACTCCACCTTAACAAGCAGGCCCACATGTCCAAATATAAATTGAAAATATTGTCCCTAGGACACTTTCTTGAGGTACTACTGATCGATACCATAACCATATCTACATTAAACCATATCTTCACATATGTTTCGGTATTATTTTAAATTTTTAATTGTATCATTTGTTTGACTTTTAGACAACAGATCGAAACAACTAAGTAATAAAAGACTCATTTACAACCAATTACTGAAGCCAATATGGGCGTATGGAGCTGAACTCTGGGGCTCAACTAAACCTTCGAATTCTTATAGAATCCAAACCCTATAATCCCGTATCCTTCGTAAAATCACAAACGCTCCATTCTACGTCTCTAATGCTATCCTTCACAATGACCTGCAGATTCCCTTTGTAAGGGATGTAATTAAATCCCGCAGACTTGCCACAAGAACCCTTCCTAACGTTCATGTTGGGAGACTGAGGGAGCAATGGCCTCGAGACCTACCAGTGGTCATCATCTACAAACATTTTATGTTCATCATTTAACTATTTTTCTTTTTTTTATTATATATTTTAATTCCTCTTTCTCGTCCGTAATAACAAGATAATGGAGTATCATTAATGAATGATTTCTCTTTCGACATTCAAGAAATGTATTTGTTATATACATAAATCGTCGTAGAACAAAGGTACAACTCAAAAATTGTAGTTGGGAAATCAACATTAAAGTTTTTGTTCTACCCTTTTGACTACCTCCTCATTTAAACTCCACCACGAGTTTGTCGGCACACAAAAGCAACAAAACAAAATCAGCTACATCACGTCCAACTGCGTGGCCATTACTGATTTGTCTCTTTTTTTTCCGGACGAAAAAGACTCACTCCCCCAACAGAATAAAGAAACGCTCCCTCTTGGGTGGTGGGAAAACCAACTAGAGTTTTCCTGACATTCTACGTAGAAAATGGGCTACTTCCTCAATTAAATACGGTTGGTAACTCAAAATCCGTTTTTTTTTTTAAATTGTACCTATATTCTACGATGGGTGCGATATATATATATATGTGGAGCAAACATTCAAACCATGTTTTCTCCTTCGGATACAATTTTTCAGGAAACACAAAAAACTAATAAATTAAGAAATAACTTGTTTTAGACCCTAATTATCGTTTGTTTAGTTGTATTACTGGTTTCTAGGAAGATTTGTAGGCGTACTTTACCCAATGAACTTGAAATTAATTAGGAAAATTAATTTGAAATTTGGAGAAATCACGTTTTGACCGAACTCAGAGGAGGAAACATGTTTTGAATGTTTCCAATGTGGATAAAACACTTTTTGCATGAAAAAGATTGGAACTCACATATTGTTATTATAACATTTTTTAATGGAATACAACTAATTATTAACAGAACAAAACTGATTATGTAATTATAAAATAAAGTTAAAAATTTATAAGTGAAAAATCGTCCCACAATTTCCAGTGCTCACTAATACACCATCTATTATTTCTTCAATTCCTAAATTAATAACTAATAAAAACTTAGGTAAAAGCACACCGCCCTAAAATAAACAAACCAACATAGCACCAAACAAACAATAACATATCCTCTGAAACACTAGAAACACAGGTAACAGTGTTCACAACTTGAAGCGAGGCAACTATCGTACCAGTAGCGTAGAATTATCGTACATGAAGCATAACTATCGTACTTTTCAAAATAATGACTATAATTAATTAATAAATCTTATTAAACGTAATATCAATATTTTTGCGTATGCTTTCAAGTTAATTACTTGTAAACTATTGCTCCGAAATTAAAATAACCTTTTTTATCTATATTTTTTACATATGGGACAGGCCTCAACTACTCCCCCCTTAACTTGAACAATGGCGCCAACATTTTAAATTCGATTGGAAAAACTGCACTTTTTTTAAGATCCAGCGGACTAATATTTCGAATTTATAACAAAGAATTAAATATGAAGGGATAGTAGGTTAGTGACGAATATAATCAAATACTTTTTCATTTTATCTCAATATATTCCATATTCTCGAGAACTACTTAATAACATTTTACATATAATCTTCAAGTAATAAAATAACCAAATCTTAGAATCTTAAACCTATCATTGGTATTCACTTCAGATCATTTCTATTCTTACTTAGGTTATATATAGTTTACACCTAATGAATTAAAGTGTTTGATGGGCATACTTACTCGTTAATATAAAAACATAATCATTTAATATAAATCATAATCACGTTGAAAGTACAGTCACTGTTTTCTTCGAATCACTATTTTAAATCTTTAACGCGAATTCGTTAGCTCAATACAATAAAGAGAATAACTGCCAACATTCGAACACAAAATACGCAAAGTGTGTGAAGTCTTAGCATCGAACGACGATATCGATATCATTTGTTCGCTGAACGAACTAATAGATACCGCTGTGAGCAAAAAGAAAGAAAAAATCTTCGCGCTATTGTCTATGAGGGCAGGAATAAAATAAATTTTCAATGCATCATAATGAAAATTATCGTACAATCTGCGTACGATAATAATGTGATATCGTACATCGTACGTAGCCATGAAATTATCGCATATGTACCATAATTATCGTACGGTTCCGAACATTGACAGGTAATAACTGGGTCACGTGACCAGTAACAACAAGCTCTGATTGGCTGGCTGGAGGAATCACTGTTTGACTGAAAACTGACTCTGGAGGAATCACTGTTTGACTGAAAACTGACTCTGGAGGAATCACTGTTTGACTGAAAACTGGCTCTGGAGGAAACACTTTTGGAATGAAACCTGAATTTTCTAAATAGGTTTATAATGGGATAAAACTTGTTTTGGTTGAAAATAAAAGTACGTTTTTGTATCATTTAAGTTCAAAGAAAAATCACTAACTCATTTTTTTTATTTTTTGGAGAAAACACAGTTTGAATGTTTGCTCTTCATATAATAAAAACTAAAAAAAAAAATCATTTGTTTGTATTGTTTATTGGGCTGAAGTGGGATTTGTTTACTGATTCCTCCATACTAAGGCTACAGGTTCTACTTAAGCCGGTCAGTAGCCCACTGGGAGTAGCCAAGACGGTATCGTTCTTTTATCTACCTGCTCAGACCGTCCTATCACCAGGCGGTGCATCCAATGACCGACCAACCATCTCAGAGCGGCATAGATCGTACCTCATCTCATCCGATAAGAACCAAATTATTTTAACTATTTTACCAACTTTTATTTTATACGTTTTCTTAAGTCTACTTATATATATATTTAATGTTTATTACATTAAATATATTTTTTTATAATTTTCAAATTTAATGTATCTTATTATTTACACCTTGTTTTATTCTCCAATATGTTGGAGTGGTCCTCCATAGAACCTCCAGAAGAACCATAGCCTGATTAATTGAAAATTCATATTTGGTTCAGCCACTTGTATTAATTGCGTAATGTTTGATTAATTACCACCAATAACCACTTGAGGTCCACCTTATTGCATAATTCAATGAGTCATAAGCAAAAAGTCTTATCTTCACATTCAGATCCAACGAGCTGACCCATCGATTTAGTAGTTCCCAGAAGTGGGACAACTCAAAAAAACTCATTTTTGAGTTATCATTTTTTTATACAAGATTTCATCCTCTTTCATATTCTGGAACTCGAATAACTGAAAATACTAAATTGAGAGCTTAAAATGTACATAACCTGTTATAGAATTTTTTTTCCCAAATGTTTAGTTCCAGAAACATTATAATTTGAAATACCTACTCTTTAAGTTATTTTAACTTAATTTTTTTAATAATTTGATAACTCACTAATAGTTTTTTTTATATCAAAATGTTTCTTATATCATTCAGTTTTATCAATTTGCGTAATCTTGAACTTACATGACTGATAATTTTTAAAATGACTGATTCAATTAAACAGTTGTGTTATTTTTAGTAATTTAGTGGAAAAGCTCCAAAATCCAGAATAGGCAGGAGGAGGTATGTCTGATGCGGCTCCGTGTATGCCACACTCGGCTAACCCATGGCCACCTCAATAGGGTGACGGCCACGGGCTGTGGCAAGTATGGGGCCTGGCCTCTCACAGTAAGCTACATCCTGGAGGAATGCCCTGGATATAAGAAAATATTAATGACCATGGGTTTACGAACAAGAAACTTACATGAGATGCTAGGAGATGACAACTCGTCTACAGAAGCCATCCTATCCTCAATGAAGACTAGTCACTTCATCGATCTAATTTAATCACTTGTACAAAGTCAAAAATCTAGGCCATTGAACGCTGACAAATAAAATTATTCTATTCTGTTCTAAAATTAAGGGAAAAAATGCGGCGCAAGCGATTTATTTGTTAAAATATGGGCATAAAATTGTTCGCAGTTGAAATATTTCAAATTAAATTGAACCATTGATGCATTTCCACTGATGCACGATTTCTTTCGTCTGTCCATTGCGTGTTCATTAGACTAAATATCCATTTTAAATTCGTATTCTTTGCAGGTATGGCAAAGAAAAATTGACAAATTTTTATAAACTCAGATCATGACGACGCAGTTCATTGCTTAAAATAGCTATCCCAACCAATTTTGCACCCGACAATAATTTGGAAAATTCGTCATTTTCTGTCATCTCCATTAAAAATGTTTTCACATTTATTTACATTTTGTTCAAAAAAATAATGAATCATATATTTCTTAAATATGAAATGGACGCTTCAACATTTTTCCACGACGGTACAGCATTGAGGCTCATCCATTCAAAAATTTGGAAATCTTCGAAATGTTTGGTCCATTTATTTAAATATGCAATTCCTCTTAGTTCAGTGTGGACCTCCCTAATGTTGCAATAAAATGCGTTGAATAAATTTAGCCAACATAAACATAAAAAAAGAGTACAACTTTAAAAAAGTAAATAGTTCAAAAGATGGGAACCTAAAAAGAGTTCATGTACTCTAAAAAGAGTACGCCTGGTAACCCTAACCTAGCACACTTCCCTAAGGTATTTCTGATCCATACCAAAACCTGGACCTCACGTGCCAGTATTGTTGCCTTCCCATGATGTAACTCTTGAACCTTGAAAAGGTTTGCCCCCCACTCCTAACGTCAATAGCCCCAGTTGGCGAGTCTGCCAGTCAACTGTCTGGACGGCTCTCTTCAAGTCCAAGAACACGTATATCCCAGAGTGTCGTTAATACTGGTTCTCACGAGTGGTGCATTCTGAAACCCAGACTGGTTGTCATCCAAGAAGCTAATTGGGTCATCCCACGTCAATCGATGGTTTTAGATTCAAGTTATTCTCTACACTTCAATAGACAGATCTACTAAAATTTGTGCTGTGAATTTTTTTCCACGTTTTTTTTTAGGCGAAGAAGAAGTACTGGAGCGCAGTTGAACATTGTGGGTAAACAGTTTTCACAGATAGTGGTTGTGAGTTTTTCATTACATGTTGCTTGATTACTCGGTTATATATTCTCTATAAATAAATATAATTCAATTACAGATGGAAGTTGATAAACTCTACTTTTAGGTGATCTGATTAAAAAATTAATATAAAAATGTTCACAGATCAATACAAAAAAAAGTAATTTTCATTATTTCTTTATATGATTTCTAACAGGTCGCACTCACTTGAAATTTTTAGTCCTATCCATGTTCTTTAATTAAAAAAAAAAAAATCAAATTGATATTTTGCTTCATTCGGAAATCTTGTTTTTAAAGCACTTTACTTAAAAGCTCTGAGTACTAAGTTTCTCGTTAAATAAGTGAAGAGAACCATTTTACCTACAAAAAAAATGTTCTTTTCACATTTTTTTCAAAGCAACTGTTTCCAGCTGTCGAAGATGATGCTTTAGCTACATAGTTTCAAGCAGTGATGCCGGCATGAACTCGATCTTTCCGGCAGTTTAACTTTTTAACTATTGCAATTACAATAGATTTTTTGTTTTTTTTTGTAGGAAATTTAAAGATCTTCCATTTATTTAATCTAAAGTCATAATTTATTGTTCCCAGGTATGTGTGAAAAAGACGTGAAAAAATATGTCAAGATTTATTTTGATGAAATTCTCATTAAGTGAAGAATTCATGAGTTTTCGGAAAAAACGGTGAGTACATTACAATTTTTTTTTTTATGGAATGTCAAACTTTTTGCCACCTGTTTTTTTTTCAAAAATTTTTAAAACAAGTATGCACTTATTTATTCTTGGAATCGCTACTAGGAAAATGAATCTCTTTATTTATTCAAGGACGGTACTTGTTTTTTTCTATCACCCATCTAAAGCTTTAGTTTGTCATTAAAAATTTAATAGGGAAACCTATATAAAACATCTATAAAGTCTTTGGGGTTGTATTCTCAATTTAATTTGTATCTCTTCATGTCTGCTTTTTCTACTGAACAGATTATTAAACAAAACATCTCAATTCGTCTGTCTAATAAATATGTTCTTCTCAAGCAATTCTGGTATCAAATTATAATATAATATAAAAAGAAATTTAAGAAGCTATATTTTCATTTTTTTTTAAATTATTCCGAGAACGTCTCCCAAATTTCTACAATTTTCTTTAATGAGTTCAAACTCAGTCATAAAACTTTTGTGGTTAAAAACTAAATACACATTTTTGGGTTGTGTAAAGAGATTCTGAATTTATATATATACCTAGCATATATAGATATTTCGACGAAATGTTTATTTTATTTTTTGATCATTTAGGCTTGTTGGGGGCTTAATTCTAATAATATTAATACCCAACACATTTATTTGGGGACATCAATTTTAATCGAAACAAGCTTGTACAAAGGTTTCTTGAGGACTGACTTGGATGCACCTGTCGGCCGTAAATGGAAGCTGTATGGTGAGTTCCTAAATCCATGTTGGATCCTCCGATACATAGGTCGCTACACTACTCCTTCCTCAGTTACTAAGTAACGACACAAGGCAACCTGACAGCCCCATTTATGGCAAAGAGAAAAAAAAAAAAATATATAGATATTGTAAACAACATAAAACATAGTATACAATGTATAACATACTGTGTAACATAAAATGTTCAGAAATTGGAAAAACTTATGCGTATAACTTTTCACAACACTTATCTCACTTATCGTCTGGTATGTTTCTCTCTTGCCTGTAGCTCGTCAAGAAAACGTCGTGGGAAATGAACAATTCTGCCACTGCGGGACGACTTTTGTTGCTGATGCTCGGCAAGGGTTGTTGGAGGTATCTTTGTTGTGCTCGTCTTTGGTTGTAATTTTTTCGTGCCCGTACCCTCACTGAACGTGTCACTATGATCTAATCCAGTTACCATTAAATGTGCAGGTTTGAGTCTATCCACAGATATGTTGGTGTCCTTGTTTTTAATTCTAAGGGTGAAATATTTATCTTGTCGAACGATTACCTCAAATGGCCCTTCATATGGTGGTTCCAAAGACTTTTTGACACGATCTACTCGTAAAAATACGTGTGAGCACGATTCCAAAGCCTTATGCCTGAACAGTGATTTGTTGCAAGCTTTACGTGTATCCATTGGTCTTAATTGTGCCATATATTGTTGAAGATCAGACACAAAATTGTCTGTATTCACAGGAAGTGACGATGGATCAAAAAATTCTCCTGGGATTCTTATCGTAGTCCCATAAACCATTTCTGCGATGGAATGTTTCGAACCATCCCTTAATGCTGTACGCATTCCTAACAAGACTGTAGGTAAACTATCTGTCCATGTCGGATTATTCTGAGCCCTAATTGCGGCTTTTAAAGTCCTGTGTAAGCGCTCCACCTTACCGTTCGATTGCGGATGATAAGGTGTCGTATGCTGTATTTTTGCTCCACATAACGAAGCTAAATTGGTAAAAAGTTCACTAACAAACTGTCGGCCTTGGTCAGTTACTATGGAAGCTGGCGCTCCAAACCTTGCGATCCAATTACTATAAAATAATTTTGCAATTGTTTCTGCAGTATTATTAGCCATAGGAATTACTTCCATCCAACTCGTAAATCGGTCGATACAGGTCATGCAGTAAATATTTCCTTGTGAGGGTGGCAATGGCCCAATGACGTCCACATGAACGACACTAAATCGTCCATCCGGTGGTTCGAACGTCCCTATTTCTGACCTTGTATGGCGTGACACTTTGTTGCGTTGACAACTCAAGCAACTTTGAGTCCATTTTCTAATATCATTTTTGATGGCTGGCCATATGAATTTTGACGTTATTTGTTTCACTGTTGTTTTGACTCCTGGATGTGCCAAATTATGGATTTGCTTAAATATTTCGTAGCGAAACGCTTCTGGGATGTAGGGTCGGATATTGTTCGTAGCTACATCGCACCAGAGAGGCTTTTTTGACATTATGTTGCATTGTTTCATATTTAAACTGGAGTCTTGTAATAATGTTGGTAATTCCTGATCATTTTCTTGATTGCGAGCAATTTCTTCATAGTCAATTACTGAAACTTCTTCAAGTCTTGAAAACGTGTCGGCCACTATGTTAGCTTTTCCACTAATATGTCGAATGTCGGTTGTAAACTGCGAAATATATTGTAAGTGGCGTACTTGACGTGGCGATGCTTTATCATTTTTCTGGAAGAATGCATATGTAATAGGCTTATGATCGGTAAATATTGTAAATGTTTGTGCCTCCAGTAGATGCTTAAATTGTTTAATTGCCAAATAAATTGCTAATAATTCCTTGTCGTAAGCACTATAGGCTTTTTGAGCATCATTTAATTTTTTGGAATAAAAAGCGATAGGTTTCCATCCGGATTGTTCGTGCTGCTGTAATACAGCTCCCACTGCTATATCAGACGCATCAGTAAAAACCGCCAGCGGAAATCGTGAATCTGGAAAAGTTAGGAGTGTAGCATCTACTAAATCATCTTTACAGCGTTCAAATTGTTGTATAGCCTCCTTAGTCCAGACTATTTTAGTTTTATCATTTTTCTTGGAACCTTTTAAGTAGTCATGAAGGATAGCCTGAGTTTCCGCTGCATTTCTTATATATCGTCTATAAAAGTTAATGACACCTAGAAATGCACGAAGTTGTTGTACTGTCTCTGGTAATTTAAAATCTCTGATTGCCTTTACCTTCTCAGGTACTGGTCTGGAACCATCTTGCGTGATCAAGTAGCCCAAAAATTGTAATTCTTCAACACCTAACTCTGATTTTGAAGCATTAATGCGGAGACCAAAACGTTGTAGTCGTTCAAAAATAAGACGAAGATGTTCACAGTGTTCTTCTTCCGTAGCTGAAGCGACCAGGATGTCATCCATGAACGGAAAAACAAAATCCAAACCATGAAACACTGTGTTAATAAATCGTTGGAAGGTGGAAGGGGCATTCCTGAGACCAAAACTCATAACGTTGAATTCGTATAAACCAAAAGGTGTAATTATAGCCGTTTTGCTTTTGTCTTCCTCTGCTATCGGAATTTGGTAGTATGCTTTATGTAAATCTATTTTAGAAAAAATAGTAGCTCCATTTAATATGTGATGGAAGTCTTCTATGCGAGGTATAGGATATCTATCTGGTACGGTCTTGGCATTTAATAAGCGATAATCACCACAAGGACGGATAGATCCATCTTTTTTATCAACTACATGTAACGGACTTGCCCATTCTGAACTCGACCCAACACATTTATTTGGGGACATCAATTTTAATCGAAACAAGCTTGTACAAAGGTTTCTTGAGGACTGACTTGGATGCACCTGTCGGCCGTAAATGGAAGCTGTATGGTGAGTTCCTAAATCCATGTTGGATCCTCCGATACATAGGTCGCTACAGGCTTCTTAGTTCAAACTCGATGCGGCAATATTGACTTAACGATATTAAGTATCAAGTAAGTAACATTGGTTTTAAAATAGTATTTTGTAAAATACATTTCAGTTAGTTATTGTGATTCATGTCCGGGCTTTAACTACGAGGTCATATCACCTACTACCAGAGGACTCTTTCGACTTCGAGTCCTACATTTGTGTTCACTGGTAGTCTTTTACGAGTACCTGACATCGTACAAGGACCATCTGTTCACAACCCTTGCAAAGGACGACGTGCTCATGTTCGTACTTCCTAGATAAAAAACCTAAGAACCTCGGCCGGTTTTCTAAAGAAGATTTTGATTGATATGGAAAAAAATTGTTGGTGGATCACCGGCTATATACGTCCCTCTAGTCCTCCCTTCTCATTGGCCCATTTGGCTGAAAATCAATAGATGCCGTCCATAGAGGGCTTTGAATTAACATATGAAATTCTGTGTCAATACATTCATTACGACTACAGTTATTAGAGTTTTTGTGTTAAGCCTCCCCCATAATCCCCTTCAGTTTGGCCGATTTGTTTTTGAAAATCAATACGCCGACCATAGAGGGTTATGGATACACATATAAAATTTCGTGTCGATACATTCTATCGGGAGGTTGGAAAACTTGAAATCCTGTTGAAAACTCTGCTTCGAATTTCTGACCAATTACATAACTTCCCTTATACTTGGAATAGTTGGGGAAGTAGAATATTAATATGAAGAATAAATAATTTATAGATTCAGATGATGGGAGCGCTTCCTGAAAGGTCTGATAAAAATCAAAAAATAAACAGGAGATACTTAGCTCTGATAAGTATACCTATTATTTATTTAAAAAATCAAATTCAGATGAGAACTTTATAGTTGGATTTTTTATTTTATTTTATGCTTTCGGAGTAAGATTACAATCTCAAATAGAAAGTATCATTTTTAATTTTTTTTTGTTTGATTTCCCTTTGAATATTAGAAAACTATAAGCTTTCACCTGAACATGGAGATATGAAATTTATTGAACAAAAAACTTAAATAATTCATTTTGTTCAATGGAAATTCAAGGAATATATTTTCACCCCATAAGACCGTATTATGTTGTATAACTGCTAATTCCAGCTTGGACATTTTTGAAGCTATTTTAGTGAAATTTAGTACAAATTGAATGATCTATTTATCATATGATGAATAAGAAGGGAATTTTATTGTTAAATAGACAGCGCTCCTAGCACAGTCTTTTGAGCAATCTATCGTCCTAAAATTTTATTTCCACACCTATACGAAGTATAGGGGAAGTTATATAATCAGTTAGAAATTCGATATCGAGTTTTCAATGGAATTTCATGTTTTCTGAGCTCCTTATTGAAAAAAATAATAAGCTGTCTGTGTGTGTCTGTGAACACGATAACTCTCCATAGAATGACTGTATCGACACAAAATTTTATATGTGTATTCAGAACCCTCTAAGGACGACACCTGCTGATTTTCAGTCAAATCGGGTAAAGGGAAGAGGGCGATTAAGGAGGAGGTTTAGCACAAAAACTCTAATAATTGCCGTTGTAATGAATGTATTGACACACAATTTCATATGTAAATTCAAAGCACTCTAAGGACGACACATATTAATTTTCAGCCGAATCAACCAAAGGAAGGGGGCTTTAAAGGAGCTCAACTGATGTAACGAATGTCTCGACACAAAATTTATTATGAGTATTCAGAAGCCACTATATAAGTCAAATTTTGAGGTTTAGCACGAACGGTCGATTGGGTTTGGAGGGAGAGCGAAAACGTAATTGACTAATTCGTGATGGGGAAGTACATAGGCAGTGATTCACCGACGACATTTATGTTGTTAGGCTTTTGTATAGATAAAAATAGAGAGAGAGCGAGAGTAGATAACCTTCAGACGTCTCGTAAATTCAGGTCGATATCCCCACCTTGGTCAATTAGGGTACATTCCGTGGATGATTACCTGAACTCTTTCTGTCATATTCTGGTTAATAAACATAGTCCATTTACTGAACATATTCTAGTTACTAACATGTCCTTAAACAGATGCAGAAAATATGCAATGTACTTCCCCTGCGCAAATTAATCAATTAAATTTTTGTCCTCCCTTCAAAAGCTAAAAGAGCTAAAAATTAATAGTTGACTAAATCTTGTGTCGACACATTCATTACATCGTCATTACTAAGGTTATTGAGTCGAGCCTCCTTCTCTGATCCTCCTTCCGTTCGGCCGATTCCACTAGTTGAAATTTTGTATCGATGTATTGATTCACACGGAATCAGGGGGTCAAAAAACAAAAAATTCCTGTGAAAACTCAACATCGAATTTCTGACCGAGTGTATAACTTCCTCTATAGCTAAAGTAGTAAAAATAAAAGAAAAGAAAAATAATTCGACACTTTTGGGTAGTCGGCTTTCGCAGTCGGATATTAGTAATAATTATTCTACGCCGTTCCTTTATCGTACGTGGTGCTACGATCTTGCACATACGGTCATAGTCGATTTTTGAATATGATTAATCATTTAAGTTGTACACGATTTATTTCAGTATTTTTTTTATAATTGATCTGGGATTCAGTCAATTGACTGGGTTATACTGTAGGGAAATCCACTTACATTTGACGGCCATTTTGAGCTCCAAACAAGTTTTGAGTTGAGGACGGCGTGTGAATGACTTTCACATTCGCCCAGGATGTGAACGTGGTTTCCTCTATCCATCTCCTGCAGAATGTATCCGGAACAAGGACCATTTTAAAGAGATTTTTTAAAAAATGTGTGACCATGTTTATCACTTCGTCTTAAACTAGTTGTCGTGGGACTAGGCAACATTTCGAATTGTGTGGAGAGGGGCATGAGAAAATGATTTGTGTTTGTGGTTAGTGTATGGGCGAGCGTTGCAAGGACATTGCGCAGGAATGGGTAGTGGGAAAATTGCAACAACGATGGTCACGAAGTTCGGTTGGCCGAACGACTTATGCATACTTTCCTGATTTCCGGGTACGCCTAGACTCGACGAGGGTACAGCCTGACCAATGGATGTTCCACATATTATCAGGTCACGGAGATTCAAACTCCATAGTCTGCTTCTTTAGGAGAAAGAACAACCCAAAGTGTTCATGTGGGGGCATCGAGACTGCAGAACTTGTAGTACTTGATTGCCCGCTGTATGACGAGGCCAGGGTGGAGTTGATTCGCGGGACCGGTTCATACCTGGGACTGGATTTGCGGCAGCTGGTGTCATGGTGGTTTGTCGGCTCCTGGCGAGAGCAAAAAAAATCGGTGTGACGGGCTGGGGTGACCACCGATCGCCAAACGGTAGTCGCCCTCAGCCCGTCATAGCCTCACTAAAGCACTTCCCAGACCCCTAGCTCCCTCTACAAAGATGAAGATGGGTGATGTTGCACAAGTTCAAGGTGCACCCAAAAACAATAAAAGGAATAAAATGTTAGTGTATGGACATCATAGGAAGGAACCCGTTTCGAGTGATCACTGATCGCAAAACCTAAACTACTTCACTAAACGGATTGACGGGTGGGTCAATTTTTTTTTTATTCTTCCGAATAAATGTTACTTTATTACTACTGATAGAATTTTAATTTTGATTTTATCTATATAGGGAAAGTTTTGTTATCGCTCAGATATTCGATGTTCAGGTTTCATGTTTTCCGTTAGAATAAATTTTAAAACTCCCGATAGAATAAATATATCGACACAGAATTTTATGCGTATGCCCAAAACTCCATAAAGACGACACCTATAGATTTTCAGGAAAATTGCTAAATTTGGTTCAGATGGAGAGTGAATACAATTCGTTCATTCGCGCTGGGGAAGTATTGCCGGGAATTCATCGATGTTTTTTTTATTTGTATTTTTTTAACAATCAGCCAGTCTCTATCATTAATAGATTATAGATGTAGAGATAATAGATTTATTTTTTTGTTTAGGTGAAAATTGGTTGATAAAGGCTCTTGTATGGACAAAGAATGGAGTCAGATAAGGACCGGAGTGATAAGAAGACCAATCCAAGGGCTCGAGCCAACATCTTATCTGCCCTCACATTTAGGTAAATATCGTGTTATATTACATAATTCGTATTTTTTTATATAATATAATAGGAACATTGTGAGCGGTCTAATTCAGCAACGACTGTTAGTTGTTGTAACACATCCCTAAACTTTAACTACAAGCTCATATCGCCTACTACCAGAGAGGTCTTTCGTCGAACGACATGAGGCATGATACTTGTCTCCTAGTGTTGCCCTATTATAGGTGTGCGACTATATGCCACAAAATTTAACTAGTTGCATGCGCTTTGTCGTCTATGATTGTAGCTTCTAAAACGATTCCATTCAGGCAACTTCAGTTTGGTGCATCATGTCTTTACAAAAAGTCGCGGCAGCTGCTTATTTGGTAATTGCTTTGAATCGTAAAAAGAAAATAAGAAGGCCATGGTGGTGGAGAAGAGATCTATATGTTGGTGGTCAAGAAACTCGGCATAATTTATACAAGGACTTGGTTGCTCATGATGAAGCTCTATTTCGAAATTTTACACGAATGAGTAAAGAAGATTTTGAGTACTTGCTTGAGAAAGTCTCACCTACTATAAAAAAATATGATACCAACTTCGTGAAGCAATACCACCTCATGTCAGGTTGTTAGTGACATTGACAATTACATTTATTAGCTAACTTTTTTAACTTGTCATTTTTTATTCGAATGTCTTTATAATCACTAATTTTGTTGTTCCATAATTCGGGTGAATTATGCTAATCTTCAATAAATAATGTGGTTCTTTCATTATTCCAATCCATGTAGCACGATACAAGCCGTATCGAACCGCTGACTATTGTATAACGACGACACTGTTCCGACACGTTGAATCCTGTCGAGAGGTGACGCATGCGGCCCGGCAACAACAGTCAACTTGTGTGTAGCATGCGTCAATTTATATGCACATGATTCCAACTCCACTGTGGGAGTCCTAAATCTTTCTCAGGTTTATTCACGTAGGTTAGGGATCTTTAACGAAGTTCTGACAGCACACAGGCTCAGGACCATCACATAACATCCCATCCGAAATTCAAAGTTTTTTTCACCTTCCAGACAAAAAACCCTGAGCCATCTTGACCTCAGAGCTACCGGCGTCCGCAGAAACCACTCTAGCAATGAACTTGAAATTAGGGAAACATGTACTAACTTAAATCTGATTAGATTTTAACCGAAATCAAACGAAATTACGTAACACAATATATATATATTTTTTCGATAGACTAAATGACGAGTGAAATAATGGTAACTTAATATTGAGTTGGGTAACATTTTCCAAGGACCCCCACCCTTCTATATAATTGAGTGGTTGATGCGAAAAAGGTTCTAAGCGCCACTTTAGTCGAAAATGAGATTTCTGTGGAATCAGGTTCTATAGGTCTCTAGGGACTGTGTAGGGAAGTTTTTTTTTGCCGTTACAGCAGCAGTTGGTAGTATTGAGCCCACGTCAGCGTTGAGCCTCATGGAAGAAGGTTCCAACAGCCACCAGTAGTTCTCAACATGGCAGAGGAGGGAAGTGTTATTTTGGCGTTTAGAACCTTTTTCGCGTCAACCACTCAATTTATGAACGGTCCCTAAGACCGTCCTCTATTAGCCCCCTTAGTTCCTGACAACGCCCCCGGGGGCGGTAGAACCCCTCCTGGAGCTACTTCTCTCTATATTGTTTCACTAATGTCCTCTTCTCTATTCTCCAGCTGGACCCTTCCCTTGTTCTGGGCAGGCTACCGAAGAGACCTCGAAGTCGACGATTTGTTCTCTCCTCTCAAGGAACACAGCTCATCTTATCTCGGAAACAAATTAGAAAAGTAAGCAATAGTATTTATTATTATTTTTTCATTAAACAAAAAATGAAATATTGTATTGGTTGTGCAAGGTTTGTAAAATATTTATATAGTAAATCAGGTGACATTTCCCACAGAATATAAATAAGGTTTGGAGGAATGCACACTTCTACGAAAACCATTTTTACATTGCTTACCCCCTCTCAAAAAAGTTAATGATAAGTTATTACACCTCGGTGTGTCTATGATACAATTTATTTATTATATTGATGTGGTAAAATTTATTAATGAATAAACCTAAAAAATAACGAAGGAATATAGATTCTAAAAAATTTATATTTGCTTTCTTAGATATCAACTTTATGAAAATAGTATCTGTCCTATTATTTTGAATTTCAAAAAACTAAATTTTAAATTTATATTTACAAAAAATTTCACTTACTCTTTGTCTCTCACTGCCACTCACCATGCCATATATATATTTTGTTTTTAATCCAAAATTAAACTATCTATGAAACTTTAAGGTTAATGGTTGAATTTAGTAGATTTGTTTCTGGTAAGTTACTTATTTTCCTTTTTTACTTCCTCAGCCATACGAGCTATAGGAGAAGTTATGTAATCGGTCAAAAATTTGATGGGAAGTTTTCAACGGAATTTCATATTTTCCGACCTCTAGATTTCAAAGGAAAGAAATGCGGGGGATCAAAAGCGGACTCAACTCAAAAACTCCAATAACTGCCGATGTAATGAATGTATCGACATGAAATTTCATATTTGAAGTCATAACCCAATGAGTACACAACCTGTCAAATTTCAGCGATATCGGCTGAAGGGAAGGGGAGTCCATGGGAGGGGGCTCGATTCAAAATCCCTTAGACCTGCCAATGCAATAAATTTATGGACACAAAATTTAGAATGAGGATTTAGGAGCTCATATGTAATTTCTACTGTCGAATACTAGCCCAAACGGTCGACTAGTTTTGGAGGGGACGCGAAAAGTTAATTGATTAATTCGTTCTGGGGAAGTGCATTGATAGTGATTCACCGACCAATTATTTTTTTATGTCGGTACAATTTTACAAATATATTGGTTTTATATTAGATTAATATATTTATTATTCTCTTATTATAATTCAAGTATTACCAATAATATCGTTTTAATATTTTGTTTTAGGGCCTGGAATGAAGAGGTTTTGCGAGCTCAGAGAAGCAAGAAAGAACCAAGTCTTCTTAGGGTCATTGCTAAAGTGTTTGGATGTCGGATAGCTCTCTATGGCCTTGTTATATTATTCTCTGAAATCGTGCTAAGGTAAAGTATAAATTTATTTTCAAGACACTAATTGAACAAGCTCCAACTTTGTTTATTGTTGCTTTAGTTACGATGTTGAACAATGCTAAAACTATTTTATCCTGTTGAAGAATAATTGTTGTTGGAGAAAGTCACTGTTACAATGTCAGTATTAATGACTGACCGTGACTTCCCAAATTCAACTTAGCCTTAGTCCAACTCTTTAAGAAGTGAAACTAAATTTTTTAATAAAAAATTACGGATTGTCAATATTTTTGTTTCAGAAACGAGGGAACTAGTCTGCGTCTTTGATAGATTACTAACATTTTATCTCTTAATTACTTTAGTGTTTGAGAATGAGTTCGTTGAACTGAATTATTTTTTGTGACTTTGTTTAGTTTATTTCTGTCTGATTATTCTCTTTCTGTTATTAAGATTAAATTTCAATTTTTTTCTACTATTTAACTGTTAATTTTAAGCATTTGTATTTTGCCACACTGTTCAAAAATATTACAAATAAGAAAGTAGTATTATATTTCTATAGTAAATAAAATTCATTGTTGTATCACGGTTGTAAATTAATGTTGTAAATACGTCGTACTTGCCGGTATTGCCGGAGAAAGTCCCGACTTTTCATGTCATTTTAAGATCTGTATCAACGAAAATTTACTAATAAAATGCATGTAGTATCATGATTGTAAATCGGAATGGCAAGAAATTTAATGAATTTCTCGGGCTATATTTTAATTTAGAGATATTCTAAATACCTGAATGGTTTTTTGACCATGTTCATGCGATTCATGAATAAATTGATGAGTAAAAAAGCAGATTGTCTTAGTTTATCAAACTCTTTGAAATGATATTCCCCCCCCCCCCCCCCTCCCTTCAATTTCTTTCCAATTTAAAACATTTTAATGTTGCGTAGCTTATATTCTAATTGGGTCATACTTCAATTAACCAGCAAGTCTCAAGAAAATATGTTTAGTAGTTTTCCACGGATACCCGGGCAGACAGGCAGAATACGTTCAGATTTATTTATAAAGAAATATGCTCCTTGTACGAAGCTTATATTAAGTTAAATGTTTGTTTTGGTATAGGATAGGACAGCCCCTGTTATTAGGCCAGCTGATCGCCTATTTCTCTCAGCCTGAAGCCACCCGCATGCCGAAGGATGAAGCCTATATCTACGCAGGCGGAGTCATTCTCTGCTCTGGCCTCTATATACTTCTCATGCACCCCTATATGATGGCATTTTTGCACATTGGCATGAAACTAAGGGTGGGCATCTGCTCTTTGATATACAGGAAGGTTAGTTGTTTTTGATTTTTTAATAATTTGTAAACATTGTATTTTATTCATTCTCTCTGTGCTGGGAACCCAACTAAGAAGACACTAATAAGTTGAGTCACGATATTCCGATCACAATTTATGTGCTTAGAATATCGGATATTTGTGTATTGAATACTAAAAAGTTAATGGAAATCCCGGGGTTGGTCCGATCTACAAAACAAAGCCCAGATAAGGTAAAACACTGATTATCCTCGTTTGCCTGGTTCCTTCAAGAGAGATCTTGGGGGTAACCACTAGCTATCATTGTACAGAAAATAAGATGTATTTTTCCGCTACCTTTCTCTTTGAGACAGACATGTATATTTGTGTTCCAGTCGCTGCAGCTGAGTAAGACGGCGATGGGTCAGACCACGGTAGGCCAGGTAGTGAACCTGCTCTCGAACGATGTGAACAGGTTCGACATCGCCTTCATCTTCGTTCACATCCTCTGGATCGGCCCTCTACAGACACTCATCGTTACCTACCTCATGTGGAAGATCATGGGGGTCGCTGCACTTATCGGCCTTGCATTTCTCCTTCTGTTTATACCATTTCAAGGTAATATTATACTTCTTATTGAAGTGAAACTTCTTTAAGCCCACTGGGCGACTTGGGGACTAAGCTGGTAAATGAGTTACAAAATTATGTGAAGCACTGAGGTCAACGGAAATAGAGAGGGAGAGAGCTAGAAAGAGTGTTGATACATTCGTTCTATCGGGACTTATCGTCTTCACAGATACACTCAAACTTTTTTTTCATATTTGGAATCTGGTCGGAAGACATGAAATTCTTTGAAAAGGCCGCATCGATTTTTTGACTTATTATATAAATTAATTTATGAATTGACCGTAAGAGATTACATATCTCTAGAAGCCAGCGATGACTTTGTCCGGCTTTAGGATCTTAAGCCTTCGAAGAAGGTCTCGACAACCTTTCCCAGAATTTTTCTTATTTGATACTCCCAAATGAAGAAAATAAATACAAGTGATATATTCTCTTATTTTTAATGGAGAAAAGATAGATAAAGACTTAATAATTATTGTTTATTTCAGGTTGGCTTGGAAAGCAGGCATCGTCTCTTCGTTTGAAGACCGCTGGCTGTACTGACGAAAGAATTCGTCTGATGAACGAAATCATATCGGGTATACAAGTTATCAAAATGTACACTTGGGAAAAACCATTCGCATATCTTGTAGAAACTGCCAGAAGGTAATTTAAAAAAATATATAGAAATTATATTTTAATGTTTATATTACATTTTTCTCAAATATGTTTCTGTATTTATGTTTCAGAAAAGAAATCAAGCAAATAAGGAAGTCATCGTATATCCGAGGGATCATGTTGTCGTTTATTATATTTCATGCTCGAACTGCCATTTTCTTTACTATACTGTCCTATGTTCTGTTTGGAAACATGATTAACGCTGAAAAGGTATTTTTCAATATTTTCTATTTTATTTCCCCAGTTATATGCAGTGTAGGGGGAGTTAGGTAAAATGTCATATGGGGAGGGATTAGGAGTGAGCTTAATACAGATATTTCAATAACTGGCCAAGTAATGAATGTATTGACATGAAATTCAATTTGTAAATTCAATAGCTCATAAGGATAACACCTATCAGTTTTCAGCCAAATCGACTCAAGAGGAGGGATCAAAGGAGGTGGGTTATACTCAAAAACCTTGGTAACTTTATGTAATGATGTGTCGCCACGAAATTTTGTATGTGGATCTAGGACCGTTGCCCGTTGGCGGGTCAGAGGTTTTGGTGACTCAGAATCCCTAATAACTGTCGAAATAATAATAAATAATCAACATGAAATTTAGAATGAGGAGTCAGTCCCTGAGTAAGACACCAAATTTCAACCTTATCGTTGAATTGGTTTCTGAGGAAGATTAGTTGATTCGTCCTGTGGAAGTATATTGTCGTTGATTTTCCTCGAAACTTCGTACGTTTCCCGTTCTTTGTAACAGACCTTTGTTAATCAAGTTGTCTAATATTTTTCTCTTTTTTTTCTGTTCTCTAGGTTTTTGTGTTAACATCTTTCTACAGTACACTAAGTCAGACGATGACAGACTTTTTCCCACTCAGTATCACCCTAGCTGCAGAGGGACTTATCTCTGCCAAACGTGTAAAGGTAAGTGTCAGACCAGGCCCCCCCAACCTAGCAAGTCACCCAAGGAACACAAAAAAGACTCCATCCAGCCTCCCAGGGGTTCCCACATGGGCAAGACGACTAGGCACTAATCAAACAGAGTAATCGACGTCGGCGGCAAATTAACACAATCAGAAGAGTTGAATTCAAATTCTTTGATATAATTTAGTTCTTTTAAGAAATCAATAGCAATCCAGAATGGTAGAACTGTCCACCAGCGCTCTTTGAAACATCATTCTTCACGAGAAGTTGTCATAGAAAGAACGATCTTTAGAATTTCACTAAAAATTGCCCATAAACCATTTTTTTTTCAGTGAATCAACAACCACACAACTCATTCTCAGTTCAATTTTAATATAACTGTTTCTACTTAGAGCACCGGTTCGCCAATTTTTAATTTGCGTTTCACCTAATTTAATTATCTGAAAGACAAACATATATCACGTATTATTTTTGCTCATCACATTCGCTCACGCACATAGGCTAACACCCTAACATATATCATTGATTAGTATAACTAGATACTCATATACAAAAGTAGCAAGCATAATAGCGTTTAAGTCTAATAGCGTTCAAACGTAACAACCTTTGAGCAGAAACTCCATTTGAAAAGCAGATTTTCTCCGAGAATTCAAGTCAAGACTGAAGAACGGAAACTTGGAGGCTCAGAAGTGAACAGCAGGAAGCTGCGATACCACTGATCATGTAGTCAGAAACGACCCAACACACAGTTCCAGGTTCACCCTGGAAGCAGCCATGCTGGATTCGGTGGGTCGACATTGTGAAGAAAGTTGCAGTTGAGCACCATATCGTCAACTTGAAGGCAATTAGCTCTTTAACCGACCTCGTCGACCTTTTTTCGCCAGTTCTTCCAGAGGTGTTCACAATATTTCGGGACATTTCCAGGTCCCTTTTTGTCGAATCTGAAGGAATCTCTAGAAAAAAAGCCGGATAAAAGTAAGCAACATATGTATATCAGACATAACTCAACACTGTCTAAGTTAACGTCACACACAAACACAAACATCGTAAATTTAAGTAAGTAGGTGTTTATAGTGCATTAACATTTATTTCATCAGGATTTATATTTATAAAAACTAAAGGGAAACATTGCAGTTTGGGAACCGCTGCAGTACAGCTAACATCGTAGTTGAAAAGTAATTTAAAAAAAAAATGGAATTTGGATGTTTTTAGTTTATTTAAGTTGTTATTTTTTGTTGAAGGATTTTCTTCTGATAAGTGAAACGAAAGGAGATTCTACAAAAAGTAAAAAAGACAATGATCGGATTCAGAACAACATATCTAAGGTGAAGGAGCTGTACAATGGCTACAGTCACGTGGTCCAGAAGACAGAGAAGCCAGGAATATTTATAAAGGACGCCTGTGCCAAGTGGATGGAGAGTTCTAATGAGAACACTCTCTCGCATGTCACTGTGGACGTGGTCCCTGGTATACTAACTGCAGTCATTGGACCTGTTGGATCTGGTAAGGTAAGCATGCACATTCTTTTATACTAAATTATTATAATAATGTAGCGTCAAATGACTAGTTACCCACTTCCTCCAATGAATGACAATTTTGGGCTATGTTCTTCCATTAAGAAAAACTCATCATTGCTTAATAATTTTTTATCCACATATAATTTATAGTATAAAATTGGCTAAATGTCAGAGGAAAATTTAATAAAGCAGACTCTTTAGAGATAAGCATTTATTATTTGAAAGAGCAATATTATTTAATTTCCTTGGCGTGACGTGTTTAAAAAAATATAATCACTTTTATGAATGTCTTATTGAAGGCCTATATCCACCTTGCTGTGTACATCGTTTCAGTACATACAAAGGCTAGCATAGCTGAGCACGCAGCAAGTTCAGCCTTCAGTTCTGTTACAAGCCCTATATTTATGTACAATTATATTTACAATAACTATAATTACAAATATTTTCTTTGTTTTGTCTTTTCTTTTTTTCTGTTATTTGTAGACATCACTTTTCCATGCTATTTTAAGGGAGCTTCCCCTGAGTTTGGGCTCGATCAAGATAAACGGTCGTATCTCGTACTCCTCGCAGGAGGCTTGGCTGTTCCATGGGAGTGTCCGACAAAACATTCTGTTCGGTGAGGAGTATGACCGGGAGCGGTACCGACAGGTGGTGAAGGTGTGCTCCTTGAGGACTGACTTGGAGCAGCTTCCTTATGGAGACAAGACTATCGTGGGGGAGCGGGGTGTCTCCCTCAGCGGGGGACAGAGGGCTCGTGTCAACCTCGCCAGGTCAGTGTACTCTCTATTGCATTTCTGATGCACTACGCCAAATCATATCTTAAGTTGGAAAAATCGTAATACTCGTATTTTACATATTTTAACAATAACAATATTTGTACTTTGAATAGCTGCAGTTGTTTTGTTTATTACTTTTAAGATATTTGTTACACATTTGGTATGAATAAACCTTTGACAGAGAAGTGGAAGGTGGTTTTGACAGAGAAGATTATCTAAAAAAAAAAATAAAAAAATAGCTTTATTTTTAAAATTATTGTACAATACAACGTACTACAATAATAATGTTTGTTAAGAGAATTGGAAAAGTATACACTAGTAGAAAGATTTCTTTCACTGTAAGCTGTTTCCTCAGCCTCTGTTGGTTGCGGTTCAGCTTCACTGTGTATTTTCTTTCTTCTTAAAAGTTGATAAAAAAAAACATGAACTGAGTGGAATTCAGTGGTTGGAGTGGGATAAAGATACATTAAAACAGAAATTCCTATATTTTAACAGTTAATTGTGTTATTTTTAGAGTCACATTTGTATTTCCTTATTTTTTTACCTTTAAATAAAATAACTTTTAAAATATTAATAATACTTATAGAGCTGTCTACAAGAAAGCAGATGTGTATCTTCTTGATGATCCTCTGTCAGCTGTAGACACTCATGTTGGAAAACATCTCTTTGAAGACTGCATTCAAGGTAAATCATTTCCTGTTTTTTAGATACATTTCATATTCATCATTATCCTCTGTTAGTTACTATCGATTATTTTTCATTAATGTTTTTCCATTGTTATCCTGCCTCCACATCTAACAATAAAGCCACTATTATTGAAAGGAGATGACGTACAAATTGTACTCCTAGAAACGTTATTCACTGCCCTCTAAGTTATTGAACTAATAAAAAGAGAATATTCTTTATTTTTTTTCAGGATACTTGAAAGAAAAAACAGTTTTACTCATCACACATCAGTTGCAATATTTGGAGAAAGTAGATCAGCTGCTTCTGTTGGAAAATGTAAGTAGACAACTTAAGTCAGGGGAATTTTGAAATTAAGAACTTTGTCACCTGATTTTGAAGTATTTTATACTTAAGTCATGTAATCAATCAAGCAAATTTTATAAAGTGATTTCACCTGATTTTGAAGTATTTTATACTTGAGTCATGTAATCAATCAAACAAATTTTATAAAGTGATTTACGTAGTTTTGAAGTAGAATAAGCCCAATTTTCCCTGGTATTGTGTAGTATTTACACCAGGTTTACTCCCTTAGAAAATCCTGTGGTTGACTATATAACTGTTCTTACTACTATTACAGAACAATATGATTAAACTATAATGTTATGAACTGAATCGTTTATTTGCCAATAGGTGAATTCATGTATTCATTTTTGATCTAGAATTGCCTGATCTAGTTTCCTTTTGTAATTTTAATTTTCGAACACTATTTTACATTTTGTTAAACTTTGGTTCAAATCTGTTTATTTTTATTCAGATAATCATCTTAGAGTATAGTAATCAATCAGTAAGTGTCAATGTTTGTAAATAGTGGCTTTAATTGTTCATTTGAGCCAATTTTCTAGTAGTTGCTTGTGAATTGACTTTTTAAAATGCATGTAATGTTGTTTCTTTTGAACTAAAGTGATTTTATTTGTTATATATTAAGGCAGTTGTGTGTTTTCTTCTCGTATTCAGAGTTTGTTGAGTTTTCTTTTGGACTGGTCGAGTCGTTAAGTGTGTAAAATTGGAAAATAGTGAATAAAGAATTACTCGCTGTAGTCTGTTATTGAGTGATAAGTAAATTTATCTGCATGTATATTTCTTTATGTTTCTCTACTATATATATACTGTTTTTTTTGTATTAGGGGACAGTTACTGCCATTGGGACGCATCAAACCCTGCAGAAGTCTGGCCTGGATTTCACAAAACTCATGGCTAAAGGTGAAGATGAAAACAACGATAATACTGAGGTGACACCCGTCGGTAGGACTCTTGGCAGTAGACATTCTTCTATACAGGTACATCAATTGAAAAGATTATACTATTCTGTTCAGAACAAAATGTCAAAATTCACCTATTTATCAATGTTTTCTACTACTTGCCAAACAAAAGACCAAAATTCCTGGAACTATCTATAAAAATGCATGCATGTTCTGTTTATCAACTCATCTCGAGAAACTATATTTTATTTGAAGAAATGGTAAAACTATAATCAATACACAGCTGAATTTTGACGTAGATGCTGTTTGGAATTTATTTTTAGTAAGTTTAGTAGATACCATCTGAGCTTCCAATGTTGTGGCTATGAAAGAAAATATCTGTAAAATCTAATGGAATCCCGGGCAGGTCACAAAAATAAAAATAAATTCATGCGCAGACCGTTATTTCATACAATGGATTGTTGTCATGCTTTAAGCATTCTCAGTCGATCAATTATTTTGTTATTATAAGTAAAATGCTTAAAATATTTGAATAGTTCCTTTGTTTTTGTTACTTAATGGCTTTCAACTGAAAGGTCATATAGCCAACTAGCAGCGGGTTTTTCGCCGATCTCTGGTGAACCTGATCCCACTCCACTGTGGGAGTCCTAAATTTTACCCACCCGAATTTAATTGGATCAAGGGATCGTACAAACCTGTACTTGACATTGCTCTGGTTCGGGACCATGACTTAACACCCAATCAAAGGATGGCTTAAGACAGTTGTTTTTATATAATAAAACTCGCGTCTCCATCTTGAGCATAGTAGTCAAGCACACTACCCGTGTAATACCGGCGCCCTGTTATTGCCCTGTCATTTATTTTCCTTTACATTTCACTAGGGTAAGGACTGATTTTTGACACTATATTTATTTTCAGAGTATGGCTTCTTCGACATACGACGAGACGTTCAAGGCGCCCTTGGAGATTGCCGAGATCCAATCTTCTGGCTCTGTGAAGGCAGCTGTCTATAAAGCCTACATGACGGCCGGCGCTGGCTGCTTCCTCTGCTGTTTTATGTTGTTCATGTGTTTTTTGGCTCAACTGTTGGCCAGTGGATCTGACTACTGGATCACTTATTGGTAACATATAATAGTATTTATGTGTGAAAACGTTATAAGTTTTACAAATTCAGAGAGGAAAGGGCAGAGGAAACAGAGAGTAATGAATCAACAACATCCTTGTGTCTCATTCTGCCCTAGAGGACAATGTAACACTATACGAATGTTTCATTGTTTTTGTAACTCTACGTTTGTCAATTTATTTTTTCTTAGTAATGTGCTGTAATGTTAAATAAAAGTGGTGTTGAATTGGTGCAAATTCATTCTGAATGTTTCTTCCATTTGTTCTTTTTAGGGTGAACTTAGAAGAGCATGTGTACACGAAGAACGGGACAGCTCACACAACGTACCTGTTCGTGGCACCTCGAGAGGTCTGTATATATGTGTTCAGTGCGATAACTGGGGCTACCATAGTCATCACCATCATCCGCTCCTTCCTCTTCTTCTACCTCTGCATGAAGTCTTCTATAAACTTGCATAATAAGATGTTCGAGTGTATCAGTCGAGCTACCATGTGGTTTTTCAACAATAACACTTCTGGTAAGTTAATCTATAGTCCATCTAACTGGCTCAGATTTTTTTGTATTTTAATTTTTATTTTTGTATCAAAATGTGTTGCTAGTGACAATTTACCGATATTAGGCCTATTCATAAATTGATCCTAATCGGCGGAAGGATCTCTAAATCCTTGCTGAAAGTTATGCTGAAGATGTAAGCTTCCATATTGTTTGTTTTCACATAGAAAAAATACGTCAAATTCTTGAAATTGTCTGTTCAAAAGAGCTAACATTCATTATTCTTATGATTTCAATTTACATTTGCATACATTTTTAGGACGTATTTTGAATCGTTTCTCCAAGGACATGGGAGCGATAGATGAACTTTTACCAGCCGCTATGATGGATGTTATTCAGGTAAAGTAGCAATTTTTTTATTTTTATAGAAAATTATTTTTAAAAGGTTAATTTAAGAATAATGTTTAAATATATATTTACTGAAAATGAATGTAATTTTAATTATTCTCATCATTTTCTGCTTAATTAGAAAGGCATTTGTAAAGATATCAAATATACTACAAATTTATTGATTTACATTTTTAAGCTTAACGGTTGGGAGGAAACTTTTATATTCCCTGTGCTGTTATGTTGTATTTACCCTGGCTGGTTTTACTGAAATTCCTTAGATTCGATAGATTTTTATAAAAATGTTTAATATATCCTGTGGTTAAGAGCTATTCAAACTTTCAAAATGTATTCTTAAAGTATTGTCTGCAACTTAATACAATATGAACAAAATTTAAGGTCTGACAATCATCTATAGAAGAAACATCGTGTTTATTGTTACTAATCGACTTTTTAAGGCCCTTACAAATTAAACATTAAAATATATTTACCTTTTCATTATTTATAACTAGCTGGTATATCCGTCGTTGCCCATCATTCATCTGATGGCTTAGCTGGTCCTTAAGTCTGGGGATCACGATATTTTAACATCTTCGTCCTGATCACAGTAATCTGTAACCTCCCTCTCAGGATAATAGCCTTAGCTTCACCGCCAGTTGCTCTAACTACTAACCCACCACGTCGCCCCCCTCCTCCTTCTTAGTTTAGTACCCAATGTCACTGAACACTCTTCACCAAAAATGACGCACAATTCCCAGAAAATCTAATATTTTCTGAGAATTTAGTGAGTTACAGTTAAATATTACACTTCGCTATTGTTAATCCGAGAATATAACTGCACTTGTCAAAGATTATTGTATTTTTTTGAAAACCCGTATCAATACCTTTGGAATGATGTGCTATTCACTTTACAAAAAAAAAAAAAAAGAGTGGTCTTCTTACCTGCACCATACATCCTTAAAATTACTGTACCTCAAAAAGCCTTACTGGCTGGGATCACTTTGAACATTCCTGAAAATTTCATGAGTGTAGGTCGAACGGTGTTTGGGGCACGCTGTCATACCGAATTCAATTTTCGGAAAGTCTCCCCTCCCCATAAAATAGCTTCTTAACTCAAGAATACTATTATTTCTCAACAGTCCTTGTCAAGACCTCTCGAAACGATGTGTTTCTCAGAATATTGAATATCTTTCGGCTTCCTGAAATTCGGTTACGCTAAGTAAGCTATCCTGTGTCTTGGTTCACTCTGTTCATTTCTTGGATATTTAGAGACTGCGTGGGCTCCGTGCTGGTACAAACAGACAAAATGACTGTACATAGGTGTAGATTTTTCTTTATTTTCTTTATTTTAACTTTTTATTCGTTTGTATATAAGTAATATTAATTTCTAATGATGGTTTCTTTATATACATTTTTTAGATTGGCATTACATTGCTAGCAGTTATTATAGTGGTGGCGTCTGTAAACCCTTGGCTTTTGGTTCCTACAGCCGGGGCTGCATTTATATTTTACCTTCTTCGAAATTTCTACTTGTCAACTTCACGAAGTGTCAAACGACTCGAAGGAGTCAGTAAGTAATTGTTTTCAAACCTTATTATTTGATTTAGTTACGGTTTTGATTTACTTACAGTTATTTACATTCATTTAATATTAAATTTGGAAATGCTTGTATGCAAATAGGCATTTAATTTAGAGCAAGTTCCTTGAATGGTTATTCAGTGACTTGTGTGCATTGTTCGTGTCATTATTAAACAGAAAAAAGTACATAAACTGAAGTACGTTAAGTATGTTCGTTGTGGCTTTGTCAGTTACATTCTGTATTTTTTTACAGCTCGGAGTCCTGTGTTTGCTCACCTGAATGCGTCCCTTCAAGGCCTCACTACTATTAGAGCGTTTCAAGCGGAAAAAATTCTCATTCATGAATTTGACAACCATCAGGTATTTATATATATATATATTTGTACTTTCATCCTACATGTGATTCGTTTAATGCAATTTTTGTACTTTTTTCGTGTATTGCGAAAGTCGTTAGTCTTTTTAGGGTGTCGTCGGTAAACCATGAAACACGTTCGCACTTCTGACGGGCTGTCCACTCTCCCGCAACTCAAACCATGCACTGTAGATATTTCAAACTTGATATGTGGTGCGATAGAGAAAATGGGGGTTCATATGTAAAAAAATGTTTTCAAAAAATACAAGAAGTATCAAATTCAAGTTGAAATTTCTAAAATGGCGGGCGATGATAGCAATGTATTCAAAAGCTTCTATTTTCCTTACCCTAAAATAATCAAATTTGACATAAATGTAATTTTATAGCCCAAAGAAAGAAGAAAAAAAAATACAAACAAATTCATGAAAAATCTAGCGTTTGATAAATTTGCAAAATACACTTGAAAAAATAAATATTTTTCCAGAAATACAAGAGGATATTAAATAGTAGGTATTGAGACAGTAAGCATTATCCGGGTTCAGCTATTTGACATTTTCAAAATGGTGGCTGTCAGTGGCTATAAAAGGTATATATTTTATATATAAAGGTATATATATAAAGGTCTATAAACCGTAGCGCCTCCACCTTTCATTCAGGAAATATGGAATGTAGCATATAATTTCAGTTTGATAACCCAGAGACAGGAAAAATAAATATAAGTTCATAAAAAATCCTGCACCAGAAGTATGAGCAAAAAGT
The DNA here is from genome assembly GCA_963662175.1 of Aradus depressus. Classification (NCBI taxonomy): domain Eukaryota; kingdom Metazoa; phylum Arthropoda; class Insecta; order Hemiptera; family Aradidae; genus Aradus; species Aradus depressus. Next base: position 24,262,097 of record OY759221.1, read on the forward strand.
ATAGTATGAACATAAAGGTACCAAAATCCTCAGCGGGTTCGGTTTACTGGCATTCGAAATGGAGGCTGTCAGTAAAAGTATTTCTTTCAAGAACACTACCGCTTCAGCCTTCCATTTTATTTTTTTATTTCTAGAATTTGTAGTGTTTTTATTGAACGAAAATTATTAATTCCAGAAGATTTTTCCCAGACTTGTAAGCTAGGCCATTTATGAAAGTTTAAAATTTCCGGGTGTTTTTTATTTTCTGAAATTTATACCATAATTTAGATTTTCTTTTTCTTATTAACTTACATTTTGTAATTATTCAATGTTTTTGTTCTGTTTTTTCTTAGGACTTGCACTCCTCAGCATGGTATCTTTTCATTGCCTCCAGCCGAGCCTTTGGATTTTGGCTGGATTTAGTATGTCTTGTCTATATTGCTATGGTTACCTTGAGTTTCTTGGTTATGGGAGGAGGTAATTTTTTTAAATATTACTTAAATATTGTCTATTTCACAAAATATATGGGGGTACTTTCAAATACAGTATTTTTTAAGTCCGGCTGAAGATGGTGGCAATACCGAAAGTACTCCCTTATATTTTGTCAAATAGACAATATTTTAAAAGTCATACGTTTTTCTTTATATTTTGTATTTAAAGATTACTTAAATATAAACATGATTTATATTTTTCACCGTTCAATTGTGTTTCAAACTAGTTTTACTGGATGGTTAGTAACATAATGGAAGGGTTGAAAGCAAAAACCGGATTGGTCTAGAGATTTCATAATAATTTTGCGGAGTTTTCAACGGAATTACATGTTTTCCGACCTATATATTCCATATATAAAAAAAAAATTTCTGATTGTCTGTTAGAAACTTAAGGGCCTAGGCCGGGTTTCGAACCCGCGATCTTGAGCTCAGTAAGCTAGCAACCTACCTCTAAGCTACCTGCGTCCTCTATATTGTCGTGTTGCTATTTGAATGTGTGTTGTGTTGGTGTAGATAACTTTGGAGGTGACGTGGGTCTGGCCATCTCTCAGTCGATCGGCCTGACGGGCATGTTCCAGTGGGGGATGCGACAGTCGGCTGAGCTAGAGAACCAGATGACCTCTGTAGAACGGGTCCTAGAGTACTCCAATCTGGACAGTGAACCACCCCTCGAGTCCCCCCCAGGTAAATATACATTTATTATGTCTATAGTTAGCATAATTTGACTTCGAGGTATTCAAGTTTTAAGATTTTTCGTTAAAAATCGTTGATAGTAGCAAAAATAATGAATAAATATTAATACGTTTGAAATCTATTCATTTTGAATGGAGTTAAGTGAAATAAGTAATTTTTCCGAATCAGTCTGTTTATGATTCCATATCGCAAAACATTTTAATTAACACATTTTTGCGTATTAAACCATTTTGAAGCTTAATGATTTTACAAGATGACTACATGCATAAATCAAAATCCGAATTTGACTGCATGCATAAATCAAAATTTTGTGGGTCCATTAACGTATTTTATATGTTTATTTTTTCATACATATAATTTTTCACAATTGTATTTGAATTTATTATTAATATTTTTCACTTTCATCTTCTATTTTTTTTTTTTTTTTTTTTTCTAGCTTACTTCCTTACATGATCAATAATACAAATACTATCCTGGAGAACCTTTAATTATAAAATGAAATGTTGAGGCTCATAAATTCTACAATTTATATAAAGGGTTGATCTTCATTGCGTTATTAAAACATTATTTATGTAAAATTTTTGACTTGTACACTGTACTTACTTCGTTCGCTGCGGATCTGCCGAAACTTGAGTCCCCCCGATCTAATATCTGCTGACGTCAACTTCCTGTCCTCCATCTCTTCTATGACGCTGTTCGGTTGGTGCATGTCCCTCTCCGGTGTACTTCTGCTTCCCAATTCGGGATCAGGCCAGCAATCATGAGTTTAAAAGACTCGATACCGTTACTGAGGGCTAGTATTTGTTGAATTCTGCTTATGAGGGAAGGGGCCAGTAGAAAAAAATAAAGAGAAGATAAATGTTAATAAAATAGCAATAAACTAAAATAAAACACAATGTAAAAAATAATTCGTGTCAGAAAAAATAAATAAATAAAAAGAGGGACTAAATATTCGTAACTCCATTCAGGTGAAGAATATTGTATAAATTGGTTCTCCAGGATAGTATTTGTTTTATTGTTCATGTATGGGAGGGGAAAGTAAGCTAGTGATTTTCCGTGAAAACGTCTGTATAAAATCATTTTTCATTTTCTTTTCGATGCTGCCGTAGCTCTTGCATTTGCTTGCAATTCGCAACAATCATCCGCCGGCGCCCACACTAGCCCGATAACGTCACAGGCAAAACAAACACTGCACAACAAACACGTACAGACATGCTCTATCCATTGTGACCTCAACCGTTGTTATCGCAGTATCAGTCTCGTAGTTATTATCGACTGAAATCTGACGGTATTTTGTAACACAAGAAAGTTTGACCGGCTATCACTGTGCTTAACGAGCGAATAGACGTTTTCACGTCAATAGAAGCTAAAAATGAAGAATATTAATAATAAACTCAAATTCAATTGTGAAAAATTATATGTATGAAAAAATAAAAATGTGTTAAAATATAAAAGAAGTGAAAAGGTATTCTCTACTCTATTTGTAACTCCATTCTAGGGAATAATAAATCATAGTTCGAGTCATCAGATAGAAAAGTAGAAACCTATTGATGTTATATTAACTATTCATTCAATAAAAGTGAAGCTCCTGACCTTTCAAGCATAGCAAACTTTTGAATTGAACTTCCTTAATTGACATACAGACTGGAAGAGTCCTATGTCTGGGTGAAGCTGATGTCGATATATCGACAGTAGCTTCTGTCAGAAGACATTACTAAAACACTGCGAGGATACTCCATCGTCATGACTGGAGCCCGCTGTTCTCTCTTCATTGGTCTCTCTGAAAGGTGAACTTCGGTGATGATAATGTATTTTACAAGTTTCATATAGATGTAACATTACATAAACGAAATATTACATTGTATTACTTAAATTCTTCAGTACATGGTGCTCTAAAAAAATTGAATATGTATTTTAACAGATAAGAAACCGAGAAAAACCTGGCCTGAAGAAGGAAAACTAGAGTTTTGTGATGTGCACCTTAGATATTCACCTGCCGAGGCTTGGGTCTTGAAAAATCTTAACTTCATCATTTATCCTAAACAAAAGGTTGGTTTAATTATAATATGTTGGTTATGAAACTTCAATAGTTCAACCTGGAACGGTGCAATTGATAAATTATTGCATTCTGCCACGAAAATGATCATACTATTGGGAAGATCTTGAAGTGAACTTCGTAGTTCAGAAAGATAATTTTCTTTAAATTCAATTTTGATGGGTAATTATTGTTACATAAACTACGAAAGTAGTTCGAGTTGTCATTCTTAAATGTAAAGAGCTATCAAATAACGTGACACCATGGGGAAGGGAGAGAGAAACCTCCCTACTGGCAGTACCCTTATATACTCAATAGGTGCATTGTTCGATAGTTGACACATCGTTCGAAAGCTCTTCACTCCCACTGACTTTTACATACAGAGTTTTATTTTTAAATGTAGTTTTAATTATTCATTATTCATCGAAACGAAGAAATATAATTGGTTTTGTTTTAGATTGGTATAGTGGGTCGGACGGGAGCGGGTAAGTCCTCGCTGATCTCTGCACTGTTCCGGCTGGCGGAGGTGGATGGCTCTATCCTAGTAGATGGAGTGGACACAGGCAGCCTTGGGCTTCACGAACTCCGCTCCAAGATCTCCATCATCCCGCAGGAACCGGTCCTCTTCTCTGGAACTCTCAGGAAGAACCTGGATCCCTTCGATGATCACAATGATGATGTACTCTGGAGTGCTCTTCACGAGGTGAAGTTTCAGCGATAACTCTTTTCTTCTCTATTTTCTCCTCAGGTCTTCCCATACGGTTTTTTTTTTAAAGAGATCAGGGTCTATTACAAAAAGCGGTATGCTGGCTATGCCCATCAGTGCCATCTTGATCAAGATTCCGACCACTTTTTTTTTTGCTTTTGGTCTTGACAATTTTAAAAAATGTCCTTTTGGGAGGGACATTTGACGGAGATTTGATGAATGCATGATGACAATAATTATTTCGTATTATCCTGATATCGCCAGTGAATGATCCAGATTTAGAGTGACTAGAAAAAGTAAGTTTGTTGCCTCTAAACTACATTTTGAAGAATCAATGTGCATTCTTCCGGGATGTATGGTGCTCTTAACTCAGGTACCACCGCTTCAAGATGAATACGCTATTTTTTTTAATGTTCTTATTTATTGTTTTGTTTTTGCGATTAATGCTATGTTATTTAACTATCATATCAATCGCATATATTTTTGCAGGTTGAGCTGCAAGAAGTGGTGAAGGAGCTGTACGGAGGCTTGCAGGCTCACATCTCCGAGGGAGGCTCTAACCTGAGTTTGGGTCAGCGACAGTTGGTATGTCTGGCTCGAGCTATCGTCAGGAACAACAGGATCCTAGTTCTGGATGAGGCCACTGCCAACGTGGATCCACAGTCAGTTTTACTTCATCTCCTTTATTCATATGATTTAGTTTTGTAGTATTCAGTTGTTTTTTATTTTGTAATTTATCACAAGATATATTTATCGTAGTCATTGATGATGAAGGAATCTTTTATTTTATTTAGTTTTATAGGAAGGTGCGCCTTGTTATAATGCAATATCACCCATTCTATGTGGGGAGAGGAACTGGTACCGGCCATCGGGTCGTCCCTAGTCCATCTTACAGTGGCTGCTTCTGCTCCCGTCAGACGCCGACGAATCGGCAGAACATCGGGTAGTCGGTTTCCATCACTATCTCGTGAATCAACTCCATTCTATCGTGGTCGTACAGCGGACATATTCTGCAGCGTCAATGCCGCTATACGAACAATTCTGGTTCACCCTCTGTGGTCAGGTTTTATCTAAGTAGAGCCGGACGTTGGGGAGGTATGATTTCGGCATCGTCAACCATTATATTTGATTGAATATAAATGAATAATGCGATTTAAATCTAAACCTCCAAGTCCCAACTTACAAAATACAGACCTGATGTTTGCTATAATTACTATGTATTATTATATATATATATATATATATATATATATATATATATATATATATATATATATATTACATTTCTCAATCTCATATTAATATTGCAGGACTGACTCACTTATTCAAGAAACAATTAGAGATAAGTTCGCTTCATGTACAGTACTTACAATAGCACACAGATTGAACACAGTCATGGATTCAGATAAAGTTCTAGTTATGGATGCTGGAAGCATGGTGGTAAGTGTATTTTTTGTTTTATTTCGTAACTCACACATTTTACGAAATTTCGAATCTTTAATTCAGTAAATGATACTAAACATTTGCTGCCAAGATATTGTGAAACACTTTTTTTTATGTCGGAAGATAAATAATATAAAGTATATACAAATTAATAAATATAAACAAAGTAATAATCACAAAATAAATAGTAAGACTAAATTAAATAAATGTGAAAAAAGTGATATATATAAAGAAATCATAAAACAAAATAAAGAAAAGAAGTATGTACAAAATAAAATGATAAATCATAAGAAAAACAATTCGCAGACCCCCGGAACACCCCCGCATGGTACTCTCCTCCTCATTCCTACAACTACTCGTAAATGGAGGTAGGTCACGGGGGCGCGGGTGGTCCTCCGTACCCCCTGAATCTGCCCAGCAGTGGAGGCAGACCGAGAGTGCTGAAGAGAGGCGACAATGATGGAAAAGGCTGGTCACTACGACTTAACATTATAAATTATATTATACTTGTTATTTTCTTAAAGTAAATATTTGAAGACATTTTCGCGAACCGGTCATTATTTGAGTGTTTGATCCTTAAAGTCCACATTACTTAAAGAGCTTTCATTTGTAGTTTTGGAGAAGTACCTATTTAGCAACTTTAATTTTATTCTTATTGTTTTTTTCAGGAATTTGGCCATCCTTATACTCTTTTGCAAAATAAAAATGGTTTCCTGCACAAAATGGTTCAGCAAACTGGGAGAACAACAGAAGAAGCGTTACTGAGAGTTGCTTCTGAAGTACGTTCATAATATTTACTTCATTCTTATATTTATTTGGTTTTAAAGTTAAAATTATTATTTTTAAGTGTTCATAATGTCTGTTTTTTTTTTTTTAATTTTACAGAATTACGAAAAAATGATTAATAACAGAAATACAGAAGAATCGAGTCGAAGAACCAGCGAGTGACGTTTGAATATGTTTCGTACTTTTTAAATGTAATATTTATTTTTTATAGCTATATACACCTGGATGAATATAGCAAAACTTAGATAGAAAGACTATGGTTGGAGTTGTCCCATTGTGAAATGTATCATTTACATAGGTTTTTGTTCTGAAACAATTTATGTAGCGTATCATTATGAAGTTTCACATGTACTTAGTTTCGACAATTTGTGTTCAAGTTCTACGTGTTTTTGTCAAACCTCATTGGGAATACTTCAATAAAGAATTATTGATTTTATTGTACTTAAGTTCCTCTATCTGAAATTGGTGTCCTTTTGATTGCAGTATTTATTAGATACTTAAATTAGTAGCACAAATAGTTGAAAACATTTATTTAGTTTTCATTTTATTTTCTATTTTTCCCTTTTCCTTCCTAAACTTTATTATATTGTAAAATAAATATAAAAAAGGTTAATTTGTAATATATTTCTATCAGTATTTTAAAAAGTGAGATTACAAAAATGCCTTATATGAGTGGTGATTTTTGTACAAGTGCCTCTGAACGCAGTATGAAACTTTATTTAAGAGTTGTGGTGTTTGTTATTCCTAAGTGAACTGTGTATGATACTTTTTAAACGCCAAATAATATGATATAATATAATTTTTATTATGTTGTGTGTAAATCCTATTTTCAGATCAGTAGTATTTATATATATATATTATTTACGTTTGGTTAAATATGTTGTTTTTGTAACAAGTTTAAAATATTTAAGCTGCTCAATGTAACGTGTACTTAAGTTTCTCAATCTGAAATTGGTGTGGTTTTGATTACATTATTGATTTTGAAATTAGTAACGAAACTATATAATTTTTTTATATGAGGTAAAATAAACTTAAGCACGCCGTCCTTCGGATGGGACGTTAAGCGATGGTCCCGAGCCTGTACGATGTCAGGTACTCGTTAAAGACCCCTACTCTAGGTGAATAAAAATTTAGGGTAGGCAAAATTTAGGACTCCCACAGTAGAGTCGGGCTCTTGTCCACCAGAGTGACGAAAGAGCGCTCTGGTAGTAGGCGATATGACCTCGTAGTTATGACCTGGTGAAAGTTAGTACAAATTGTGTTTTACGGATGAAATATTCATTCACATTTACTTATCCATTGCGGTAAGTACAATATAATGTCATTATACGAAAAGAACGTTTGTTTTGTGTGTCATCGCCTTATCATTTTTACCGCAACATACAATAGCAATGGCTGTACTTTCCTACCATGCAATCTTTTTTTCTTTATTTTTTATTTTATTTTTTGCTTCCTGAACTTTGTTATATTTTAAAATAAGTATAAAAAGTTTTACTTTGTAATATATTTCTATCAGAGGTATAAACACAAAATAATATGATAAAAATATACAAATACTTTTATTATATCGTAAAACCATTGCACTTTCAGATCAGAAGTTCATGTATTGTATTTTATATCCCTTTTTTTTGTATTACATGTATAAAATATGTAAAATCTTCACATCAAATTCATTTCTCACTGCGTAAAAATAAAATAATAAATTCAATTTTAAAGATATATTTTAATTTTTTGTAATTCCCTTAAAAAATTTGTTTTAATGTTTGGTTTGTCGTTTGAAGTATCAGGTGACTAGGAAATTTAATTCTTCTATATTTTTACAGGGATTTGAAAGGCTCATTGAAAGGTAATTAAATGCACTTGAAAGAAGTTGCATGGTCCTTCACCTATATATATATATATGTATAAACAAAGGAGAATGCTTGCTATTTTAGAAAATGAAACTATGGATTTTTTTGAGAATAATTCTTTTTTTTAGTTTATGATATATACCGCTCATATAAATAAGATTGATGGTACAAGACCCGCTTTATTGAAAAAAGACTGAATTTGTTTTTATAAGGTCCAGTGATAGGAAGTGACAAATATACTTTCCGTTATTTATTTATTTATTTCTACAGTCAAAGCCTATTTTACAAAAGAAAAAAAAATATATATATAAAATAATATAAAACAAAATAAATGGTTTACAAATAACCTCATAAAATACATCATAAATAAAAAAAAGTAAAATAAATTATTTTGATACATACAAATATAACAATTATTTAAAATTTACTTTAATTAACAGACACTTAAATATTACAATTTGATTATAAAATTAACATTATATTAATAGTTATGGAAACAATAAAAGAAAAACTGATAAGTAATGGCTAGAAATAATAATTAATGAAGAATATAAAAAACAACATAAATATATGAGTGTAAGACAATATTGTATAATTTAAAAAGTATTATAATGCTTTATATCGCCATTTCTAAACAATTGATTTAATAGTATTAATATTGTCTATGAAAAAGTCAAATTTATCAGAAATACTATTAGCAAGCCTTTGAAATCGATCTATGGGGGAATAGAACCCATAATCAGTATTATGAAAATTAGGTGAGAAGGGGAGAAATGAACGACAAATACTTGAGGGAATATTGAAATTTACAAGTGAAAGTAGATCAGGACAGTCAATTTTATTGTTTAATAATTTGAAAAGGAATGATAAATCGGCTTGGATTCGTCTTGACTCCAGAGTATCTAATTTAAGAGAAGAGAGAAAGATATTATAGTTGATATTACGTACAGATGATCCTGATTTGAATGCAACATATCGAAGGAATTTGTGTTGTACTTTTTCAACAGTATGAATATAGGTAACCTTATAAGGAGACCATAGAGGAAGCATACTCAACAAGAAAGCGGACAAATGAAGTAAAAAGAATTTTAATAGTGTTTATGGAAGAGAAATGTTTACTGTTCCGAAGAATAAAACCAAGCATTTTTATTGAAGAACAAGTTATATGATTTATATGATATTTAAAAGTTAATTTTGTATTGAAAAATACACCAAGATCTTTCACAGCTTCAGATCTAGTTAATTAATGAGATCCAAGAAAATAGTTTGTGGGAATAATAATTTTTCTGTGTGAAAATGAGATAGTTGTACATTTGTTTGGATTTAACTGGAGACCATTAACATTACACCAATTAATTAAGGAATTCAAATTATCTTGAATAACGTTCTGATCCTGCAAATTGTTAATTATTGTATAAATCTTTAGATCATCTGCGAAAAGAAGGAATGAAACGTTATTTAAAATATTGCTAATGTCATTTATAAAGATATTAAAAAACAGTGGGCCCAAATGAGATCCTTGAGGAACGCCAGATGTTATATGAATTGGTGATGAAATAGAATTCCTCACTTTCACAAATTGAACCATATTTGTCAAATACGAAGCACACCAGCTCAATAGAGATCCATTGAACCCAGCTAAATGAAGTTTGTGAATTAGTAATGGTAGGTTAACAGAATCGAATGCTTTATTAAAATCAGTATAGACACAGACAACTTGCATGCCTTTTTCAATTGAGTTGATAACAAAATTTTGAAAAATGAGAAGATTGGTAACAGTTGACTTGCCAGAGATAAAGCCGTGCTGTTCTGGACAGAAGAACCTTGAGAAAAGGGATGATATTTTATTATGGACAATGCATTCGAACAGCTTTGGTAAAATGGAAAGACAGGCAACACCTCTATAGTTTTTAATATCTTGCTTACTTCCTGATTTGTGAATAGGTGTCACATAAGAAGATTTCCACAGTTGGGGAAATTCGCCAACAGATAGAGATAAGTTGAATAGAATAGACAAAGAAAGGTTCACTTAAATTGCTTGCACAATTTTTTTTAAAAAAGAGGAGAGATAAAATCAGGTCCGGGTGATTTGTGGGAATCAAGAGCAATTAAGCCATTCAAAATATCGTAATTAGAAATGGAAAGAGTGCTAAGAATAACGGTAAGATTCTCATTCTCATAAATAGGGATAGAAGGATTCTAATCTTTTTGAATTGAAGAAAAATTTCTCGCAAATAGATTGGCTATGTCATAATCTGTCGTGGCTGTAACATCTTCTAGTTCCAAACTTGTTGGTAATTGAGACGAGTTCTTTAATGAATTAGTATACTGCTAAAACATTTTTGAGTTAGAATGGATGGAATTTTCTACTTTGGCTATGATTATTATAACATTCTTTAGATAAAAGTTTGCAATGTGCTCGAAGCAATGAAAATTTATAATAATACTGAATTATAGATTCTTGCAAAGAATTGGGAGAATATGGAATATTTAGTAGGCCAAGAATACGACGGAACTTTAACTGGTCACAGGTTGGCCTCAGACTTCACCTGATTTAACGCCACTACATGTCCTTCATTTGGAGAACTCTAAAAGATTTGGATAATGTAACTCAACCTAACATCCCTCAACATCTTAGAAATAAAATACAGGTTAGCTTAGAAATTAATTTCTCCTGTGATCAATGAAAATGTTAGCTTGTGAGTGTGTTTAATAGTACAATATTACGAACATTAATTGAAACATTTCTGAAATATATCATCGAACTGGTTATCTATTTTTTACCACCTTAATTTGATTTAAAATTTAAGGATTTTTGGTAATTATACCGAATCGGGCAGGTAGGTATAATTATTGCCATTTAAAAAAGATAAATATGAATTAAGTTTATCTTTTTCATTTTGCATTCAGTAATCAAATTACTTTAAAGCAAGAATTGTCTAATATTCATATTGTAGTTAAGTACATGAACTGTATTTATGTGTACAATTGCTATGAAAAACAGGTAAACATTTTCCTTTCACTACCTCAGGGGTTGGCTACCTTTCTTCTTCCCTAGATCTAGGGGAAGATCTAATAGGTCAAAAATCGATGTTGAGTTTTGACTTAGGACATGAAATTTTAAATGTGTTTTCAGAACCCCATGAGGACGATACTATTGTGTCTATTTAGGTATACTATTTGAAAACAGGGAAGTATAATATAAGCACGCATTTGATCTTTCACTTTAATCTGGATAGAAAATGTAACATGAACACATTAGAATAGTCTGGTTGGAAAGGTGACGCCATAACCTCTAGTAAACAACTTATGAAGTAAACAGGTAAACATTGTTGAGGTTATAACAGTCTTCCCCCTTAATTTGGAACTTGAATATTGAAAAATTTTCATGGGGTTCAAAACTTGAGCTGATAGTCCCCTAGATAGGCTGGAGGTCGGCGAGTCCGTCCAGAACGTCTCGGCTCGACCGTAGGAGCTCTCGGACCTGGATCTCCCGGTGCTGGTGCTGAGGCGGAAGTGTACTGAGGTAATGCAGGGTTTCTTTCTGGAACCGAGATAGGCTTCTCTTCCTGAGGAGTAGCCTGATATGCCGGAGGAACTTGCCATAGCCGAGGTTCTGTGGCTTCCAGATTAAAATGAACCTTCTTCACTAAGGTATGGCGGATTTGGTCCAAATGTCGTTTGATGGTGTAGCCAGAGTCGAGTTTGACAATGTAGTGCAGTACCCCTAATTTTTGAATGATGATACCAAAAACCCAGGTGTACTTATTGTTCTGTGAGTAGTCCCTTACTTGGACCCTCTCCCCCACTTTAAAAGTGCGGAGAACCTGGTATGTTGAATCTGGATTTTTAGCTGGATGATAAGGTCGGAGTGCATCTAGCTTGATCCTGAGCTTCCGATGAAGGTAGCGCTCAGCTGGAGACTGGCCACAAGCAAGTGGCGTTGCGCGATAACGAAGAACGACGTCCTGAACCTTTACATGAATTGGACGTGGATCATCCTCGAGTGCCTTCAGTCGCTGCTTCAGAGTCTGAACTGTCCGTTCAGCTAAGCCATTGGTAGCTGGATGTCCGGGAGCAATTAGTTTTTGAAACATTCCATGTTCGGTGCAATAGGATTTGAATTCAGCGCTTGTGAATATCGAAGCGTTATCACTCACCATGATCTGCGGATACCCATGGGTTGAAAAAATATTATTTAGAAGTTTGATGATACTCATGGTAGTAGGTGCGGTTGAAATGACCTTCACGTCTACCCACTTAGATTTCGCATCCACGCAGACAAGAAAATAGTGATTGTTATAGGGTCCAGCGTAATCAATATGTATCCTTTCCCAGTTTGATTTAGGCTCCTCCCAAGTATGTACAGGGTTTTTCGATGGATTGTGCTTCACCAACGCGCAGCGTTTGCAAGACTTGACTACTTTTTCGATGTTCTTCCAATATACATACCGTCGTGCAAGTTGCTTCATTTTGGTTATACCAACATGTGTGGAATGGAGCTCCTGAAGTACGAGGTCTCGAAGAGTACTTGGGATGACGACACGGCTGTCTTTGAACAAAACACCGTTATCCAAGGTAAAAGGAGATTCGGCGGATTCATTCATGAGTTGATGTTTGATTCGATTTAACTCAACATCTTTTCCAGTTTCCTGAGCTAATACTTCAGCAGTGAGCAACTCGTTAGATAGTTCGAAAATTGAATCCATGTGCAAAGTTGAACTTCCTCATTCGTGTCAATTGAAGGATGATTCTGTTCCACAGCTGCTCTAGAAAGGCAATCTACGTTAGTATTGGCTTCGCCCTTTTTGAATTTAACTGACTTGGTTTGATTGACACAGAATTTTCTATATTTATCCATTTCTTCTAGGCTGATCTTCAAATGTCTAATCCATATGCGGCCTAAAATGGCTGGACGACCCTTAGGAACTACATACAATTCTTCGATAGAATTACGTCCTTTATAGGTCACTCTAAGAGAAACTTTCCCCTTAGGCTGGAAAACGTCATTGGTATATGCTCGAAAATAAATGTTGGTTGGAGTTAGAGAAATGTTCAGCTGCAAACTCTGGAATTCATCCTCTGGGATCAGAGAAAAACCCGCCCCCGAGTCTACTTCCATGCGGACTGGGTGGTTGTTGACAGATACAGTGACGAAATACTTCTGAGAGTCAGCAACGGAGTTTGTACAAGGCAGCTGGTCGAAAATATCCACAATATTCTTATCTGAATTATTGTAGCACACTTCTGTAACCTGATTGAGACCATATGAAAGAGTATTGTCCTCAAAGGATCGCATGTGTTTAGTAATATTATCCCCGGATGAGTGGTTAGAGTTAGATTTCGAATATTAATTAGGATACTTGTCGTTCAGGAGTGTTGTTATGCAAACCCGCATAACGGGTCCGTTCTTGCAACAGGCGGAGCAGCGTAATTTGGATCTATCGATGCGACAATCTGGAGCACGGTGGTTATTTCTACCGCATTTGAAACAAAGATCACTGATACCGAGTTTTGCATAATCGATTCTAGGTTTTGAACAGTTTCTCGAAGAACCCTTTGCCGTGGATGGTGATTTAGAACGTTTCTGAGACTTATCACGACGAGAACGATTGGAAATTTTGTTCACCTCTTGGCTTTGTGTAGAATTTGCTGGTTGTTGATTTGCGAGTTCCTGTGTTTCAAGTCGAGAAGCTTCCAAAGCCGTAGCTTTAGTCAATACATCAGAAAGAGTATTTGAATCGGACTGTAACAACAGTTCCCTAATCCAGTTGTCTTTAAGCCCTCTGATAAACTGTGCCCTCAAGAAAACATCCGCCACCGAGACGGTTTTGCTACAAGTGCATGTTGCAGAAAATTTACATTTAGGAAGGTCGCGCTGTAGCGCCGCAACAAATTCAGCGATGTTTTCGTTAGGTTTCTGGTAGGTACTCAAAAAATAATGTTGTGATACAACTGTGTTTCTGGGTGGTGCAAGCATTCGGCTAAATGCTTCAGTGAGATCCCTGTATGAGAGGTTTTTGATTGGTTTGTCGGGACCCAGCATCGAAGATAAGTTGTTATAATGAGTGGAACCGATCGAAACACTGAGAAGTTGAGCTTGCTTGGAAGGTTCAGTGACATTTTTGACCAACAAATAGTTTTCGAAGCGCTCCAGGTAGTTTTTGAATCTCTCTTTTTGTGAATCGAAAACTTCAAACGGAGGAATGTTATTATTAATGACAGTACTTACAGTATCGACGCGAGAAAATGACAATTTTTCAGTAAGTTGACTGACCAGAGTTGTTGCCAGGGTTGCTTGACTTCGGTTGAAAAGATCTAAGAACCTTTCGAATTGTTCGGCGTCCATTGTAGTTATTTTCGATATAAATTCACTTGGTCACTTACAGTTACGGAATGTTGTTTAATCGTCGCCAAATATTGTGTCTATTTAGGTATACTATTTGAAAACAGGGAAGTATAATATAAGCACGCATTTGATCTTTCACTTTAATCTGGATAGAAAATGTAACATGAACACATTAGAATAGTCTGGTTGGAAAGGTGACGCCATAACCTCTAGTAAACAACTTATGAAGTAAACAGGTAAACATTGTTGAGGTTATAACAGATACCTTTTGACTTTGAGTCATCTAAGCATTTGTAAAAAGGTTGTGATTTATCCGAAATAATAAAATGTTGACCCTCTCTTCGGTCTTTTTAGTGAAGCAGTAATGTTCTCCGACTGCGACATATACAGTGGCTCAAAAAAGTATAGGCAATTTTATTTTTGTAGGTTTTAATCTTATAACAAAATAGAGAACAAAACAAACAGCTTTTTAAAAGAAAACATTTATTATGAGAAAGACTTGAACAATAGTAGTTTAGAAAAAAAAAACATTGCAACAAATCAATATTGAAAAATGGAAAAAAACAGCATCAAAAAAGTATAGGCAATTGCCTGAAATACCAATTAACTACTTCAATTTTAATTATTATTCCAATTTTAAGCAAAATTAATATTTTGTATGCATCCCTTTGGCTTCTATTATGGCATTAAGTCTTCTGGGCATTGAAGAAACTACATTTTTAGTGGTGTCTGTCGATATCTTTTGCCACTCATCCAACAGTACTTTTTTGAGCTAATTTTTTGAAGAAATTTTGCTCTTACGGATCGCTGATCCCAGGTGACATATCGAGCGATTGGTGAAAAGTTAAAATTAAGCTTATTCACTCTGAGAACGATTATTAAAAATTTTGAAAACACTGGGTCTCTTGAAAATAGGAAAAGAAATGGACGCCCAAGGATATTCACAGCCAGGGAAACACGAGAAATCGTAAAAAAGGTAAAAAAAATCCATTTATAAGTGGACCAGACTTGGCGTTAGATGTGGCAAATTGTGTAGACAAGTCTTTCTGTGTCCAAACAGTACGAAATGTTTTGAATGAAAAACAATTTTTCGGAAGAGCCGCCCGAAAGAAACCGTTCATTTCACAAGCTAATAGGGAGAAACGTTTTCTGTTTGCCAAACAGTATAAAAACCAAACTGAAGAATTTTGAAATAAAGTAATTTTTTCTGACGAATCTAAATTTAATATTTTTGGATCCGATGGACGTCGTAATGTTTGGAGAAAAACCAATACAGAATTCCAAACTAAGAATTTAAGGCCATTGGTAAAACACGGCGGTGGGAGTGTTATGGTGTGGGGGCCTATGGCTGCAAGTGGAGTGAGTAATTTAGCCTGTATTGATGTTATTATGACTGCTGATGTTTACATCAATGTGTTGCGTCATAATTTAAAGGAGAGTGCCGTGAAACTAGGATTAGAGAGAACATTTATATTTCAGCAAGATAATGACCCCAAACATAGGGCCAGAAAAACTGAAGAATGGTTGCTATATAATGCACCCCGTCAACTCAAACCTCCTCCCCAGTCACCAGATGTGAACCCGATAGAGAACCTTTGGAGTCACCTGGGATCAGCGATCCGTAAGAGCAAAATTTCTTCAAAAAATGAGCTCAAAAAAGTACTGCTGGATGAGTGGCAAAAGATATCGACCGACACCTCTAAAAATGTAGTTTCTTCAATGCCCAGAAGACTTAATGCCATAATAGAAGCCAAAGGGATGCATACAAAATATTAATCTTGCTTAAAATTGGAATAATAATTAAAATTGAAGTAGTTAATTGGTCTTTCAGGCAATTGCCTATACTTTTTTGATGCTGTTTTTTCCCATTTTTCAATATTGATTTGTTGCAATGTTTTTTTTTTCTAAACTACTATTGTTCAAGTCTTTCTCATAATAAATGTTTTCTTTTAAAAAGCTTTTTGTTTTGTTCTCTATTTTGTTATAAGATTAAAACCTAAAAAAATAAAATTGCCTATACTTTTTTGAGCCACTGTATATGGGACAAGAGAACCTGTACCGCTTCAGTCTGATCAGCAGGTTAAGGTTTTTTTCGTGGAATAGACAATATTTCAAAAGTAAGCGGGAATTCGTTATATACTTTAAACAAAAGAAAACCTCGTAAGATACAGTTGGACAACTGAAAAAAAATATATAAAAAAAAATAGGCTAAATAAAAAATAAAATTTAACTAAAGTAGACTTAAGAAAACGTTTAAATTAAAAGTTCAAAAAATAGGTAAAATAATTTGGTTCTTATCGGATGAGATGGGGTGAGATGGTTGGTCGGTCATTGGATGCACCGCCTGGTGATAGGACGGTGTGCTGATGGACAGTATGAGCAGGTAGATAAAAGAACGATACAGTCTTGGCTACTCCCAGTGGGCTACTGTTAATTGGTCCCGAGCCTGTACGATGTCAGGTACTCGTTAAAGACCCCTACCCTAGGTGAATAAAAATTTAGGGTTGAAAAAATTTAGGACTCCCACAGTAGAGTCGGGCTCATGTCCACCAGAGTGACGAAAGAGCGCTCTGGTAGTGTAGGCGATATGACCTCGTAGTTAAAGCCCGGGCATGAGTCATAAATCCTAACCTATATATATATAATAAATAAATGTTTTGGATGTTGAAAGAGAAATCATTCATCAATGACACTCCATTATCATGTTATTACGGAGTTCAGCTCCATTCGCCCATAATGGCTTCAGTAATTGGTTGTAAATGAGTCTTTTA
Organism: Aradus depressus; assembly: GCA_963662175.1. Lineage (NCBI taxonomy): Eukaryota > Metazoa > Arthropoda > Insecta > Hemiptera > Aradidae > Aradus > Aradus depressus. The sequence continues at coordinate 24,279,200 of OY759221.1, forward strand.
TTACTTTTTAGGATTTTTTTTGTTTTTTACCAAACAAATGAAAATTTCTGAGCTTCTTGTATTTTTCAGTGCTTTATTTTTGTGCTTTGATACAAAATTCTGGTTGTGGTCTTTTTTTTACCATTTGCCTTGCTGATTACTTTTGTCTTATTCGTTCAAATAAATTGTTTCAGCATGAAGGAGGAAGAAAAGGAGGCATATTATTGTCGAATTGGTGACTTTTTGTCAAGGAACAACGAAGATTCAGATAGCGCTGTGGAAGATACAAATGAGGAGTATATCCCTGATGGATGTGCTTCGGATGAAGAAAAAGTTCTTGTAGTTGAAAGAGAAGCTGATAAAGAAGATATTAGTGACTATGAAGAGGAACTGGCTGAGCTAAAGAATGCTGTTGTGTCACAACTACAAGATCATAGTATATATTTCATGTCTCGAGATGGAACCAAATGGAATAAAATACCACCTTCATCAACTCGGGTACGAATCCACAACATTGTACGTCAAACTGGTGGAACTATCAAAAGTTCCAATTTTCAAATTAATTATGACGACGTGGTTGTAATCCTCATACGAGAAACAAACAGAAAGGTGCTAGAAGCCACCGAAAAATAAACAACCTAAGTTGTGGAAAAGTGTGACAGTAAAGAGCTATATGCGTATTTTGGATTGTTACTGGTCGCCGGGGTAAACCACTGCAATGCACAGCACAAGAAAGAGCTATGGAAAACGAATGCTCTCCCAGTGTTTAGAGACACAATGGCTATTCAGAGTTTCTGGGCCATTAGCCGCTTTATTAGGTTTGACGATGATACCTGGCTTTTGGTCGGTTCGTCTCCTCCTGGCGGAGAACCAAGAAAGCCTTCTAACCCGGCGCAGGGGGCCCCGCCAACCGCCGACAGGCGTTGCAGTGGCTACCCCCGGCTCCGGGAAGTAGGCAGAACAGAACCCCCCGACAAATCCCGAGCTCACTCGGCGTAAAGCGCTGAAAACCAAGGACGACTGTGGACCGTACTCATCGAGCCGGAACACAGCCGTCCACAGCAACAATTAAAAATTTGTAAATAAACCGGTGAAGGTTACCCATTCCCCGACGATATAAAGGGGTGATGTGACCGACCCCCTCAGGGGGTCAGGTGCACCCTCCCCCCCCCCCCCCCCCCCCCCCAAAAAAAAGGTTCTGGCGGAACGTCTCAGTCCATGGGAGCTATGTTCAGTTCCTTATGAATTATACCGTCTTTCACGAGCCATGGAGCGTTTAGACTTAGCCGGAGGGTTTTATTTTTTGAATGTTTGTAGTTTTGCGGCAAGTATAAGTTAATAATGGGTGTAATAGTGATATTTACTAAATGTTGATACAATTTGGGAGTGTCTTTTGCTGTTAATGAGTGAGTGAAGTTGTGAATATTTAGTGTACTTGTGTTAGTTTTGATGTGTGGGTGTGCCACATGTAGGTCGGAATATTTTAATGCTTGTGAAGTATACCAGGGAATATCGGTGTTATCAATTTGGATGTTGTTGATTTGACGTATTCGACTAAGAGAGAAGATGATTTGAGGGATTTAGTTTTAACTTCCAATTAGAAAACCAGGTCTCAACACAACGAACCATATTTGTGAACGATATATATATATATAATATTTTTTCTATTATATATATTGTAGCATGTCTACCCTATAGATAATGCTCAGAACTGGCGATGTCTATGAGAGGATCGCGATCGCTAGGAGCAAAGTATGGGTTGTGGGGTATCAAATTAAAGAGGATTGCATTTGGAAGAGCATGCTCGGAACCAATGATGCCTGCGACAGAATCGCGATCGCTGGGAGCGGAAAATAAAGAATAATAGAGACACAATGGAAAGGAAGCCAAGATAATTGTCTACATCCGGTGTATAAGGAATAAGCAGTAAAGGTTTTTTTTCTTACTCCAGGTTTTCACACAACTAGAGGCAGATGTTAATTGGTAATATGCGATTGGCTGGAAATAAAATGGGCGGAGTCCGACGACGAATCAAGTCTCGAGAACTGTCCCCTACCACGGTCGGATATCGGAAGCCACTCCCCGTTTTACTCAGTCTTCGTTCATGTCTTGGTGGATCACCACGTATCTTTTCTATAAGTAAAGTTTAGTTTGAATATGTGAAATTACTAACAGTCTTCGCTCATGTCTTGGCTGGTCACCACGTTCTTTTTATATTGTACAGTTGAGTTTAAATATGTCAATTGAGTTTTCTTCGTTCATGTCTTGGGTGATCACCACGTATCTTTTCTATAAGTAATATCAGTTTGAATATGTGAATTAGTCGTAGAGACACACTTTGATTTTGGACGGTGCAAAGTCAGTGGGGGTGTAACTTCTGGTGTGCCCTCGAAACTACGCAGATCTTCAGGGACTATGTGAATAGACGATTTCTACGGGAGGTCCAGAAAGGGTGATCACGCCGTCATTCGCCATGGATATCGTATCGAGGTACCTCGTAATTAAGTTATAATTCAGTCCTTCAGACACACGGCCAAATTACATATATTCAATTGTTGTTTTGTAAATATGTTCTCATTAAAATAAATATGTTAAAGTTATAGGTTTGATTCATTTCATTCCCCCCCCCACTCATGCTTCTTCTGGTTGACAACAGTAATTAATTATTGTTAATTACTGATGTCAACTAACCGTTAGGATCTTGTAACCGTTCTTCCCGTGGGAGTGCTTTCAGCTATTCAGGCATTGTTTAATTAAAGTCGCGATTTAAATAATTTTCAAATTTAATAATTTTTCGATCTCAATTTTATTTATTTTATTAATTACGTGATTTGCACTCACAAAAGAGGGAGAAATGGTTATTAATTGGCGCCCGAACAGGGACTTGATTTGTTTATTAATTATGCCAATTAGTATAATTAATGAACCCCACTAATCGGTCCCTTATTAATTAATTAATTTTTTTAATTAAAAAAAAAAAAAAAATTTTTTTTTTTGCTTTTTAACGTAGATTCCAGCCTATTAGGCCACAATGTTATATTTTCACTTAAAGTCGGTATTTAGAATCAAAACTGAAGAAGGATGGGTGAGGGTAGGGACAATGAATGACATCATTTATTGAAATAATTTTATTTTTTTTGTTTTTGATTTTTTTTTTATGTAGATTTAGTAGGCATTTATTTTACATATTATAACTATTGTTGTATTGTGATGCCATCTGACAGGTCACCATAGAAATTAGGTTAGCACCAGACCTCCCGTATAATTCATTTAATTGTTTTGATATATATTTCTTATCAGAATGGAAGGGAAAGAGAAGTCGGACTTAGAGCCGATACAGACACGGTCTAGGAAAACCATTCGCACTCCCCCGGAGTCCCCGGTAGAAAATCCTAAATTTGACCTAGAGGCGATGTTTAAGGCCATGCAGGAACAGATGGGAAACTTGGGAAAGGATTTAAAAGCGGACATGCAGGAACAGATTTCGGGACTAGGACAACAGGGAAAGGCCATGCAGGAACAGATAGGACAGCAGACTTCGGAGATAAAGGAACAAATTTCGGCAATGGCAAATAATATCGAATCCATTAAACGTAATATGGGTACCGTACAATCTGAATCTAGGCAGGACAATTCAGAAGAGAGATATGATAAGCCTACTTCTAAAGTCAGGGACATGGTAGGTGTCAGTTATCATGAAGTTACAGGTGGGATCGTGTCAGAAACACAGCATCTAGATAAGGAGGTCGAAGAAATAAATTCGAACCAAAATATTATTAGTACCGATTGTGAGAAGAGATTCGCCGATATCTCGAAGAGAATAGATACTGTTTCGGGTCAAACTCAGATCTCAACCCCAAAACAAGATGACCGAATGACATTTACCGTACCCGAAGGACATAGGAATTGGCCTACGAACCAGACTTTTGCTCGCGAACAGCCTAGCAATGTCACCTTCCAAGATGTCTACGTGAAAAATTACGAACGTGGTGAGGTGGCGTTACGTAATAGCGTTTTGGATTTGCCCAACCATTTTGTATTTAAATTCTTACTATTCTGGGAAGGACCTTACCAGATTTTAGACAAGGAAAGTCCTCAAATTTTTATTTTAGGACATCTCGGCAGCGACGTAGCGGAGGGAGGAGTATTTTATATGACAGCACACAAGCCGTATATTAGCGGATAAATTTACAAGCAGGCTAGAGAAGCGCTAGGGCTCTCTTTGAGATTAACGATCTTACTTCAGCCGAGTTAGGGGGGCGATTATTGCAGACGAGATCGCGGCCCTAGAGTCAGGGAAGAGATTTGTGACGTCTCTATGGGTGTCCATCCCCAGCTATCCCAGGAACAGTTAGACAAAGTCACACACACATAAAACAGACACTATTTTTATTATTTGGGAATTATTTATTATTTTACACTAACGGCCAACACCTCATTATATAAACAGTACACACAGAATCACACATACACATTTATTGGGGACACGGGATTTATTATTTAGTTATTTTTTTTGTAAATAGGATAAGGCAGACGGGGACATTCTGGCACTCCCCTGGGGCTTAACATCGAGCATACCCCCCTTAGTCGAGCTCAAAGATTCCAAAGTGAATCGCCAGGTTGTAAATAGTAATTTTAGATAATAAGTTAGGGTTAGTTTTTTTTAAATTCTAGATATTAAGTTAGTTTTATTTTTTTGTTTATATTTAGTGATAGGATATTTTTTTAAATAGTGTTAGTAATTTTTTTTATATATTAGTACTGTTAGGATAATTAAGGTAAGATAGGTTTGTGGCTTCATTTGAAATTGACATAATTGTAGGACGGGGCAGACGGTATATGGATTGGCCATCCATGGGAATATTCCTACGTATTTAAATTTGATTAGGAGACGCGGATCTGAGTAGGATGACAGCGAGGCGATGGCACACACATTTGTAGGTAGTCAGGTATGGTAAATGTACTTCCAATTGTATTTGTATGTTTTGTTTTGTATTTTAAAATAATATTTGTATTAGTATCCGACCGTGTGTATCTATTGAAAATGTCACATTGACCCATATTTTATCTAGTGACCATGATGGGCTATGTTAACCCAATGAGAGCCTTGTAAATATATTTGTAACATATATTCAGGTATGGACCTTACTTATTATGATGCAGTGTCGACCACGGTAGGTCAAATGTCAATTTTGTTATTTTATTTAAGAAATCCTAGGGCAAGGTGCCGAAGCATACATGACTAAAGGGGGAGATATATTATAAACTGGAGGGGATACCCAGAATTGAATATTTAATTATCGTACACACGGAGAAGGGGCCACTCCATTGATGCTTGTAGAATCCATTTAAAGGGGCGGGAGTTGTTTAATTATTTTTTATGCCATGAACTGACTGTTGAACTGAAGAAAGGGTTTCGCTACTTGATTAATGCGGATGCCGGAATTTACATATATTTATGAAACTGAGATGGGATTTGAGTGGGCTTATTTTTCTATTTTATATTTCGTCGTCGTTCCGGCAGAAGGTAAATACCTGTCGAAGGCCTAAGGAGGCATATGGTTAGGGTTTGGTCAACCCAAATTTTTGTTGAAGCGGATTAGGTATATGGGAATTCAGTTGAAACATTGTCGAGGCGTGGGGCCTTTTTGGATGTTTTAACTAGTCAGTGAATGTATGCTAGAAATAGAATCATCGTTATTTGCCAATGGAGAGGGTTAACTCCAAGAAGTACAGCGTAAAGTAAAATCATGCTTTGGTCACGCATGCATAGGCAAGCCATGCCGATTCGAAAGGAAATTTAAAATCATGTTTTGGTCACGCATGATAATGAGGTCGATACCTGAGTATTTGGTTAAGTGTATATGCTCAGTGAACGAGCAAGTGTTAAGTGAAACTAATAAAATATGTGACTTCCAATGGTCATTTAGCCGACATATTTTATTTTAACGGGAACGGGGGATATTGTAGCATGTCTACCCTATAGATAATGCTCAGAACTGGCGATGTCTATGAGAGGATCGCGATCGCTAGGAGCAAAGTATGGGTTGTGGGGTATCAAATTAAAGAGGATTGCATTTGGAAGAGCATGCTCGGAACCAATGATGCCTGCGACAGAATCGCGATCGCTGGGAGCGGAAAATAAAGAATAATAGAGACACAATGGAAAGGAAGCCAAGATAATTGTCTACATCCGGTGTATAAGGAATAAGCAGTAAAGGTTTTTTTTCTTACTCCAGGTTTTCACACAACTAGAGGCAGATGTTAATTGGTAATATGCGATTGGCTGGAAATAAAATGGGCGGAGTCCGACGACGAATCAAGTCTCGAGAACTGTCCCCTACCACGGTCGGATATCGGAAGCCACTCCCCGTTTTACTCAGTCTTCGTTCATGTCTTGGTGGATCACCACGTATCTTTTCTATAAGTAAAGTTTAGTTTGAATATGTGAAATTACTAACAGTCTTCGCTCATGTCTTGGCTGGTCACCACGTTCTTTTTATATTGTACAGTTGAGTTTAAATATGTCAATTGAGTTTTCTTCGTTCATGTCTTGGGTGATCACCACGTATCTTTTCTATAAGTAATATCAGTTTGAATATGTGAATTAGTCGTAGAGACACACTTTGATTTTGGACGGTGCAAAGTCAGTGGGGGTGTAACTTCTGGTGTGCCCTCGAAACTACGCAGATCTTCAGGGACTATGTGAATAGACGATTTCTACGGGAGGTCCAGAAAGGGTGATCACGCCGTCATTCGCCATGGATATCGTATCGAGGTACCTCGTAATTAAGTTATAATTCAGTCCTTCAGACACACGGCCAAATTACATATATTCAATTGTTGTTTTGTAAATATGTTCTCATTAAAATAAATATGTTAAAGTTATAGGTTTGATTCATTTCATTCCCCCCCCCCACTCATGCTTCTTCTGGTTGACAACAGTAATTAATTATTGTTAATTACTGATGTCAACTAACCGTTAGGATCTTGTAACCGTTCTTCCCGTGGGAGTGCTTTCAGCTATTCAGGCATTGTTTAATTAAAGTCGCGATTTAAATAATTTTCAAATTTAATAATTTTTCGATCTCAATTTTATTTATTTTATTAATTACGTGATTTGCACTCACACAGGGAGGGAAATGGTTATTAATATATATAATAGTTTTTATATTATATATATAATAGTTCCATTAACTTCCAATCTTGCGTCAATGAAGTCCGCTTCCATTCGTTTTCCGATATTTGAAAATAATTGGAAAGTTGTTCGACTTTCTCGCGCAGCTTTCCACCTGGCCTGCCACACTCACAGTGTAATAAACGTCTGAACTCGAAATTAACAAGCAGGCACACATGTACAAAATATAAATTGAAATTATTGGCCCTAGTACACTTTCTTGAGGTACTACTACTGATTGATACCATAACCATATCTACATTAAACTATATATGTTTCGGTATTATTTTTAAATGTTAATTGTATCATTTGTTTGACTTTTAGACAACAGATCGAAACTTACATTAACCCTTATGTCTACGGACCATTCAATGATACGTCAGTCTACGGATGGGACCAGCCAGACCCATACCTGTTTTATTATAGAAATTATTATTCATATGAAATGCAACGCTTGTGACCACAGCTAGTATGTACCTTGCAACGGCGGACCCCACTGCTAGTACCTAGTTAGGAACGCTGGGCACCACAGCTAGTATCTGCCTTGCAACAACGGACCCCACAGCTAGTACGTAGTTAGGAACGCTGGGCACCATAGCTAGTATGTGCCTTCCAACGGCGGAAACCACAGCTAGTGAATACTTAGCATCGCTGGACATCCTAGCCAGTGGGTACTTAAGAACGCTTGTGACCACAGCTAGTATGTACCTTGCAACGGCGGACCCCACTGCTAGTACGTAGTTAGGAACGCTGGGCACCACAGCTAGTATGTGCCTTGCAACGACGGAAACCACAGCTAGTGAATACTTTGCATCGCTGGACATCCTAGCCAGTGCGTACTTAAGAACGCTTGTGACCACAGCTAGTATGTACCTTGCAACGGCGGACCCCACTGCTAGTATGTAGCTGGGCACCACAGCTAATATGTTCCTTGTAACGGCGGAAACAACAGCTAGTGAATACTTAGCATCGCTGGACATTCTAGCCAGTGCGTAATTACTACTACTACGTAATTACTACACAACCCCCCCTACCGTTCACATTTTTGTGAAATCACTCACCCTAATTTTCTATTTGGCCTTTAAGAATACTACACGTGAAATTCAATGACAATCCGATCATCCGTTTAGGACCTATCACTACCTTCATATTTAGGCCTACCCCCACAACCCCTCCTGCCGTTCAAATTTTTGTGACGTCACACACCCTATTTTTTTACTTGGCCTTTATGAATACTACATGTGAAATTTCATGACAATTCGACCATTAGTTGATGAGCTAGCACTATCTTTATATGTACTTAGGCCCCCCTTACAATCCCCCTTCCCGTTCAAAATTTTGAGGCGCCACACACCCGATTTTTCAATTGGCTTTTAAGAATACTACATGTGAAATTTTGTGATAATCCAACCATTAGGTAATGAGCTACTGGTATCTTTATATTTGGGCCTACCCCACAACCCCCTCTCCCGTTCAAAATTTTGGGACGCTACACACCTTATTTTTCTATTCGGCCTTCAGGAATACTACATGTGAAATTTCGTTACAATACGACCAACCGTTAATGAGCTAGCTCTATATTTATACTTAGGCCCCCATCACAACCGCCCCTCCTGTTCAAAATTTTGTGACGCCACATAGCCTATTATTCAATCGGGCTCAAAAGGATGTTACATACGAAGTTTCATGAAAATCCGTCCAGCCGTTTGGGCGTGATGCTGGAACAAACATCCAAACAAACAAACCCACAAACCCCGTTTCAGCTGTATTAATATAGATTATCTTCTAAATATCTGTTTACTGGAATGTATAGAGTAACAAAAACAAGGGATTCCCCGTCACTACCTAAAAACCCCCTCCATAACTGTACTTTCTACTCTGTCAACCAATTCTGTCAGTTTATAAATGACTCTTGATAATGCCTTAACACGGCGAAACTAGTTGAGTATTTGAGAATATATAGTGAAGTTAGACAAAGAAATTGTGTATTTTAATTATCTATTCCTACAATTCGTTAATTCGCGCTAGGGAAGTAATGCCGGTAATTCACCGATGTCTTTTTAATTTTTATTTTATTAACAATCAGCCAGTCACTATCATTTCATTATTCATTAATAGATTATAGATGTAGAGATAATAGATTTATTTTTTTGTTTAGGTGAAAATTGGTTGATAAAGGCTCTTGTATGGACAAAGAATGGAGTCAGATAAGGACCGGAGTGATAAGAAGACCAATCCGAGGGCTCAAGCCAACATCTTATCAGCACTTACATTTAGGTAACTATCGTGATATATTACATAGGTAATTCGTGTTTTTTTATGTACTTTCTTATTCGAATGTCTTTATAAACACTAATTTTTTTGTTCCATAATTCGGGTGAATTATGATAATCTTCAATAAATGATGTGGTTCTTTCATTATTCCAATCCATGTCGCACGATACAGCTGTCTGTTGGATAACGACGACACTGTTCGACACGTTGTATCCTGTCGAGAGGTGACGCATGCGGCCCGGCAACAACAGTCAACTTGTAGCATGCGGCAAGGAGACTTGTTTTTTGTCGCTTCGTGTTTCTTCAATGGAAAGACGTGTCTAGTATGCGTCAATGCCCCATGCTACTACATGTTGCCCTAAAAGTTGCCTCAGTGGAATTCCGCTTTGAGCCCGACTCTACTGTGGAAGTTCTAAATCTTTCTTAGGTTTATTCACGTAGGGTAAGGATCTTTAACGAAGTTCTGACAGCGAACAGGCTCGGGACCATCACCGAAGCTCAAGGTTTTTTTCACCTCCCAGACAAAAAACCTGAGCCATCTTGAACTCTGAGATACCAGCGCCCGCAGAAACCACTCTATTTGGTAAACATGTACTTACTTATATCTGATTAGATTTTAACCGAAGTCAAACGAAATTACGTAACACAATATTTTTTTTTTCAATTGACTTGAGTTAAATCAAGAAAACTTAATATTGAGTTGGGTAACATTTTGCAAGGACCCCCACTCTTCTATATAATTTATGAATGGTCCCTAAGACAGTCCTCTATTAGCCCCCTTAGCTCCTGACAACGCCCCCGGGGGCGGTAGAACCCCCCCTGGAGCTACTTCTCTCTATATTGTTTCACTAATGTCCTCTTCTCTATTCTCCAGCTGGACCCTTCCCTTGTTCTGGGCAGGCTACCGAAGAGACCAATTTCAGAGACTGTCCGCTACCTTGGGCTGCACTTAGCCTGACGACTAACTTGGAACGCTCACATCAGATCAAATTTAACAGAAATAAAAAGACGCTTCGGACTACTCAAATCATTAATTGGACGACGATCATCAGTCTCATTGATTGTGAAACTCACCTTTTATAATTTGGTTCTCGACAATGGGGATCTGCGGTCTAGTAAAATTTGAACCGGATTCGGTTAACTGTGTAACATTTCTTTGTAAATATATAAAATAATGGAGGGAAATAAAGAAAACTTAATATTGAGTTGGATAACATTTTCCAAGGACCCCCACCCTCCTATATAATTTATGAACGGTCCCTAAGACCGTCAGATCGTCTATTAGCCCCCTTAGTTCCTGACAACGCCCCCGGGGGCGGTAGAACCCCCCCTGGAGCTACTTCTCTCCATATTGTTTCACTAATGTCCTCTTCTCTATTCTCCAGCTGGACCCTTCCCTTGTTCTGGGCAGGCTACCGAAGAGACCTTGTAGTCGACGATTTGTTCTCTCCTCTCAAGGAACACAGCTCATCTTATCTCGGAAACAAATTAGAAAAGTAAGCAATAGGAAATTATATTATTATTATTTTTTCATCAAATAAAAATTAAATATTGTAGTAGTTGTGCATGGTTTGCGAAATATTTATATAGTAAATCAGATGACATTTCCCACAGAATATAAGTAAGGTTTGGAGGAATGCACACTTCTACGAAAACCATTTTTACATTGCTTACCCCCTCTCAAAAAAGTTAATGATAAGTTATTACACCTCGGTGTGTCTATGATACAATTTATTTATTATATTGAGGTTAGGTTAGGTTTTATGGCTCATGCCCGGGCTTTAACTACGACGTCATATCGCCTACTACCAGAGCGCTCTTTCGTCACTCTGGTGGACATAAGCCCAACTCTACTGTGGGAGTCCTAAATTTTGCCTACCCTAAATTTTTATTCATCTAGGGTAGGGGTCTTTAACGAGTACCTGACATCGTACAGGCTCGGGATCATCGCTTAACGTCCCATCCGAAGGACGGCGTGCTTAAGTTTATTTTACCTCCCAGATAAAATAAACTAAGGGCCTCGGTCGGGCTACGAACCCACAACCTTGAGCTCAGAAGTCAAGCACGCATACCACTGAGCTACCGGCGCCCTCTTATATTGATGTCGTAAAATTTTGTTATGAATATACATTAAGAATAACGAAGGAATATAGATAACAAAAAATATATAACTGCATTCTTAGCTATCAACTTTAATAAAATAGTATCTGTCCTATTATTGTGGATTTCAAGACAAAATTTTAAATTTATGTTTACAAAAAAATTCACTTACTCTGTCTCTCACTGCCACTCACTATATCGTATATATATGAGCAGTTCCATTACTTTTCGGAAAAACCGTGCGCACAAAGATTTTCAATTATGCTGCCGATTTGTTTTGTGAAAGTACGCGCGAAAAAATGACGATCTACAAAGTTTTAGCACGATTGAGATCAACTCATTGGAGTTACGATTTTTTATTGTCAAAAAAAACGGCTATTTAGACGAAGTTTAATAGTTATTTCCTTTCCATGTTTCGACTAAAAAAATGTCTACTATAGGGTTTTTTTATCGTCAGGATGTCAGCTTTTCAAAAAAAAATAAATCCGACTAATTTTTTTCACATCCTCATGAATTAGAGCTATTATTAGCTACGCGTGATATTACAAAAATCGCTCGAAATCGAACAGCTTTAAAAAGCTATTGAAACAATTGTTTCAAGCTGGGATTTTTGAAAAAACTCATTTTCACATATAATTAACATAGAATAACACTATTTCAATTATCTATTTGAGTTTTTATCGCACTATTTATCCCTATTACATTATTCTATCACAAATTTATGTATTTAAGATTTATTATTAATCTGTTTCGTTTTTATTTTAGGTTTTCAGGTCTATAAAAATTCGTTATTTTTCGTTTGATCTGATGGTAACTGTGGTTTATCGATCATTCACGTTATCTATATCTGATAATAGATAATTCAATTCGGTCATTCCTTCGAACAAAAACAAAACAAAAAAAACACACAACAAATTAAAAGTTTGAATGACATCATGAAAACAAATAGTCTAGGTTACCTATGCAGTGAGCATACATGTTGTTATTTCATGGTGAATGAGTCCCAAAAATGTATTGAATCACGATAAAATAAACCGAAACGTTAAACAGTTCTAATATTTGGTTCGAACAGTTATTAATGCGCAAACGAACACTCTCGGAACCTTGAACAATAAAACGCAACGAATTAAAATTCTGAATAATACGATGAAACCGAAAAAATTTTAGGTTACGTACGCAATGAGTATAAAAGTGTTATCACAAGGAATATGAGTTTTCCCGGATGTATGTAATATAAACAAGACGAGCAGAAACTTTGTGATAATGCGCACAATTTGCTTCAACTATCGCAATAAATATATTTTCGATTTCTGACGCAAGTAAACAAAAAATAAAAAACAACCTGTAACCACGAATACGTTCGAAAGAATGACAGAATTGAATTATCTATTATCAGATATAGATAACTTGAATGATCGATAAACCACAGTTACCATCAGAGCAAACGAAAAATAACGAATTTTTATAGACCTGAAAACCTAAAATAAAAACGAAACAGATTAATAATAAATCTTAAATACATAAATTTGTCATAGAATAATGTAATAGGGATAAATATTGCGATAAATATAACTCAAATAGATAATTGAAATAGTGTTATTCTATGTTAATTATATGTGAAAATGAGATTTTTCAAAAATTCATAGAGCTGGTTAGAAGGTCGTCCCAAAATTGAAAATTTCACAGAATATTCTTCGTTTAAAGTTTTCGTTAATAGAAAGAATCCCTTTTTTTTTTCAACCCTGGACCCCATGTGTGAGTCATTTTGACTCCGCGGCGACTTTAAGGAGGTGGTAGGGCTACAGGAAATAGGTCAGCGACTTCCCCTTCCAGATATGCTCTGCCCAGGGACTCCCTTCCATTCCTAATGTGGTGCAAACCATCAACGGCTTCCAGCGTCTTCCTCACAAAGGAAGTTTTACAATGCTATGCGTCAAAATGACTCACACATGGAATAAAGTAGGTAGAGCGGAGTCACTTTGACTCCGCACATGGAGCAACGCCCCCCCAATAGTAGTCACATTGACTCACACACATGGATTCAACGCCTTTTTAATCCCGGTGTTTCGTATAGTTTTTCATTGTTTCCGACTTGCTGAATTAAATTCAATTATTTTCAGAGCTCTAAATCTCGCCCTGATTAATGAGGATTAATTTACTCTTGTCAGAACAATAATGAGCAGACATTATTTAACCGTTAAGGATATCAGACAGGAGCTTGAAAAAAGTTATCAAGATGATCCTGATGAGACTGATATTTTAAGTTCTGACGACGAAATTGAATGAATGAGTTGCTTCAAGAAGACTCGTATTTGAAGAGAGATCCTAACTATATTGCAGAGGATTCTTCAGAAAGTAAAGATAAAGTAGCCGAATTTGATTTTGACGAAGCAGAAGGACAGATCGAGAACAATATTAGAGAATCAGAACATTGAAAACAAAACGAAAGAGTCAACCGGCAAAAGAAGAAAGAGTGAGTAGTCAGGTCCCCAAAAGTCCCAGAAGAGTGTCAGCCTCTGACTCGTTTACAGTTCATGACTACTTTTCATGAACAACTTACATACAACTGGAAGAAAATGAGAATGGAGAAGTATAACAATATTCACAAATTTTTTATTGTAAGTACCCTCGCTCGATCTTCAGTTCCTCCTCAGCCCCCAGCAGAGGTAGAAGAACCACCCGTACCCACAACTGTGCCACAAACAGAACAAGGAACAGGTGGGTTTTCGATGTGAACGCCTGTGGATCCCATATCCAGAAAAACGAAGTTTTCTTATTCTTATGTTCGAAAAAGTTCTTGAATTTTTAATTTCTCAAGCAAATTTATGTTGTCAATATGTTTAATACCTTAGAGATAGAGTTGCGTACGTAAAAAGGCTGTTATTCAGGCCTGTTTTCTATTGATTATCTAAAAAATAAACTCATGTACCAAAGTCAACTATACATAAGGTATCTATCTACCTCATACATATGTCCATTGACTTATGACATTGTTTTTTGAAGTTTCTCATTTTCCTGTTGAAGAAACTTCTTTACTTACCTCGTACATTTGAATTTATCTATTCAATTGTAGGTACCTACTATAAAGAAACTGCTTGGTTTTCAAAAAATATAAGTTTATATTTAATTCGTTTATTTGGGAGTTTCAGTCCTCAACCTTTATAATATATTGAAAACTCAATATAATGAACATAGATAAATCGAATTATACACAAATCATACTTTTCTTCGGTCCCTTGAGAGTTCGTCTTATCGAGTTTTGTCAGTAGATACTCATAAACCATAAAACTTACTTTTTAGCATCATGATATCATTGACACCTTGTGCTAATGTAAAAAAAAACATTAAAAAAGTAAAAAAAAACAAAAAAAATTGTAGAGGAGTCAATTTGACTCCCGCACATGGAATGAAGAAGGGTAAGTGAGCACATGGATTCCAGGGTTAAATAGCAAAATTCCTATGTGAATTAATTCGATTATAACATAGAAATTTCGACTTTTGTGGAGTTTTCCATTAATTTACAACTTCCCCAACCTGTATAAATACGTGAAAAAAATCCCAGCTTGAAACAATAATTTCAATAGCTTTTTAAAGCTGTTCGATTTCGAGCGATTTTTGTAATATCACGCGTAGCTAATATTAGCTCTAATTCATGAGGATGTGAAAAAAATTAGTCGGATTTATTTTTTTTTTTAAAGCTGACATCCTGACGATAAAAAAACCCTATACTAGAAATTTTTTTAGTCGAAACTTTTTTTTTTTTTTTTTGTCTTTATAATGTTGGTCGCAACTGTTACCATCACGCAACAACCAGCTACCAAGAGGACTTCATTGAATGTGGATGACTTGATTGGCGTGAGAGAGGAAGGCCACCCAGCGGTAGCTCCTCAGGGCGAAATTTAAAACAATGAATATTATGGTTATTATCAATGAATAGCGATATTATGATTTTGTTACAAGAAGTGGGGGGTTGTAATTTCGGATTATATTAAGTCACGGTTCCACCTCCTCTTCAATCTCCTGGGAGGATTGTGTGGCAAGTGTGGTGAAGAAAGTGAGTGGATGTATGGATTTGGGTGTGAGTGCAATTTGCTGTGGAAACGTCTGTAAAGGTCCTGAATTGTGTCGTGTACTGTGTTTATCATGAGGTCATTGTGAAGTGTTCTGTTACTTACGTATGGTGGGCATTGTGTAATGAGTCTGAGTGTCTTTGACTGGAAAACCTGGATACGTTTCAGGTTAGATATTTTAGCCGAACCGTAGATTTGTGAGCTATATATCCAGAGTGGCTTTAGTAGAAATGTGTAGCAGTTACGCTTTTGTGTTAAGGGTAATTTTGAATGTCTGTGCAGAAGAGAATAAAGCATTTTAAATCGTTTGTTTAGTGTATTACGTATGAGGCTTGTATGTGGGTTCCATGTCAGTCGTCTGTCCAGAGTAAGTCCCAAATATCTTACTGTGTTAGTCTGAGGGAGGGGCTTGTTGTAGATAAAAACGGCGGGACATGTATCTCGTCTTAATGTAAATGTGATATGTTGTAATTTGTTCGTGTTGAGTTTAATTTTCCAAATGTTGCACCAGTTCTCAATTTGAGTAACATGGTGTTGTAATGTGAACGAGGCATGTATGGAAGATTCAGCAGCAGCTAAGATGGCAGTGTCATCGGCGTATGTAGCTGTCAAAGTATGTGGTGACGTGGGCATGTCTGAGGGGTAAAGTGTATATAACAAAGGAGATAAAATAGACCCTTGAGGCACGCCTGCCAAGATGGGCTGCAACGGAGAGACAGCAGAGCCCTGTCGGACGACGAAGTATCTGTGTGCTAAATATGATTGTAGGATGAGGTAGTATGTGTGTGGAAGTAAAGGCCTCAATTTGTAAAGAAGTCCCGGGTGCCAAACTCGGTCAAAAGCCTGACTTACAACATGGCAAGGAAATAACTATTAAACTTCGTCTAAATAGCCGTTTTTTTAGACAACAAAAAATCGTAACTCCAATGAGTTGATCTTAATCGTGCTGAAACTTTGTAGATCGTCATTTTTTCGCGCGTATTTTCACACAAAAAGTCGGCAGCAAAATTGAAAATCTTTGTGCGCACGGTTTTCCGAAAAGTAATGGAACTGCTCATATATATATATATATTTAAAATCAAAAATGAAAGTAAAATATGAACCTTTAAGGTTAAGGATTAGGATTAGGGTTGTAGATGCTCAATATCTAGGTCATAAGCATCTAAATACTTTGAGATGGAGACAGATGCATCTCCATTAGGGTGGTCGTAAAAAGGAAAAAGTTCGATTTTTGAAAGTCCCCATCCAAATTCTTGTGTAGTTTGACGAAACAAAATCTTGTGATTTTTTTCAGATTTTTTTTAAAGAATTAACCTGGCCCTGTGGGCGGTCAAAGTTTTAACACGTGTTTTAAATGGGGTTTTTGAACATTTACATATTTTTAAGTGTAGGTCTTTGTATTTTTAATATAAAAATCTAAAAATACATGGATTATGGGTTTTCGGGGTCGCTGAAAACGAATTTCATATTTAAAAAATTTTTTTGACAGTCACATTTCCCAAAAAACTCGTACAAAAATTGACGAAAATGATAAAATTTTTCGAATCGATGATTCATTTTAATGAATTATTAATTTTTTAATATTAAATTCGTTTTCAGCGACCCCGAAAACCCATAATCCATGTATTTTTAGAATTTTATATTAAAAATACTAAGACCTACACTTAAAATATGTAAATGTTCAAAAACCCCATTTAAAACACGTGTTAAACTTTGACCGCCCACAGGGCCAGGTTAATTCTTTCAAAAAAATCTGAAAAAATTCACAAAAATTTTTTTCGTCAAACTACACAAGAATTTGGATGGGGACTTTGAAAAATCGAACTTTTTACTTTTTACGACCACCCTAATATCCATACATATGAACATACACACACATATATACATATATATACACATACACAGACACACATCTATACATATATACACATATACAGATATACATCAATATATATAAATATATATATACATATATATACCATATATATATATATTTAGGTATTGTGTACTTTTACATTTTTACATTATTGCTTGAATTATAGCTCGTCCATTAGTTTTGTAGGTATCACTAAAGAAATCTATAGTCCTCTGGAGTGCCTCTCGGTGGTCGCCCAGAGCTGCTGGTAGTGCTCTGGTGATGCCTCTATGTGGTTGCCCAGAGCTGCTGGTAGTGCTCTGGTGATGCCTCTCGCTGGTCGTCCAGAGCTACTGGTAGTGCTCTGGTGATGCCTCTCGCTGGTCGCCCAGAGCTGCTGGTAGTGCTCTGGTGATGCCTCTCGGTGGTTGCCCAGAGCTGCTGGTAGTGCTCTGGTGATGCCTCTTTGTGGTTGCCCAGAGCTGCTGGTAGTGCTCTGGTGATGCCTCTCGCTGGTCGCCCAGAGCTGCTGGTAGTGCTCTGGTGATGCCTCTCGGTGGTTGCCCAGAGCTGCTGGTAGTGCTCTGGTGATGCTTCTCCCGGCCAGCTCCTCCTGATAAAGTGCACACTCCTCCAGGATGTGCCGCACCGACTGCTCCTCCTGATAGAGTGGACACTCCTCCAGGATGTGCCGCACCGACTGCTCCTCCTGATAGAGTGGACACTCCTCCAGGATGTGCCGCACTGACAGCTCCTCCCGATAGAGTGGACACTCATCCAGGATGTGCCGCACCGACAGCTCCTCCGGATAGAGTGGACACTCATCCAGGATGTGCCGCACCGACAGCTCCTCCTGATATAGTGGACACCCCTCCAGGATGTGCCGCACCGAAGGCACCTCCCGATAGAGTGGACACTCCTCCAGGATGTGCCGCACCGAAGGCTCCTCCCGATAGAGTGGACACTCCTCCAGGATGTGCCGCACCGAAGGCACCTCCCGATAGAGTGGACACTCCTCCAGGATGTGCCGCACCGACAGCTCCTCCTGATAGAGTGGACACTCCTCCAGGATGTGCCGCACCGACAGCTCCTCCCGATAGAGTGGACACTCCTCCAGGATGTGCTGCACCGACTGCTCCTCCTGATAGAGTGGACACTCCTCCAGGATGTGCCGCACCGACAGCTCCTCCTGATAGAGTGGACACTCCTCCAGGATGTGCCGCACCGACAGCTCCTCCTGATATAGTGGACACCCCTCCAGGATGTGCCGCACCGAAGGCTCCTCCCGATAGAGTGGACACTCCTCCAGGATGTGCCGCACCGAAGGCTCCTCCCGATAGAGTGGACACTCCTCCAGGATGTGCCGCACCGACAGCTCTTCCTGATAGAGTGGACACTCCTCCAGGATGTGCCGCACCGACAGCTCCTCCTGATAGAGTGGACACTCCTCCAGGATGTGCCGCACCGACAGCTCCTCCTGATATAGTGGACACCCCTCCAGGATGTGCCGCACCGAAGGCACCTCCCGATAGAGTGGACACTCCTCAAGGATGTGCCGCACCGAAGGCTCCTCCCGATAGAGTGGACACTCCTCCAGGATGTGCCGCACCGACAGCTCTTCCTGATAGAGTGGACACTCCTCCAGGATGTGCCGCACCGACAGCTCCTCCCGATAGAGTGGACACTCCTCCAGGATGTGCTGCACCGACTGCTCCTCCTGATAGAGTGGACACTCCTCCAGGATGTGCCGCACCGACAGCTCCTCCTGATAGAGTGGACACTCCTCCAGGATGTGCCGCACCGACAGCTCCTCCCGATAGAGTGGCCACTCCTCCAGGATGTGCTGCACCGACTGCTCCTCCTGATAGAGTGGACACTCCTCCAGGATGTGCCGCACCGACTGCTCCTCCCGATAGAGTGGACACTCCTCCAGGATGTGCCGCACCGACAGCTCCTCCTGATAGAGTGGACACTCCTCCAGGATGTGCCGCACCGACAGCTCCTCCCGATAGAGTGGACACTCCTCCAGGATGTGCCGCACCGACAGCTCCTCCTGATAGAGTGGACACTCCTCCAGGATGTGCCGCACCGACAGCTCCTCCTGATAGAGTGGACACTCCTCCAGGATGTGCCGCACCGACAGCTCCTCCTGATATAGTGGACACCCCTCCAGGATGTGCCGCACCGAAGGCTCCTCCCGATAGAGTGGACACTCCTCCAGGATGTGCCGCACCGACAGCTCCTCCCGATAGAGTGGACACTCCTCCAGGATGTGCCGCACCGACAGCTCCTCCTGATAGAGTGGACACTCCTCCAGGATGTGCCGCACCGACAGCTCCTCCCGATAGAGTGGACACTCCTCCAGGATGTGCCGCACCGACAGCTCCTCCTGATAGAGTGGACACTCCTCCAGGATGTGCCGCACCGACAGCTCCTCCTGATAGAGTGGACACTCCTCCAGGATGTGCCGCACCGACAGCTCTTCCTGATAGAGTGGACACTCCTCCAGGATGTGCCGCACCGACAGCTCCTCCTGATAGAGTGGACACTCCTCCAGGATGTGCCGCACCGACAGCTCCTCCCGATAGAGTGGACACTCCTCCAGGAGATGCTGCACCGACTGCTCCTCCTGATAGAGTGGACACTCCTCCAGGATGTGCCGCACCGACAGCTCCTCCTGATAGAGTGGACACTCCTCCAGGATGTGCCGCACCGACAGCTCCTCCCGATAGAGTGGACACTCCTCCAGGATGTGCCGCACCGACTGCTCCTCCCGATAGAGTGGACACTCCTCCAGGATGTGCCGCACCGACAGCTCCTCCTGATAGAGTGGACACTCCTCCAGGATGTGCCGCACCGACAGCTCCTCCCGATAGAGTGGACACTCCTCCAGGATGTGCCGCACCGACAGCTCCTCCTGATAGAGTGGACACTCCTCCAGGATGTGCCGCACCGACAGCTCCTCCTGATAGAGTGGACACTCCTCCAGAATGTGCCGCACCGACAGCTCCTCCCGATAGAATGGACACTCCTCCAAAATGTGCCGCACCAACAGCTCCTCCCGATAGAGTGGACACTCCTCCAGGATGTGCCGCACCGACAGCTCCTCCTGATAGAGTGGACACTCCTCCAGGATGTGCCGCACCGACAGCTCCTCCTGATAGAGTGGACACTCCTCCAGAATGTGCCGCACCGACAGCTCCTCCCGATAGAATGGACACTCCTCCAAAATGTGCCGCACCAACAGCTCCTCCCGATAGAGTGGACACTCCTCCAGGATGTGCCGCACCGACAGCTCCTCCTGATAGAATGGACACTCCTCCAGGATGTGCCGCACCAACAGCTCCTCCCGATAGAGTGGACACTCCTCCAGGATGTGCTACACCGACAGCTCCTCCTGATAGAGTGGACACTCCTCCAGGATGTGCCGCACGGACAGCTCCTCCTGATAGAGTGGACACTCCTCCAGGATGTGCCGCACCGATAGCTCCTCCTCACACACTTCACACTCCCTGCCTTCCTCTCTTCTTATCAAGTGGCCGTGGCTCAGCCGACTGAGACCCTCTCGTAGACTCATCACTGCCACTTCTTGTCGGTTATCCCTGATGGACGCGTTCCATGGTTCCACCCCTTTATTGATGTATTTTAATTTTTTGCGGCCGTCAACTTCGTTCCACATGTTGGTATAACCCAGTGTAACCTTACCATGGAGTATCAGTTTGAGATCTGATATTGTAGAGATTTCATTACATTCAGCAGCTGAAGTTGAGGCTTCTTTTGCGGCAAGGTCTGCTTGTTCATTTCCTTCTATACCTACATGTGATGGAACCCACATAGATATGTCTGATTTGCCCTCAGATAAGATATAATCTGTGTATCTACTCGTATGGATTCTACTCACAGGTTAATGGATGAATTTAGTAGATTTGTTTTTGGTAAGTTATTTATTTTCCTTTTTCACTTCCTCAGCCATACGAGCTATAGGAGAGGTTATGTAATCGGTCAAAAATTTGATGGGGAGTTTTCAACGGAATTTCATGTTTTCCGACCTCTAGATTTCGAAGGGAATGAATGTGGGGGATCAAAAGCAGGCTCAACTCAAAAACTCCAATAACTGCCGATGTAATGAATGTATCGATATGAAATTTCATATTTGAAGTCATAATCCAATGAGTACACGACATGTCAAAATTCAGCGATATCGGCTGAAGGGAAGGGGAGTCCATGGGAGGGGGCTCAATCCAAAATCCCTTAGAACTGCCAATGTAATACATTTATGGACACAAAATTTAGAATGAGGATTTAGGAGCTCATATGTAAGTCAACTGTCGAATACTAGCCCAAACGGTCGACTAGTTTTGGAGGGGGCGCGAAAAGTTAATTGATTAATTCGTTCTGGGGAAGTACATTGCGAGTGATTCACCGACCAATTATTTTTTTATGTCGGTACAATTTTACAAATATACTGGTTTTATATTAGATTAATATATTTTTTATTCTCTTAGTATAATTCAAGTGTTACCAATAATATTGTTTTAATATTTTCCTTTAGGGCCTGGAATGAAGAGGTTTTGCGAGCTCAGAGAAGCAAGAAAGAACCAAGTCTTCTTAGGGTCATTGCTAAAGTGTTTGGGTGTCGGATAGCCCTCTACAGCCTTGTTATATTATTCTCTGAAATCGTGCTAAGGTAAACTATAAATTTATTTTCAAAACACTAATTGAACAAGCTCCAATTTCTTCTGTTTATTGTTGCTTTAGTTACGATGTTGAACAATGCTAAAACTATTTTATCCTGTTGAAGACTAATTGTTGTTGGAGAAAGTCACTGTTCCAATGTCAGTAATAATGGCTGACAGTGATTTCCCAAATTCAACTTAACCTTAGTTCAGTTCAACTCTTTAAGAAGTAAAACAAAATTTTTGAATAAAAATGTACGAATTGTCAATATTTTTGTTTCAGAAATAGATTACTAATATTTTATCTCTTAATT
The DNA here is from genome assembly GCA_963662175.1 of Aradus depressus. Taxonomy (NCBI): domain Eukaryota; kingdom Metazoa; phylum Arthropoda; class Insecta; order Hemiptera; family Aradidae; genus Aradus; species Aradus depressus. The sequence goes on from OY759221.1 coordinate 24,301,645, forward strand.
ACTTTAGTGTTTTGATTTGAGACTAATTTCGTTGAACTGAATTATTTTTTGCGACTTTGGTTTGTTTATTTCTCCCTGATTATTCTCTTTCTGTTATTTAGATTAAATTTCAATTTTTTTCCTGCTATTTAAGTGTTAATTTCATGTTATCAGAAATGATTGTATTACCTATTCTTTCAATAAGCATTTGTATTTTGCCACACTGTTCAAAAATATTCCAAATTAGAGTTGTACTATATTTCTATAGTAAATAAAATGCATTTTGTATCATGGTTGTAAATTAATGTTGTAAATACGTCGGAATTGCTGGTGTTGCCCGAGAATTTCGTGTCATTTTAAGATCTGTATCAACGAAAGTTCACTAATAAAATGCTTTGTAGTATCCTGATTGTAAATGAATAGGCAGAAATGTAGTGAATTTCCCGGGCTATATTTTAATTTAGAGATATTCTAAATACCTGAATGGTTTTTTGATCATGTTCATGCGATTCCTGAATAAATTTGGAGTAAAAAGCATTTTTTTTTTTCGGTTTATCGAACCCTTTGAAATGATATTCCACACATTGTTATTATACGCAAAATTGGACCCCCCTCCTTCGTCAGATCCTTTCCAATTTAAAACGTTTAGATTCTGCGTAGCTTATATTCTAATTGGGTCATACTTCAATTAACCTGCAAGTCTCAAGAAAATATGTGTAGTGGTTTTCCAATGACACCCGGACAGACAGACAGAAGACTTTCAGATTCATTTATATAGAAATATGCTCCTTGTACGAAGCTTATATTAATTAAAATGTTTGTTGGTATAGGATAGGACAGCCCCTGTTATTAGGCCAGCTGATCGCCTATTTCTCTCAGCCTGAAGCCACCCGCATGCCGAAGGATGAAGCCTATATCTACGCAGGCGGAGTCATTCTCTGCTCTGGCCTCTATATACTTCTCGTGCACCCCTATATGATGGCATTTTCGCACATTGGCATGAAACTAAGGGTGGGCATCTGCTCTTTGATATACAGGAAGGTTAGTTGTTTTTAATTTTTTTTTTTTTTTCAACTATATCAAATTTAACTATTGATATAATTTGTAAACATTGTATTTTATTCATTCTCTCTGTACTGGGAACTCTACTAAGAAGATCCTAATAAGTTGAGTCACGATATTCCGAACACCATTTATGTGCTTAGAATATCGGATATTTGTGTATTCGATATTAAAAAGTTAATGGAAATCCTGGAGCTGGTCCGAGCTACAAAACAAAGCCCAGATAAGATAAAACACTCGTTTGCGTGGTTCCTTCAAAAGAGATCTAAAAGAACACCCGAAAAAAAAATGTTTAACTAAATTTTCCTAACGTTATTCAGTGAACATCCGAAGAGTTTTGGGGGTAACCACTAGCTATCGTACAGAAAATAAGCTGTATTTTCCCGTCATATAGCCATCTAAACTTTGACTCTACTAACTCTTTGAGATAAATACGTATATCTATGATTGTGTTCCAGTCGCTGCAGCTGAGTAAGACGGCGTTGGGTCAGACCACGGTAGGCCAGGTAGTGAACCTGCTCTCCAACGATGTGAACAGGTTCGACAACGCCTTCATTCTCGTTCATTTCCTCTGGATCGGCCCTCTACAAACCCTCATCGTTACCTACCTCATGTGGAAGATCATGGGGGTCGCTGCACTTATCGGCCTTGCATTTCTCTTCCTGTTTATACCATTTCAAGGTAATATTATACTTCTTATTGAAGTGAAACTTCTTTAAGCGCACTGGGCGACTTGGGGACTAAGCTGGTAAATGAGTTACGAAATTATGTGAAGCGCTGAGGTCAACGGAAATAGAGAGAGAGAGAGAGAGAGAGCTAGAAAGAGTGTTGATACATTCGTTCTATCGGGACTTACCGTGTTCGCAGATACACTCAAACTTTTTTTTCATATTTGGAATATGGTCCGAAGACATGAAATTCTTTGAAAAGGCCGCATCGATTTTTTTACCGATTATATCAATTAAATTATGAATTGACGGTAAGAAAGTTTCTCTAAACGCCAGCGATGACTTAGTCCGGCTTTAGGATCTTCAGTGTTAGAAGAAGGTCTCGACAACCGTTCCCAGAATTTTTCTTATTTGTTACTCCCAAATGAAGAAAATAAATACAAGTGCTTCATATCCTCTTATTTTTAATGGAGAAAAGATAGATAAAGACTTAATTTAACAATTATTGTTTATTTCAGTTTGGCTTGGAAAGCAGGCATCGTCTCTTCGTTTGAAAACCGCGGGCTGTACTGACGAAAGAGTTCGTCTGATGAACGAAATCATATCGGGTATACAAGTTATCAAAATGTACACTTGGGAAAAACCATTTGCATATCTTGTTGAAACTGCCAGAAGGTAATTTTAAAAAATATATAGACATTTTATTTTAATGTTTATATTATATTTTCCTTAAATATTATTTTTTATATTTATGTTTCAGAAAAGAAATCAAGCAAATAAGGAAGTCGTCGTATATCCGAGGGATCATGTTGTCGTTTATTATATTTCATGCTCGAACTGCTATTTTCTTTACTATACTGTCCTATGTTCTGTTTGGGAACATGATTAACGCTGAAAAGGTATTTTTCAATATTTTCTATTTTACTTCCCCGGTTATATGAAGTGTAGGGGGAGTTATGTAATCTGTCAGAAATTCGATGTTGAGCTTCACACCATCACGGTTTGCGAACCCCTGATTCCAAAAATTAAAAAAAACAATTCTTGTTAGAGTGTTTTTTGAACACGGTAACTCCCGACAAAATGAATGTCTGGAAACGAAATTTTAAATGTGTATCCACAACCCCAAGGATGACACATTTTGGTTTTCAGTAATTCCATTAATTTTTCAAGGATGTGAGGGATTAGGGGTGAGCTTAATACAGATATTTCAATAACTGGCCAAGTAATGAATGTATTGACATGAAATTCAATTTGTAAATTCAATAGCTCATAAGGATGACACCTATCAGTTTTCAGCCAAATCGACTCAAGAGGAGGGATCAAAGGTGATGGGTTATACTCAAAAACCTTGGTAACTTTATGTAATGATGTGTCGCCACGAAATGTTATATATTGATCTAGGACAACGGGCGGGTCAGAGGTTTTGGTGACTCAGAATCCCTTACAACTCTCGATGTAATAATAAATGTATCAACATGAAATTTAGTGTGAGGAGTCAGTCCCTGAGTAAGACACCAAATTTCAACCTTATCATTGAATTGGTTCCTGAGAAAGATCAGTTGATTCGTCCTATGGAAGTACATTGTCGTTGATTTTCCTCGAAACTTCGTTCTTCGCCCGTTCTTTGTAACAGTCCTTTGTTAATCAAGTTGTCTAATACTTTTCTCTTTTTTTTTTTTCTGTACTCTAGGTTTTTGTGTTGATATCTTTCTACAGTACACTAAGTCAGACGATGACAGAATTCTTCCCACTCAGTATCACCCTAGCTGCAGAGGGACTTATCTCTGCCAAACGTGTAAAGGTAAGTGTCAGGCCCCCCAACCTAGCCAGTGACCCCAAACAAGACCCCATCCGGCCCCCCAGGGGTTCCCACATGGGCAAGACGACTAGGCACCAATCACACAGAGTAACCGGTGCCGGCAAATTATCACAATCAGAAGAGTTGAGTTAAAATTCTTTAATATAGTTTAGTTCCTTTAAGAAATGAATAGCTATCCAGAATGGTAGAACTGTCCATCAGCGCTCTTTGAAGCATCATTCTTCACGAGAAGGTCTTCATAGAAAGAACTATCTCTAGAATTTCACATTAACCTCTTTAAAAATTGTCCATAAACTTGTTTTTTTCAATGAATCAACAACCACACAACTCATTCTCAGTTCAATATTAATATAACTGTTTCTACCTAGAGCAGCGGTTCCCAATCTTTTTATTTGACGTCTCACATAATTTAATGATCTGAAAGACAACCATGAATCACGTATTATTTTTGCACATCACATTTGCTCACGCATATAGGGTAACACCCTAACATATATCATTGATTAGTATAATTAGAAACTCATATACAAAAGTAGCAAGCATTGGAAATTACAAAAAATTTAACTATGAAGTGTATTTATTTACATATTTGCCCAAAATATAAAATTTAGTTTAACATTCACAAAATATAACAAACGTTGTCTAATTGCGTTCAAACGTAACAACCTTTGAGCAGAAACTCCGTTTGAAAAGTAGGTTTTCTCCGAGAATTCAAGTCAAGACTGAATGGAAACTTGGAGGCTCAAATCGCCACCAGGAGCTGGAGAATATCTTCAGAAATGAACAACAGGAAGCTGCGATACAGTGATCATGTAGTCAGAATCGACCCAACACACAGTTCCAGGTTCACCCTGGAAGCGGAGCTGGAAGCAGCCATGCTGGATTCGGTGGGTCGACATTGTGAAGAAAGTTACAGTTGAGCACCAAGTCGTCAACTTGAAGGCAATGAGCTCTTTAACCGACCTCGTCGACCTTTTTTCGCCAGTTCTTCCAGAGGTGTTCACAATATTTCGGGACATTTCCAGGTCCCTTTTTGTCGAATCTGAAGGCATCTCTAGAAAAAAAGCCGGATAAAAGTAAGCAACATATGTATATCAGACATAACTCAACACTGTCTAAGTTAACGTCACACACAAACATAAACATCGTAAATTTAAGTAAGTAGGTGTTTATAGTGCATTAACATTAATTTCATCAGAATTTATAAAGAATAATTTTATATTTATAAAAACTAAAGGGAAACATTGCAGTTTGGGAACCGCTGCAGTACAGTTAACATCGTAGTTGAAAAGTAATTAAAAAAAAAAATGGAATTTGGATGTTTTTAGTTTATTTAAGTTGTTATTTTTTGTTGAAGGATTTTCTTCTGATAAGTGAAACGAAAGGAGATTCTTCGAAAAGTAAAAAAGACGATGATCGGATTCAGAACAACATATCGAAGGTGAAGGAGCTGTACAATGGCTACAGTCACGTGGTCCAGAAGACAGAGAAGCCAGGAATATTTATAAAGGACGCCTGTGCCAAGTGGATGGAGAGTTCTAATGAGAACACTCTCTCGCATGTCACTGTGGACGTGGTCCCTGGTATACTAACTGCAGTCATTGGACCTGCTGGATCTGGTAAGGTAAGCATGCACATTCTTTTATAATAAATTATTATAATAATGTAGCGTCAAATGACTAGTCAAAATAATAATTTTTTATTCACCTATGAACGTCAGAGGAAAATTTAATAAAGCAGACTCTTTAGAAATAAGCGTTTATTATTTGAAAGAGCAATATTACTTTATTTGCTTTGCGTGACGTGTTTAAAAAAATATAATCACTTTTAATTCATATATTTCTTTATGTAGAGGGCGCCTATACCTCAGATATATAGCCTACTGAGTCCAAGATCGTGGGTCCGAAACCCGGCCGTGCGCTTACTGTTTTATATCTAGGAGGTGGAAAAACCTTGAGTACGCCGTCCTTCGGATGGGATGTTGAGCGATGGTCCCAAGCCTGTACGATGTTAGGTACTCGTTAAAGACCCCCTATCCTAGAGGAATAAAAATTTAGGGTAGGCAAAATTCAGGATTCCCATAGTAGATTCAGGCTCAGGTCCACCAGAGTGCTCTGGTCGACATATGCGATATGACTTCCTATTTAAAGCCCGGGCTTGAGTCACAATAGCTAACTATATTTCTATAATTTACTTTTCTGTTGGACATGAACCAGGCTCTACTGGGGAGTCCTAAATTTTGTCCACCCGGAAAGGGGATCTTTAACGAGTAACTGATATCGTACAGGCTCGGGACCTTTAAAACAGTAGTTTTGTTTACTGACATCCTTGTGTGTCAGGTTGTTTATTAAGCCTTCATGTGGAAGTGTGCCTGTTCACATTTGTATAAACAAACCCTTGTCTGTAATTGATATCCTATGTTACATATTTATGATATATACGGGTGTATATATTTTGAATACTAGATTTATTCTTCGTATTAAATTAAAATGTATACACTGGTATACATTAGAAAGAATGTGAACACAGGGTAATGAATATTAATTTTTTTTTAAATTATTTTATTTACTATTTAGACATCAACAACTTTACAATTTTGTAATAATTGGGCCTGACTTGTTGCAATGGAGGAGTGTTGTTCTTGTACGAGTATATAGAATAAATCTGATAGTTTTAGAATGTGATCTCGTTCCAGCATTCAGGGCTTAGCTTCGTGCTGGCACAACACGCAGACATGTTAAAGGAAGTCGAAGTTCTGTCGTTTGAATAAAAAACTCAGTATTTGGCCAACGTTTCGAAAACTATTTATTTTTTTCTTGAGGGCCTTATAATGACTTGAGTGGATGTGTGTTGACATCCAGAACCTCGACTTCCTTTAGCACTGAAAGGTCATCATTATCAACTCTGACATGTGTTGAAACCTATATTTTTTTATCCATGTTCCATATCCAAATGCCTTATTGAAGGCCTATATCCACCTTGCTGTGTACATCGTTTCAGTACATACAAAGTCTAGCATAGCTGAGCACTAAGTTCAGCCATCAATTCTGTTACAAGCCCTATATATTTATGTACAATTATATTTAACAATAACTATAATTATAAGTATATTTTTTTTTGTTTTGTCTTTTTTTTTTTTCTGTTATTTGTAGACATCACTTTTCCATGCTATTTTACGGGAGCTTCCCCTGAGTTTGGGCTCGATCAAGATAAACGGTCGTATCTCGTACTCCTCGCAGGAGGCTTGGCTCTTCCATGGGAGTGTCCGACAGAACATTCTGTTCGGTGAGGAGTATGACCGGGAGCGGTACCGACAGGTGGTGAAGGTGTGCTCCTTGAGGACTGACTTGGAGCAGCTTCCTTATGGAGACAAGACTATCGTGGGGGAGCGGGGTGTCTCCCTCAGCGGGGGTCAGAGGGCCCGTGTCAACCTCGCCAGGTCAGTGCTCTATACATTAACTAAAATAAATAAATAAAAATAGCTCTTCATGATGACAATTTTATTTTTAAAATTATTGTACAATACAACGTACTACAATAATAATGTTTAAGAGAATTAGATTATTATACAGGAGTAGAAAGATTTCTTTCACTGTAAGCTGTTTCCTCAGCCTCTGTTGGTTGCGGTTCAGCTTCATCGTGTATTTTCTTCTGAAAAGTTGATAAAAAAAAAAAACTGAACTGAGTGGAATTCAGTGGTTGGAGTGGGATAAAGATACATTAAAACAGAAATTCCTATATTTTAACAGTTAATTGTGTTATTTAGTCACATTTGTTTTTCCTTATTTTTTTACCTTTAAATAAAATAACTTTTAAAATATTGATAATACTTTTAGAGCCGTCTACAAGAAAGCAGATGTGTATCTTCTTGATGATCCTCTGTCAGCTGTAGACACTCGTGTTGGAAAACATCTCTTTGAAGACTGCATTCAAGGTAAATCATTTCATGTTTTTTAGATACATTTCATATTCATCATCATCCATTTCATATTCATCATCATCATTTTTCATTCCATTAATGTTTTTCCATTGTTATCCTGCCTATACATCTGACAATAAAGCCACTATTATTGAAAGGAGATGACGTACAAATTATACTCCTAGAAATGTTATTCACTAATAAACAAATAAAAAGAGAATATTCATTATTTATTTTTCAGGATACTTGAAAGAAAAAACAGTTTTACTTATCACACATCAGTTGCAATATTTGGAGAAAGTAGATCAGCTGCTTCTGTTGGAAAATGTAAGTAGACAACTTGGGGAATTTTGAAATTAAGACGTTTATATCACCTGATTCTGAAGTATTTTATACTTAAGTCATGTAATCAATGAATAAATTTTATAAAGTGATTTACGTAGTTTTGAAGTAGAATAAGCCCAATTTTCCCTGGTATTGTGTAGTATTTACACCAGGTTTACTCCCTTAGAAAATCCTGTGGTTGACTATATAACTGTTCTTACTACTATTACAGAACAATATGATTAAACTATAATGTTATTAACTGAATCGTTTATTTGCCAATAGGTGAATTCATGTACTAATTTTTGATCTAGAATTGCCTGATCTAGTTTCCTTTTGTAATTTTAATTTTCGAACACTATTTTACATTTTGTTAACCTTCGGTTCAAATCTGTTTATTTTTATTCAGATAATCATCTTAGAGTATAGTAATCAATCAGTAAGTTAAAGTGTCAATGTTTGTAAATAGTTGTTTAATTGTTCATTTGAGCCTATTTTCTAGTAGTTGCTTGTGAATTGACTTTTTAAAATGCATGTAATGTTGTTTCTTTTGAACTAAAGTGATTTTATTTGTTATATATTAAGGCAGTTGTGTGTTTTCTTCTCATATTCAGAGTTTGTTGAGTTTTCTTTTGGACTGGTCGAGTCATTAAGTGTGTAAAATTGGAAAATAGTGAATAAAGAATTACTCGCTGTAGTCTGTTATTGAGTGATAAGTAAATTTATCTGCATGTATATTTCTTTATGTTTCTCTGCTATATATATACTGTTTTTTTTTGTATTAGGGGACAGTTACTGCCATTGGGACGCATCAAACCCTGCAGAAGTCTGGCCTGGATTTCACAAAACTCATGGCTAAAGGTGAAGATAAAAACAACGATAATACTGAGGTTACACCCGTCGGTAGGACTTTTGGCAGTAGACATTCATCTATACGGGTACATCAATTGAAAATATTTTACTATTCTGTTCAGAACAAAATATCAAAATTCACCTATTTATCAATGTTTTCTACTACTTGCCAAACAAAAGACCAAAATTCCTGGAAATATCTATAAAAAAAATGCATGCACGTTCTATTTGTCAACTCATTTCGGGAAACTATATCTTATTTGAAGAAATGGTAAAACTATAATCATTTCACAGTTGAATTTTGACGTAGATGCTCTAGACGCGTCTAGTAGATACCATCTGAGCTTCCAATGTTGTGGCTATGAAAAAAAATATCTGTAAAATCTAGTTTTTGATATAACTTCTGAACGGTGACACCTAAGGATAGTAATTGAAATGAATGAAAAGAAATTTTATTATTCTGGGACCGAGGTCCCCTAAGAATAAATAGTTACAGAGTAAAGGAAATGAACAATGAAATATAGTATCAGTACAAAGAAATAGAAAGATAGGTAAGCATTTTGAGAATTCGATCAATTATTTTGTTATTATGAGTAAAATGCTTAAAATATTTGAAGTATAGTTTGTTTGTTTTTGTTACTTACGCCTGGCTTTCAACTGGAAGGTCATATAGCTTACTAGCAGCGGGCTTTACGCCGGTCTCTGGTGAACCTGACCCCACTGTATTGTGGGAGTCATACATTTTACCCACCCGAATTTAATTAGATCAGGGGACCGTACAAACTCTTTAATTAGATCAGGGGACCGTACAAACTCTTTAATTAGATCAGGGGACCGTACAAACTCTTTAATTAGATCAGGGTACCGTACAAACTCTTTAATTAGATCAGGGGACCGTACAAACTCTTTAATTAGATCAGGGGACCGTACAAACTCTTTAATTAGATTAGGGGACCGTACAAACTCTTTAATTAGATCAGAGGACCGAACAAACTCTTTAATTAGACCAGGGGACCGTACAAACCTGTACCTGACATTGCTCTGGTTCGGGACCATGACTTAACACACCAACCGAAGGATGGCTTAAGACAGTTGTTTTTAGATCTTGAGCATAGAAGATAAGCACGCTAACCGTGTAATACCAGCGCCCTGTTATTGCCCTGTCATTTATTTCCCTTTACATTTCACTAGGGTAAGGGCTGATTTTTGTCACTACTTTATTTATTTTCAGAGTAAAGCTTCTTCGACATACGACGAGACGTTCAAGGCACCCATGGAGATTGCCGAGACCCAGTCTTCTGGCTCTGTGAAGGCAGCTGTCTATAAAGCCTACATGACGGCCGGCGGAGGCTGCTTTCTCAGCTGTTTTATGTTGTTCATGTGTTTCCTGGCTCAACTGCTGGCCAGTGGATCTGACTACTGGATCACTTATTGGTAACATATAATAATATTTATTTATATTTGTCTGTGAAAACGTTATAAGTTTTACAAATTCAGAAAGAAAAGAGCAAAGGAAACAGAGAGTCATGAATCAACAACGTCATTGTGTCTCATTCTGCCCTAGAAGACAATGTTACTTCTATATGAATGTTTCATTGTTTTTGTAACTCTACGTTTGTCAATTTATTTTTTCTTAGTAATGTGTTGTAATGTTAAATAAAAGTGGTGTAGAATTGGTGCAAATTCATTCTGAATGTTTCTTCCCTTTGTTCTTTTTAGGGTGAACTTAGAAGAGCATGTGTACACGAAGAACGGGACAGCTCACACAACGTACCTGTTCGTGGCTCCTCGAGAGGTCTGTATATATGTGTTCAGTGCGATAACTGGGGCTACCATAGTCATCACCATCATCCGCTCCTTCCTCTTCTTCTACCTCTGCATGAAGTCTTCTATAAACTTGCATAATAAGATGTTCGAGTGCATCAGTCGAGCTACCATGTGGTTTTTCAACAATAACACTTCTGGTAAGTTAATCTATAGTGCATCTAACTGGCCTAGATTTTGTTTTGTTTGTATCAAAATGTATTACTATTGACAATTGATCGATATTAGGCCTGTTCATAAATTGGTCCTAATCGGCGGTAGGATCTCTAAATCCTTGCTGAAACTTATTCTGAAGATGTAAGCTTCTATATTGTTTGTTATTTCAATTTAAATTTTCTTACATTTTTAGGACGTATTTTGAATCGTTTCTCTAAGGACATGGGAGTGATAGATGAACTTTTACCACCCGCTATGATGGATGTTATTCAGGTAAACTACCAACTTTTTTATTTTTATAGGAAATTATTTTTAAAAGGTTGATTTAAGAATAATCTTTAAATATATATTTACTGGAAATTAATGTAATTTAAATTATTCTCATAATTTTTTGCTTGATTAGAAAGACATTTGTAAAGATATAAAATATACTATGAATTTATTGATTTACATTTTTAAGCTGTTAACGAAAGGAAACTCTTATATTCGCTGTGCTGTTATGTTGTATTTACCCTGACTGATTTTAATGAAAGTCCTTACATTCGATAGATTTTTATAAAAATGTTAAATACTCCTATATCCTGCGGTTAAGAGCTATTCAAACTCTCAAAATGTATTCTTAAAGCATTGTCTGCAACTTAATACAATATGAACAAAATTTAAGGTCTGACAATGAGCTATAGAAGGAACTTCGTGGTTATTCTTAATAATCTACTTATTAAGGCCCTTACAAATTAAATTAAACGTTAAAATATATTTAGCTTTTCATTATTAGTCTCGGGATCACGATATTTTAACAGCTTCGTCCTGGTCATAGTAATCTGTAACCTCCCTCTCAGCATAATAGCCCGTCACTCTATCCTCAACAACAATAAAGGCCCCTTCTCAGCTTCACCGCCAGTTGGTCTAACTACTAAACCACCACGTCGCCCCCCTCCTCTTTCTTAGCTTAGTACCCAATGTCACTGAACACTCTTCACCAAAAATGACTCACAATTCCCAGAAAATATAATATTTCCTGAGAATTTAGTGATTTCCTATCATTAAATATTACACTTCACTATTGTTAATCCAAGAATATAACTGCTATTCACTTTATAAAAAAAAAGTGTGGTCTTCTTACCTGCACCATCCATCCTTGAAATTACTGTACCTCAAAAAGCCTTACTGGCTGGGATCACTTTGAACATTCCTGAAAATTTCATGAGTGTAGGTCGAACGGTGTGTGCGACACGCTGTCATACCGAATTCAATTTTTGGACAGTCTCCCCTCCCCATAAAATAGCTTTTTAACTCAAGAATACTATTATTTCTCAACAGTCCTTGTCAAGACTTTTCGAAACGATGTGTTACTCAGAATATTGAATATCTTTCGGCTTCCTGAAATTCGGTTACGCTAAGTAACTATCCTGTGTCTTGGTTCACTCTGTTCATTTCTTGGATATTTAGAGACTGTGTGGGCTCCGTGCTGGTACAAACAGACAAACTGACTGTACATAGGTGTAGATTTTTCTTTATTTTCTTTCTTCTAATTTTTTATTCGTTTGTATATAAGTAATATTAATTTCTAACAATGGTTTCTTTATATACATTTCTTAGATTGGCAATACAGTGCTAGCAGTTATTATAGTGGTGGCGTCTGTAAACCCTTGGCTTTTGGTTCCTACAGCCGGGGCTGTATTTATATTTTACCTTCTTCGAAATTTCTACTTATCAACTTCACGAAGTGTCAAACGACTCGAAGGAGTCAGTAAGTAATTGTTTTCAAACCTTATTATTTGATTTAGTTACGGTTTTGATTTACTTACAGTTATTTACATTCATTTAATATTAAATTTGGAAATGCTTGTATGCAAATAGGCATTTAATTTAAAGCAAGTTCCTTGAATGGTTATCCAGTGACTTGTGTGCATTGTTCGTGCTATTATTAAACAGATAAAAGTACATAAACTGAAGTACGTTAAGTATATTCGTTGTGGCTTTGTCAGTTACATTCTGCATTGATTTACAGCTCGCAGTCCTGTGTTTGCTCACCTGAATGCGTCCCTTCAAGGCCTCACTACTATTAGAGCGTTCCAAGCGGAAAAAATTCTCGTTCATGAATTTGACAACCATCAGGTATTTATATATATTTTTTCGTACTATGTGTATAATGCGAATTTTGCACTTTTTTTGTGAATTGGGGAAGTCATTAGTTTTTTTAGGGTTTCCTAGGTAAAAACTCGTATTTTCGTTCGCACTTCTGACGGCCTGTCCACTCTCCCACAACTCAAACCATGCACTGTAGATATTTCAAACTTGATATGTGGTGCGATAGAGGGAATGGGGGTTCATATGAAAAAAAAAATGTTTTCGAAAAATACAAGTGGTATGAAATTTAAGTTGAAATTTCTAAAATGGTGGGCGATGATGGCAACGTATCCAAAAGCTTCTATTTTCCTTACCCTAAAATAATCAAATTTGACTCATAAATGTAATTTTAAAGCCCAAAGAAAGAAGAAAAAACATACAAACAAATTCATGAAAAATCCAGCGCATCCAGCAATTTGCAAAATACACTTGAAAAAATAAATATTTTTCCAGAAATACAAGAGGATATTAAATAGTAGGTATTGAGACAGTAAGCATTATCCGGGTTCAGCTATTTGACATTTTCAAAATGGTGGCCGTCAGTGGCTATAAAAGTCTTCTATAAACCGTAGCGCCTCCACCTTTCATTCAGGAACCCAGAAACAGGAAAAATAAATGTAAAATCATAAAAAATCCTGCACCAAAAGTATGAGCAAAAAGTAGAGTATGAACATAAAGGTATCAAAATCCTCAGCGGGTTCGGTTTACTGGCATTCAAAATGGAGGCTGTCAGTAAAAGTATTTCTTTCAAGAACACTACCGCTTCAGCCTTCCATTATTTTTTTTATTTCTAGAATATGTAGTGTTTTTATTGAACGAAAATTATTAATTCCAGAAGATTTTTGCCAGACTTGTAAGCTAGGCCAATCATGAAATTTCAAATTTCAGGCTGTTTTTTATTTTCTGAAATGTATACTATTATTATGTTTATTTCGATTTTCTTTTTCATATCAACTAACATTGTGTAATGAAGCTAATTATTCAATGTTTTTCTGTTCTGTTTTTTCTTAGGACTTGCACTCCTCAGCATGGTATCTTTTCATTGCCTCCAGCCAAGCCTTTGGATTTTGGCTGGATTTAGTATGTCTTGTCTATATTGCTATGGTTACCTTGAGTTTCTTGGTTATGGGAGGAGGTAATTCATTTAAATATTAATGAGCCTTAACATTTTTTGCAGAGACATTTTGAAACACACAATAAAAAATATTTAAATAAAAGTATGTTTTTTAAAAATATTGTCTATTTCACAAAATATATGGGAGTACTTTCAAATACTGTATTTGTTAAGTTGTGGCTGAAGATGGTAGCAATACCGAAAGTACTCTCATATATTTTGTCAAATAGACAATATTTTAAAAGACATACGTTTTTATTTATATTTTGTATTTAAATATTACTTAAATATAAACATGATTTATATTTTTCACCGTTCAATTGTGTTTTAAACTAGTTTTACTGAATGGTTCGTAACATAATGGAAGGGTTGAAAGTAAAAACCGGATTGGTCTAGAGATATAATAATTTTTACTTCCCCGGGGAAGTATAAGGGGAGTTACATAATCGGTCAAAAATTCGATGCGGAGATTTCAACGGAATTATATGTTTTCCGACCTCTAGATTTCATATAGGAAAAAAAAAGTGTGATTGTTAGAAACTTAAGGGCCTCGGCCGGGTTTCGAACCCGAGATCTTGAGCTCAGTAAGCTAGCACGCTACCTCTGAGCTACCTGCGTCCTCTAGATTGTCGGGTTGCTATTTGAATGTGTGTTGTGTTGGTGTAGATAACTTTGGAGGTGACGTGGGTCTGGCCATCTCTCAGTCGATCGGACTGACGAGCGTGTTCGAGTGGGGGATGCGTCAGTCGGCTGAGCTAGAGAACCAGATGACCTCTGTAGAACGGGTCCTGGAGTACTCCAATCTGGACAGCGAACCACCTCTCGAGTCACCCCCAGGTAAATATACATTTATTATGTCTGTACACATTATGTCTATAGTTAGCATAATTGGACAGTTCTGAGTTGACTTCGAGATATTCAAGTTTCAAGATTTTTCGTTAAAAATCGTTATAATAGCAAAAATAATGAATAAATATAATGTATATATAAAATAATGAATAAATACGTTTGAAATCTATTCATTTCTGAGAGTGTAAATATTACGTTTTTCAAGTTCAATTTAATATTTATTCATCTTAAATGGAGTTAAGTGAAATAAGTAATTTTTCCGAATCAGTCTGTCATGAACAGACTATGGAATCATGAATTCCATATCGCAAAACATTTTAACTAACACATTTTTGCGAATTAAACAATATTGAAGCTTAATGATTTTACAAGATGACTTTATGCATAACTCAAAATCCGACTTTTGTGGGTTCATTAATTAACGTTTTTTTATTTTTTCATACATATAATTTTTCACAATTGTATTTGAGTTTATTATTATTATTATTCACTTTTATCATCTTTTTTGTGTTTTCTAGCTTACTTCCTTACATGATCAATAATACAAATACTATCCTGGAGAACCTTTATTTATAAAATGAAATGTTGAGGCTCATAAATTCTACAATTTATAGCAAGGGTTGATGTTCATTGCATTATTAAAATATTATTTATGTAAAAGTCTTGACTTGTACTCCGTACTTACTCCGTTCGCTGTGGACCTGGCCGCCGAAACTTGAGTCTTCCCGATCTAAACCCTGGTGACGTCAACTTCCTGGTCGTCCTTCTGTTGTCGCTCCTTACCACCCATTCTGCCCATCTTAACTTCCTGTCCTCCATCTCTGCTATGACGCTGTTCGGTTGGAGCATGTCCCTCTCAGGTGTACTTCTGCCTCCCAATTCGGGATCAATGGACCAAACTCAGGCCAGCAATCCTGAGTTTAAAAGACTCGATACCGTTACTCAAGGCTAGTATTTGTTGAATTTTGCTTATGAAGGAAGGGGCCAGTAGAAAAAAAATAAAGCGATAAATGTAAACTAGGTGTGCAATGCATTCTGCTGTTTGCAAAAACTGAGCTGAGTCAGTCTAGATTTATTGAATCATACTGTTAATGTGGTCAGTTAACACACAAATAGTGCATTTGAAATGGGACATTTGAACCGGTTTGTGATCACTGGATGGAACCGTAGGGTTTTCAAGTTTGCGCACTTTTACCGGAACTTTTTCTCGGTGTTTAACGTGAACATCTGTTCGACCAAACGACACAATTTCTAAATCACCAATGATAGTTTCATTGTTTGTTTAGGTTTGAAGTTAGTTGACATAGGCGTTGTGGTCGTAAATCATTAGCGATGTCCTTAATTGAATTCAATGGATTTTTTCTAGCCTTTTTGTAGACAACAACAGCTGTTTTTGCACAAAATTCTTTTTACTATGTGTTCTTTGTATGTTGAAGAATATTTTTATCGAAAAAAAAGTCGAAGTTTGTACATTAGAACACTGAAAAAAACGGCTCAAAAAAAGTGGTGTCCGATCGTAAACCGAAAAAAGCTTCGCCCGGATTTTTACATTTGAAATCGAAAAATTCTATTTTGCGCTAGAATTTTGTCTCTCATTTGATTTCAATGGGGATTTCGTTTTTCGGTGATTATTCCTCCGTGGTATGTTAGATTTTAGATTTTTTTAGTAGTAAACCATCGTCACCGTGTCCACTACCAACATGGCAAATTTCAATGTGATCGGTAAAGGGGTTTAGGGGGAGTACGAGTCGCCTAAGAAAGAGCTTCGTAAACTCAGCTCAATAAAATAACAATAAACTAATACACAATTTAAAAAAATAATTCGTGTAAGAATAAATAAATAAAAAGAAGGGCTAAATATTCCTAACTCTATTCACGTGAAAAATATTATATAAATTGGTTCTCCAGGATAGTATTTTGTTTTATTGTTCATGTCTGGGTGAAGCTGACTGTCGATATATAGACAGTAGCTTCTGTCAGAAGACATTACTAAAACACTGCGAGGATACTCCATCGTCATGACTGGAGCCCGTTGTTCTCTCTTCATTGATCTCTGGAAGCTGAACTTCGGTGATGATAATGTATTTTACAACAATTTTCATATAGATGGAAGTTCATTACACAAACGAAATATTACATTGTATTACTTAGATTCCTCAGTATATGGTGCTCTAAAAAAATTGAATATGTATTTTAACAGATAAGAAACCGAGAACAACCTGGCCTGAAGAAGGAAAACTAGAGTTTTGTAATGTGCACCTTAGATATTCACCTGCCGAGGCTTGGGTCTTGAAAAATCTTAACTTCATCATTTATCCTAAACAAAAGGTTGGTTTAATTATGTTATGTTGGTTTTAGTTATGTCTAGCGAAACTTCAGTAGTTTAACCTGTACAGTGCAGTCGATAAATTATTGCATTCTGCTATGAAAATGATTATACTACTGGGAAGATCTTGAAGTGAACTTCATAGTTCAGAAAGATAATTTTCTTTAAATTAGATTTCGATGGTTGATTATTGTTTCATAAGCTACGAAAGTAGTTCGAGTTGTCATTCTTAAATGTAAAGGGCTTTCAAATAACGTTTTTGACACCATGGGGGAGAGAGAGAAACCTCCCTACTGGCAGTACCCTTATATACTCAATAGGTGTATTGTTTGATAGTTAACACATCGTACGAAAGCTCTTCACTTCCACTGGCTTTTACATACAGAGTTTTCTTTTTAAATGTAGTTATTTTGTATTTATCGTAACGAAGAAATATAATTGGTGTTGTTTCAGATTGGTATTGTGGGTCGGACGGGAGCGGGTAAATCCTCGCTGATCTCGGCACTGTTCCGGCTGGCGGAGGTGGACGGCTCTATCCTAGTAGATGGGGTGGACACAGGCAGCCTCGGGCTTCACGAACTGCGCTCCAAGATCTCCATCATCCCGCAGGAGCCTGTCCTCTTCTCTGGAACTCTCAGTAAGAACCTGGATCCCTTCGACGATCACAATGATGATGTACTCTGGAGTGCTCTTCACGAGGTAACTCTTTTTTCTCCTCAGGTCTTCGCATACTGTTTTTTTTTTTTTTTTTAAGAGGTCAGGGTCTATTACAAAAAGCGGTGTGCTGGCAATGCCCATCAGTGCCATCATCACTTTTTTTTTCTTTTGATCTTGACAATTTTAAAAAATGTCCTTTTGGGAGGGAGGGACATTTAACGGAGATTTGGTAAATGCATGATGACAATAATTATTTCGTATTACCCTGATATCGCCAGTGAATGATCCAGATTTAGTGTGACTAGAAAAAGTAAGTTTGTTGCCACTGTGTTATACAGGCTGTTGCCTCTAAGCTCCATTCTGAAGAATCAATGTGCATTCTTCCGGGATGTATGGGTGCTCTTAACTTAGGTACCACCGCTTCCATGACATCAAGATGAAGACGCTATTTTTTCTAACTCACACATTTCACGAAATTTCGAATCTTTAATTCAGTAAATTATACTTAACATTTGCTGCAAAGATATTGTGAAACACTTTTTTTATGTCGAATTTTTTTTTTTTTGGTATATTTAGAATCAGTTAAAATAGAACCATAAGTAAATTTGATGACTGTGAGTATAAAAAAATATAAAATAATAAATGGGAATATACACAAAATGAGAAAAAATGAAGTAATAATAAGGAAGACAAGAATAATAATATAAAGTATATACAAATTAATAAATATAAACAAAATAATAATCACAAAATAAATAGTAAGACTAAATTATTTATTGTTTTGTTTTTGCGATTAATGCTGTGTTATTTAACTAATCGCATATATTTTTGCAGGTTGAGCTGCAGGAAGTGGTGAAGGAGCTGTACGGAGGCTTGCAGGCTCACATCTCCGAGGGAGGCTCTAACCTGAGTTTGGGTCAGCGACAGTTGGTATGTCTGGCTCGAGCTATCGTCAGGAACAACAGGATCCTAGTTCTGGATGAGGCCACTGCCAACGTGGATCCACAGTCAGTTTTACTTCATCTCCTTTATTATATTATAGTCATTGACAGTGAATGAACCGAACCGACACACTTTCATCTGTAATTCAACAATTATATTTGTTTAAATACAGATGAATAATGCGATTTAAATCTAAACCTCCAAGTCCCAACATACAAAATACAGACCTGCTGTTTGCTATAATTACATTGTATTATATATATATATATATATATATATATATATATATATATATATATATAACATTTCTCAATCTCATATTAATATTGCAGGACTGACTCACTTATTCAAGAAACAATTAGAAATAAGTTCGCTTCATGTACAGTACTTACAATAGCACACAGATTGAACACTGTCATGGATTCAGATAAAGTTCTAGTTATGGATGCTGGAAGCATGGTGGTAAGTGTATTTTTTGTTTTATTTAGTAACTCACACATTTTACGAAATTTCCAATCTTTAATTCAGTAAATGATACTTAACATTTGCTGCAAAGATATTGTGAAACACTTTTTTTTAGGTCGAATTTTTTTTTTTTTTAAATATATTTAGAATTAGTTAAAATAGAACCATAAGTAAATTTGATGACTGTGAGTATAAAAAAATATAAAATAATAAATGGCAATATACACAAAATAAGAAAAAAAAAAAAATAATAAGGAAGACAAGAATAATAATATAAAGTATATACAAATTAATAAATATAAACAAAATAATAATCACAAAAAAATAGTAAGACTAAATTAAGTAAATTTGAAAAAAATAAAATAAATAAAGAAAAGAAGTATGTACAAAATATAATGATAAATCATAAGAAAAACAACTCTTGAGCTCAGAGACCCGCCGGAACAGCCCCGCTTGGTACTCTCCTCATTCCTACAACTAAATGGAGGTAGAGGAGATCAAGGGGGCGCGGGTGGTCCTCCATACCCCCTGGATCTGCCTAGCCTCTGACTAGCAGTGGAGGCAGACCGAGAGGGACAGAAGTGCTGAAGAGAGGCGACAATGATGGAAGAGGTCACTACGACTTAACATGTAGCAATACCGAAAGTACTCTCATATATAATTTCTGAAATTTTAACATTTTAAAAAACTTATATTATATTTGTTATTTTCTTAAAGTAAATATTTGAAGAACTTTCATTTGTAGTTTTGGAGAAGTACCTACTTAACAACTTTCATTTTATTCTTATTGTTTTTTTCAGGAATTTGGCCATCCTTATACTCTTTTGCAAAATAAAAATGGTTTCCTGCACAAAATGGTTCAGCAAACTGGGAGAACAACGGAAGAAGCGTTACTGAGAGTTGCTTCTGAAGTACGTACATAATATTTACTTCATTCTCATATTTATTTGGTTTTGTTAGAATATCAGTAAATTCATATTACAGAATGCGTAACTAGCGACATCTGTAGTGTGTTTGTGACCAAGCTATATGGAGTCAGTAGTAAGATGGCGCTTGCCTAGGACGCTCGGTCTTGTATCTATATATGTTTATATCCTGTTTTATCTTTATAATCAGTTATGAATAAATGTGTTATTGTGTGAATTAGTATTTCATCTTTATTCAACTTCCTCTGAACATATAGAGTCAGTCATTATTATTAACAGGTTTTATTATTTTTAAATGTTCATAATGTCTGTTTTTTTTTAATTTTACAGAATTACGAAAAAATGATTAATAACAGAAATACAGAAGAATCGAGTCGAAGAACCAGCGAGTGACGTTTGAATATGTTTTGTACTTTTTAAATGTAATATTTATTTTTTAAAGCTATATACACCTGGATGAATATAGCAAAACTTAGATAGGAAGACTGTGGTTGGAGTTGTCCCATCGTGAAATGTATCATTTACATAGATTTTTGTTTTAAACAATTTATGTAGTGTATCATTATGAAGTTTCACGTGTACTTAGTTTCGACAATTTGTGTTCAAGTTCTACGTGTACTTAAAGCCTTTGTCAAACCTCATTGGGAATACTTCAATAAATAATTATTGATTTTATTGTACTTAAGTTCCTCTATCTGAAATTGGTGTCCTTTTGATTGTAGTATTTATTAGATACTTAAATTAGTAGCAGAAATAGTTGAAAACATTTATTTAGTTTTCATTTTATTTTCTATTTTTCCCTTTTCCTTCCTAAACTTTATTATATTGTAAAATAAATATAAAAAAGTTTAATTTGTAATATATTTCTATCAGTATTTTAATAAGTGAGATAAGAAAAATGCCTTATATGAGTGGTGATTTTTTGTACAAGTGCCTCTGAACGCAGTATGATACTTTATTTAAGAGTTGTGGTCTTTGTTATTCCTAAGTGAACTGTGTATGATACATAAGTAATTAGATTTATCAGTCCAACATAATTTTTTTATTTATAACACAACTAGTTTCGGCAATTTGCCATCATCAGGTGGTGAATCTTTCTAGAGAAGAGGTCAAGGGACACGTTCGAGTATCATCAGGGACCAGCCGGACACTCTATAGTGTATGAAAAAAAAATGTTAATATTAATTAAGACTTATTACAAGTGATAAAAAAAATACTTTGATTAATTTTATCGTTTTATTGTTGTTAGACAGTACAATAATAATTATTACCAATTATTGGTCTTACTTCATATTTTCCGCGTGACAAACTTTTTTCGGTGATCATTCCCGATTTGCAAAATAAACTGAAGCTGCTTGTCATCTTTTGAGAAGTTCCCAAATCGGGAATGATCACCGAAAAAAGTTTGTCACGCGGAAAATATGAAGTAAGACCAATAATTGGTAATAATTATTATTGTACTGTCTAACAACAATAAAACGATAAAATTAATCAAAGTATTTTTTTTATCACTTGTAATAAGTCTTAATTAATATTAACATTTTTTTTTGTTCGATCGTTCTTATTCGAACAAAGGGATAATGTTTCAACATGATTTGTTGTAATAAATATTATTTCTTTAAATTAACTTACTATGTGATATTTGCATTATGTGCCTTTAAGAACTACCCCAAGGCATGATTTAAATGAAATTATTTCAAAATTTCTCTTACAACTCTATTTAAAACTGGGATGTGTTGAAATTGAATTTTGACCCGAAATTTGAGCTCAGTGACCGCGAAAACATATAAAAGCGTTCTTATACGGCTTTTTTGAAAATTGGAGCCTTTTTGTCAACTGTCAAAATCGACTTTTTGACAACGGCATCTTATTCAGCGACCTCGAAAACCTCTAAATACCATCAGTTTTAAGAATACCAATGAAAACCTAAGGAGCTAAGCATGCGCGAAAGCAATAGTCGTTGATTCCTATGTTAAATTCCATTAACATTTCAACCCTTGTGGGGCACGGGTTTTTTAATGGTTTTTTACATTTTTTTGGGGCCAAAAATTTTGTTTCGGGTTGAAGAAACTTTCTAGGGTGCGCACGTTTCAAAATCGCGAAATGGCATATTTAAGGACCACCCTAATATATATATATATATAAACAAAGGAGAATGCTTGCTATTTTAGGAAATGAAACTCTGAATGTTTTTGAGAGGAATTCTTTTAGTTTGAGGTATATTACTGATATAAGATTGATGATACAAGACCCGCTTTATTGAAAAAAAAACTGAATTTTTTTTGTAAGATCCAGTGATAGGAAGTGACAAATATATTTTCCGTTATTATAGATTCTTGCAAAGAATTGGGACAATATGGAATAGTTAGTAGGCCAAGAATATGACGGAACTTCAACTTTAACTGGTCACAGGTTGGCCTCAGACTTCACCTGATTTAACGCCACTACATGTCCTTCATTTGGAGAACTCTAAAAGATTTGGATAATGTAACTCAACCTAACATCCCTCAACATCTTAGAAATAAAATACTGGTTAGCTTAGAAATTAATTTCTCCTGTGATCAATGAAAATGTTAGCTTGTGAGTGTGTTTAATAGTACAATATTACGAACATTGATTGAAACATTTCTGAAAAATATCATCTAACTGGTTAGTTATTTTTACCACCTTAATTTGATTAAAAATTTAATGATTCCGAATCGGGCCTTCACCCCAAATCGCGTCCTATTTATTTTTTAGTAATTCGCATAACCAACAGCAACATGAAAACATTAATTTGTGTAAGATAGCCTACCCAAGGAAGGGAGGATCCACATTTTCTGCGACGATATATGAGAATTATAATCTACGATGATATAAGAAGTTATTAGGGATTTTTTTTTTTTGAGATTAAGAAGTTGAAGTTTTTTTTTTAGCTATAGGAGAAGTTAGGGAAGGGGCGAAGGACTAGGTAACGTCGAAATAATAGGATAAGGAATATTTATACTTTGTAGGGGGGAATTTTGTAACTTGAGAAGTTGACGTAGGAAGTTGAATTTTATTTGAACCTAAGATATAGGAGGAAATATTTAGAAAATGATGATGAGGAATGAGGGATTGAATTTGGAAAGGCAACCCAATTATAATTTTTTTGTTTATGATTTCAAGAAGAATATAAATTTTAATTTTGAGATTAAGATAGAAAGAAAAATGGAAAGTAGGAAAAGATATTGAGTGGTGAAATGGCAACGTGGTTAAAGTTATAGTAGTTAACGACCGGCAATAGCTAACTAACTAACCAAATAACTTTTGATGTAAGAAATGTATCAACATAAAATTTAATACGGGGAATCAGGATCCTCTGTTGAAGGTTCCTATTGATTTTCAAACAAATCGGTACATTTCATTCAGCGGGAGAGCAAAAACTCGTTGATTAACTGCCGCTTTTCAGGAACTTTGTATCAGTTATGAATGACAGAGATGAAGTATTAATGATGGCTGTCCTCAGATATACCGCACGTTGAGATACCTACTGTTGTTGTTTCTTTGAGAATGTAAACAACCGGATGGGTGTAAATGAACGAGAGAAGACCTGGAAAGAATTCAAATGGGTCTAGATAAAATTCTCGGCTATATCCCCTCCCCCCCCAGGGATGAGGGGGCTTATTAGTGAATAATAAATTTGTTTACTTCCCAAAATAGCCACCAGTTAGTTGGAGCCACCAGCTGCCAGATTTAATTTAACTACGGCCTTGTTCCATTTGAGTGCCCACCTTTCTGTTCGATAAGCCTCTCCATGTTTTCAAAATTTTGGAAAATTTGCTCTCATATGTCTGTCTGTCCGTGCGTTGATAACAATTCGGATCTTATTGTTCAGTTCTCTTAGAGCGGATTCTCACTTGATAAACTAATCTGCTACATGTACATATGTACTCAGATTTATGGCTCACCTATGAGATCGAATTCAGATTTCTCAGTCAAAATTTATCAACTGTTGCAAAAACGTTTCTTGTTATAAAAGAAAAAAAAAAAAAAAAAAAAAAGTCACTTAAGTATAAGTTGGTCAACTTTCGCACGTTTCAACGTAAATCAAATCGACACAAAAAATTGTGCAGTTCTTTGTATATTTATAATAATAATATAACTCATAGTATTATTGTTGGGAGAACTGACAAAAATTGTGCAGTTCTTCGTTTCTTTATAATAATAATATAACTCATAGTATTATTGTTGGGAGAACTGACAAAAATTGTGCAATTCTTCGTTTCTTTATAATAATAATATAACTCATAGTATTATTGATGGGAGAACTGACAAAATTGTATTGGGATTTGACAAAAAAATACTGAAAAAAACTGAAAAAGATTTTGAGAAGAAATAAAATAGGAGCATCAGAAACTTAAGAAATAGAAATCAGCAATTCGAAAAATCTCTCCAAAATCGCACATTTTCATTCAATATCGAATCATATCGACTGACAATAGTTCGTACAGTTCCCAGATGTTCAGACTTGAAGAAAAACCAGTGAGTTTACCACTTGAACAACTAAAGATTCCTGAGCTCAAGATCGCGGGTTCGAAAACCGCCCTTAAGTTTTTTATCTGGAAGGTGAAGAACCTTGAGCAAGCCGTCCTTCGGATGGGACATTAAGCCCGATGGTCCCGAGCCTGTACGATGCCAGGCTCTCGTGAAAGAACCCCTACCCTAGGTGAATTTAGGACTCCCAATGTAGAGTCGGGCTCATGTCTACCAGAGCTCTGGTAGTAGGCAATATGACTTCATAGGTAACCCGGGCATGATTTACAATCTAAAATTTGAATGGATTTTTGAACTTCAATGTATTGAACAAAGTTTTAAAACAAATATAGATATATAGATTTTTAGTTGGATAACTGATCAAATAAATTCGAATCGTGGTCATGAAAAAAAAAATATATATATTAATTTCATGCTGGTCTCGAATTCGTAATTTTCGGTCAGAAACAGTTTTCTTTAATTTTAGGTATAGAGCGTTTGTCTGTGTCCATTAGAAGCCGAAATATACCGTTCAGCATAATAGCGCCCTTCCTCCAGATGAACGCCTCTGTTGATTAGCGTACCACGGAAATACGCTAACTTTAGTAGCTTACGCGTGCACGGAAATTATTTTTGAAGAAGATGAGTAGGATGTGAACCCGGAACGCCACACATTGTCAATACACTATGTATCGTATTACGGAAATGATAACAGTTTCGGAAGGGGTCCCGCAATTATTCAAATGATGCTTCTATTTGTACAGAGTATGATGGAGTATTGTGTTCTTGTTGTGTACTGTAACGTTACCATTCAATTGTTTTCCAACCTGACCAACTCTACAATTACCGGTGGGTACTTTAAACAATGAGCCAGTCTCAGTGCTGTTGTCAGTAGTGCCGAAATGAATGCTTGCCTAGACTAGCTGTAACGGACCCACCCGTTCCGGCAAATCAACATCCCATCAGATAGATCCTCAAAACTCCTAGTGCCCCCCCCCCCCCCCCCCCCTCCTCCCCAACTGCAATTTGCATTTGCCACTTCCGCCTCCTGTATTGCCATTAGGTCAACTCAAACATATGTTTTATACCTGTTCCATGTCTTCATTGTTATCTCCACACCGTCAGAGATAACGGATTCAATAAAAAATGGTAATTCCTTCTCATTTTGTCATCAGAGGGGTATCTTACACAAAATTCTTACTAGACCTTGGCAAGTGGCCCGAAATTTTTTTGATTAATATATTTTTCCCAGATTTTTACTTCTCCATCTATACAAAGTGATCGGTCAAAAATTCGATGCGGAGTTTTCAACTGAATTTCATGTTTTCCGACCTCCAGGCTCCAAATATGAATAAAAATGTCTGTCTGTGTGAGTCAACACGATAACTCCCAATAAAATGAAATTTTATATGTGAATCCAGAGCCCCATAATGACAACCCCTTTCGATTTTCAGCCAAATCGGCCAAAGGGGTTGGGGAGATTTGGGGAGAGGCTTAACTCAGAAAGTCATATCTGAAGGGAATACTCAGTGATATATACCGAAGGGAAGATGTCAACTCAAAAACGCTAATAACTGCCCATGTAATGAATTTACCGTTATAAAATTTAGTATGAGGATTTAGGAATCCCATGCAAGTCAACTATTGAATATTAGCGCAAACGGTCGACTGATTTTGGTGGAGGGGGGGGGGGGGGGGTGAAATATATAATTAATTCGTTGAAGGGATGTACATTGACGGTGATTCACCGGCGACTTTTTTTTTTTTTTAAATAAGAACTAATGACATTTAGATTTGTATATCTCATGTATTTATTAATAAATAAAAAATTCAGTAAAACTGAAAAGCACGGCCAAGTACGAAAAAAATATCTACCGAAGTAATTAATAAACATATCGGGACTCGAACCTGCAACCCTCGGGGTGGTAACATGGGCTATTCGTAAAATAAGTTGATATTACTGATCGGGACTCGAACCTGCAACCCTCGGGGTGGTAACGTGGGCTATTCGTAAAATAAGTTGATATTACTGGTGGGGATTCAAACCCGCAACCTTTGGGTTCGTAACGTGAGCATTTTGTAAAGTAAGTTGGTATTATTGGTAGGGATTCAAACCCACAATCCTCGGGTTGGTAAAGAGAGCTATTTGTAAAATAAGTTGACATTACTGATCGGGACTCGGACCCGCAACCCTCGGGGTGGTAACGTGAACTATTTATATAGGAAGTCGTTATTACTGATAGGGATTCGAAACCGCAACCCTCGGGTAGGTATCGTGGGCTATTCGTAAAATAAGTTGATATTACTGGTGGGGATTCAAACCCGCAACCCTCGGGTTGGTAACGTGGGCTATTTATAAAGTAAGTTGATATTAGTGGTGGGGATTCGAACCGCAACCTTCGTGTTCGTGACGTGAGCTACTTGTAAAGTAAGTTGATATTACTGGTGGGGATTAAAACCCCCAACCCTCGAATTCGTAACGTAAGCTATTTGTAAAATAAGTTTATATTACTGATCGGGACTCGAACCCGCAACTTCCGGGATGGTAACGCGAGCTATTTGTAAAATAAGTTGATATTACTGATCGGGAGTCGAACCCGCAACCCTCGGGGTGGTAACTTGAGCTTTTTGTAAAATAGGTTGATATTACTGATCGGGAGTCGAACCCGCAACCCTCGGGGTGGTAACTTGAGCTTTTTGTAAAATAGGTTGATATTACTCGTCGGGATTCGAACCCGGAACCCTCGGGTTGGAAACGGGAGCTATTTATATAATAAGTTGATATTACTGGTGGGGATTCGAACCCGGAGCCCTCGGGTTGGATACGGGAGCTATTTATATAGTAAGTAACGTGAGCTATTTGTAAAATAAGTTGATATTACTGATCGGTACTCGAACCTGCAACCCTCGGGTTGGTAACGCGAGCTATTAGTGAAATAAGTTGATGTTGCTGGTGGGGATCAGAACCCAACAATTTCGGGTTGGTAACGTGAGCTATTTGTAAAATAAGTTGATATTACTGATCGGGACTCGAACCCGCAACCCTCGGGTTGGTATTGTGAGCTATTTGTAAAATAAGTTGATATTACTGATCGGGATTCGAACCCGCAACCCTTGGGTTCGTAACGTGAGCATTTTGTAAAATAAGTTGATTGATATTACTCGGGGGGATTCGAACCCGCAACCCTCGGGTTGGTAACGTTGGCTATTAGCAAAGAATGTTGATATTACTGGTGCGGATTCGAACCCGCAACCCTCAGGTTGGTAACGTGGGAATTTGTAACTGTCACTATTACACTGTATTAACTATCACTGCATAACAACGTTCCACATAATTAAAATGAAATATTTTGATGAAACTTTGATGACGTCATCCGGACGTCCGGACACTGAAAAAGGAAAAAAAAAAGTTATTTTTTGCTGACTTTGACCCCTTGTAACTTGGTCAAATATGAACTTTTTTGTCTACTTTTTTTTTTCATTTTGTTCAGCTCGGAGTTCTCGACACAACCATGTAGAGAAAAATGTTATTTTGTTATTGCATAACATACTTTTGTTGATGCAAAAAGTGGCATTTAGTGTCACGAGAAAAGTTACACAGCAGTGTCTTTTTCTTTCTTTTTTTTCGGACTTGGCCAGAGACACTGCCGTGTCTCCTGATATTAAGTTGGGGAAGGAAAAAAAAATATATATATATATATTTAGTTCATAAAAAAAAATTATTTCTGAATATTAACGATATAAGTCAACTATTTCTTAGGATACATCAACTGGATTTTTGAGATTCTTAATGTGGTCTACAGTTTTATGCTCAAATCCCAGACTATTTCATTCAACATTAAACAAAATATGAAGAATAGTTGACATATTATATCGTTTATATTGAAAAATACATTTTTTTTTTTCCTTCCCCGGACTTGAGGTTTCATGTTGCTGTAGGTTATGCGAATTACTAAAAAAAAAATTGGGCGCGATTTTGGGTGGAGGCCCGATTCGGAATAGTTACCTGATTTTGTAATAATGATATATTTACCAGTAATCGGATAAGGAAATGAAGATACAATAATCAAACATAATAATTAAATATGAGAACAAAAAATTAACCGATGAATCAACTTAGGGTGCGGATCACTGTTTTCTGCTCAATTTCTCTTTTAAAATTCATGAATAAGATCATAATGAAAACCAAACACTCTTTTGTTTTTTAAATATCGACGACTTAGGTTACATTTGTTCATGTCATATATATGTCGATGCATAGAAGAACAATGTCAGCTGCAGATCGATCAACTCCCAATTCTCTGGAACCCCAAGGATCAGGGTGTGTGCTATCTTGGAGTACTTTTGGATACACGACTCACATGGAACCTACACATTAACAGAAAACTACAGCTAGCATATTCACAACTTCACACTCTCTAATAAATAGACGCCACTTAAACACACATGTACTATTCTGCTATACAAGACACTCCTACTTCCACTTATAACTTACGCCTGTCCAGTCTGAATCGGTACCAGCAACACTAACATGAAACGACTACAAACATTTCAAAATAAAGCACTCCAAATAGCAACAAACGCACCCTGGTTTGTCAGAAATCACAAAATCCACGAAGAACTGGGAGTTCCTTTATTTGCAGCTCCCATTGAGAAGCTTGTGAAGAATCACCACGAAGGCCTTGTGCATTGTTCCGGGGCCGTACAAATACAGTCTTGGAGCGCCTACTCCTGGGAGGCGACTCAAACAAAGACTGTACCAGGACTTCCTATTTTAAACCCTTTATGTTATATATTTGTGTAAAGTACATATCTTGCTGGTCCAAGTAAATGTTGTTGTTGTTGTTATGTCGATACATTCATTAAAACGGCGGGTTATTTGTTAGTTTTTCAGTAATGCCTATTCCCTAATCCCTCCATTTCTTTCGGCTGATTCCCTTCAAAATGGATAGGTGTTGTCCTTATGAAGTTTTGAATTCACATAAAAAATTCCCTTTGTTCGATTTGGCTGAAAATCAATAGGTTTAGATACATTCATTAAAACTATCTGTCAATAGGCGTTAGAATGTTCTGGATTTACATATAAAATTTCTATTTTATCATATATATAAAGCTGAAAATGTCTGTGCGTTGTACCGCTATAACTCACGAACGGCTTGATGGATTTGATTAATTTTTTTAAAAATTTGTTCGTCATCGTCTGTGGAAGGTTATAGGCGTATTAGTACCTCAATATCTGGTCCATCTCAGCATCCACCCACGCAATCTTTGTAACTCAAAAACCACTGCAATGATTAATGAGGAATCTTTTTGAATAAATTAGTTTTAGCTCCAAAGCTAGCGTTACTACATTTGAAGGACTATAAGCCTTATTCCGTATGAATAATTGAAAATTATAACATCATGAATGTACTGTCGAGGAACTGAATAGCCTTATAGGAGATATTGGGAGAAAAGTCAAAGTTCCCCGGGCAACGCCGGGTATTACTGCTAGTAGTTAATAAAATGCATTTAAATGAATTTGCACTTACGATGATATCAACTATTAAGTTGTTATTAATTTTAAAAAGTTATTAGTTTATTAGAAGCATTGTTATTATATCATTTTCATTCAAATCGGTGTATTAATTACAAGTGAAAAACTTTTTTTTTTTGGTCCTACAAAATTTTATCACAACCACCTACCTGGATGTGATATGTAGGTGTGTTGAGTGGCTTGGAGAAAGGAAGTCCACCCAGCGGCAACTCCTCAGTGCGAAATTTATTACATTACATTATGATGATTAAGTTACAAGAAGTAGAGGTTTATAGCAAGAGATACGAGTAGTTCCACCTCGTCAGTTACTCGTACGATGTCAGGTCCTCGTTAAAGACCCTAGGTAAATAAAAAGGTAGGGTAGAAAAAATTTAGGACTCCCACAGTAGAGTCCATGTCCACCAGAGTGACGAAAGAGCGCTCTCGTAGTAGGCGATATCACCTCGTAGTTAAAGCCCGGACATGAGTCATAAATCCTAACCTATATATATATATATAATAAATAAATGTATTGGATGTTGAAAGAGAAATCATTCATCAATGACACTCCATTATCTTGTTATTACGGAGTTCAGCTCCATTCGCCCATAATGGCTTCAGTAATTGGTTGTAAATGAGTCTTTTATTACTTGACCCTTATGTTTACGGATGGGTTCAGCCAGACCCATTTCAAAAACACTTATTAAAAAAAGTATTAAATTTTCCACAGAATGAGATGACACTTCATGATATCCTCAACGAGAATGTTAAGAACAGGTTCTTAAAAAGAAACTTCGAAAAAATTCTTTTTTTTTTTAAATTTTTGTGAAATTTTGTAAATACAACTTCTGGTCTACGGATGGGTCTGTATAGACCCATGTATATATATTTCTACCTTATCTTTATTGTCAATTCAAGATATTTCATAAATAGATTATTTCACTTTAGTTTACAACTAACAGTGATTCTAGTAACTCGTAGAATTGTAGTTTTTGTTATTTTCTATAAAAATTAATTTTTTTTGATAAAATGAGTGGAGATTTTGAAAATGTTCCTCAATATACACTGAGTCGGTAAGTTTTTCCTCTATACTAGTCACTTATTTGTTTAGAACTAATTACTTATGTTACTGTAACGCAACGATAAATGAGGGAGCCTCTTTTTTGGGGGGGGGGGGGGGGGGGGTACTTTTTAGGATTTTTTTTTGTTTTTTACCAAACAAATGAAAATTTCTGAGCTTCTTGTATTTTTCAGTGTTTTATTTTTGTGCTTTGATACAAAATTCTGGTTGTGGTCTTTTTCTTACGATTTGCCTTGCTGATTACTTTTGTCTTATTCGTTCAAATAAATTGTTTCAGCATGAAGGAGGAAGAAAGGGAGGCATATTATTGTCGAATTGGTGACTTTTTGTCGAGGAACAACGAAGATTCAGATAAGGATGCGGAAGATACAAATGAGGAATATATCCCTGATGGATGTGCTTCGGATGAAGAAAAAGTTCTTGTAGTTGAAAGAGAAGCTGATAAAGAAGATATTAGTGACTACGAAGAGGAACTGGCTGAGCCAAAGAATGCTGTTGTGTCACAACTACAAG
Source organism: Aradus depressus (assembly GCA_963662175.1). Lineage (NCBI taxonomy): Eukaryota > Metazoa > Arthropoda > Insecta > Hemiptera > Aradidae > Aradus > Aradus depressus. The sequence continues at coordinate 24,333,260 of OY759221.1, forward strand.
ATCATAGTATATATTTCATGTCTCGAGATGGAACCAAATGGAATAAAATACCACCTTCATCAACTCGGGTACGAATCCACAACATTGTACGTCAAACTGGTGGAACTATCAAAAGTTCCAATTTTCAAATAAATTATGACGACGTGGTTGTAATCCTCATACGAGAAACAAACAGAAAGGTGCTAGAAGCCACCGAAAGATAAACAACCTAAGTTGTGGAAAAGTGTGACAGTAAAGAGCTATTGTGCTAATTATTTTATTTACCACATTTCCTGTAGAAATTTGATCTCTTTTCTTTATTTAAATTTTGATTTCTACAGTAGTTTTTCGAAAAAGGCCCTAAAAAATATATTATCAATAATTTAAGACGTGAAATTTTTAAGAACGTACACGTATACAACAAAAAAAGCTCCATTTAACAAACTTTACACTTGGATTGACAAAGAGATACCAATTTTTTAAATAATATTAATTTCTAATACAAAGGTTTTTCAAATGATATTACTTGGCCAACAGGGAAGATGAATACAATAGAATTTTAAAGGACAAATAATTGGGTTATTTTCTTTATTTACACATTATAATTAAAAAACTAAACATTGAACAAAACAAAATAAAAAAGAAACAAAGGAACAAAATCATTAAACTAAATACTTTTTTTTTTTTTTTTTTTTTTTTTTTTTTTGGCTTATGTACGGTGCATATTAGCCATGTCAATGTGTAATATATAATTATTTAAAACATCCATGGCCCCGGGAGGGAGTTCTATCTACGAAATAAAACTCACTCCCGGACGGGATTCGAACCCGCAAACCATGGTGAGACCATGCGACTAAAGCCCTACGCTCTAGCCCGCACGGCCACCATGGCCCCCAACTAAATACTTAAAACTATTCTTTTTTTCTTTTTGTTTGGGCATATAAAAAAAAAATTAAATGTACCTTCTTGACGTCTCTACCACACAATTTAGATCTCGATAACTCTTCACATTTCACCTTTAGTCAACTTTCATCTAATTGTTCAACTTCACTATATTAAAAACATCTCAATTTACAGTGCACTGTTCCAGAGCTAGCTCACGACTCTACTCTCTATTTGTTTCACAGCTGTTTTATGTTTCTTGTTTTTTTTTTTTTTAAAACCTTGATATATATATAACGTATATATTATATTATAATAAAAAAATTCAAACATCACACTATATGCGTATTTTGGATTGTTACTGGCCGCCGGGGTAAACCACTGCAATGTACAGCACAAGAAAGAGCTATGGAAAACGAATGCTCTCCCAGTGTTTAGAGACACAATGGCTATTCAGCGTTTCTGGACCATTAGCCGTTTTATTAGGTTTGACGACCAGTGAACTAGAATGCAAAGACGAGCGACCGATAAAGCAGCCCAAACATTCTAAGCAATTTCAGAAATGCTTCAAGTGCATCAGCAGTAAAGGAGAAAATTGTTATTAAAGTTTTCTTTTAAGTTTTGTTTGGGGGCCATGGTGGCCGTGCGGGCTAAAGCGTAGGGCTTTGGTCGCATGGTATCACCATGGTTTGCGGGTTCGAATCCCGTCCGGGAGGGAGTTTTATTTCGTAGATAGAACTCCCTCCCGGGGCCATGGATGTCTTAAATAATTATATATAACACACAATGACATGGCTAATATGCACCGTACATAAAGCCAAAAAAAAAAAAAAAGTTTTGTTTTTTAAGTAGGTAATCTTTTGTTTAATAGAAAAGCATAATTTAAAAAAAAAATGTTTTCATTTTTTGTATAAAAATTATTGAATAATAAATAAATAATTAATTAATAAATAAGTAATATTATTATAATTAATTACTATATAATAATTAAATGTTACTTTAGTTGAATTGCATTGAGTAAAGCTTTATTCCTTCCTATTAGTATGTCATTTCTATAAAAAAAAACAGGTATGGGTCTGGCTGGTCCCATCCGTAGACTGACGTATCATTGAATGGTCCGTAGACATAAGGGTTAATGTAAGTTTCGATCTGTTGTCTAAAAGTCAAACAAATGATACAATTAACATTTAAAAATGATACCGAAACATATATAGTTTAATGTAGATATGGTTATGGTATCGATCAGTAGTAACCTCAAGAAAGTGTACTAGGGCCAATAATTTCAATTTATATTTTGTACATGTGTGTTTGCTTGTTAATTTCGAGTTCAGACGTTTATTACACTGTGAGTGTGGCAAGCCAGGTGGAAAGCTGCGCGAGAAAGCCGAACTACTTTCCAATTCTTTCCAAATATCGGAAAACGAATGGAAGCGGACTTCATTGACGCAAGATTGGAAGTTAATGGAACTATTATATATATATAATAGAAAAACTATTATATATATATAATAGAAAAACTATTATATATATATAATAGAAAAAATATTATATATATATATATATATATATATATATATATATATATATATATATATATATATATAATAGAAAAACTATTATTAAAAGACTTTATATATATCGTTCACAAATATGGTTCGTTGTGTTGAGACCTGGTTTTCTAATTGGAAGTTAAAACTAAATCCCTCAAATCATCTTCTCTCATAGTCGAATAAGTCAAATCAACAACATTCAAATTGATAACACCGATATTCCCTGGAATACTTCACAAGCATTAAAATATTCCGACCTACACGTGGCACACCCACACATCAAAACTAACACAAGTACACCAAAAATTCACAACTTCACTCACTCATTAACAGCAAAAGACACTCCGCCCAAATTGTATCAACATTTAGTAAATATCACTATTACACCCATCATTAACTTATCCTTGCCGTAAAACTACAAACATTCAAAAAATAAAACCCTCCGGCTAGGTCTCAACGCTCCATGGTTCGTGAAAGACGGTATAATTCATAAATAACTGAACATAGCTCCCATGGACACCGTTCTGTGATCTATGACTGAGACGTTCCGCCAGAACTTTTTTTTTTTGGGGGGGGGGGGGGGGGGGGTGTGCACCCTGAGGGGGGTCGGTCACATCACCATTTTATATCGTCGGGAAATTATATGTTCTCCGGTTTATTTACAAATTTTTAATTGTTGCTGTGGACGGCTGTGTTCCGGCTCGATGACTAAAGTCCACAGTCGTCCTTGGTTTTCAGCGCTTTACGCCGAGTGAGCTCGGGATTTGTCGGGGGGTTCTGTTCTGCCTACTTTCCGGAGCCGGGGTCAGCCACTGCAACGCCTGTCGGCGGTCGGCGGGGCCCCCAGCGCCGGGTTAGAAGGCTTTCTTGATTCTCCGCCAGGAGGAGACGAACCGACCAAAAGCCAGGTAGCCAGCCTCCGTCATCAGTCCCGGCAGGTCCAGTCCCAGGTAGGATCCTGTCCGGCGAATCAGCGCCGCCCTGGGCCCGTCGTTTAGCGGGCATTCGTTATATACATGAATGCCTGCTTACTTTTGAAATATTGTCTATTCCACGAAAAAAACTTTAACCTGCAGATCAGACTGAAGCGGTACAAGTTCTCTTATCCCATATATATGTTGCAGTCGGAGAACAAAAAATTTAAATAATTCATTTTATTCAATGGAAATTCAAGGAATAGGTTTAGGTTTTATGACTCCCGCCCGGGCTTTAACTACGAGGTCATATCGCCTACTACCACTCTTTCGTCACTCTGGTAGACATGAGCCCGACTCTACTGTGGGAATCATAAATTTTGCCTACCATAAATTTGTATTTTTGTAGGGGTCTTTAACGAGTAACGGACATCTGACAGGCTCGGGACCATTGCTTAGCGTCCCCATAAGAAGGACGGCGTGCTTAAGTTTATTTTACCTTCCAGATAAAATAAACTAAGGGCCTCGGTTGGATTTCGAACCCACTATTTTGAGCTTAGAAATCAAGCACGCATACCACTGAGCTACCGGCCCTCTCTCCAAGGAATATATGTTCACCCCAGAAGACCATATTATGTTATATAACTGCTAATTCCAGCTTGAACATTTTTGAACTCGATAACTCCCGATTGAATGATAGTACCTACCAAGACAAAAGTTTATATGTGAATCCAGAACCCTCTAAGGACGATACCTAGTGATTTTTGTGTGAGTGATTAAGGAGGAGGTTTAGCACAAAAACTCTAATAATTGCCGTTGTAATGAATGTATTGACACAAAATTTCATATGTAAATTCAAAGCACTCTAAGGACGACACATATTAATTTTCAGCTGAATCAACCAAAGGGAAGGGGGCTTTAAAGAAGCTCAACTGACGTAACGAATGTCTGGACACAAAATTTATAATGAGTATTCAGAAGCCACTATGTAAGTCAAATATTGAGGTTTAGCACGAACGGTCGATTGGGTTTGGAGGGAGAGCGAAAACGTAATTGACTAATTCGTGATGGGGAAGTACATAGGCGGTGATTCACCGACCACATTTTTGTTGTTTGGCTTTTGTTTAGATAAAAATAGAGAGAGAGCGAGAGAGTAGATAACCTTCAGACGTCTCGTAAATTCAGGTCGATATCCCCACCTTGGTCAATCAGGGTACATTCCGTGGATAATTACCTGAACTCTGTCATATTCTGGTTAATAAACATAGTCCATTTACTGAACATATTCTAGTTACTAAGTCGACGCAATGGAGCAGGGTGATCTTTTATTGTTATCTGCGGCTGATTTGTTATGTAATTAAATTAAACGCAAAAAAAAAAAAAAGAATAGTTTGGACAAAAGGGTGGTTAATTAAAAAGTAAACAATTTTCGCACATCAGATTTATAAAATGTTCTAAATCAGTGGTTCTCAACCTTTTCATACCCACGGACCAGTAGACTCCTTACCTGATCGATGGCGGACCAGTCATGGAATTCAGTCAAAGAACAAAAAACCCAAAAGAGCAAAATATGGCAAAAAGATCCAATAAATGAGCATTAACCTTGAAACATTTATTATTTACTCACTATACCCTTGCCTATATACCCTTGATCTTGCATTTTGTTTGAAAGTTTTTCAATATTTGGCTGCCAAGAAGTCAAAGCCAATCTCAATGGATTAATTTTGTTATTTATAAGACAAATTCAATGCTTTATTTGCAGCCGGATATTGTTACTCTATATATTCCAATAAACAGATATTTACAGATAATAATAAATATATAAAAAAATATAAAAATAAAAAAGAAAATATATACCTATATAAAATCTAATAAAGTAAAGAGTACTTAACTTGATTAGATTTTATATATATATATATATATTTTTTCTTTTTTATTTTTATATTTATTACTAGCAGTAATACCCGGCGTTGCCCGGGAAACTTTGACTTTTCACCTAATATCTCCCGTTCGAATCCTATTCAATTCTTCGACAGTACATTCATGATGTTATAATTTTCAATTATTCATATGAAATGCAACGGCGGATCCCACAGCTAGTACGTAGTGAGGAACGTTGGGCACCACAGCTAGTATGTGCCTTGCAACGGCGGAAACCACAGCTAGTGAATACTTAGCATCTCTGGACATCCTAGCCAGTGCGTACTTAAGAACGCTTGTGACCACAGCTAGTGAATACTTTGCATCGCTGGACATCCTAGCCAGTGCTTACTTAAGAACGCTTGTGACCACAGCTAGTATGTACCTTGCAACGGCGGACCCCACTGCTAGTACGTAGCTGGGCACCACAGCTAATATGTGCCTTGCAACGGCGGAAACAACAGCTAGTGAATACTTAGCATCGCTGGACATTCTAGCCAGTGCGTAATTACTACTACTACATGTGAAATTCCATGACAATCCGACCATTGGTTAATGAGTCAACACTATCTTCATGCTAAGGCCTGGGGTAGTTGTGGGGGTCACAACTCCCCCTCCCGTTAAAATTTTTGGGATGTCACATAGTGTATTTTTCTATTTCGTCTTTAAGAATACTTTATGTGATATGCCATGATATTCCGATCATCCGTTAATGACCTATCACTACCTTCATATTTAGGCCTACCCAAATAACCCCCTCTCCCGTTCAAATTTTTGTGACGTCACACACCCTATTTTTCTACTTGAAATGAAATGAAAAAACAATTTTTATTCTGGGACATACGTCCCCTAAGAATAAAAGCATAAGAAATAAACAGAAGAGATACAAATATCGAACAAGTTGAATAAAAGATAACAAATAAGGGACTATAGCAACTAAAGGAACAAAAACAGTTGGAAATAAGGATAAACAAATCATATTAAAATAAATGAGGGACAATGTTAGAATTATAAAGTAAAAAATAATAGAAAAAATAAATATATATGACAGAAAGGGTCACTGAGAGAGAGAGAAAAAACATAAATAAAATAAAATAAATAAATGTTGGGCGTCACACACCCTCTTACATACATTTATTTACAGTTATATATCCAAAATAACACACACACCTATACATTATTCGGCATGGAACTGAAAGAAATAAGTAAAAAGAAAAATAAAGGAATGATTACTTCTCGTTTACTTGGCCATTCATACTACATGTGAAATTTCATGACAATCCGACAATTAGTTAATGAGATAGCACCATCTTTATACTTAGGCCCCCCTTATAACCCCCCCTCCCTTTCGAAATTTTGGGGCGCCACATATCCTATTTTTCAATTGGCTTTTAAGAATACTACATGTGAAATTTTGTGATAATCCAACCATTAGGTAATGAGCTATTGGTATCTTTATATTTAGGCCTAACTCTCCCGTTCAAAATTTTGGGACGCTACGCACCTTATTTTTCTATTCGGCCTTCAGGAATACTACATGTGAAATTTGGTACAATACGACCAACCGTTAATGAGCTAGCTCTATATTTATACTTAGGCCCCCATCACAACCGCCACTCCTGTTCAAAATTTTGGGACGCCACATAGCCTATTATCAATCGGGCTCAAAAGGATGTTACATACGAAGTTTCATGAAAATCCGTCCAGCCGTTTGGGCGTGATGCTGGAACAAACATCCAAACAAACAAACCCCGTTTCAGCTGTATTAATATAGATTATCTTGTAAATATCTGTTTATTGGAATGTATAGAGTAACAAAAACAAGGGATTCCCAGTCCATAATAGAAACCCCCCTCCATAACTGTACTTTCTACTCTGTCAACCAATTCTGTCAGTTTATAAATGACTCTTGATAATGCCTTAACACGGCGAAACTAGTTGAGTATTTGAGAATATATAGTGAAATTAGACAAAGAAATTGTGTATTTTAATTATCTATTCCTACAATTCGTTAATTCGCGCAAGGGAAGTAATGCCGGTAATTCACCGATGTCTTTTTAATTTTTATTTTATTAACAATCAGCCAGTCTCTACCATTTCATTATTCATTAATAGATTATAGATGTAGAGATAATAGATTTATTTTTTTGTTTAGGTGAAAATTGGTTGATAAAGGCTCTTTTATGGACAAAGAATGGAGTCAGATAAGGACCGGAGTGATAAGAAGACCAATCCGAGGGCTCAAGCCAACATCTTATCTGCCCTCACATTTAGGTAAATATCGTCATATTTTTTATGTCATTTCTTATTCGAATGTCTTTATAAACACTAATTTTGTTGTTCCATAATTCGGGTGAATTATGGTAATCTTCAATAAATGACGTTGTTCTTTCATTAGTCCAATCCATGTCGCACGATACAGCTGACTGTTGGATAACGACGACAATGTTCGACACGTTGTATCCTGTCGAGAGGTGACGCATGCGGCCCAGCAACAACAGTCAACTTGTAGCATGCGGCAAGAAGACTTGTTTTTTGTCGCTTCGTGTTCCTTCGATGGAAAGACGTGTGTAGTATGCGTCAATGCCGCATGCTACATGTTGCCCTAAAAGTTGCCTCAGTGGAATTCCGCCTTGAGCCCGACTCTACTGTGGAAGTTCTAAATCTTTCTCAGGTTTATTCACGTAGGGTAGGGATCTTTAACGAAGATCTGACAGCGAACAGGCTCGGGACCATCACCGAAGCTCAAGGTTTTTTTCACCTCCCAGACAAAAAACCTGAGCCATCTTGAACTCTGAGATACCAGCGCCCGTTGAAACCACTCTAGCAATGAACTTGAAATTTGGGAAACATGTACTAACTTATATCTGATTAGATTTTAACCGAAGTCAAACGAAATTACGTAACACATTTATTTTATTTTTTTCAATTGACTAAATGACGAGTGAAATAATGGTAACTTAATATTGAGTTGGGTAACATTTTCCAAGGACCCCCACACTCCTATATAATTTATGAACGGTCCCTAAGACCGTCCTCTATTAGCCCCCTTAGCTCCTGACAACGCCCCCGGGGGCGGTAGAACCCCCCTGGAGCTACTTCTCTCCATATTGTTTCACTAATGTCCTCTTCTCTATTCTCCAGCTGGACCCTTCCCTTGTTCTGGGCAGGCTACCGAAGAGACCTTGTAGTCGACGATTTGTTCTCTCCTCTCAAGGAACACAGCTCATCTTATCTCGGAAACAAATTAGAAAAGTAAGCAATAGGAAATTATATTATTATTATTTTTTCATCAAATAAAAATTAAATATTGCCTGGTTTGCGAAATATTTATATAGTAAATCAGATGACATTTCCCACAGAATATAAATAAGGTTTGGAGGAATGCACACTTCTACGAAAACCATTTTTACATTGCTTACCCCCTCTCAAAAAAGTTAATGATAAGTTATTACACCTCGGTGTGTCTATGAATGAATTTATTTATTTATTACTAGCAGTAATACCCGGCGTTGCCCGGGGAACTTTGACTTTTCTCCCAATATCTCCTATAAGGCTATTCGACAGTACATTCATGATGTTATAATTTTCAATTATTCATACGGAATAAGGCTTATAGTCCTTCAACTGTACTAACGCTAGCTTTGGAGCTAAAACTAATTTATTCAAAAAGATTTCTCATTAATCGTTGCAATGGTTTTCAAGTTACAAAGATTGCGTGAGTGGATGCTGGGATGGACCAGGGGTTGATTAAAAAATAGACCTTAACCTTCCGGTAGATAAAACTTATCTATTCAAAAAGATTCCTCATTAATCATTGCAGTGGTTTTTGAGTTACAAAGATTGCGTGGGTGGATGCTGGGATGGACCAGATATTGAGGTACTAATACGCCTATAACCATCCACAGACGATGAAGAACAAATTTTAAAAAAATTAATCAAATTCATCAAGCCGTTCGTGAGTTACAGCGGTACAACGCACAGACATTTTCAACTTTATATATGTATATGATTGATGTGGTAAAATTTTGTTATGAATATACATTAAGAATAACGAAGGAATATAGATAACAAAAAATATATAACTGCATTCTTAGCTATCAACTTTAATAAAATAGTATCTGTCCTATTATTGTGGATTTCAAAACACTAAATTTTAAATTTATGTTTACAAAAAAATTCACTTACTCTGTCTCTCACTGCCAGTCACTATACCGTATATATATGAGCAGTTCCATTACTTTTCGGAAAAACCGTGCAAACAAAGTTTTTCAATTATGCTGCCGATTTTTTTTGTGAAAGTACCCACGAAAAAATGACGATCTACAAAGTTTTAGCACGATTGAGATCAACTCATTGGAGTTACGATTTTTTATTTTCAAAAGAAAAAAGGCTATTTACACGAAGTTTAATAGTTATTTCCTATCCATGTTCGACTAAAAAAATTTCTACTATAGGGTTTTTTTATCGTCAGGATTTCAGCTTTTCAAAAAAAAATAAATCCGACTAATTTTTTTCACATCCTCATGAATTAGAGCTAACATTAGCTACGCGTGATATTACAAAAATCGCTGGAAATCGAACAGCTTTAAAGAGCTATTGAAACAATTGTTTCAAGCTGGGATTTTTGAAAAAAATTATTTTCACATATAATTAACATAGAATAACACTATTTCAATTATCTATTTGAGTTTTTATCGCACTATTTATCCCCATTACATTATTCTATCATAAATTTATGAATTTAAGATTTATTATTAATCTGTTTCGTTTTTATTTTAGGTTTTCAGGTCTATAAAAATTCGTTATTTTTCGTTTGCTCTGATGGTAACTGTGGTTTATCGATCATTCAAGTTATCTATATCTGATAATAGATAATTCAATTCTGTCATTCCTTTGAACGTATTAATGATTACAGGTTGTTTTTGATTTTTTGTTTACTTGCGTCATCTTCATCTGTTAATTCCGAGAGTTTGTGTGTGGAAAATGTGGAAAATGTTTTCAAATGATATTTTGAACGGGTTATCTTCCCGTTGTAACAACAATCCATTATCACTACTTAAAGTCAACAGATCAAATCATTACCTTTAAACAAAAAAAACACACAACAAATTAAAAGTTTGAATGACATCATGAAAACAAATAGTCTAGGTTACCTATGCAGTGAGCATACAAGTTGTTATTTCATGGTGAATGAGCCCCAAAAATGTATTGAATCATGATAAAAATAAACCGAAACGTTAAACAGTTCTAATAATTGGTTCGAACAGTTATTAATGCGCAAACGAACACTCTCGGAACCTTGAACAATAAAACACAACGAATTAAAATTCTGAATAACACGATGAAACCGAAAAAATTTTAGGTTACCTACGCAATGAGTATAAAAGTGTTATCACAAGGAATATGAGTTTTCCCGGATGTATGTAATATAAACAAGACGAGCAGGAACTTTGTGATAATGCACACAATTTGCTTCAACTATCGCAATAAATATTTTTTCGACTTCTGACGCAAGTAAACAAAAAATAAAAAACAACCTGTAATCACGAATACGTTCGAAGGAATGACCGAATTGAATTATCTATTATGAGATATAGATAACTTGAATGATCGATAAACCACAGTTACCATCAGAGCAAACGAAAAATAACGAATTTTTATGGACCTGAAAACCTAAAATAGAAACGAAACAGATTAATAATAAATTTTAAATACATAAATTTGTGATAGAATAATGTATTAGGGATAAATATTGCGATAAAAACTCAAATAGATAATTGAAATAGTGTTATTTTATGTTATTATACAGTCAGTAACAAAAATGTTCGGACGGTTTGATTTTTCAATAAAAAATTATAATAATTAAATGCACAAGTAATAAAAAATAATTTAAAAAAATAATTAAAGCCATTTTTCAATCAAGAATAAGAATTCAAAAGTGGGTTAGGATAAAGAAAAAACAGCTTTGATTAGAACAAATAAATATTTTAATTTAATAAATTTTATAACAAGTAATGTAGGTAACAAAAATTTTCGGACAAAAATGTAAACAACTATAAATAAATTCAATGTTTTTTTTACGATTTCACAAATTCAAAAACCATAATGTTAATTAATATTTGGTTGGGTACCCTTTTTGTGTAATAACATCTTTCATTCGATTCGGCATTGATGATGAAACTAATTTTTTGGTGAAATTTGGAGATATTTTACCCCACTCTTCTAATAACTTTTGTTTCAATTCGTTTTTTGAAGCAATGGGTGTTAATCGAATTTTCCTGTCGAGCTCAACCCATACGTGTTCAATTGGGTTGAGATCGGGCGATTGGGGGGGGTTTCATAACTTTAGGGCAGTTATACAAAAGCCAAGTACGTACCAATTCACAGGTGTGTTTCGGATCCGTTGTCTTGGTAAAAATGAAAAGTCCGTAAAATCCCAAGTTTTTCAGCACTCTTTTTCAAATTGCTCCTTAGTAATTCGGCATAAACTTTTCCAGTCATGGTGGTTTCAATGAAAACCAGTTCACCAATTCCACTAGACGCCATACACCCCCACACCATCACTGAGCCACCCCCATGTTTTACTATTGGTTTTAAATTTTTTGGATTCAGCTCCTCATTATTTTGTCGCGACTGTCGGGACTAAATATATTAAACTTACATTCAAAAGTATTTGCTTGCAATAGAACAAACCGCATAATAAAATATTCTTGTATCTTGTAACTCTTCACAACATAAAAAGAAATCTCAGGTCATGTAATGTCAGAAAACTAGATTTTTGTGATATGACGTTGGAAGAGAGCGACAGCAGCGCTGACCCTCGGCAGAAACCGTCCCTTCCCCCTACTCTATCCCCTCCACCTTCTCTCTAAAGAAACTAAGTACCCAATTTTTCTAATTTCAACGTTTTTTCTCCGATATTTCGACAAATAAATGTTTCCAGATCATGTCCGTTTACTTCCATGTAATATATGTATACATATACTATTACTTTACTTTTGTTTACTTCCCTATACATATAATATATGTATACATAATAATATGTACTAAAAATTTTGTAATCGTGTGAACATCAGAGATCAATTGCATGCGTGTGTTTATGTGAGAGCTCAAACGCTTTGACCTGACATCGTTCAGGCTCATGACCATCGCTTAACATCCCATCCGAAGGACGGAGTGCTTAAGTTTATTTTACCTCGCAGATGAATGACATTACTCCAAAAAATTTCTGAATGATTCTGGAACTCTTTTGCGAAGCTCAATCTTTTTTTTATATTTTTTTCACTCACAAACGGTTTTTGGTACTCTCCCATTATATCCTGCTTCTTTTAGAATTCTTCGAACATTTTGTGGGTGAACTTTCTTTCCCGTTTCTCTGTATACCTCGGCGACGATCTGAGGTGCACTCCTCGAGGGCTTGTTTTTAATTTTCCGGACAACGCTACACCTTTCTCGGTCGTTTAATACTCTTGGACGGCCAGAGGAAGATTTCAAATCTAGCCGATCCTCGTGCTTATACCTTCGAATTACATCGGCTACGGTGCTTTTACTTCGGCCTACCATACCACCGATTTTGCGGACACTTAATCCTTTTTCATAATTAAAAATTATTATCTGTTGAACTTCAAAAGATGTTCGACCCATCTTGACAGCAGGAAATACAAATAACTACTGAATGCAGTAATAGAAGGATATAAACACATTTTATTTGTTCGGTATTAGCGGTTGGTTGAGAAGGGATTAAAGATCATGATCAGAGTCGCATTTGTTTACAAAACAAACAACAGGTGTCCAGAAAATTTTGTTACGTGAATTTCTTGTCTTCAATTATTAATGCAAAATTTCCTATTAGCTGTAAATGTTTAATTAATTGTTTTACGGCGTTTTGAAATGATTGATGATCTCGAAATTTAAAACTTTGCTTGAATTAAATATTTTGCCATATAACTATGTGTAACTGCAAAAGAAAAACAAAATTATAAATTGTCCGAAAATTTTTGTTACTGATTGTATGTGAATATGAGTTTTTTCAAAAATTCATAGAGCAGGTTTGAAGGTCGTCCAAAAAATTGAAAATGAAAATTTCACAGAATATTCTTCTATGTTAGGACTACATGTAGTAAAATTTTCACGCGATTTCGTCCACATAGGAAAAAGTTATCGTTAATAGAAAGAATCCTTTTTTTTTTAAATAGCAAAATTCCTATGTGAATTAATTCGATTATAACATAGAAATTTCGACTTTTGTGGAGTTTTCCATTAATTTACAACTTCCTTGACCTGTATAAATACGTGAAAAAAATTCCAGCTTGAAACAATTGTTTCAATAGCTTTTTAAACTTGTTCGATTTCCAGCGATTTTTGTAATATCACGCGTAGCTAATATTAGCTCTAATTCATGAGGATATGAAAAAAATTAGTCGGATTTTTTTTTTTTTTGAAAAGCTGACATCCTGACGATAAAAAAACCCTATACTAGAAATTTTTTTAGTCGAAACATGGCAAGGAAATAACTATTAAACTTCGTCTAAATAGCCGTTTTTTTTAGAAAATAAAAAATCGTAACTCCAATGAGTTGATCTCAATCGTGCTGAAACTTTGTAGATCGTCATTTTTTCGCGCGTATTTTCATACAAAAAATCGGCAGCATAATTGAAAATCTTTGTGCGCACGGTTTTTCCGAAAAGTAACGGAACTGCTCATATATATGTATACCTATATACCTATATATATATACCTGTATACCTATATATATATATATACCTGTATACCTATATATATATATATATATATTTTTTTTTTATTAAATCATAAATGAAAGTAAAATATGAACCTTTAAGGTTAACATCTTGCTCAACATTGGTCCCAGAATAATAAAATTTATTTTCATTTTCAAAAAAAACAAAAAACATCTAGGTCATAAGCATCTATATACTTTGAGATGGAGACAGATGCATATCCATACATATGCACATACACACACATATATACATATCTATACACATACACACATCTATACATATATACAGATATACATCAATATACATATATATACCATATATACATTTTTTGAAGTATTGTTGTGTACTTTTACATTTTTACATTATTGCTTGAATTATAGCTCGTCCATTAGTTTTGTAGGTATCACTAAAGAAATCTATAGTCCTCTGGAGTGCCTCTCGGTGGTCGCCCAGAGCTGCTGGTAGTGCTCTGGTGATGCCTCTCGGTGGTTGCCCAGAGCTGCTGGTAGTGCTCTGGTGATGCCTCTCCTGGCCAGCTCCTCCTGATAAAGTGGACACTCCTCCAGGATGTGCCGCACCAACAGCTCCTCCCGATAGAGTGGACACTCCTCCAGGATGTGCCGCACCGACAGCTCCTCCTGATAGAGTGGACACTCCTCCAGGATGTGCCGCACCGACAGCTCCTCCTGATTGAGTGGACACTCCTCCAGGATGTGCCGCACCGACAGCTCCTCCTGATAGAGTGGACACTCCTCCAGGATGTGCCGCACCGACAGCTCCTCCTGATAGAGTGGAGACTCCTCCAGGATGTGCCGCACCGACTGCTCCTCCCGATAGAGTGGACACTCCTCCAGGATGTGCTACACCGACAGCTCCTCCTGATAGAGTGGACACTCCTCCAGGATGTGCCGCACCGACAGCTCCTCCCGATAGAGTGGACACTCCTCCAGGATGTGCCGCACCGACAGCTCCTCCTGATAGAGTGGACACTCCTCCAGGATGTGCCGCACCGACAGCTCCTCCCGATAGAGTGGACACTCCTCCAGGATGTGCCGCACCGACTGCTCCTCCCGATAGAGTGGACACTCCTCAAGGATGTGCCGCACCGACAGCTCCTCCTCACACTTCACACTCCCTGCCTTCCTCTCTTCTTATCAAGTGGCCGTGGCTCAGCCGACTGTGACCCACTCGTAGCCTCATCAATGCCTCTTCTCGTCGGTTATCCCTGATGGACGTTTTCCATGGTTCCACCCCTTTATTGATGTATTTTAATTTGTTGCGGCCGTCAACTTCGTGCCACATGTTGGTCCAACCCAGTGTAACCTTACCATGGAGTATCTGTTTGAGATCCGATTTTGTAGAGATTTCATTACATTCAGCAGCTGAAGTTGAGGCTTCTTTTGCGGCAAGGTCTGCTTGTTCATTTCCTTCTATACCTACATGTGATGGAACCCACATAGATATGTCTGATTTGCCCTCAGATAAGATATAATCTGTGTATCCACTCGTATGGATTCTACTCACAGGTTAATGGATGAATTTAGTAGATTTGTTTTTGGTAAGTTATTTATTTTCCTTTTTTACTTCCTCAGCTATACGAGCTATAGGAGAGGTTATGTAATCGGTCACAAATTTGATGGGGAGTTTTCAACGGAATTTCATGTTTTCCGACCTCTATATTTCAAAGGGAATGAATGTGGGGGATCAAAAGCAGGCTCAACTCAAAAACTCCAATAACTGCCGATGTAATGAATGTATCGATATGATATTTCATATTTGAAGTCATAATCCAATGAGTACACAACCTGTCAAAATTCAGCGATATCGGCTGAAGGGAAGGGGAGTCCATGGGAGGGGGCTCAATTCAAAATCCCTTAGAACTGCCAATGTAATACATTTATGGACACAAAATTTAGAATGAGGATTTAGGAGCTCATATGTAAATCAACTGTCGAATACTAGCCCAAACGGTCGACTAGTTTTGGAGGGGGCGCGAAAAGTTAATTGATTAATTCGTTCTGGGGAAGTACATTGCTAGTGATTCACCGACCAATTATTTTTTTATGTCGGTACAATTTTACAAATATACTGGTTTTATATTAGATTAATATATTTTTTATTCTCTTAGTATAATTCAAGTGTTACCAATAATATTGTTTTAATATTTTGTTTTAGGGCCTGGAATGAAGAGGTTTTGCGAGCTCAGAGAAGCAAGAAAGAACCAAGTCTTCTTAGGGTCATTGCTAAAGTGTTTGGATGTCGGATAGCCCTCTACGGCCTTGTTATTTTATTCTCTGAAATCGTGCTAAGGTAAACTAAAAATTTATTTTCAATACACTAATTGAACAAGTTCCAACTTTGTTTATTGTTGCTTTAGTTACGATGTTGAACAATGCTAAAACTATTTTATCCTGTTGAAGACTAATTGAGTGGTTGACGCAAAAAAAGGTTCTAAGCGCCACTTTAGTCGAAAATGGTTCTATAGGCCTCTAGGGACTGTGTAGGGAAGTTTTTTTTGCCGTTACAGCAGCAGTTGGTAGTATTGAGCCCACGTCAGCGTTGAGCCCCATGGATGAAGGTTCTAACAGCCAACAGTAGTTCTCAACATGGCAGCGGAAGGAAGTGTTATTTTGGCGTTTAGAACCTTTTTCGCGTCAACCACAGTAATAATGGCTGACCGTCATTTCCCAAATTCAACTTAACCTTAGTTCAATTCAACTCTTTAAGAAGTAAAACTGAATTTTTGAATAAAAATGTACGAATTGTCAATATTTTTGTTTCAGAAATAGATTACTAACATTTTATCTCTTAATTACTTTAGTGTTTTGATTTGAGACTAATTTCGTTGATCTGAATTATTTTTTGCGACTTTGGTTAGTTTATTTCTCTCTGATTTATTCTCTTTCTGTTATTTAGATTAAATTTCAATTTTTTTCCTGCTGTTTAAGTGTTAATTTCATGTTATCAGAAATGATTGTATTATTTTTTCAATAAGCATTTGTATTTTGCCACACTTCAAAAATATTCCAAATTAGAGTTGTACTATATTTCTATAGTAAATAAAATGCATTGTTGTATCATGGTTGTAAATTAATGTTGTAAATACGTCGGAATTGCCGGTGTTGCCCGAGAAAGTCCCGAATTTCATGTCATTTTAAGATCTGTATCAACGAAAATTTACTAATAAAATGCATTGTAGTATCTTGATTGTAAATGAATGGCAAGAAATGTAGTGAATTTCCCGGGGTATATTTTAATTTAGAGATATTCTAAATACCTGAATGGTTTTTTGACCATGTTCATGCGATTCCTGAATAAATTTGGAGTAAAAAAGCATTTTGTTTCGGTTTATCGAACCCTTTGAAATGATATTCCACACATTGTTATTATATGCAAGATTGTACGAAGCTTATATTAAGTTAAATGTTTGTTGGTATAGGATAGGACAGCCCCTGTTATTAGGCCAGCTGATCGCCTATTTCTCTCAGCCTGAAGCCACCCGCATGCCGAAGGATGAAGCCTATATCTACGCAGGCGGAGTCATTCTCTGCTCTGGCCTCTATATACTTCTCGTGCACCCCTATATGATGGCATTTTTGCACATTGGCATGAAACTAAGGGTGGGCATCTGCTCTTTGATATACAGGAAGGTTAGTTGTTTTTAATTTTTTTTTTTTCAACTATATCAAATTTAACTATTGATATAATTTGTAAACATTGTATTTTATTCATTCTCTCTGTACTGGGAACCCAACTAAGAAGATACTAGTAAGTTGAGTCACGATATTCCGAACACCATTTATGTGCTTAGAATATCGAATATTTGTGTATTCGATATTAAAAAGTTAATGGAAATCCTGGAGCTGGTCCGAGCTACAAAACAATGCCCAGATAAGATAAAACACTCGTTTGCCTGATTCCTTCAAAAGATATCTAAAAGAACACCCGAAAAAAACATTTTTAACTAAATTTTCCTAACGTTATTCAGTGAACATCCGAAGAGTTTTGGGGGTAACCACTATCATTAAGTACAGGAAAAAAGCTGTATCTTCCCGCCATGCCATCTAAAGCTTTCACTTTGAGACAGACATGTATATTTGTGTTCCAGTCGCTGCAGCTGAGTAAGACGGCGTTGGATCAGACCACGGTAGGCCAGGTAGTGAACCTGCTCTCTAACGATGTGAACAGGTTCGACAACGCCTTCATCTTCGTTCACATCCTCTGGATCGGCCCTCTACAAACCCTCATCGTTACCTATCTCATGTGGAAGATCATGGGGGTCGCTGCATTTATCGGCCTTGCGTTTCTCTTCCTGTTTATACCATTTCAAGGTAATATTATACTTCTTATTGAAGTGAAACTTCTTTAAGCCCACTGGGCGACTTGGGGACTAAGCTGGTAAATGAGTTACGAAATTATGTTAAGCGCTGAGGTCAACGGAAATAGAGAGCGAGAGAACTAGAAAGAGTGTTGATGCATTCGTTCTATCGGGACTTATTGTGTTCGCAGATACACTCAAACTTTTTTTTCATATTTGGAATATGGTCCGAAGACATGAAATTATTTGGAAAGGCCGCATCGATTTTTTTACCGATTATATCAATTAAATTATGAATTGACGGTAAGAAAATTTCTCTAAAAGCCAGCGATGACATTGTCCGGCTTTAGGATCTTCAGTGTTTGAAGGTCTCGACAACCGTTCCCAGAATTTTTCTTATTTGATACTCCCAAATGAAGAAAATAAATACAAGTGCTTCATATCCTCTTATTTTTAATGGAGAAAAGATACATAAGGAATTAATTTTATAATTCCTGTTTATTTCAGGTTGGCTTGGAAAGCAGGCATCGTCTCTTCGTTTGAAAACCGCGGGCTGTACTGACGAAAGAGTTCGTCTGATGAACGAAATCATATCGGGTATACAAGTTATCAAAATGTACACTTGGGAAAAACCATTTGCATATCTTGTTGAAACTGCCAGAAGGTAATTTTAAAAAATATATAGACATTTTATTTTAATGTTTATATTATATTTTCCTTAAATATTATTTTTTATATTTATGTTTCAGAAAAGAAATCAAGCAAATAAGGAAGTCATTGTATATCCGAGGGATCATGTTGTCGTTTATTATATTTCATACTCGAACTGCCATCTTCTTTACTATATTGTCCTATGTTCTTTTTGGGAACATGATTAACGCTGAAAAGGTATCTTTCAACTTCTCTTTTAATTCTACACGAAGTTATGAATAATAACGAAATATTATATTTGTATCCGCACCACAGGGACGGACACCTACTGATTTTCAGTTATTTCATTTATTTTTCAATGAAGGGGGAATCAGGGGTGTGCTGATACAAAACCTTCAATAATTGCCGAAGTAATGAATGTATCGACATGAAATTTTGTATGTAAATTCAAAATCCCATAAGGACAACACCTATTTTCACCCGATTTGGCTCAGGGGAAGAAGTTATACAAAAAAACCGTAATACCTTAATTTAATGACGTGTCTTAACGAAATTTTATATAGGATTTCGAACTCAGTGAAGAGGACCGACACCAACGAAATCGACCGAAGGACAGAGGGGATGAATACAAAATTTAGTATGAAGATTTAGACCCTGAGTAAGACAGCTACTGATTTTCAACCAGATTGGTGAATTGTTAGATTATTATAATTCGCGCTGGGGAAGTACATTGCCGGTGATTTACATTCAATTAATTCCTCGTAACTTTGAATGTTGCCCGTTCTTTGTAACTTACTGATTAATTTCTATTATTTTTTTCTTCTCTAGGTTTTCGTGCTGACATCTTTCTACAGTGCACTAAGGCAGACGATGACAGTGTTCTTCCCTCAGGGGATTACTCAAGTTGCAGAGGGATTGGTCTCTGTCAAACGTATAAGGGTATGTGTCATCCGCTAATATTCAGGATAATATATAAAGGATAACACCTTTAGTCGGGTACAGACTAACATATATCATTAATTATTATGTTGTTTGTTAAGGTAACTAGAAACTCATATAGAAAGGTAGCGAGCATTTAAATATAAACAATAAATTTAATTATGAGGTATGATTGCTTACATCTACCAGAATATAACAACTCACAAAATATAACAACATGTGTCTAATAGCATTCAAATATACTGCCCTTGAAGCGGAAAGTCCAAGTTTTAAAAAAGTTCTTTGGAGTATGTTCAACCCAATCAAACTCTGGAGAACAGGAACTTGAAGGCTCGAACCAGGATTCCAATATCTGGAGAAGCAACGACGTAGTCTGGAAGATGAATAGCAGCGAACTGCTTTGGGCTGGTCATGTAGTCAGAAGCAACCCATCACGCAGCGGACCTAGGCGCAGAGGAAGACTCCAGATTTGGTGAGCTGATACAGTTGAACACCATGTCGTCAACTGGAAAGCGATAGCTCTTGACCGACCTCGGTGGAGGAGGCTTGTATGTGCGACTAAGGAATTAAGGATCTCAACGGAATAAGAGTAGAGAAGTCAATTTTTTCCAGGTCCTGTCAAATCTGTAACAACCTCTGGAAAAAATGTTGGTAAAAGTCACCAACAATCATCCCCAAGAATTGATCAATTACGTTTTCGCTCTTAGTGCATTATTGCCATTTATTTGATCAGGAATTATAAAGTATAATATTACGATTTATTTTTCTTCCGTGCAAAAACATAAAGGAAACATTGTCAGTTTAGCACAGTTTGGGAACCGTTATTGTACAGTTGACGTCATAAATGAATAATAATTTAACAACTAGAATTATGAGGTTTTTAGTCTGTTTATGTTTTTTTTTTTTTTTTTGTTGAAGGATTTCCTTCTGATAAGTGAAAAGAAAGAAGATGCTACGAAAAGTAAAAAAGACAATGATCGGATTCAGAACAACATATCGAAGGTGAAGGAGCTGTACAATGGCTACAGTCACGTGGTCCAGAAGTCAGAGAAGCCAGGAATATTTATAAAGGACGCCTGTGCCAAGTGGAATGAGAGTTCTAATGAGAACACTCTCTCGCATGTCACTGTGGACGTGGTCCCTGGTATACTAACTGCAGTCATTGGACCTGTTGGATCTGGTAAGGTAAGCATGCACATTTTTTTATACTAAATTATTATAATAATGTAGCGTCAAATGACTAGTCAAAATAATAATTTTTTATTCACCTATGAACGTCAGAGGAAAATTTAATAAAGCAGACTCTTTAGAAATAAGCGTTTATTATTTGAATAAATATTATTTAATTTGCTTGGCGTGACTTGTTTAACAAAATATAATCACTTTTAATTCATATATTTCTTTCTGTAGAGGTCGCCTATACCTCAGATATATAGCCTAGATCGCGGGTGCGAAACCCGGCCGTGCCCTTAATGTTTTTTATCTGGGAGGTGGAAAAACCTTGAGCACACCATCCTTCTGATGGGATGTTAAGCGATGGTCCCAAGCCTGTACGATGTTAGGTACTAGTTAATGACCCCCTATCCTAGGGGAATAAAAATTTAAGGTAGGCAAAATTCTGGATTCCCATAGTAGATTTAGGCTCATGTCCACCAAAGCGACGGAAGAGTGCTCTGGTAGTAGGCGATATGACTTCCTATTTAAAGCCCGGGCTTGAGTCACAATAACTAACTATATTTGTATAATTCAGGTTCTCTGAAAGAGGTTTTAGTCATTTGATTTGTGTGATGAATTAAAAACCATATCATCTGATATTTGATTAGGGTGTACCCTAATTTACCCCCCCTTTAATCTAATCTGATGAAGAAATTCATCAATTAATTTAATTCAAAATAATTAAACATATACCAAACTAATCTAAAACTACTTTAAACTGGATCACAATGTTAGCAACTTCCCCAATTTAACAATAATATAAAAACTATTTTCCTATTCCTAATGTCAGTTAAATTCTTACTTTTCTGTTGGACATGAACCTGGCTCTACTGGGGAGTCCTAAATTTTGTCCACCCGGATAGGGGATCTTTAACGAGTAACTGATATCGGCTCGGGACCTTTAAAACAGTAGTTTTGTTTACTGACATCCTTGTGTGTTTATTAAGCCTTCATGTGGAAGTGTGCCTTTTCACATTTGTATAAACAAACCCTTGTCTGTAATTGATATCCCATGTTACATATTTATGATCTATAGGGGTCTATATATTTTGAATACTAGATTTATTCTTCATATTAAATTAAAATTTATACACTGGTATACATGCATTAGAAAGAATGTAAACACAGTGTAATGAATATTGAATTATTATTATTTTTTTTTTTTTCATTATTTTATTTACTATTTAGACATCAACAACTTTACAATTTTGTAAAATTAGGCCTGACTCCTTGCAATGGAGGAATGTTGTTCTTGTACGAGTAGGGGAAAGTGCTGTACCTTGGACCTATTGTACCTTGGACCCATGCGATTTTAGCGCTGCCTAGTGGTTTTTCTGCTTTCCTAATGTGGATTACTCATTGTATTTCTCATCCTGCTTCTGAACTGTGGAGGTAATAGCCAAGTGTTTTGTTTAGTGTCTCAGTGAAACCGTTTTTTTGTTAAAGCTACCCAAACAGTAAGTAATTTTTTGTTTTTATTTATGTCCTCCAGGTGATATAAACCTGAATTAATATTAAACTGTTATAATTACTGAAAGTGTTACTATTAAGCCTAATATTGACTAGTGAAGAACGAAGCTAAACAAGCTTTTAAAATGGTGGTACAAACAAATGTGTTCAAGGGCCCCATGTTGTACCTTGGTCCGTGAACAATGTTGTACCTCGGTCCTAGGGCCAAGGTACAACTTGTCAGGACCAAGGTCTATCAAATTTAACCAAAATGGTTTTTATCTTTTTTGTAAAACCTAAAAACAACTTCCTGGACCAAAAATTTGTTTACATAAAGGGCAATGATGTAAAAAAAGTATTTTCAGACGAAGAGGTACGGCTTCTAGTGGAATATATTAAAACAGCTGCATATCTCCACAACGGATTAACATTGAAACAAGTTCGAAACTTAGCGTATCAGTTCGCAAAAGAAAATAAGAAAACATATGACGAATCTTGGGACACGAAAAAACTAGCAGGAAAAAATTGGCTACGCAATTTCCGTGACAAATACAAAAGCCAGATTTCATTGAGAAAAGACATTGTGTTTAAGCTTCCCAATCCAGGTAGCTTAACTGGGTCTTCCAGACAACGCCAAAAATTAATTTTCGGAGTTGACTTGAGTAGTTATCGTGTGGAATGAACATTTTTTTGGGAAAACCATTTGTTGATATTATTTTCAAGTGAAAAAGATAATCTGTTATTACTTATTTTTTTTTTTTATTTCTTTTGTAGAAAAAAGTTCTTTGTTTATTCTTCTTGCTTCGAAGATAAAAAATTGCTCAAAAACAGAGAATTCCGAGGTAGAACCAGGCATGGACCAAGGTACAAACACTCTAGGGCCAAGGTGCAACACCATGCTGTACCTTGGTCCAAAAAAACTTTTATCATTCAATCACAAAAAAAATATAGTAGATTTCAAAATAAATTTTGTTAAAAAATTGCATTTGATACATGAGATACGAAAGAATTAAAATTCACCTTCAGCATTACCGGCTGAAACAAAATGGCTAAACTAAAAATCAAAATGTCAAATTAGGTCCGAGGTACAGCACCTTCCCCTATAAACAATACATCTAATAGTTTTAGAGTGTTATCTTGTTCCAGATTCCAGGGCTTAGCTCCGTGCTCGCACAACACGCAGACATGTTAAAGCAAGTCGAAGTTTTGTCGTTTAAATAAAAAACTCAGTATTTGGCCAACGTTTTGAAAACGTTGTATTTTATATTACTCAGTATTTTCTTCCTGAGGGCCTTATAATGACTTGAGTGGATGTGTGTTGACATCCAGAACCTCGACTTCCTTTAGCACTGAAAGGTCATCATTATCAACTCTGACATGTGTTGAATCCTTTATTTTTTTATCCAGGTTCCATACCCAAATGTCTTATTGAAGGCCTATATCCACCTTGCTGTGTACATCGTTTCAGTACATACAAAGTCTAGCATAGCTGAGCACTAAATTCAGCCTTCAGTTCTGTTACAAGCCCTATATATTTATGTACAATTATATTTACAATAACTATAATTACAAATATTTTTTTTGTTTTGTCTTTTCTTTTCTTTCTGTTATTTGTAGACATCACTTTTCCATGCTATTTTAAGGGAGCTTCCCCTGAGTTTGGGCTCGATCAAGATAAACGGTCGTATCTCGTACTCCTCGCAAGAGGCTTGGCTGTTCCATGGGAGTGTCCGACAGAACATTCTGTTCGGTGAGGAGTATGACCGGGAGCGGTACCGACAGGTGGTGAAGGTGTGCTCCTTGAGGACTGACTTGGAGCAGCTTCCTTATGGAGACAAGACTATCGTGGGGGAGCGGGGTGTCTCCCTCAGCGGGGGTCAGAGGGCTCGTGTCAACCTCGCCAGGTCAGTGTTCTATACATTAACTAAAATAAATAAATAAAAATAGCTCTTCATGATGACAATTTTATTTTTTAAATTATTGTACAATACAACGTACTACAATAATAATGTTTGTTAAGAGAATTGGAAAAGTACACACGAGTAGAAAGATTTCTTTCACTGAAAACTGTTTCCTCAGCCTCTGTTGGTTGCGGTTCAGCTTCATCGTGTATTTTCTTCTGAAAAGTTGATAAAAAAAAAAAACTGAACTGAGTGGAATTCAGTGGTTGGAGTGGGATAAGGATACATTAAAACAGAAATTCCTATATTTTAACAGTTAATTGTGTTATTTAGTCATATTTGTTTTTCCTTATTTTTTTTACCTTTAAATAAAATAACTTTTAAAATATTGATAATATTTATAGAGCGGTCTACAAGAAAGCAGATGTGTATCTTCTTGATGATCCTCTGTCAGCTGTAGACACTCGTGTTGGAAAACATCTCTTTGAAGACTGCATTCAAGGTAAATCATTTCATGTTTTTTAGATACATTTCATATTCATCATTATCCTCTGTTAGTTACTATCGAGTATTTTTCATTAATGTTTTTCCATTGTTATCCTGCCTCCACATCTAACAATAAAACAACTATTATTGAAAGGAGATGACGTACAAATTGTACTCCTAGTAATGTTATTCACTGCCCTCTAAGTTATTGAACTAATAAAAAGAGAATATTCATTATTTATTTTTAGGATACTTGAAAGAAAAAACAGTTTTACTTATCACACATCAGTTGCAATATTTGGAGAAAGTAGATCAGCTGCTTCTGTTGGAAAATGTAAGTAGACAACTGGGGGAATTTTGAAATTAAGAACTTTGTCACCTAATTTTGAAGTATTTTATAAGTCATGTAATCAATCATTTTTCCCTGGTATTGTGTAGTATTTACACCAGGTTTACTCCCTTAGAAAATCCTGTGGTTGACTATATAACTGTTCTTACTACTATTACAGAACAATATGATTAAATTCTTTTGAACTGAAGTGATTTTATTTGTTATATATAGACAGTTGTGTGTTTTCTTCTCATATTCAGAGTTTGTTGAGTTTTCTTTTGGACTGGTCGAGTCATTAAGTGTGTAAAATTGGAAAATAGGGAATAAAGAATTACTCGCTGTAGTCTGTTATTGAGTGATAAGTAAATTTATCTGCATGTATATTTCTTTATGTTTCTCTACTATATATACTGTTTTTTTTTGTATTAGGGGACAGTTACTGCCATTGGGACACATCAAACCCTGCAGAAGTCTGGCCCCGATTTCACAAAACTCATGGCTAAAGGTGAAGATGAAAACAACGATAATACTGAGGTTACACCCGTCGGTAGGACTTTTGGCAGTAGACATTCTTCTATACGGGTACATCAATTGAAAATATTTTACTATTCTGTTCAGAACAAAATATCAAAATTCATCTATTTATCAATTTTTTCCACTACTTGCCAAACAAAAGACCAAAATTCCTGAAACTATCTATAAAAAAAATGCATGCACGTTCTATCTGTCAACTCATTTCGGGAAACTATATCTTATTTGAAGAAATGGTAAAACTATAATCGATTCACAGCTGAATTTTGACGTAGATGCTCTAGACTCGTCTAGTAGATACCATCTGAGCTTCCAATATTGTGGCTATGAAAAAAAATATGTGTAAAATCTAGTTTTTGATATAACTTCTGAACGGTGACACCTAGGGATAGTAATTGAAATTAATGAAGATAAATTTTATTATTCTGGGACCGAGGTCCCCTAAGAATAAATAGTTACAGAGTAAAGGAAATGAACAATGAAATATAGTATCAGTACAAAGAAATAGAAATATAGGTAAATAAAAATTATTGCTACATTGGATAAAAACTATACAAATTAAAAAAATAGATAAACAAAAGATTAACAGGAAAAAACATAAAATTAACAACTTCATTATAATTTAAAAAAAAAAAAAAACAAGTATCTACAAAAATAAAAGAGAATAAGAAAAAAAGAAAATCTATATAACTAAGAAAGAAAGAAAATTGGGAGCGAAAATGGAGAAGATTAACAGGAAAAAATATAAAATTAACAACTTCATTATAATTTAAAAAAAAAAAAAAACAAGTATCTACAAAAATAAAAGAGAATAAGAAAAAAAGAAAATCTATATAACTAAGAAAGAAAGAAAATTGGGAGCGAAAATGGAGAATTACCAGAGGGTAATAGGCGAAATGACGTAATGGAATCCCGGGCAAGTCACAAAAATAAAAATAAATGCATGCGCAGACCGTTATTTCATACAATTGATTGTTGTCATGCTTTAAGCATTTTGAGAATTCGATCAATTATTTTGTTATTATGAGTAAAATGCTTAAAATATTTTAAGTATAGTTTGTTTGTTTTTGTTACTTACGCCTGGCTTTCAACTGGAAGGTCATATAGCTTACTAGCAGCGGGCTTTTCGCCGGTCTCTGGTGAACCTGACCCCACTGTATTGTGGGAGTCATACATTTTACCCACCCGAATTTAATTAGATCAGGGGACCGTACAAACTCTTTAATTAGGTCAGGGGACCGTACAAACTCTTTAATTAGATCAGGGGACCGTACAAACTCTTTAATTAGATCAGGGGACCGTACAAACTCTTTTATTAGATCAGGGGACCGTACAAACTCTTTAATTAGATCAGGGGACCGTACAAACTCTTTAATTAGATCAGGGGACCGTACAAACCTGTACCTGACATTGCTCTGGTTCGGGACCATGACTTAACACACCAACCAAAGGATGGCTTAAGACAGTTGTTTTTAGATCTTGAGCATAGAAGACAAGCCGTGTAATACCAGCGCCCTGTTATTGCCCTGTCATTTATTTCCCTTTACATTTTACTAGGGTAAGGGCTGATTTTTGACACTACTTTATTTATTTTCAGAGTAAAGCTTCTTCGACATACGACGAGACATTCAAGGCGCCCATGGAGATTGCCGAGACCCAGTCTTCTGGCTCTGTGAAGGCAGCTGTCTATAAAGCCTACATGACGGCCGGCGGAGGCTGCTTTCTCAGCTGTTTTATGTTGTTCATGTGTTTCCTGACTCAACTGCTGGCCAGTGGATCTGACTACTGGATCACTTATTGGTAACATATAATAATATTTATTTATATTTGTCTGTGAAAACGTTAAAAGTTTTACAAATTCAGAGAGGAAAGAGCAGAGGAAACAGAGAGTAATGAATCAACAACGTCCTTGTGTCTCATTCTGCCCTAGAAGACAATGTAACTTCTATATGAATGTTTCATTGTTTTTGTAACTCTGCTTTTGTCAATTTAATTTTTCTTAGTAATGTGTTGTAATGTTAAATAAAAGTGGTGTCGAATTGGTGCAAATTCATTCTGAATGGTTCTTCCCTTTGTTCTTTTTAGGGTGAACTTAGAAGAGCATGTGTACACGAAGAACGGGACAGCTCACACAACGTACCTGTTCGTGGCTCCTCGAGAGGTCTGTATATATGTGTTCAGTGCGATAACTGGGGCTACCATAGTCATCACCATCATCCGCTCCTTCCTCTTCTTCTACCTCTGCATGAAGTCTTCTATAAACTTGCATAATAAGATGTTCGAGTGCATCAGTCGAGCGACCATGTGGTTTTTCAACAATAACACTTCTGGTAAGTTAATCTATAGTGCATCTAACTGGCCTAGATTTTGTTTTGTTTGTATCAAAATGTATTACTATTGACAATTGATCGATATTAGGCCTGTTCATAAATTGGTCCTAATCGGCGGTAGGATCTCTGAATCCTTGCTGAAACTTATTCTGAAGATGTAAGCTTCTATATTGTTTGTTATTTCAATTTAAATTTGCTTACATTTTTAGGACGTATTTTGAATCGTTTCTCTAAGGACATGGGAGTGATAGATGAACTTTTACCACCCGCTATGATGGATGTTATTCAGGTAAACTACCAACTTTTTTATTTTTATAGGAAATTATTTTTAAAAGGTTGATTTAAGAATAATCTTTAAATATATATTTACTGGAAATGAATGTAATTTAAATCATTCTCATAATTTTTTGCTTGATTAGAAAGACATTTGTAAAGATATCAAATATACTACGAATTTATTGATTTAAATTTTTAAGCTGTTAACGAAAGGAAACTCTTATATTCGCTGTGCTGTTATGTTGTATTTACCCTGACTAATTTTAATGAAAGTCCTTACATTCGATAGATTTTTATAAAAATGTTAAATACTCGTATATCCTGCGGTTAAGAGCTATTCAAACTCTCAAAATGTATTCTTAAAGCCTTGTCTGCAACTTAATACAATATGAACAAAATTGAAGGTCTGACAATGAGCTATA
Organism: Aradus depressus; assembly: GCA_963662175.1. Taxonomy (NCBI): domain Eukaryota; kingdom Metazoa; phylum Arthropoda; class Insecta; order Hemiptera; family Aradidae; genus Aradus; species Aradus depressus. The sequence goes on from OY759221.1 coordinate 24,362,098, forward strand.
GAAGGAACTTCGTGGTTATTCTTAATAATCTACTTATTAAGGCCCTTACAAATTAAATTAAACGTTAAAATATATTTAGCTTTTCATTATTAGTCTCGGGATCACGATATTTTAACAGCTTCGTCCTGGTCATAGTAATCTGTAACCTCCCTCTCAGCATAATAGCCAGTCACTCTATCCTCAACAACAATAAAGGCCCCTTCTCAGCTTCACCGCCAGTTGCTCTAACTACTAAACCACCACGTCGCCCCCCTCCTCTTTCTTAGCTTAGTACCCAATGTCACTGAACACTCTTCACCAAAAATGACTCACAATTCCCAGAAAATATAATATTTCCTGAGAATTTAGTGATTTCCGATCATTAAATATTACACTTCACTATTGTTAATCCAAGAATATAACTGCTATTCACTTTATAAAAAAAAAGTGTGGTCTTCTTACCTGCACCATCCATCCTTGAAATTACTGTACCTCAAAAAGCCTTATTGGCTGGGATCACTTTGAACATTCCTGAAAATTTCATGAGTGTAGGTCGAACGGTGTGTGGGGCACGTTTTCATACCGAATTCAATTTTTGGACAGTCTCCCCTCCCCATAAAATAGCTTCTTAACTCAAGAATACTATTATTTCTCAACAGTCCTTGTCAAGACCTCTCGAAACGATGTGTTACTCAGAATATTGAATATCTTTCGGCTTCCTGAAATTCGGTTACGCTAAGTAAGCTATCCTGTGTCTTGGTTCACTCTGTTCATTTCTTGGATATTTAGAGACTGTGTGGGCTCCGTGCTGGTACAAACTGACTGTACATAGGTGTATATTTTTCTTTATTTTCTTACTTTTAACTTTTTATTCGTTTGTATATAAGTAGTATTAATTTCTAATGATGGTTTCTTTATACATTTCTTAGATTGGCAATACAGTGCTAGCAGTTATTATAGTGGTGGCGTCTGTAAACCCTTGGCTTTTGGTTCCTACAGCCGGGGCTATATTTATATTTTACCTTCTTCGAAATTTCTACTTGTCAACTTCACGAAGTGTCAAACGACTCGAAGGAGTCAGTAAGTAATTTTTTTCAAACCTTATTATTTGATTTAGTTACGGTTTTGATTTACTTACAGTTGTTTACATTCATTTAATATTAAATTTGGGAATGCTTGTATGCAAATAGGCATTTAATTTAGAGCAAGTTCCTTGAATGGTTATCTAGTGACTTGAGTGCATTGTTCGTGCTATTATTAAACAAATAAAAGTACATAAACTGAAGTAAGTTAAGTATATTCGTTGTGGCTTTGTAAGTTACATTCTGTATTGATTTACAGCTCGCAGTCCTGTGTTTGCTCACCTGAATGCGTCCCTTCAAGGCCTCACTACTATTAGAGCGTTCCAAGCGGAAAAAATTCTCATTCATGAATTTGACAACCATCAGGTCTTTATATATATTTTTTCGTACTATGCGTATAATGCCATTTTTGTACTTTTTCGTGAATTGCGAAAGTCGTTAGTCTTTTAGGGTTTCCTAGGTAAAAACTCGTATTTTCGTTCGCACTTCTGACGGCCTGTCCACTCTTCCACAACTCAAACCATGCACTGTAGATATTTCAAACTTGACATGTGGTGCGATAGAGGGAATGGGATTTCATATGAAAAAAAAATGTTTTCGAAAAATACAAGAAGTATCAAGTTGAAATTTCTAAAATGGCGGGCGATGATGGCAATGTATCCAAAAGCTTCTATTTTCCTTACCCTAAAATAATCAAATTTGACTTATAAATGTAATTTTATAGCCCAAAGAAAGAAGAAAAAAAAAAAATACAAACAAATTCATGAAAAATCCAGCGTTTGATAAATTTGCAAAATACACTTGAAAAAATAAATATTTTTTCAGAAATACAAGAGGATATTAAATAGTAGGTATTGAGACAGTAAGCATTATCCGGGTTCAGCTATTTGACATTTTCAAAATCAGTCAGTGGCTATAAAAGTCTTCTGTAAACCGCAGCGCCTCCACCTTTCATTCTGGAAGGAGCGCATCCACCTTTCATTCAGGAACCCAGAGACAGGAAAAATAAATGTAAATTCATAAAATTCCTGCACCAGAAGTATGAGCAAAAAGTAGAGTATGAACATAAAGGTACCAAAATCCTCAGCAGGTTCGGTTTACTGGCATTCAAAATGGAGGCTGTCAGTAAAAGTATTTCTTTCAAGAATACTACAGCTTCAGCCTTACATTTTATTTTTTTATTTCTAGAATACGTAGTGTTTTTATTGAACGAAAATTATTAATTCCAGAAGATTTTTCCCAGACTTGTAATTTATGAAACTTTAAAATTTCCGGGTGTTTTTTATTTTCGAAATTTATACCATAATTTAGATTTTCTTTTTCCTATTAACTTACATTTTGTAATTATTCAATGTTTTTTGTTCTGTTTTTTCTTAGGACTTGCACTCCTCAGCATGTTATCTTTTCATTGCCTCCAGCCGAGCCTTTGGATTTTGGCTGGATTTAGTATGTCTTGCCTATATTGCTATGGTTACCTTGAGTTTCTTGGTTATGGGAGGAGGTAATTCATTTAAATATTAATGAGCCTTAACATTTTTTGCAGAGACATTTTGAAACACTCAATAAAAAATATTTTTAAAAAAGTATGTTTTTTAAAAATATTGTCTATTTCACAAAATATATGGGAGTACTTTCAAATACTGTATTTGTTAAGTTGTGGCTGAAGATGGTAGCGATACCGAAAGTACTCCCATATATTTTGTGAAATAGACAATATTTTTAAAGACATAAGTTTTTCTTTATATTTTGTATTTAAAGGTTAGGTACTTAAATATAAACATGATTTATATTTTTCACCGTTCAATTGTGTTTCAAACTAGTTTTACTGAATGGTTAGTAACATAATGGAAGGGTTGAAATCAAAAACCGGATTGGTCCAGAGATATAATAATTTTTACTTCCCCGGGGAAGTATAGGGCAAGTTACGTAATCGGTCAAAAATTCGATGCGAAGTTTTCAACGGAATTACACGTTTTCATTTTTTGAAGAAAAAAAAAAATCTGATTGTCTGTTAGAAACTTAAGGGCCTCGGCCGGGTTTCGAACCCGAGATCTTGAGCTCAGTAAGCTAGCATGCTACCTCTGAGCTACCTGCGTCTTTTAGATTGTCTTGTTCCTATTTGAATGTGTGCTGTGTTGTAGATAACTTTGGAGGTGACGTGGGTCTGGCCATCTCTCAGTCTATCGGACTGACGGGCATGTTCCAGTGGGGGATGCGACAGTCGGCTGAGCTAGAGAACCAGATGACCTCTGTAGAACGGGTCCTAGAGTACTCCAATCTGGACAGCGAACCACCTCTCGAATCACCCCCAGGTAAATATACATTTATTATGTCTATAGTTAGCATAATTTGACTTCGAGATATTCAAGTTTTAAGATTTTTCGTTAAAAATCGTTATAGTAGCAAAAATAATGAATAAATATTAATACGTTTGAAATCTATTCATTTCTGAGAGTGTAAATATTATGTTTTTCAAGTTCAATTTAATATTTATTCATTTTAAATGGAGTTAAGTGAAATAAGTAATTTTTCCGAATCAGTCTGTTCATGATTCCATATCGCAAAACATTTTAATTAACACATTTTTGGGAACTAAACCATATTGAAGCTTAATGATTTTACAAGATTTTGCGGGTCCATTAACGTATTATTTTTTAATTTTTTCAGACATATAATTTTTCACAATTGTATTTGAATTTATTATTAATATTTTTCACTTTTATCTTCTATTTTTGTTTTCTAGCTTACTTCCTTACATGATCAATAATACAAATACTATCCTGGAGAACCTTTAATTATAAAATTAAATGTTGAGGCTCATAAATTCTACAATTTATCAAGGGTTGATCTTCATTGCGTTATTAAAATATTATTTATGTAAAATTCTTGACTTGTAAACCGTACTTACTCTGTTCGCTGCGGATCTGGCCGCCGAAACTTGAGTCCTCCCGATCTAATATCTGCTGACGTCAACTTCCTGGTCGTCCTTCTGTTGTCGCTTCTTACCACCCATTCTGCCCATCTTAACTTCCTGTCCTCCATCTCTTCTATAACGCTGTTCGGTTGGTGCATGTCTCTCTCCGGTGTACTTCCGCCTCCCAATTCGGGATCAATGGACCAAACTCAGACCAGCAATCCTGAGTTTAAAAGACTCGATACCGTTACTCAGGGCTAGTATTTGTTGAATTTCGCTTATGAGGGTAGTATTTGTTTTATTGTTCATGTATGGAAGGGGAAAGTAAGCTAGAAAATAAAAAAATAGAAGAGAAAATGAAGAATATTAATAATAAACTCAAATTCAATTGTGAAAAATTATATGTATGAAAAAATAAATAAATAAAAATACGTTAATTAATGAAAAAGAAGTGAAAAGGTATTTTCTACTTTATTTGTAACTCCATTCTAGTGAACAATAAATCATAGTTCGAGTCATGAGATAGAAAAGTAGAAACCTATTGATGTTATAAGTTAATATTATTAACTAAAATATATACCAATATTATTAGTTAATATTATTATAATAGTTAATATTATTATAATAGTTAATATTATTATAATAGTTAATAATATTATAATAGTTAATATTATTAACTATTCAATGAATAAAACAAACTAATTTTTTAAATATTGTCTATTCCACTAAAGATTATCTTTAGTGGAATAGACAATATTTAAAAAATTAGTTTGTTTTATTCATTTATTACAAGTTTCCACAATATGTCAGCGTTCCTCAACTTATTAACTCAACTTAAGTTATTAACTATTCATTCAATAAAAGTGAAGCTCCTGACCTTTCTAGCATTGCAAACTTTTTAATAAAACTTCCTTAATTGACATACAGACTGGAAGAGTTCTATGTCTGGGTGAAGCTGGCTGTCGATATATAGACAGTAGCTTCTGTCAGAAGACATTCCTAAAACACTGCGAGGATACTCCATCGTCATGACTGGAGCCCGTTGTTCTCTCTTCATTGGTCTCTCTGAAAGGTGAACTTCGGTGATGATAATGTATTTTACAACAATTTTCATATAGATGAAAGTTCATTACACAAACGAAATATTACATTGTATTACTTAGATTCCTCAGTATATGGTGCTCTAAAAAATATTGAATATGTATTTTAACAGATAAGCAACCGAGAACAACCTGGCCTGAAGAAGGAAAACTAGAGTTTTGTGATGTGCACCTTAGATATTCACCTGCCGAGGCTTGGGTCTTGAAAAATCTTAACTTCATCATTTATCCTAAACAAAAGGTTGGTTTAATTATGATATGTTGGTTCTAGTTATGAAACTTCAATAGTTCAACCTGCAACAGTGCAATTGATAAATTATTGCATTCTGCCACGAAAATGATCATGCTATTGGGAAGATCTTGAAGTGAACTTCGTAGTTCAGAAAGATAATTTTCTTTAAATTAGATTTTGATGGGTGATTATTGTTACATAAGCTACGAAAGTAGATCGAGTTGTCATTCTTCAATGTAAAGAGCTATCAAATAACGTTTTTGACACCATGGGGGAGAGAGCGAGAAACCTCCCTACTTGCAGTACCCTTATATATTTAATAGATGCATTATTCGATAGTTGACACATCGTACGAAAGCTTTTCACTCCCACTGACTTTTACATACAGAGTTTTCTTTTTAAATGTAGTTAATTTGTATTTATCGTAACGAAGAAATATAATTGGTGTTGTTTCAGATTGGTATAGTGGGTCGGACGGGAGCGGGTAAGTCCTCGCTGATCTCGGCACTGTTCCGGCTGGCGGAGGTGGATGGCTCTATCCTAGTAGATGGGGTGGACACAGGCAGCCTCGGGCTTCACGAACTCCGCTCCAAGATCTCCATCATCCCGCAGGAGCCTGTCCTCTTCTCTGGAACTCTCAGAAAGAACCTGGATCCCTTCGACGATCACAATGATGATGTACTCTGGAGTGCTCTTCATGAGGTGAAGTTTCAGCAATAACCCTTTTCTCCTCAGATCTTCGCATACTAGATAGACGCATCAGGGTCTATTACAAAAAGCGGTGTGCTGGCAATACCCATCAGTGCCATCTTGATCAAGATTCCGTCCACTTTTTTTTGATCTTGACAATTTAAAAAAATGTCCTTTTGGGAGGGACATTTAACGGAGATTTGGTAAATGCATGATGACAATATTTATTTCGTATTACCCTGATATCGCCAGTGAATGATCCAGATTTAGTGTGATTAGTAAAAGTAAGTTTGTTGCCACTGTGTTACACAGGATGTTGCCTTTAAGTTCCATTCTGAAGAATCAATGTGCATTCTTCCGGGATGTATGGTGCTCTTAACTCAGGTACCACCTCTTCCATGACATCAAGATGAAGACGTTATTTTTTTTAACTCACACATTTTACGAAATTTCGAATCTTTAATTCAGTAAATGATACTTAACATTTGCTGCAAAGATATTGTGAAACACTTTTTTTATGTCGAATTTTTTTTTTTTTGGTATATTTAGAATCAGTTAAAATAGAACCATAAGTAAATTTGATGACTGTGAGTAAAAAAAAATATAAAATAATAAATGGAAATATACACAAAATGAGAAAAATAAAATAATAATAAGGAAGACAAGAATAATAATATAAAGTATATACAAATTAATAAATATAAACAAAGTAATAATCACAAAATAAATAGTAAGACTAAATTATTTATTGTTTTGATTTTGCGGTTAATGCTTTATTATTTATCTAATCGCATATATTTTTGCAGGTTGAGCTGCAGGAAGTGGTGAAGGAGCTGTACGGAGGCTTGCAGGCTCACATCTCCGAGGGAGGCTCTAACCTGAGTTTGGGTCAGCGACAGTTGGTATGTCTGGCTCGAGCTATCGTCAGGAACAACAGGATCCTAGTTCTGGATGAGGCCACTGCCAACGTGGATCCACAGTCAGTTTTACTTCATCTCCTTTATTATATTATAGTCATTGACAGTGAATGAACCGAACCGACACACTTTCATCTATAATTCAATTGTATTTAAACCTCCAAGTCCCAACATACAAAATACAGACCTGCTGTTTGCTATAATTACATTGTATTATTTATATATATATATATATATATATATATATATATATATATATAACATTTCTCAATCTCATATTAATATTGCAGGACTGACTCACTTATTCAAGAAACAATTAGAAATAAGTTCGCTTCATGTACAGTACTTACAATAGCACACAGATTGAACACTGTCATGGATTCAGATAAAGTTCTAGTTATGGATGCTGGAAGCATGGTGGTAAGTCTATTTTTTTGTTTTATTTCGTAACTCACACATTTTACGAAATTTCGAATCTTTAATTCAGTAAATGATACTTAACATTTGCTGCAAAGATATTGTGAAACACTTTTTTTATGTCGAATTTTTTTTTTTTTTGGTATATTTAGAATCAGTTAAAATAGAACCATAAGTAAATTTGATGACTGTGAGTATAAAAAAATATAAAATAATAAATGCCAATATACACAAAATGAGAAAAAATGAAGTAATAATAAGGAAGACAAGAATAATAATATAAAGTATACACAAATTAATACATATAAACAAAATAATAATCACAAAAAAATAGTAAGACTAAATTAAATAAATGTGAAAAAATAAAATATATAAAGAAATCATTAAACAAAATAAAGAAAAGATGTATGTACAAAATAAAATGATAAATCATAAGAAAAACAACTCTTGAGCTCAGAGACCCGCCGGAACAGCCCCGCTTGGTACTCTCCTCATTCCTACAACTAAATGGAGGTAGAGGAGTTCAAGGGGGCCCAGGTGAACCTCCGTCCCCCCTGGATCTGCCCAGCCTCTGACTAGCAGTGGAGGCAGACCGAGAGGGATAGAAGTGCTGAAGAGAGGCGACAATGATGGAAGAGCTCACTACGACTTAACATGTTGCAATACCGAAAGTACTCGCATATAGTGTATGTCATTTCTGAAATAGACAACATTTTTAAAAACTTATATTATATTTGTTATTTTCTTAAAGTAAATATTTGAAGAGCTTTCATTTGTAGTTTTGGAGAAGTACATAGTAACTTTAATTTTATTCTTATTGTTTTTTTCAGGAATTTGGCCATCCTTATACTCTTTTGCAAAATAAAAATGGTTTCCTGCACAAAATGGTTCAGCAAACTGGGAGAACAACGGAAGAAGCGTTACTGAGAGTTGCTTCTGAAGTACGTACATAATATTTACTTCATTCTCATATTTATTTGGTTTTAAAGTTTAAATTATTATTTTTAAATGTTCATAATATCTGGGTTTTTTTTAATTTTACAGAATTACGAAAAAATGATTAATAACAGAAATACAGAAGAATCGAGTCGAAGAACCAGCGAGTGACATCGTTTGAATATGTTTTGTACTTTTTAAATGTAATATTTATTTTTTATAGCTATATACAACTGGATGAATATAGCAAAACTTAGATAGGAAGACTGTGGTTGGAGTTGTCCCATTGTGAAATGTACTCAGCTCGTGTATCATTTACATAGATTTTTGTTTTAAACAATTTATGTAGCGTATCATTATGAAGTTTCACGTGTACTTAGTTTCGACAATTTGTGTTCAAGTTCTACGTGTTTTTGTCGTAGTATTTATTAGATACGTCGTAGTATTTATTGCAGTATTTATTAGATACTTAAATTAGTAGCAGAAACAGTTGAAAACATTTATTTAGTTTTCATTTTATTTTCTATTTTTCCCTTTTCCTTCCTAAACTTTATTATATTGTAAAATAAATATAAAAAAAAGTTTAGTTTGTAATATATTTCTATCAGTATTTTAAAAAGTGAGATGCCTTATATGAATGGTGATTTTTTCTACAAGTGCCTCTGAACGCAGTATGAAACTTTATTTAAGAGTTGTGGTGTTTGTTATTCCTAAGTGAACTGTGTATGATACATTTTAAACGCCAAATAATATGATAAAATATAAATATTTTTATTATGTTGTATGTAAAACCTATTTTCAGATCAGTAGTATTTATATATATTTTATTAACGTTTGGTTAAAAATGTTGTTTTAGATACAAGTTTAAAATATTTAAGCTGCTCAATGTAACGTGTACTTAAGTTTCTCAATCTGAAATTGGTGTGGTTTTGATTACAGTATTTCTTTGAAATTAGTAACGAAACTTTATGATTTTTTTTTATTAACTTAATATTTTATGCAGCGTTCTTATAAAACTTAATACAAATATAAATTGTTTTTGAAATATTGTTCATTTAACAAAATATATGTGTTAACTATAAATGCGAGTAGAGCGGATAATGTACACATTGTCTGATCAATGAGCAAACTCCCCGAGCCATTTGGTGAAGGTTAGTACAAATTGTGTTTTACGAATGAAATATTCATTCACATTTACTTATCCATTGCGGTAAATACAATATAATGGCATTATACGGGAAGAACTTTTTTTTTTTTTTTTTGTCATATTTTTACCGGATATTACAATAGCAATGGCACTACTTTCCTACCATGCAATCATTTTTTATTTATTTTTTATTTTATTTTTTGCTTTCTGAACTTTGTTATATTTTAAAATTAAAATAAAAAGTTTTACTTTGTAATATATTTCTATCAGAGGATATATTAATAATATGATAAAAATATATAAATACTTTCATAATATAATATCGTAAAACCATTGCACTTTCAGATCAGAAGTTTATGTATTGTATTTTATATCCCTTTTTTTTTGTATTACATGTATAAAATATGTAAGATCTTCACATCAAATTCATTTCTCACTGCGTAAAAATAAAATAATAAATTCAATTTTAAAGATATGTTTTCATTTTTTTGTAATTCCCTTAAAAACCATTTTTTTAACTTCTCAGCATATAGGTAGGGATGTTATTGTAATGGGTCCGAAAATCGAAATCAAAATTTTCATCATATTTTTATGTTTCAAGGACATTACACTATTTTTGGAAAGATATATGTGTGTGTGTGTGTACGTACGTGCGTGGTCAATTTTTTCCTGCACGTTATCCCGCGAATGAAAACTGATATCGACTCCGTTTTGGTGCCAATCGAAGCGTATCAACGTAGATATGATCTCAAAGGAATTTTATCAAATTCGGTCCCCCTGTTTTTTTGTTTGAACGAAAATACTGCTAAAAAACTGGATTTTTGGAATTCTTGAAAACATAAAAATATGTCTAGCTCATCAACGGATGATCGGATTTTAATAAAATTTAACATGTAGTATTCTTAAAAGCCAAATTGAAAAAAAGGGTGTGTGACGTCTCAAAAATCTTATCGGGAGGGGGGACTGTGAGTGGAGGTTGAGCATAAAAATAGTTCAACCTCATTAACGGATTATCGGAGGGTCATGAAATTTTACATGTAGTAGTTTTAAAAGCAAAATTAAAAAAATAGGATATGTGACCTATGAGTATTTGCATCACAATTAAAAATCTATGTACAGATTAAATTCAATGAATAAAAAATTCTGTACTGAATAAAATGCCTACTTTTGTGATATTATTAATGATTGTGATAATAATTTTAATTACCACATTTCCTGTAGAAATTTGATCTCTTTTCTTTATTTAAATTTTGATTTCTACGGTAGTTTTTCGAAAAGGGCTCTAAAAAAAATATTATCAATAATTTAAGACAAAAAACACATACAAAACGTCACCTCATGTGTGATGTGATCACGCAGTCTGCATGATGCGTTGTTATTTCTTACCTTATTTACATTAAATGGTTTATCGTTTATGAAGGTATACGTTAGTTTAATTTTGAACAGAACCGTGAACATGATTACGATTTCTCCATTTTATTTTATTTTTACATTCTCTCGATTATAAATTATAATGCCTCGTCCTACGGCGAAAGTGTGGATTTATTATATTAAGAACGATTCGATCTCAGCGACTTGCAAAAAGTGTTTTAAAAAAGTGAAATATTGTGGAACACGAATAGTCTCCAGTAGTTTAATATAGGTACTTAGTAAAAATAAATTGTTTGTTTATTTTATAAGGCTTTTTATTATTTTCGGTATGTTTTAAAAAATATAATTTTATCTTATTCGATTCGATTTATTTGTTTCTTATGCCCACTACAATATCTAATTTATACCTTTCAAATTTTATCGTTTTTTATTATTATTATATAGGTATATTATTATTATATATATATTATACATGGTTTAAAATTAAATATAACGAACTATGTACTAGATTCAATTAAGATAGGTATCGATACTTTTTATTCGACACTTGAGTAGTATCGAAAGTTTTATTCGATTCTACTAATGAGTAAAGGTTTGTGGTATCGATTGAACCCTAGGTGCAATTCCCCCCGGCCCACGACCGAACTTCTGTTTTCAAGAATCGTTATAAACATTACCAAAAAAAAGACCAGTATAGGAAAAATATTCTTAAGACCTCTACTGGTAAAGACGACAAAGTTATCAAGTCTCTCCTCGACCACTTCGGACTGCTTCTTGATGTCAATCAGGGGATCTCCGCTTCTGCTAAGAGAAGAAATTTCGCTGTGGCGAGAGAATGAATTTCTACTGGTCCTTGCAACGCTTCCGGTGACAAATGCATCTACTGTGAGATCATTCTCGTCATTGGGGCGCCTTAAAACATATTTAGGATCAACCATGCATGAGAGCCGCCTCCTATGCACATCCGTAGACATATTGGCATATCCAATTGGCATCGAAAAAGTGATCACCAGATGTGCAAAAACCGGCAGGAAGAGCTTGGAATTCAATATTTAATGCAATAACTTCATTCACAAAATTGCATTGAGACTTGTACACTACTAAGTTGAGAAACGCGGACATATTGTGGAAACTTGTAATAAATAAATAAAACAAACTTATTTTTGAAATATTGTCTATTCCACTAAAGATATATATTCATATATAACTACCGGTTTCGGCTTTATACCATCGTCAGGTCTAGTTATGAACTCTAGTTCATAACTAGACCTGACGATGGTATAAAGCCGAAACCGGTAGTTATATATGAATATATATCTTTAGTGGAATAGACAATATTTCAAAAATAAGTTTGTTTTATTTACTTGTACACTATACCATAGACTTGTTTACCAAAGTACATATATACACAAGCAGTGGCGTAGCGTGGGTGTCAGCCGCCCGGGGCGGAAGAAAATGTTGCCGCCCTCTTATTTAGGTATTTCAATTTAAAAGACTATAATATACAGTAATTCTAAAGAACCTTTCGGCAAGAACAGGCATCATTATTGTGTATTGTACAGGTTACAAATAAAAAGTCATAAATACAGTGTAAACTCTATTTAACGCCACTCGATTTAACGACAAACTCGCTAAAACATCGAAATTACTTGAATCTGGTTGGTTTACCTTGTTGTCCATACAATGATACACTCTATGTAGCATCACACCCACTCTAAATAACGACAATACGTCATTACTACCGTCTTCAAGTTGCCGAAATTAATAAGAACTGCAGCTGTGTACGGTCTTTTGTTTGTTATTTTGTTGCTTTATTGTCTAGTAGTATAGTCTCTATTGTCCATATAATTTTATACTTTATTAGTAAATACATATTATAATAGTAAAATACTATTAAATGTAATGTAATATGTATTGATTTTTCTTCTCTTCATTTAACGACAACTCTCAATAACGCCATAAAATGCGCAGTCCCTTAAGTGTCGCTATATAGAGTTTACACTGTATATCCAAACAACATTGCCAGCTGATAATTAAATAAGTGCAGACCATATGATGGATCAAATATTTACAAGATATTATTATTATTTATTGTGCAATTTTGCCGCCCCCTAAAGGTGCCGCCCGGAGCGGACCGCCCCTGCCGTCCCTACTACGCTACGCCACTGAACACAAGTTTCTTCTTTTCTCCTAACCTTGTTACAGTATGGGCGAGTTTCAATATTCAGCATTAAGTTCACCGGTTACATTAGAAACGGTAAAGTTAAATAAATGTGGAAAATAGAAACAAGGCAATATTTACCATTATTTAATGTATTGTTTTTGTTAAGTAACTGGAAATTACTAGAACTGGCCTTTTGTAAGAGGTCACCCACCTTTTCGCTCTTGCGGATTCATGCCAAAGGTCTTCAAGTGCAGGTCGAATTCGACCACTACCGTATTAAGTAGCCGATTTACATTATTTTAGCTTTTATTATTAGCTTGTCCTTGCAAGCAAACTTTATAAATAGCTTTTTCTTACTTACTTTTCAATGTATTGATGTTTGGGGACCATTTTTTTTTGTTGTATTGTTTTAATCCATTCTCATTATAATTATATTTTTTGGGTTTTTTCTGAATGCCCGGGTTATGAACATCAGGTACAATCGAATTATTAAGATACATGGAAAGTCCAAAATTTTACCTACCCAGATTTAGTAACAGGATCAGGATCATCGCTTAACATCTCATCCGAAGGACGGCGTGCACAAGGTTCCTTTAAACCCCACATACAAAAAAAGCCTATTGGCCTAGTGCAATGAAACTTATTATAGCCATGAAATAATTTAAGAAAATTAGCTGTGTTCGAACACATTTCTCTGGTCGTGAAGTTTTTTAAATTCAAATTTAGTCAGTAACGAGATAACCCATTACATATATTTCATAGAGAAGGGATTCAATAGTTTCCATAAAATAATCAATTAAAGCCATTCTTGAACAATTAAAGATATCAAAAAGTTCATCAGACAAAAATGTCTTATTTTTGACTGAACTTTAAATGAAGTACTACTCATCCCCCTCTCCCATTAGAGATTATAACGACAGTGCATGGAGCGCCTCTGGTGGTGAAGGGCTGAGTGAACACAATGTGACTATCCATATTGCCTTTTGGTCTGCCCTTTGGTCTGTGGTCGGCAAAGTGCGGCTCCAGAGCCGCATGTGGCTCTTTAGCTCCTTAAGTGCGGCTCTGGCACAAATATCCACGGAACCTTTTCGGTTTTACATATATATGCGAACAATCTTTTTCAAGCATGAACATTATCAAGAGTAAACTGAGAAGTCGTCTTATTGATGAGAACTTGGAATCGTGCCTAAAATTAAAAACAACAACATACAAACCTGACTTACTCAAACTTTCCAAGGAGATGCAAGCACATTGTTCGCATTAATAAATATTTATTAAGTATGAAATTTAGTTTTATTTAGTGTAATAAAAGTTTACTAAACAAGCAGATTTGGCTCCCAATTTTTTTTTTAAATTGTTGTAATGTTCATATTTGGCTCTTTCGCTAATAAGTTTGCCGACCACTGGTCTAGGGGTGTAAAACTATCGATGGTCATACCGATAGTCTTTGAAACCATCGATAGAACTATTGAAATATTTTTTTAAGCAGAAGTGACATCAAGTCACTCTATGCTCATGTATATGCACACATCTACTATGTAAGTCATTTAAGGAAGACAAACAAGATGTCGTACAGTGTAAATACCTATATTTCTTATACGAATTCGACTACGCTGAATGGTTGAAAATCAATGGTTATGTATGAAACAATGCGATTTAAGAGAATCCTGTACCTCTCGGAGTTTCTTTCGTATGTTTTTGTTGAGCTCAAGTAAAAACTAATTCCACTTCCACTACCTCTATTCTCTTCTGTATCTCTAGCTGTGCACAAGGCGTTCCCGTTGTAATCGCTGTGATGTTTTTTCAACAAGTGATCCTTCAAATTGGAAGTGTTTCCGGAAGTTCTGTATTCGGCACTGCACAAACGACATTTAGCCAGTTTTTTTTGGACCCACATCCTTATCGAAGTAACTCCACACATCGGACTTTCGTTTACGACTCATGTTTCAGTTCAAAACAACAAAGCACGCTATAAAAATAGTGAATAATTCACTGAAAATTATTTTCAGTTCAAAGCAACGAAACACTCTACAAGAACAGTAAATGTATAACCTTCCTTCCATTCAGTGGATCCCAGAAATACAAAGTCCTTAATCTATCGATAGTATCGATAGTTTTACTAGAGCACTAGAAAAGATAGGTATTCTCGTCCGCCATTTTGGACCCTTCTGTCCTAAACCTGCTAATGTAAACAGTATAGTGTTCATATAGCCTTGACGGAAAATCGACTTCAATTGTTGTTGAATTTCCTGTTTGTAAAAAGCTGAACAACAGGAAAACAAATTTTAAGTGCATTTCAATCGATGTAGTGCATCTGGAGTTCCAAAAAGAAGTTTTTTTGATTTAAAGCAGTCCATGAAGTAGATTCATTTTCAATTGTAATTGTCAAAGTATAAGGGTTTTTCTTGATGTATGCCTAAATTATATGTGATAAATATAATTCATTAATAATTATATATTAGTAATAATTTAATTATTCTTCATTAATAAGTAATATTTTTTTTATTTTCCTTTCAATATTCTCTGACATAGCAGTTAGTATTAAGTATACTTTTTAAAATTCTTTCATTATAGTATTTTTTCGTTGATAGTATGGTATTTTTTTATTATACTTTATTGTTATATTTATCAATTATTTTACTTATTATTTTCAAAATGAATAAATTTCTTTTATTTCATTAGGTGACAAATCGTGCATACATTTCTATTAATATTTACATGTTTTACAAATTTTTGTACGTATGAATACAGCTTACATCTATTATTTACAAACAATTAAATATAAAAAAAGGACAATTACTTATAGTAAGTTATCAATGAATAAAAGAAGTCTGCATTCAATTCTTGGCAGTACATGCTATTTTCACCGTCGCAGAACCGTAGACAATTTTTTCGCTACTGAAGTTCTTGGAGTCATTTTTAACGCTAAATGACCGCACTGTGAAGTAATGTTTTACAACTTTATGAATTAGTTCGCAGTAGCAAGCAATGTTTGCCTTTTTTATGATCAATTCTATTAAAGGTAGCATTCCATTCCTCAACATAAAGTCTTTGTAGATTTTGTAATAATGTTCGCATAACAAACTCAAACGTTATTGTGAAGCACTTCAAACTGTTTACAACGTGAAAACGAATCACTTTTGTAGATTCCTTAATTTTTTCATTGAATTTTCAATGAAGTTAACAAAAAAGTACCGGGATTGCATTGGTATGCCATTGTTGACAATCCACGACTGGGTCCAAAATGGCGGACGAGAATACTCGTATATTCTAGTTCCTTAGTTTTACATCCCTACCTTGGTGCGACACAAATCACACTTGTCTTAAAATATGGATGATGATACATACTGTATCTAAAAATTAATATAGAAGGCATAATGTTATTAATTTTCAACTCATGAAAAAAAATAACATTGTATTACTATTATTGAAGTTGTTATATATTTTTTTATTCACATTCCTTACTTTTTTTCAAATATTAAACTGACTGTGAAGATATCAGGAGCCCAGGCTGGAAATCCTATGGCATCCTGATTCCTGAAAACCGCCCCAGTGAACGGATTGATAGGGCCAATCGAACGCAATTAAAAAAATAAAATGCAAACAATTTCAAGGAAAATAACAAAACAATTAAAAGAAATCACTTTAAAACTAAATTTATTTCATTTTTACACAGTGGATAATGAATTTGATTTGAACAGCTTACACATTTTAAACATGCAATACTAAAACAACATTTTCCAAACGTTAATAAAATATATATGTATACCTTTATATACTTCTGATCTGAAAATATGTTATACACACAATATAATAAAAATATTTATGTATTTATATCATATTACTTGGCGTTTATAATGTATCATACACAGTACACTTAGGAATACCAAAGACCACAACTCTTAAATAAAGCATCATACTGCGTTCAGAGGCACTTGTACAAAAAATCACCACTCATATAAGGCATTTTTCTTATTTCACTTATTAAAATACTGATATAAATATATTACAAATTAAACTTTTTTATATTTATTTTACAATATAATAAAGTTTAGGAAGGAAAAGGGAAAAATAGAAAATAAAATGAAAACTAAATAAATGTTTTCAACTATTTCTGCTACTAATTTAAGTATCTAATAAATACTGCAATCAAAAGGACACCAATTTCAGATAGAGGAACTTAAGTACAATAAAATCAATAATTATTTATTGAAGTATTCCCAATGAGGTTTGACAAAGGCTTTAAGTACACGTAGAACTTGAACACAAATTGTCCGAACTAAGTACACATGCAACTTCATAATGATACGCTACATAAATTGTTTTAAAACAAAAATCTATGTAAATGATACATTTCACAATGGGACAACTCCAACCATAGTCTTCCTATCTAAGTTTTGCTATATTCATCCAGGTGTATATAGCTATAAAAAATAAATATTACATTTAAAAAGTACAAAACATATTCAAACGATGTCACTCGCTGGTTCTTCGACTCGATTCTTCTGTATTTCTGTTATTAATCATTTTTTCGTAATTCTGTAAAATTTAAAAAAAAAACAGATATTATGAACATTTAAAAATAATAATTTTAACTTTAAAACCAAATAAATATAAGAATGAGGTAAATATTATGAACGTACTTCAGAAGCAACTCTCAGTAACGCTTCTTCCGTTGTTCTCCCAGTTTGCTGAACCATTTTGTGCAGGAAACCATTTTTATTTTGCAAAAGAGTATAAGGATGGCCAAATTCCTGAAAAAAACAATAAGAATAAAATTAAAGTTGCTAAATACTTTAAGTACGAGGTCATATCGCCTACTACCAGAGCGCTCTTTCGTCACTCTGGTGGGCATGAGACCGACATTACTGTGGCAGTTCTAAATTTTGCCTACTGTAAATTTGTATTCACCTAGGGTATGGGTCTTCAACGAGTACCTGACAAATTACAGGCTCGGGACTAACGCTTAATGTCCCATTCGAAGGACGACATGCTCAAGATTTCTTCTCATCCCAGATAAAACACCTGAGGGCCTCGGCGGGTCTCTGAACTACCGGCGCCCTCTAATTATCTCTATTCCAGCTTTATCCCTCCCCAAAAACCCTATTTCAGCATGGCCTCTTCTAATGAAAAGTACGGTGATTGTGGTAGAATTAGTGCTTCAATCATCAAAAAATATAATAAAATATCGCCTTATAATATTGCTTTTCTTAACAAAACCATTTAGCCAGCCGATTAATAAATCTGTCTTTGAGAATTATCTAGAGGACTTAGGGAAAACTATAAGTGGATAAAAAATAGATAAGAAACTCTCATTATTTATTAATGAGATAAAATGTTCCTCAAATGGAGCCGTCCGAAAGTTGGTGGACGCCCCTAGCGAAACGATTCAGGAACGTTCCTAACAGTATATTCGTAAAATGTTTGTAAAAGGTATACTTATTTCACATTAAGAACAATTGAATATTTAATAAAATACAAAATATCAATAAAATGTGTGAGTTACGAAATAAAACCAAAAATATACTTACCACCATGTTTCCAGCATCCATAACTAGAACTTTATCTGAATCCATGACAGTGTTCAATCTGTGTGCTATTGTAAGTACTGTACAT